>CM034237.1:29734205-30934205 GCA_019916065.1 Vitellaria paradoxa | reverse complement strand
GGTTTCAATCTTGAATAAGGGACTTGATTCAAATTGAGTATAAAATTGCCCAATGCATGGAAAACTTGTCATTTGAAACCATTGAAATAAAAGTGTGTCAAGGATTTGAGTTCATAAGATTTAGTCATTCAATTATGCCAAGACATAGGTGGAGACTGAAAACCCTATATTTTGTGAGCTTTTGAGCCTGATCTTTTGTTCTTGAGGGTTTATACTTAATATTCTATATGACTTCTTTCATCTCATTTTTTTGAATAGCTTCATCACATTACTTTGCTTTGGTATTAAATGCACAAGATACTACTTTTGATTTACATGTATGGATCAATGCCTCTGAAAAAGTGTTACTAACCTAGAGAGTGATGTTAGGCCATCTTTCGTACATTTGGAGGCCTATGACTTTTCATTGATTACATTACCTTTGGAGCCATTTTGAAGCCTTTGAAAAAAATATAGATAATAATATATGAAATTTCTTGTTTTAGCCACATTTATAACCCTTTTAGCCTTAGATATATAGGTGAGCCAACCCTTGCATGTCTTGGGATGTTGGTGCAAAAACAAATTGTAACAAAGGGTATAAGGGAGGAGCTTGTAAGTAGAAAATATGAAAAAAAAGGATATATATATATATATAAAGCTTCAATGTTGGCATTCAAGGAGTTGAAAGGAGAAAAGTTGGGGAGTACTTCATGGCACTATCATTATAATCCTTAGACATGCACTTTGATTCTTCTATCCTTTATTTGTCTAACCAATACCCCATGGCCAAGCTACAACCTAGTAAAGACCTAACGGATTTTTGGTGAAAGACACTTATAAGAGCATTGATCAAATTCATGTGGTTGAAAGGGTTTTCTTGTTTATGCGTTAATACGTTCCATTCATGAAGCTATGCCACATTGCGCACTTTAGTTCTTTCAATCACTTCTTGATTTGGGTTCATTGCACTTATTTGGGTATATGTAAACTAGAAAAGCATAAAAATAATGTGTGTGGTCCATGCCAAATAGGAAAGCAAGTCAGAACTGCACATAAAAAGATAAAATCAATTAGAACTTCAAAACCTCTTGAACTTGTTCACATGGACTTAATGGGACCCACAGGCACTATAAGTCTTGGTGGTAAGTAGTATATTTTTGTTGCTGTAGATGATTTCACTAGATCTGCTTGGGTTAATTTTCTATGTGAAAAATATGATACTTTTAAAGCTTTTAAGTCATAGTTTTTCAGGCTACAACAAGAAAAGTAGCACAAAATTGGATGCATCACAAGAATCAAAACTGACCATGGAAGAGAGTTTGAGAATCATTTTTTTAAAATATGTTAATTTTTATGATAAAAATTGAATGAAGTACGAATTTTCAGCACCAAAGGCTCCCCAGCAGAATGGAGTCGTGGAAAGAAGAAATAGATTTCTACAAGAAATGAAATGTTCAATACTGCATGGAAAGCAACTTCCAAAAAAGTTTTGGGCCGAAGTTGTACACACTACATGTTACATAGCTAATAGGGTTTATCTTCATCCTCATACATCAAAAACACCCTATGAGCTGTGGAGCAGCAAAAATCCCAATGTTAAGTATTTCTGAGCTTTTGGGAGTAAGTACTTCATCTCAAGGATAGAGAAAATCTTGAAAATTTTGACTCCTAGACCAATGAAGGAATTTTCTTAGGTTGCTCCACTACTAGTCGTGCATTTTGTGTTTATAATTTAAAAACTTCCTCAATGATGGAATCCATTAATGTTATTGTTGATGATCATACTAATTCCACTGTCTTTCAACCAGTTGAAGAAGATTATGGCCCTATGGAAAGTCTGAAGAAGCATATGAGAAAATTAAAAAAGATGATGTTGAATTAAGAAAAGATGAAAATCATGACCTTACAGATATAATGAAACAGTTGGAGCCATCTTCTAGAGTAAAGTTGAATCACCCAACCAATCAAGTCATTGGAGATGTAACTGATAAAATGAAAACACGTAGGCAATTAAGGAATGAGGTAACTTATATGTGTTATGTTTCTTCAGTTAAACCCAAAAATGTAAAAAAAAGCCTTACTTGATGATAATTGTGTAAATGGTATGCCTGAAGAGTTAAATCAATTTTTTAGGAAAGATGTGTGGACCTTGGTGCCTAAACCTACTCATACTAGTGTAACTGGAACTAAATGGATATTTAAAAACAAAAGCGATAAGTTTAGTAATGTCATTAGAAATAAGGATAGACTTGTTGCTCAAGGTTACACTCAGGTAAGGGTGTTGACATTGATGAGACTTTTGCACTTGTTGCTCGACTTGAATCCATTAGATTACTTTTGGCCATTGCATGTTACTTGAAATTTAAACTACATCAAATGGACATCAAGAGTGCGTTTTTGAATGGTTTTCTTCAAGAAAAGGCCTATATAAAGCAACCTAATGGATTTGAGGATATAAATTTCCTAACCATGTGTTTAAACTAAAAAAGGCTCTTTGTTACTTGAGTCTAGTTTTGTTCATGGGAGTGTAGATAAAATATTGCTTATTTGCACTGATTCTAAACACATTCTAATTGCACGGATTTATGTTGATAATATTATGTTTGGATCTACACATGAAAAATATGCTATTGAATTTGAAAAATTGATGTCTACACAATTTGAAATAAGCATAATGGATGAATTAAACTATTTCCTAGGTCTTCAAATCAAATGGAAGGATGACGGAATATTTATTTCCTAATCCAAATATGCTAGAAACTTGGTGAAAAAGTTTGGTTTCTCTAATGCTAAACATGCTAGATCTCCTATGAGCACAAGCACTAAACTTCACAAGGATCACAGTGATAAAAGTGTTGACCAAACCATATATAGGAACATGATAGGAAGTCTGTTGTATCTTACATCTAGTAGACATTTAGTAGACCTAACATTGCATTTAGCATAGGGGTGTGTGTGCTAGATATTAGTCTGATCCTAAAAAATCACACTTGCATGTAGTTAAAAGAATTATAAAATATGTCAGCGGCACACTAGATTTTTGAATTTGGTTCACTTGTGACACCAATTTTGATCTTGGGGGATACTTTGATGCCGATTGGGCGGGTAGTATAGATGATTGCAAGAGCGCTTCCAGTGGACGTTTTTACATTGGTAATAATTTAGTCTCATGGCATAGTCAGAAAAAAATTCCATACCTTTGTCCACTACAGAGGCTGAATATATTGTCGCTAAAAGTTGTTGTACCTGACTCCTATATATGAAGCAAATGTTTGCTGACTATAGATTGGAATAGGGCACCATTACATTGTTTTGTGACAACATAAGTGCCATTAGTATTTCTAGGAATCCTATTTTACATTCTCGCACTAAACATATAGATATTAGGTATCATTTCATCGAAGAGTTGGTTGAGGAGAATGTAATTACCATGGAGAATGTGCAAACTAAAAATCAACTAGTTGACCTATTCATAAAACCCTTAGACACCCTTTGCTTTGAAGTTCTTAGAAAGTCTTTGGGTATTTGTGTACATCATTGATTTTTCAAAATTATAAGAAAGATTGAAGTTCATTATTTGAATTGATGATTTTCTATGACTTCTATCTCTTTATATGTATGTTAAATCACTCAGTCTAATAAATTGCAATGAATTAATAATTTATACTTCCACGTAAATTGAAAAGGAATGTTTTGATGAACTTTGCATAATTTTAATGTGCTTCCTTAAACACATGATTGATCTTGCACATAGCTTTTCATCCGTAGATCTTGAATTACTGATTGATGAGTTAAAAAATTGTTGAAGAGCAAATAAATTAAAAAAATAAAAATAATATCCTGTCTTGAAAAGGGCTACTAGTGGGACCAGTGAAAAGCCCTTTAATAACTTGTTGTTTGTTAAAAGAAAAGCTACCTACCCATAAACATGTGAAACCCATCAAGACCTTGAAAATGATATGCATGAAGATTTGCAGTTGGACCAAAAAAAAAACCTTTTTGCTCTCTGTCACGCCCCGGATCTTGTGACCTGACGGGTGAGTGATAAACACACACAACATGCACTAACATAACCAATCCCCATGTTCAAAGCAATGCATCGTAAGCTAATGAGCCCGAGATATAAAATAGAATAACATAAGTTTAACCTTGACTATTGCCAAGTCAGATACTCCATACACCATTCCCAAATTACATAACTTAGGCCTTAAGGCCATTACAACCAAATTGAAAAAAAAAGTTTAAAAGTGCACAATATTACAATTCCCAAAAAGATATTTAAACTAGATGACCAAGAGCTTTGCTAAGCTTAGTTGGGCTCATGCATGGCCTCCTAGTCCAACCCCATTAGCCCACCTGATTGTTATTGCTTGTTCCTGCATCAAAATCTGTAGGGACGTGAGCACAGTTCCACTTGTGCCCACGATGTCTCAAGTAAATATATATGGTATGCAATCTAACCATGCAATGCCTCTCAAGTAAGGTTAGCCATTTTAACATTTTTCTAGAGTCATAACATTTCATCAACATAGCCATGCCAAAAATAATTGGAAATATAAGTTCATTCAACCATGCCAAAGTTTAAGATTTTAAATTTTGGTTAATGTTTATGTATTGCAATTCAGACTACAATTCCATTCACAATTCAACACCACTTTAACATTTGAATAATATTCAAGCAAATAAACGTATTCACATCATCATCCATTCATCAACATATAGCACACCCACAACCAAACAAATCATCGAGGGATGGGTGCATACACACTATCGTCTTTTATGGGCCAATACCCAATAGAAACGATAAACCGATGTCGTCGTTTAGGATCACCGTCCAAGGCCATGAGGAGCTAAAACACACACAATGTTGTGGGGTACTAACCCACTGGCATTGACACCAAACCCTGCGCAGGTTCTAGGAGTCTCAACCCGACGGTACTCTCTAACCCTTCCTATTGCCGCACCCCACCACGGCCCCTGGCACACACGACCAATCATTCATCACATAATATTTCATCATTCATAGGTTCACATTCAACCTCATATACTTTCCCACAACACATTTCCACATTTCGGTTTATCCCATGGCTCATCACATAACTACATTGATCAAACATCATTAAACATTCAACCATTTTCAATACTATGAACATGAGTTCCCTTTTGTCAAGTCACATTTCATTTAATCAATCACAAGTTCATAACTTCAACATTAAGTCTACAACAAGGCATATTCACAATTCTATTCGATTAAGACTCATACCTCAAAGTAATCTTTCAAGTCATGCAATTCAATGTGACTTTCACTTGCCCATTTTCAAGTTAAATCCCATAAGCTTAAGTTAAACACTCTTTAATCACTTTTAAAAGCTCATTTCCCTCTTAAAATCCATGCAATTAATCAATTAAAAGTTTCATTTAAAAACAATTTACCAACACTTTCGTAAGTCTAAAGTAGAAGGTCAAACTAAGCAAAGTCAGAAAAAGTGACCTAGTCTTGGTGGGCGCCCAGTTCACGGGCGCCCTTTGTGGGTCATGGGCACCCCACATAAATTCACGGGCACCCCTCTATTATCCAGAATGTTACTCTGCTCTGGTTCAAGATCTAAGTCATGTTTTTAGGTTCCAAACTTTACCAAATCCAATCTCTAACCTAATTGATTACACTTGAAAAGTGTAATAACAAACTCCCTAACTCAACACTTATTCATGCATTAAAATAAGTAAAGTTGATGTTTTAGTGTTATTGTGTTACTTATACTTTTATTATTTTATTTGTAGAAAAAAGGGCAATGATGTCGAAGTTTATAGCTATGGAGAGGGCCAAGAAGACAAAGAAAAAGTCATGGTTCGAACCTCATCTTCGATGGAAAAGACCAGCCCAAAGACCCAACCAAGAGAAGGAAAGAAAGCAATGAAGGAAAAACTAGACGGTCCCCACCGTCACCCAAACGGTCGGGACCACAGAAAGTACAAATCTTCAGACGGTCCCGACCCTCTCTCTAGACGGTCGGGACCAGCCGTGATTTACAATAGCCACGTGAAAGCTCTTCTTCTAGGGTTTCCTTGCATCTTTATAAGGACCCATTGCACGGCCAAGAAGGGGAGAAGCCCCTTTTGATTTTGTACCTTCAATTGAGCGTTAGAATAGAATTTTGAGAGTTTTTAGATTAGTTTTTTTAAACTTGGATGCGTGGATTCATGGTTTTCGTTGGAGCTTTCATCGTTGTCTTTGTAGTGATTCTTCACCTCGTCTTTTATATTCGCTTTACGTTGTAAGTTGCACTTTAATCTATTTCGTTTTATTTCGATTTGTTTCGTAATATCATGTTTTGCTTGTTTCAATTCTCTTTTCGCATGATGGAATGTTCTTTTATCGTTTTTGTGATGTTTAAAGTAGTTTTAGCATAAAACCCTAGTTCATGATTCAACGAATCAAGAATGGATAGTTCACGAAAAACCTTGGGGTGTTAGTAGACCCTTCACATGGGTTGTGAGAGCTCATGCGTAAGGATCTACCATGTTAAAATCTATTTTCAACTTGTTTCGAAAACATTCGAAACTGAAAATCTTTAACCACACTCGTTTGAAGTCACTGGTATGGGTTTTCGAATATAACCGTTTACATACTTTCGAACAAGGTTAAAAATAGGTTTCGAATTCATTTCTAGTTTCGTTTGTTTGAAAAACTTTCGAAAACAAAGGTCTTTAACCATATCCGCTTGAGATCACTGGTACTGGCCTTTGATTAAAATATTCTTAACACTTTTCGAATTAAACCCTAATCTAGATTTGAATAAAAACATCCTAAGGTAAAGTAGTGAACTACCCAGACTTGAAAGTTGGATCAAGAACCTTTTTAGTATTGTGCTTATTATTTAATTTAATTTATGAGTTGATTTATTCGCTTTAGAATTTAGAGTAGATGCTTTGTTTGCATTTTAAAATTAAATTGAATTTCTTTCATTTAGAATCTAAAACAAAAGTTTGAGTTGCTAAAAAATTAGTTTAAATTAATTTAGGTTCACCTACTAATTAAGAGAATAAGTCTAGAGCTTTTAACAAAGCCCTCCCTGTGGATTCAACCTCGGACTCACCGAGTTTTAAAACTACGACTGCCCTCTTGCACTTGAGAGGTAGAACCCGAAACACTTTTTAGGGTCGGTCACTAATATCTCATTTTCTTGGGTTGTCTAGGACCTAAAAGACTCTAAAAAGTCCATCAAAACCAATTTTAATCCATCCATTTCTTCTATACAAAAATCTTGATTCAACCTATACATATACATATACACATCCTTATATCCACACAAATTCCACCTCCAAGGTTTCCAAATCTTAAATAAATTTCATAGAAGTATTTACCAAATCAATTACATCTCATATATGCTAAAATGAGACTAGAAATCCCTACCTCAAGTGGTAAAAAGATAGATCAACAAGAGGGTGTCTTGAGCTTCCAAACCCTCAAACTTTGATGAGGTTAATCTCCTCCCACCTTGATCAAAACTACAAAAAAATTACATATGGAGGTTTCTTAAGGTTCTAAATACAATCTTACAAAAGGAATTTGGATTTCATGAAGGGTGGAAGAACCTACCTTGAAATCTCTACCCGGTGGTCTTCTTCTTCTCCTTTGCTCTTCTTTGTTCTCTTTTGCTTCTCCACCCGATTCTCCCTCTTCCAAGCAACCTCTCTCTCTCTCTCTTGCATCAAATCAACCAAATATATATATTAACAATATTTTAAACCTCCAAATAGTGATTCTTAGGTCTCCCCTCACCCCTAGCTAGGTATAGGTGTTATTAGGGTAAGGCTCGGCTGGAAAACGCAGAGGACACCCTACTGTTGACTGTCTGTACAAGTGGGGAACCCCTCATGGACCATGGGCGCCCGTCCTACAGCCATGGGTACCCCTCATAACCTCGGGCGCCCCTCAGCACACTCCCAAGTCAAAATGTTTACTTTTGAGCTATTTTGCCAATTTCTTCTAAAATTCACACCCCTAAGTCATCTTTAATGACTAATATCACTTAATTAACATACTAACATGCCAAAAACATGTTAAAACCATCCAATTACATTAACATGAAAATTCGGGATATTACACTCTCAATTCGGGATATTACACTCTCAATTCATTTGCTGCATCAAATGTTATATCATGATTTAGTGATCTGTTGAGGGGGAACATATATGTTTGATTTATCATAATCTCACACGTGCACAAGCATTTCTTTTTCGATTTTATGGCTTAATTCATCTCATAATGCAAATTTGGAAATTACTTAGAGAGATGAATTTTCATTCATTTAAATTTATTAAAATTATGTGATAGATTTACATATATTGACATAAGTGAATTAAAATTTATTAAACTCAATTTAATAAATTTATATATGATTTTCTGTTTCAAAAAATTACTTTCAATTTTGTAGACAAAATCTAGTCCAAGTAGATTTTTCCCGAGAGCATCGTAGGGGGGCGCTGGGAGTATGCCCATTGGGTAGGTAGTGCACCGAGGGTGCTGGGAGCGTGAGAGAGCAACCCCCCTCTATATATGGCCCTCGATTAGCATTATTCTTCATTCTTACAAGACTCCATCCTCACATTAGCAACCATCCAGCTTCCTCCTCTCGAGTCCTTCTATATATATGCAATCTAGGTGAGTCTTTATCACTTTTTGTCCATCTTTTGTTCTTAGATCTCAGTTTCTTGCATATTAAACCATATTTGCATCACTATTGGTATATTTTTGTCAAAATGTTTAAAAGAAATAGAACTGGGTCTTCTTTTTTTGGCAATCAATTTTTAAACCAAAATGAATTTATAGCTTGTTTTCAAAAAGACCTGTGCTTATTGAGAGAAAAATAGACCTAAATGATTTTCCACTGATCCGCCCACTATTTGCTTAGTTGGGTTAGGAGTCTATCTTTGATATTTCTACATCTGTGCTTGTTAAACTGGTCCAGGAATTTTATGCCAATTTCCATGAAACTAATTTTGAAAATGCTATTTTTAAAACATCTGTGAATCGTGCCCACATAGTTATTACTCCTAACATCATTGCATCCACTCTTAGCATTGAGTGTCCTAATCCTAAAGAGAGACTCACTCTTTTCTATCCCATACAAGATGAAGTCTTCCCAACAAAAGAAGAGTTGTCAAATAATTTTAGTGTCATCACTAGCTCTCCACCTTGGAGAGGAGAGACCCACGTCCATAGTCACATTAAGATAGACCATCATATGCTTAATCTTTTTGTTTCTACATCCATTGATCCCACCTCACATTATTCTGATGTCACATTGAGGCGTGGTTGTGTCATTTATACCATTCTCATGGGTTTCAAGTTAGATTTAGCACTCTTCATATTTAGACTCATATTCACTGCACAACAATTGAGATGCACCAAAGATTCTTTGCCTTTTGGTGTTATTGTCACAAAGATAATTCAGGCCAATCCAATTCAATTACCATCTTCCAACCTTACCCCACAGCCATCTCCCATCACACGACTCACTGCCCAAAAATCCGTGAGTCAAGCAATCTATGACTAAGGTAGGTCTTTCTTAGAGGGTTGTTCTGCTCTACTTTGCTCTACTGTTGTGTTTAGACGAGCCTATTAAAGCTGAGTCTAGTTGTATTGCCCGTCCATACAATTTAAATTCCATATCTCTATCATTGCTTTGAGTTGGGGGGGAGGTTGGAATATCCGCATTGAACAAACAGCACTCAGTGGCTGCCTAGACACTATTAATGAGAGCATCAAGGCATTGACTAAGTTATGCACCACAAACTTCTAGTCCTTGGACCAACAGGTTGATAATTGGGGTGACTTCTAGGATGAATTGCCACAAGATGATGATAATAATGATGATGATGATGATGATAACAATAGGTTTGGAGACGACTCATTTAGAGGTGATAATGGAGTTGGTGGAAGTGGTTTTAGTAGTGGCGGATATGACGACGGGAATGGATTATTTTAACTTGCTGTGGACATGTTTTGGACTTATTTCATATTTATTCCCTTTTTTTATTTTGAGTGCTTGTCATTTCCACATCAAAAGGGGGAAGTAAACTTAGGTTATGTAATAATTATATTTCTGGCTTGACTATTCAGACTTTACCATGTGGATATGATCTTTTTGTGATATATGTGCTATTTCAGTATTTTTGTTATTTTTATACCACATGATGCCTTAATATGTGTGTTGCAAGTGTGTGCAGAATTGTTGGAATTATTAGAATTTAACTTAAGTTTTTACATAGAATTGCCAAGGGGGGATTGTAAAGTTTAATTACAATCTTAAGTTAAAATATGAAAAGTTGAAGAATTTCTTAAATTGAGGACATGAAGATAATTTGCAGTGATGAAGAGTTTTAAAATTGGCCAAATTCTAAAAAATTACAAATTACCAAATCAAGCCTAAACACAATTCCAATTAAATCAGGATTTAGTTAAGTTGGCACGGAGCTTACACGGGAGCCACATCTATGCCCGAAGCCCACTAGGAGCACGCAGGTTTGCCCCCTTTGTTACGTGGATCAAATAAAAATCTAGAGAGGTCTTCAGGCAAAAGGATGGATGCACAAGGGGTCGACTCATTGGCATAGGCACGGTGTAGGATGCTCAAGGGTTTGAACCATATAATTTCTGAATGTAATTGTTTCCCATTTTACCATATTAGGGCAATCTTTTGTAATTCTAAATATATATGTATCTAACCTTAATGAACGATATACAATAGGGACATATTATAGAGATCTAAAGAGAGTTTATTCTTAAGAGCTTAAGTGTCTTTCTATAGACTTGCATTATTCTTTCTTTTCTTTCCGCGTGATACAGAAAGTCCGCTTATAGGGTTAGTCGATTTGAGCAAGATTAGCGAAAGAATTTGTGCGAATGATTAGTAGAAAATTTAAATAGTGTCTTGTAATCCATTAATAATGGGATTTATAATAGAGGTTTCTTCCTGTGAGAGGGTTTCCTAATTATTCTTTGGTATTATTATTTTTGTATTGTTTGTGATTGCTTGGTTTGGGAATTTTCATTCTGCAAAACCCCCCTATCTGGGTCAGCTCACAAGGAGTGAAAGCATCAACAGTTGAAGGAGAAACCCCTTCACCCCGTTAGGGACTTGACCAAGAGAAGTTAACATCATCAGTTCCATTCTCAAGGGAAGAGTTTCTACCTTCTTCTGTGAGAAACCCTTCTTCTACTCTTTTTTAGTCACCTTGAACTTGGCTCTCCTCCGTCCATTTTTCTCTTTGAGCAACAATGCTAGTATTCCCAGTGTTCATCACCTCAGCAGCAAGTTTAGGGATCTTCTCCAAAACCGCAACAATTTCCCTCATTGGCTTCAACCCTTGTCATAGGTCGCGAGATAAAAGAAGGCACAGCCATAAATGGAACAAGCTCGCTATCTTCTGCTACCTCTGATGGTTGGGAGCTTTCTTCAACCAGAAAGACCTAATTCGCTACAACCAAGGTTGAAATCAGATGAAGCAAACTTAGTATTATCCCCAGCAGTTGGCTTGGGATCCCTATCGTCCCCTACCTTGAGATTCTTACCTTCTCCTTACTTAGAAATTCTAAAAGAAGCCACTAGAGTAGGCACAAACCCCTAGAACACTGGAGGGAGAAACGTAGAGAGAGAAACACTCATTGTTTCTTAGATACAAACATAGAAGGAAAGAACAAAGTAACTTACACTAGTGAAGAAGGACAAATGTAAAGGTGTGCTCAAGCATGATGCTACTGTTTCTGACTCATTCCACTTGAGTTGTAAGTAGAAATATTTAGGTAGATTTAGTTAGAAGTGCTTTTTGTTTAGTAGCCTATCCATTTGGATTATATATGAAATGCTTATTAGTGAAGTAGGTTGAAGATTTCCCTAACTTGGTTAGGGTAGTGTGCCCTTTGGGGGTGTGTCCTATCTTACTGGGAATACTATTGAGTATATGCAATGTATCACATATATTTTTTGATAATAAAATACATAGCTCACCTACCAAGAAAAATAAAAAAAAATAAGTAATTTTTAATAATTTTTAGTTGTTTGATAAATTAGAGAAATTTTTGATAATTTTTACCACTTTTGAATTGGCAGCTACAAGGAAAAAAAAAAGTTCCCAAAAGAATTTTTTTTTTTTTGTCAATCAAAGGCAGTCAATATATTCACAATCACGTACTTTCAATAATAAGCTTCCACATCATCTGGGGGAAATATTACATATCAATCAAATTAACAAAGTGAGTCCCATTCTCAAAAACTAAAATGCATGCACATAATTCAAGCAATATATAATATACCTATAAAAATATGCAGGGGACACAAACACAATTAGCATATAAAACCAAAATAAGCAAATTTACGACAGTTTTGAGTGCATGCATGGGAGGGCATATATATACATATATTAGTATAGTTAGAAACCCAGATAGCCCAGCAAGACTCCACCAAACAGCGCGTAAGAGCGGAGTCCATTATTGTGTTTGAGAGGGGTTGAAGCAGAAGGGGACGGTGCAGCGGCCAAAGCGACCTCACGGGACCCATCTGAGAGGAGGTAGTTGTCCTGAGGCTGCACCTCCACGTGGAGCTTCAACCCCTGCTTGCAGCTCTTTGGGTCTCCGCTTGCGAAGTAGCGGACTCCTTCCTGCTCCAGGTGAAGGCTATCTATGCCGCCCGTGTACATCCTTATTGGGTTGTTCACGTCGCATGCCTCGAACTCCTCCTTGCTCCCCAGCTCCACAATGCTCTCCCGTGCTGCTGAGTAGGTGAACCCTGCCCCCAGCCAACCAGCCAGTGCCAAAAATTTTAAATTATATCCGTTTGGCTGCAGAATGTGTAAAAATAATAATAATAATACTAATAATACTACAACTCCAGAGAAAATAATATTCCACTAAAAATTTGAATCTAACATATATAAAAGAAGTTTTTTAAAATGAAAATGACAAAGAGTGATAAGGAAGAGTAAGAGAAATAGAAGAATACTTAATTAAAAAAAAAGAATTGAACAACAGGTAAATAGAAGAAGAATGAAATAAGAAGTCCACAAACAAGTAATGTGTAGTTCCCACCTCTAGTTCACTAAAAAGCCACGACTCTTCTTTAATTTTTATTTTAAATTTTAAAATACTTACCAACAAAATAAATAAATAAATAAAAAGCAATTGTATTATTAAATAAAATAAGGCATCGGTTCTTTTGCATCGTATTAAGGTGGTGTTTGGAGGAGAAAAAGAAAGAAAAACTTAGTGAAATTTGATAGTAGTAAGTTAGAAAAATTAGTAATTTTTTATAACTTTAGTTTACTCATTCAAACGTTACCTAAATTTTTAAATTTTTTGTCTTGCGATTGGTTCTCAGAAGCATGGACTTCCAATCCATTGAGGCTTATATTCCAAATGGCTGTGAAAAGTTTAAGACGCGCTCATGGCTGTATCTAGAAATTTGGAGGGTTTTGGATGAAATTTTTAGAGAAATCTGATCTATTTGTGTAGGATCTTAAATAAAATTAAAAATATAATAATTAATATATTAAAGATGAGATAATTATAATACTTAAATGTATTAAAAGAAATTTTTAAAAAGGCCAAACCTATTTTGTTGTAGAACCTGAGATGAAATTAAATAATAATAATAATAAATGCATTAAACATGAAATATTATGACATGTATAGATAGATAGATTTAAAGTATAAATAAAATTAAAAAAATAATATTTAATGTATTAAATATGAGATAATTATGACATGTATAGATATATAAAATTAAAGTAAAATGTTCATAATTGGAGAAGTGACAAAATTTTATTAATTTATTAAATTTTGATTGGTTTAAAATATTATTTAATATATTTATTATTAATAAAAATTTAAAAATTTAAAACCTTCTCTTTTTTAAGGACCCGCGACCTTGTCAATGGTCTAAGAGTTGTCAAGAGTTTGGACATACACCAAATGGCTTACGTCAAATGATAATAATAATAATAATAATAATAAATAAATAAATAAACTATAATATTCAATCAAAAGAATGAGAAGCGAAAATTAGAGAAAATTGAATTAGAAAACATTCATTTTGTTTTGTTTGGTTTTGCAAGGGAAGTCAGAAAGAAATGAATTAATCTTGATTGAATTCAAACAAATCATGAAAGGAAGAGAATAGAAAGAGAGAATAAAATAATGCGATTATCTTTTTGTCTTGGTTGAAATGAAGATTCCATGCATATATTTGATGTGTTTAAAGTAAAAATTAATAAAAATTACAGGTACGTAATATGTGTAATATGTGTATTAAGAGAAAATTTTAAAAATTTTAAAATCTTTTTGATAGAATTTAATGCTTCAAGCGAAGTCATAAATATATATGTATACATATTCGTACTGTTGTACTATGTATATAGTTGTTAGGTGAATTAAAAGAGAAAATCATCCGATGAAGTTGAGAGTCTGAGACAAGGGAGTGAATTGGGAATGAATCATCGAGTACCCAATTTTTTTTTTTTTTTTTGGGGGGGGGGGGGGGAAGGGCTTTACTTGCAACTGAACTGTTACTTTACCACTTATCAAGGAAAAAAGAAAAATTACTTTACCACTGATCAAAGGGAAAAAAGAAATTTAATTGCTTTACCATTCAAGGGTATAGATGTTTCTTTTAGTATACAATAGTTTTTGTTTTAACACTCTTTGTTTATATTTTTCAAAAAAAACATTTACTCATGTTTTAAAAAAAAATATTTTTCTAAAACAATGAATAAATATATTTTTTAAATACACTCAAACAAACGGAACCTAAAATACACGCGCGAAACCTTAGTATTAAATATTTTTATTGAATATTAAAAAATTTATTTGTTCCTAGGTCTATTTATTTGTTTGTTTTCTTAGAATGTATGGAAAGTTTCTCTCTTAAAGTTGGAAAAACATCCATATATATATATATACTATAGTAATTAATTTAATATTATATACTATCGATCTCTTGTACACAGTGGGTTTCCAAGACAATCTAATATTAATCCATATCATAATTAAGAACAAGAATATATATTATATATTAACCGTTCAAATATATATATATATAGATATTATACATAGCGATTTTTTACCTTTGAGGGGGCATATAAAATTAAAGTTAATGGAATCGATACTTATGATGAGATATCACATGGATATTATAATAAGGGCAAAACCGCTGAGTCAACCTTAACTTCTTAATTAGTCTCCCTAGTGTATAAATTAAGAATATACCTAGAGAGAAAGACTAGTTTCCTATGCATGAAAAAAATAGTCATGGAAATACTACTTGCTCAGTGAACTCATAAATGATCAACTAAGGCTAAGGTAGCTTCTTAGTTTTTGACTATTCATTTTTTTTTTTTACTTTTTTTAAAATGATTAAATTTATTTTTTTATATTTTAAATTTTTTTAAATTACGGAGAACAAAAATATCAAGTAACTAAAAAGTTAAAAACTAACTACTAAAAGTTAGATTTTTTTCTTAACTAAAAAGTTAAAAACTAACTACTAAAAGTTAGATTTTTTTCTTTTCTTTTTTTTTTTTTTTTTTGTATTCCCAAATCAAAAAGCTAATTTTTTACAAGTTATCTAGTAGTCATATAAAAAAAAAATTACTTTTTTTCTTTCCACACTAAGCCTAATTAATTAATCAATGGCCATGTACCACCACAAGGCCAATGTCTATTGTATAGAGGAATATACACACAAAAAAAAATATGTATAAGTGCTGCCTAGGGAGGAAGGAGAAGAAGCGATATAATAGCGAGATTGAAATCTGTTTGATTAAAATCGAATGATTCAAATATATTCATATTTTTTGAATAAAAAATATGTTAATATATTTAAACTATTAAATTTTAATAAAAAGTTATAAAGCTAACTACTAAAAATTAGATTTTTTTTATTTTTTATTGTATTTATTTATTTTTTGAGAAATATATTCTCAAACACAAAAAGTTAACTTTTTACAAGCTACCTAGTAGCCAAATAAAAAAAAATTACTTTTTTTTTTTCCAAACTAAGCCTAATTAGTCAATGGCCATATACTATCACAAGGCCAATGTCTATTATATAGAGGAATGAACACATAAAAAAAATGTATAAGTGCCGCCCAAGAGGGGAAGGGAAGGAAACAATATAACAGCGAGATTGGGGTCTGTTTGATTAAAATTTAATAGATCAAATATATTCATATTTTTTTAAAATAAAAAATATATTAATGTATTTAAATTACTAAATTTTAATGTAACAATCTCCTACTTTACTACCCTGAGAGCACCCAAATCTAAGGGGGGATCGAGGGAAATAGGCAGGGAGTTTGCTTACAAATTCTGTCTCCAACCCTGAAGATTCTGCCGGCAGACCAAGAAGCAATGTCGGAAAGGAGGTCCCAGCCGCGGTCACCTCCCACCACATGATGCACTTGGGCACGAACCAACGGGCCTTCAGCCGCAACTAACACAACCAACACTAGCATTGGCAACATCTTCTTAATATTATTCATCACTCCTGCCATTTGCATTTGCATGCAACACTACTACGTACAGATGGCACTAAACAACTAATTTAATATATACACACCGAGAGGGAAGTCGAGAAGAAGAAGAAGAAATAGGTAGAAGTAGAATTGTACAGGGGCTTCTTAGCAAAGGGAGGACTCACTCAAAAAGACACCCGACCCACCCTCTTTCCACGTAGTTTCCTTGCAATCGAATGCAACCAAGACCAGTGGTGTTTCTTGGGATCACATTTTGCCCTCCAAGCCCCCACCCCCTTCCCATTTATAGACTGTTTTTTCCACCATTTTTATTCCCTCCTCCCCCCTCCATGCACGTGCTACCTCACCTGTGCCTAGCCTAAACTATTTATTGTCGTGTTTGGTTTGAGGACGTGTGAGACTTGTAACCCCTTAACCGTGTCCATTTATATAACAGTGTCACTTTCTTTTTCATGTCTTTTTCCTTGTAGTTAAGTTTAACTTTACCCACTTAAAGAAGTATTTATACGGGACATGGACACGAAAATGAATACGTATATAAATGTATTAATTATTTTTTTGTTTTTTAAATGAGAATGTCGGCACTTTGTTTTTAAATAATAATAAATATATAAAATAAATACAAGTTCTTAAGGGCATTCTACCGTATAAACAAAGATAATCAAAACCCCAGATGGCACGCCAGCAAAAGAAATAAGTCCTAACAAAGTCCTCAACAAGATCAGGATCTCTAGGCCGACAAAGCCACCATACAAGACTAATTAAGGGTTAGTTTGGGAAGAAGAAATTGATTTTTTTTTTTTTGGTAATTAGCTATTAAAAAATTAATATTTTTGTCTTTGAAAAAAAAAATTAGCTTTTTAGTAGTTAATTTTTTTAACTTTTTTGTTAATTTAATGTTTTTGTCCTTCATAATTTAAAAAAGAAAAACATTAAAATGTGATATAGTAAATTTGGTAATTTAAAAAAGAAAAAAAAAAAAAAAAAAAAGAAAACAGAAGCCAACCAAAGGAGCAACTAGGAAATGGTAGCCCAAGTACACCTGCACCTACACAGCAAGAAGAAATGCCACACAGAATATCCGCTCATTGGAGATATGGCCCAAAAAAATATATTATTTTTATTATGTACTAGTGATATGTCCCATGCGATGCACATATTTATCATATTATATGATTAAATTAGTGATACTACATATACTAAAACAATTAAGTTGTAAAAATATATTTAAAATTAATATATGTTAATATTGTTATTTATGTAAATTCAATCAAATAGTAAACGTAAAACAAATTAAAATATTGATACCATCAAGAATATCAATTCGATTAAATTTAAATTTTAATAGATAAAAAGAAAAGAAAAATTAGAAAAGGTAGAAGAATAACGACATTTACTCATATAATTAAATAATTTTTATAATTATTGTTTCTACTCTTACTATTACAGTGTGTATATATATATATTACTTACATATAAAAACTTATAAAATATATATCAATTACATATAAAACTTTAAAAATTAAAATTAAGTACATATCTAACAAATTGTAACTCAAAAAGAAAATTATTGCAGTAAAAAATCTCCAAGAAATTTGAAATAAAAAAAAGATTTCGTATCTATTTATAGATTTTGCATTCAGAAGAATCATAAAAACTTTAAAAATTTAAAATTTAAGTATGTACCTAATAAATCGTAAAGTCGAAGAGATAATTATTACAATAAAAAGTCTCCAAGAAATTTGAAAGAAAAAAATCGTATCTATCTATAGATTTTGTATTTAGAAGAGTCCTATTTTATTCTATTTTATTTAGATTAGAATATCATTTTGAAGTTTTATCTTGTTCCGATTAGAATACTATTTTAATCGAATTAAAAATCCAAATCTAAGAAAAGTTTGGGGGTACTTTAATTAGATTGATTTATCTATTGTCAATTCTATTTTTTAATTTCTAATATTATTTGATAATTTTTAATACAATATATATATATATATATATATATAATTTTAATAAACAATATTACAATTTGATTTAAGATATATCACTTATTTTACCTAATGATAAAAATAATAAAGAACATATTGCTTGTTAAAATCTTTATTTAATAAGTTAATTATTTTTTTGTATTATTTTATTTAATAATAACTATTACTATATTTATTATTTTTTAATAATAATTTATTAAATTATAAAAATTAAAAATAAGAAGTTATATGATAATTAAATAAAAGTATCGAGAAATATTAAGTGATATCCATGAATATTTTAGTTTGAATAAAATTATAAATAAGTGGTAATTATGTACAATACTAATTCTATTTGGATTATATAACTATAAATTAAGATAATTATAATTATAAATTTATGTTAATAAATTAAAATCTTTATTTAACAAGTTCATTATTTTTTTACATTATTTTTTTTAATAATAATATTTATTATTAAAACCTTTATTTACAAGGGTAAGTATTTTTTTACATTATTTTATTTAATAATAATAATAATATTTATTGTGTTTTAAATAATAATTTATTAAAATATAGAAAAAATAAGAATATGTTTTAAATAGAATAAATATAAAAAATAAGAAGTTATATGATAAATAGAAGAATAAATTAAATAAAAATATCCAGTAATATTCATGAATATACTAGTTTGAATGATATTAAAAATTGTGAATAACTAGTAATTATGTAAAATACTAATTTCTTTATAAGATAATTAAAATAACTATAATTAAGTGTCACGTGTCACAACCATATTTGTGTCACAATACGTACATAACCACAAGTTAAGTCTTACGTAGTGCAAGATAGTTATAATTAAGTGTCACGTGTCATAACCGTAGTGCAAGTTAGGTTTTATATGACACAGCGATGTTGCCAAACTTTACTTTACATATATATATATATATATGATATAATTTGTGTTTTTTTATTTTTATTTTCTGCAAGGGGGTAAGTAATTATTATTTTTATGTTTTAATATAATATATAACAAAAAATTTATTCTCTAATTTAATGCATAATTTAATGTATACAATATACAATATTTTATGATTTTAAGTGTTTGACTGCACAATCTAAGTTTGCTTACTTATCCGAAAAAATAAAATAAAATAAAAATATAAGTTTGCTTTATCTCATACTTGAACAAAAATTAAAAAAAAAAAATTATTGGATATGCCATCTATTTTTTTTTTTTTTTTGGTACAATTGATGAGATAAAATATACATAGGAGTGTTTGGTTAGCAACAGTTTGGCCAAAAAAAAGTAAAAGCACAAAATTTTGATATAAAAGTAATGTGCGACAACACTTGATTAGAAGAAAATACAAAACATTGATAAAAATTAACAAATTTTAGTTAATTTTAACTAACCAAACACCCCTATAGTCATGAGAAGGTACTCTTAAGTTACAAAATGCTATTCATGAAGATTAATATAAAGTATTGGCATTCCCCCATCGGTATAGTATAGTTTATCTTTGGTAACTATGAAACTTCTAGCCGGATTTCAACCCGTTTAGAGTAAGAAAAAACAAGATAAATTAAGATAAAATGTGGTCTAGAGTTAATTTTGGCGCATTTTTTCTGAATAGTAGCAAATCGTAGAAACGGTTTTCAAATCCGTTCCCACGGATTCAAAAAAATTCACATAAAATAGTGACAATGGTATTCGCTTAAAAGGTTTCGACATGAAGAATATGATTATAAAAAAAATTTACGCATTCGATTAACTTACTTCTAGATTTTTTGTTTTTTTAGTAAAATATTAAAACTTTTTGAAATTAGTAATAATAAAGAATTAGAGGTACAGAGATTGTTAGAGATTTATAGCGATTTTTAGAGTTTGTTTGATATGTCAAAAGGGCCTTGATGTTGTTAAACACGTAGACCGGTGTGTTGGAGAAACATATATCACTTACATGTGTCGGATATTTAATTGAACACCCCATTGTGAAGTGTAGATAACTGAGAGGGCATGACTCTGATCCATGTTGCGGTTCATTTGGTTTAGAAAATGTTTTGAATTCCCAGCATTTCATGATGAATTTATCGTACGAACAAGGCAGGGTCATTTGACTTTATGCTTTTTTTTGTTCTGTTTTGAAAACTTACAACTGACGATTGTATAATATTCTAAATGCTGCGTTCGTTTCATGATATGTTCATAGTCTAGTAAGTAATCTTTATGAATTTGACTTTAGAGAGTACCGAGTAGTTTTGGTTTTAGAAATTTAGGCATGATTTGAGAACCATAAACACTTATTTTTTTTTTTTTTTATGCATCTGGGAAGTATGCTAAAAGCATGCTTTTTTATATATTGACATTTTTGTCCTCGTTACTTTATACTATTTTATAAAATTACTTTAATACCCAATAAAACGATAATTTCGTAATTTTAAATTTAGCCATTAACACATACGCTAAAAAAAAGTATACTTTTAGCATAAATTTCCAAACCATGCCTTAATATTGCTAAAAATTACACTTCCTACCTACTTAAAAATTTATGGGCTTCAGGCAAATTAGAGTATTTGGATGAAAAAAAAAAATTAAAAAAATTAATATAAAAATGACACAGCGAAATTTAATTAGAAAAAGTGTTAGTAACTTTTTGTAACTTTTTGGTATACTTTTATCAATCAAATACTCTCTTAGTGGAAAAAATTTTGTTAACGTCATATGCAAAATAGCTTTGGCTGACCTTTCAAAAAAATAAAAAATAAAAAATAAAAGATTTGGCTGCAATGATCTACCATATTTGGCTAAATAGAAATGCAAAAATTTTTAAATGGTAACCAAGCTCAATTTCTAGAATTAACAATAAGGATGAGTTAAGA
Organism: Vitellaria paradoxa; assembly: GCA_019916065.1. Taxonomy (NCBI): domain Eukaryota; kingdom Viridiplantae; phylum Streptophyta; class Magnoliopsida; order Ericales; family Sapotaceae; genus Vitellaria; species Vitellaria paradoxa. The sequence goes on along the minus strand of CM034237.1, from coordinate 30,912,840 downwards.
TTAAAGACTTCACAATTTCCTTAAACTAAGCCTACGGATGTAAATGTAAAATTATGTAATAGTTGGAGAATTCCTTTTTCATAATTATCCAATTATATAATAGCTGGAGAATTCTTTTTTTATAATTATCCTTTGACAATGTATTTATTTTTTTCCATTAATCTAAAATTTCTTAGTAATTATAAATCACCCGAACATGCAAATATTTCATTAACACTCACGTATTATCAGAAAAAAAAAAAAAAAAAAAACTCAAGACATTTTTATAAATATTATAAAAAAGAAACACCATACTATTACATAAGAATACTTAAACACAAGGAGGAGAGAATATTTTCCATTATTGGAAACTTAATTAATATATTTATAGAATTTAAGTCCTAATTTCAAATTTTGGACTTCAAATAGAATTTTGTAATAAATAAGAAGGTATAATAATTATGAAATCCCTTTTGTTAAAATTTACCCCTTTGCATAAGTTCTGGCATGTTGGATAGAATGTGCAATCATGTTTAGTTATTTGTTTTTTTTTTTTTTTTTGGTGAAATACAAAAACTATACTTACATTTTACCTTCAATCTCACTTTAGTCTCACTAATTTTAATTGTGACAGTCAAATTCTTGTACTTTTGGTCAGGCAACAATATAATCCTTCGGTCTGCTGCTGTTAATTGCAATTGTTAATGCGAAAGTAAAATCGTCATCTAAAAAATTTTCTCTCTGACTTTTTTCACTGTCCTTCATTTTCCAACGACTTTTCCAACGCCATCCAACCCTTTCTGGCGATGCCATCAGACCCCATACTTGCTGGCCTCTCTCTTTCAATTTTAAGTGACTGGGTTTGATTTTTCAACAACCTAACAACCACTATAGCTGCTGAATAACTCCCAGATCCGCCGCCTAATATTCTGGATGATGTGAATACAACTTCCGGTCATATTTTGGTTATTTTTTATCATCCCATGATAAATCCAACATCCTCCCATGTGAATATTGGTTTGACTGTCTCTCCTTCTTTTTCAATTGCAACTCAAGCGAATTCTAACTCTATTCAAGCCGCTCGTAAAGAAACTAGGATTCCTCTTAAATTGGTTTATACTCATTCGAATTAAGATAAAATTTCTTCTCAATTTTCTAATTTCAATCGAATGATTTCAATGAGTCATATTAAGGTCGAAGAGATACTCTCTGTTTTTTTTTAATCAGCATTGAGAAATAATTTCTAAGTTGTCGGCGTTATTTCGACAAATTCTTGAGTAAATTTGGCCCCAAAAACCCTCAATTTGGCCTCCAAAACTTCGAATGTCCCTCTTGTTTTTCCAATGGTTTCGACCACTCTAGCAACCATTTCTCAGACAATCAGTCCAGCTACCGATATCGGTGTCGACGCTGCCATGGCAACCGGTCGACAGGCTCATAGTTCCTCAGCCGCCAACCCCCCTTCCCTCAAACCTTAATCCTGTGAAAAAAATTACAATTTTACCCTCACCCTAACAACTGCAATTAATAGGCAGTAGACCGAATGAATACATTTTTGCTTAACCGGAAGTGCAAAGATTTGACTGTGATAATTAAAATTAGTGAGACCAAAGTAAGACCGAAGATAAAATGTAAAGGTAGATTTTGTATCTACCCTTTTTTTGGATCAATAAGATTAATTTTATTACCAAACAAAAGTAGATATACAATGATCTCAAGACTTTGTTCTAAAGAGAGCCGAACAGATTACATCCCGAGTAATTTAGGAAGAGCTAACAACCTCATTCTCAAGCTCTCCCGTTGCACACCCAAATGGAAGGCATAGTTTTGGATAATGCTTCTTTAGCAGCCTCATCTTTTTAACTATACCTCCTGAAAACCCAACCGACCACAGGTCCTCTACCTTCTAGATCTCACTCAAACACTTAAAGGCCTGACAATAAATTAAATTTGGTCCAAATCCGGTTCAATAATATTAAATCAAATTTAATAGACTTGATTTATGACTAGACTTGATTTATGGCTTGACGGATCTAAATCCATTGAATTCAATAACTATTAAATCTAAATTCGAATTGATCCGTCAAACTCATTATTTTAAATTTTTCATATTACAAAATTTTATATTCTATTTATAATTGAACTTAAATACGTTATATATAAAAATAAATAATGAATAACTACTGAACGTTGATACCATCAGAATTTGATTATTCATTTTTACTGCTCTTGACATAACTATATATTTGCATTTTTATTTTAAGAAAATTTTCCATATCTTTCTCTAATGCGCCTATTCTATGCATCAAAATACTTCCTCTTCCCTTCTATTTTATTTATGCTATTTATCTCTCTCTTCAAATGACAAAGATAGCTTTTTTTCATAAAATTATGTTCATAAATAATATAATTAAATTAAATTAATACGTAATATCTAATATTAATTTATTTCTAATAAATAATTAAATCAAATTAGTTAATTTAATTAATAAGAAATATATATTATTAAATTATTTTTAATAAATAATAAAATAAAATATATTAATTTAATTTAATATATAATTTAATTAATATAAATATATTTTATTAAATTATTTTTAATAAATATTATAATTAAAATCATTTAATTTATTTTATTTTAATAATTAAATTTAAATAATTAATTTAAATAATATTAAATATATTTTATTAAATTATTTTTAATAAATATCATAATTGAGTTAATTTGATTTAATTTATTTATTTAATACGAGTTATATTTTATTAAATTATTTTTAATAAATATCGTAATTAAATTATTTAAATTATTATGAAATATATTTTATTCAATTATTTTTAGTAAATACCATAATTAGAATATAATTAATATATTTTATATTTACTAGATTAAATGATATAATATTTATATTGTATTCAACTATTTTTTATAAATAATATAATTAAATTAATATAAAATATATTGATTAAATTTAATTAATTTTTAAAAACTAATAAAAGTAAATATTTTACAAAAATAAAAAATTAGTACTTATAAACAAAATTTTATTTTTAAATGTAGTTTCAATTTTCATTTCAAAAAAAAAAAGAAACAACAAAAAACAAAAAAACATAAATATATAGACATAAACATAAAAACGATAATATTATTACATAGTCACTTAAGGATTTGCGACTATCTTTTATGGAACAGCATCACTGGAGGATCCTTCCCCTGTAGCCAATCAAGAAAGGAAATCAGTGCAGCCATCGTCGGCGATTGTCCATGGTAAGTCTTCTAGACCTCCTCTACTCTATCCCGTTCCCTCCCCAGTGAATCTAATACACGCGGCACTATAAGTGGAGGGAAAAGATCACAATTTGGAAAGCTGGAAGCCATACCTATCATCCCGCCCAAACATTAAAACTACAGTTTTTGAGTGATAAAAAGGTGAGTTCAGTTCGTTTCAAAAAATGAAATGGAAAGACCTAGGCTCTGCTGATTTCCCGACATAAATGGGCCCAATTCCTCTTGCTTCCAAGCCCGTAGCCAACGTCCTGGACATAACCCAAATCCCAATTCCGAAATTGGGTAGACTGGCAACTGGGCTAAATCTATTTTTTGCTTCAACTAGACATAAAGAGACTGGGCTCTCTCTTGAATTCATTAATTAGATAATGGCCCATTAATATCATTCACCCAAGATGAAATTTCAAATCCTCGATGGGACAATGCGCTTACAGTCTATGTATTGGGCACTAAAACCTTCCTTCAAAATCATGAAGAATTTTACTGGAACATGCCGGTTATATCGACCTGTATATTCTCAAACCAGGGTGTCTTTATTTTCAAGTTCCTTCTATAACAAATCTCTACTTATTTTCAAGTTCCTGCTATAACAAATCTCTACTTCTCAAGCCATAGACACCCGACACTATTCTCATGATGGAGAAATTGTGAATACCGTTACCATGTATAGGTTCGCCTCGCACACCTAAATTTTTTTTTCGGGCTGAGGGAGGGGGGGGGGGGGTGTTAAGTTCCCACAACTAAAATTGCATTTAATGATTTGCTAAATCTCTTATTGGAAGACCACATTTTTAGTTTTTTTGGTGGGTAACTAAGAATTTCATAACCAAAAAAGCGACCTATAGTACAATAAGCTCACGGCTTGTCCCAAAAGGGAAACACAGCTCAAGAAGATGTACACTCACTAACCTAGTCCACCTATATAATATATGTCCACTTACAACCAAGTCGATAGGTTAGGAAATACACTCCCAAAGGGAATAATAACACACCCATAAAGGGAAACAGACTACTCCAACTACTCAAATGAACCCTTTTAACTGCGGCCTAATAGCTGGCCATTTATCCCGACAAAACACATTAAACAGCTGCCCAATAATTCCATGGCCCATAAGAAACGCCCAATAAATACCCAGCAGCCCAGTAAACCCAATAGAGACAGTCCAAAACAACTGGCCCATTACAATTCATAGTCCACCTGTGTATTAGTCAACAGGATTAAAGTAACCCCCCGCCCCAGCCAAAGACCAGGTGGGAGAAAGCCGCTCAAAAACACAATGCCGTCATAGCTGACATCACCTTTATCCTTCTCAGGAACCGCCATTGCCAGAGCTCGAGCAGCTCCCATTCCAACTCAACCACACTAGCTCAGAGATGAGTTTCCATGACCAGCAGCTCACGGACGAACCAGGAAGAGTAACCAGCCATCAACCTTTTTTTTTTTTTTTTTTTCTCTTTTCCCGAAAGGTAAAAGAATATATTAAAAAAGAAGAAAATACAAAATCTTGGGGGTTGTACTCCCGTGTATACAAGCAAAGCTCAAACAACTAGATCAAAACTAGACAAAACATCCATGCCGCAAAGGCTCTATACAACTCAACAAGGTAAAGAAAGCCGTTTCTCACTAGGTGAGCACAGGCCAGCATCAACAAAACTTATCACAATAATAGCATCATCAAGCAGCAACCACAAGCAAGCAAGTATTTTCTAGCACAGCATCAGTCTCAAATCTCACTACAATCTCCCGGCAAGAATCATCATGGGTACTTGCAACACTAGCAGATCAAGTGCAAACTCACGCACCAAAGAACAGCAGAAATAGAAGCAGACACCACAGCATGCAGTGCAGTGTAGTGCACTAGAACGGTGAAGTGCCAAATGACTTAGCAGATGGAGCATTGCCACTAAAGCACAGTGTAGAACAGAGTATCACCGCCGCTGCTGCTGCTGCAGCAGCACAGCATCTCAGATCAGGGTAAGGGAATGGTTACATAACCAAGCTCGACCCATAATTACGTGGCCAACATCCATAGGATCACATCACACCGGATATGGTCTTTATACTCAAGAAAATGAATGGGCACTAAGCAGCGCTCCTTCACTGCACTATGGAAAGGTATCAACCCAAAAATATTGTAGGGATTAGGCTAAGGCATGAGTATCAATCTAAGGCAGGAGACGGTACCTGCAGAGACAACATTGACGCAACTCCCACTATCTATTATGAGTTTACAAGTCTTCTCATTTATCTTGATATAGATATGGAAAATAGAATGACAACGCTAGTCATCAGCCTCCTTAGACTTTGTTAGAATACAACGCACTACATCTCATCAAGGAGTATCAAGAGTGCAATAGGAAGGATGTAGGAGGGTGGGAATGGTGGAACTTCTAATGCAATGTAAGAAAGTATCACTATGGTCATCCCCTAAATCACCAAAGTCCTTAAGATTAGGCTCATACACTTGTTCTTCTAGGTGATCATCATCAGTGTGCCCCAAATATTCTCCAATAACTAAAGCTTTCTTAGGACAACTAGCGAACACGTGACCAAAACCTTTACATTTAAAGCATTGCACACAAGAATAATTCCTAGGAACATTAGTCATGGTTCTCTTGCCTTTAATTTCATTCAATGGTGGGGTACTAGCTGGAGGGGGACCTAGAACTAACTTACGTTAGAAGGGAAAACTTGGTCCATTGGGACCCTTAATTAAACAACTCAAAATCCTAGACTAAGGTGTAAGCATGGTCGAGATTGGTAACAACTCTAAGAACAAGTTCTCTCCATCAAGGTGTCCCCCGTCTAAACCTACTCAAGATCATGGACTCATCCTCTATGATATCGCAGCGCATCCTAAATTCATCAAAGTGAGTCACATACTCAGTCCAAAATCTTTTTTTTTTTTTTTTTTTTTTGAAAAAGATAAGTAAATTTTATTCAAAAACTATCAAAGCATCGATGAGATGCAAATATAGAGCCTAAGTGAGCAGAAATTATACAATTAGTTCCAACCCCAAGATCAACTTAAATGTTCAAGAAAAGTCAAGAAAAAAAATAAATCGATCTCCCTTCCTTCCTTTGCCCAGCTATATAAACAAGCAAGAATGTAACTCTTGATTTTCAAGATAGACCTACTTTTGCCTTCAAATATCTTTCTATTCCTCTCCTTCCAAATCAGCCAAAACATACATAATGGAGCCAAATTCCATGTGGTCTTTTTATGCTTTCCAAAAGGCTGACCCCACCAAGCCAAAAGGAAATCACGGATATCCTTTGGGAAGCATGGATGGACTCCAAAACAGGAAAGCATCAACCCCCACAACTCAGTTGTCCATTGGCAGTGCGGGAGAAGATGGGCAATAGATTCCTCCTGACTAAAACATAAGGTGCAACGATTAACTATGTGATAACCTCGATGCTTGAGATTATCCATAGTTAGAAGTTTCCCCCTGGCAGCACACCATGAGAAAAAGAAGACTTTTGTAGGAACAGCGTTTTTCCAAAGCTTTAGCCAAGGAAAAATGCCCTTTGCCTCTCCTTGAAGGAACGCATAAAAAGACTTGACAGAGAAAGTTTGCTCCCTACACTCTTTCCAGACCATAGAATCTTCTGTCTCTTCAAGATGAACATCGTTTAGCAGCTTCATAAGAGACAAATAGTCTTCCAATTCCTAATCATTCAATTCTCTCCGTAACAACACAAACCAAGTGCTATATCTACCCATTCCAATGCTATAATCTTTGACAAAAGCGTCCTTGTTTACAGCAAGAGCAAAAATCTCAGGGAAGAGATCAGACAAACGACCCATATTTAGCCAATCATGCTTCCAAAATAAGATCCTGTTGCCTCTGCCCAGCTTCCAGGAGATGCAGCTAGCAAACTTCGTCCATTTATTCCTTATACCTCGCCATAAACTTGCACCTATGGAGTTAGGACCCTCGACAAACACCAGCCTCCCAATTCTTCCCCATATTTAGTCACTATAACTTTTTTCCAAAGACTGGTATTATCCTGGGAGAATCTCCAAAACTATTTGCCAAGTAGAGCCTTATTATGCAGCAATAGTTGCCTAATACCGAGACCTCCAGAAACAGTTAGGGTGCATACTACCTTCCAATTTACCAGGTAATGTTTGAAGACCCCTTCTCCTTTGCCCCAAAGAGAATTCCTTTGCATTTTCTCAATAGCTTTGATGATTAAAAGAGGGGCATTAAAAAGAGAGAGATAATATGTAGGTAGACTAGAAAGCACACTTTTGATCAGTGTTACTCTAGCTCCTTTGGAGAGATATCTCATCTTCCAAATAGCTAACCTACTCCTGCATCTTTCCAGGACAGGTTCCCAAATCTTTTTGGACTTAGATTGAGCTCCCAGAGGCAAACCTAAATAGGTAGTAGGAAAGGAACCTGATTTGCATCCCAAAATATCTGCCAGCTCTCTTAGAGAAGAGACTTCTCCAACTGGAATAACCTCACACTTACCCAAATTCACCTTCAAACCAGTGACAGCCTGAAATCCCAAAAGGGTGCAACGTAAATGTCTCAATTGCAGCTTATTAGCTCCACAAAATACCATTGAGTCATCGGCAAAAAGAAGATGTGAGATACTAGTTGAGTCCCTTGCTCCATTCTTGACTGAGAAACCCTCAATTAGACCAGCAGCTTCCACATTCTGCAGCATTCGACTGAGAACCTCCACTATGATTATCAAAAGAAAGGGGGAGAGAAGATCCCCTTGCCTTAAACCTCTTGATGATGTAAAGAATCCTTCTGGGGAACCATTAATGAAGTCTGAGAACCAAGCTATTGATATGCACCAATGTATCCATTTGCACCACCTATTACCAAAGCCCATTCTTCTCATCAAATAAATCAAGCAATCCCAGTTAACATGATCAAAAGATTTCTCTATATCTAACTTGCAAACGAGGCCAGCTTCCTTTCTTTTAATCTTAGTATCAATGAGTTCATTTGCAACCAAAACAACATCCAGAATTTGTCTACCGCCCACGAAAGCATTCTGAGAAACAAAGATGATAGAGGCTACCACTTTTCGCATCCTGACAGCAAGAACTTTGGCAATCAACTTATAAACAGCTCCGACCAAGCTAATTGGTCTAAAATCTTTAATATCAACAGCTCCATTCTTCTTGGGAATTAAAGCTATGAAAGTAGAGTTTAGGCTTCTAACAAATCTACAGCTTCTGTGGAAATCTGTGAAAACCAACAGTAGATCCTGCTTGAGAACATTCCAACATTTTTGAAAGAATGCTAGGGTCCAACCATCTGGACCAGGAGCTCTATCCCCATTTAGATCTTTGAGACCTTCATAAAATTCAGCTTCAGTGAAAGGCTGCTCTAAACTCTCAGCTTTCAAGGGACTGATCTGAGAAAAATTTAACCCATCAACAGTGGGTCTCCAAACAACCTATTCCATGAACAAATGCTTGTAAAAATTCAGTATACTCAGTTTAATGTGCTCTTGATCTTCTGTGATAGAACCATTTACTCTGAGTTTATCAATCCAGTTTTTCCTCTTATTAGTTGAAGCAATTTTGTGAAAAAACTTTATATTCCTGTCACCTTCTTTCAACCATTTTATTCTTAATTTTTGCCTCTAGCTAGTTTCTTCCATTTTAATCAACTTATTCAGCTCCTGAATCTTGGCTTTTTTGTTGGAATTCTCTTGATCAGTGAGCCATCTCGAGTCATCAATTAGGTCTAAGTGCTGGATGTCCTTCTCAAGCTGTTTCTTTTTGTTCTCAATTCTCCCAAATTCGTCTAAATTCCACCTTTTCAGATCATTTTTTAAACACCTAAGTTTTTGAGACAAAATGTAACTTTTACTTCCATTAAAGATGTATCCCTGCCACCAAGTAACAACCATATCAGTGAAGCCCTCTACTTGCAACCACATGTTCTCAAATCTAAAGGATTTGGGCCCACTTCTTAATCCTTCCCCATCCAACAGCAGTGAGTGATGATCGGATAACAAACGACGCATAGATTTTTGGAATACCTCGGGGAATAAGTCCTCCCAATCATTTGACACTAGGAATCTATCAATTCTAGACTTGCTTTGACTGTTGCTCTAAGTGAATTTGCAGCCATTCAAGGGGAATTTGCAGCCATTCAAGGGCAGATCAATACACTCTAAATCATTTATGAAATCTGAGGAAGTTTGCATCTGCTTTGATCTTATACTGCAGTTCCATTTATCTTCAATGCACTTTACCATATTAAAATCTCCACCCATACACCACGGAAACTGCCAACGAAAGACAACTGCTCCAATTTCCTGCAGAAAGTCAGTCTTCAGGTTGCAGTCCACTGGACCATAGACTCCAATGAAGGACCAGGTTATATCTTCCTCTACATGCTGAAATAAACAGGAAACTGAGAACATCCCAACTTCATACTCCACCATATTGAGACTCCTGCTATCCCACATCACTAAAATTCCACTGGAGGACCCAATTGCATCAAGAGCTTTCCATTTATACCAAACATCACCCCATAATGATCTAATTACATTCTCATCTATCACACCTAACTTGGTTTCCTGCAAACAGACAAGATCAGGGTTCCATTTTCTACGGGAGTTCTTGATTAACAACCTTTTTGGCAGACCACAGCAGCCTCTCACATTCCAGCTTAAAATTTTTAGCTTCATTTAAAACAAATAGGTAGTGATTCAGTAGATTTTCTTCCTCCATAACTCTGGTTCTGAGCTGTTTTATCATATGAAATTGGCCATTGAAGGTTCTTTAACTCCCTAGAGCCTCGTTTAGTGGATCCTGCTATTTTCTTTCCTTCCTTGCACAAATTAATACCTCTCTTTTCTTCTATTGACTGAAGGAGCTCCAAAATCTGATCTTCAAACCCCTCACTTGATATTCCCAATATCTTCTTGAAGGATTTCATTCGGTTGATCACCCATTTAGAGATTTTTCCTTGATCTAAACCACAATCCCCCAGCAGCAAGGTCACATTGTTTATATTCCAGTCATCAAGTCCATAAGAGGCTAAGGGTAAACAATTAATGATTTCATTTGTCTCACCGTCGTTCATATCCAAGAGAGTATGAAAATTTTCATACAGAGTCAGTTTTACTGCAATCTGACTAAGAGTCAAAGCCAAATCCATCATCAGACTCGAAATTCTTCTGCTCTCCACACAAAATATCCCCCAAAATCTGGTCTTCCTTAAAAAATTCATCAGTAAGCAAAACCTCCTTGATTTCACCCCCTCTGGAAGCAGCAGAAACCTTGAAATCACCATCTATGTTCTGCATTAAAACTGTAGATTCATTTCTGGATAGATGGCATAGTTGGAGTTGCTGTAACAAAAGAGGTTGGTCTCAAAAATCCACCTAGATCCGAGTGATTGGCCTGCCTGCATTCCTATGGGATGAGGGAATCTTTAAAAAAATAGGAGACTATTGTGGTGGATACTTGGAAACAGCTGCAGAGACTACATTGCAATCCCACCTGAAATGGGTAAAGTTGAGTATAAAGGGGCATGGAAGGAATGTTCCAGCCTCGGTTCTTATTAATGTGGAAAGCACCTTGTATGATTGTCCTATTTGGGTTGATCGCAGCCCTTGGGTGGACTGGGTCTCAAATCAAAAAACATTGTTTGGTGTCGAAAATCTATTACCCTATTTAAGATTATTCCATTGATTTAATAGGTCAATTTTCTATGATTTAGTTCATCACAACTCATACTATCAACAAATTGATAACATTACATTACCCAATTGTAGCTGATTATCATCTCCATTGCACAAGAGCAGTTATATAATCTTATAATACTTAATTGTGGTAATCTATTCAATACCATAAAGAGGCTACACTAACATATAATCCAGTGAGAAGCACAATTTTTGCAAACCATATCCACAAAGTTGGCAATTAACTGCAGACAGCAGCAAAGCTGAAGCAGCATCTAAGTTCAACTAGTTTTCTTTCCATTCCTTCTTGCCTATCTCATAATGGGCTTTTTTTCAAACTTAAAAAATTGTGCCTGCCCTATATACTACTATAATTATATAGTAGAATCACTTCAAAAACCGCATGATGCTTTTGAGGAGAGTTTTGGAGAGAGCCGAGAGTTCCCTTTGAGGCTTAAGAAGGGAGCACTTGGTAGGAAAGCAAAAAGAAACAAGGCTGGGTTAGGTGTCCTGGAGCTTGGTTTATGATATATTTTTCACTTGCTCTTCTAGTATTGTAAGTTGAGATTTAATTTATGTCTTTATTGTATTTCGCTTGCTCTTCTATCACGATTGGTTTTCATCAAGGCGCAGCGTTAAACCCGTACTTGTTTGCTTTAATTATGGATGAAATTACAAGACATATTCAGGATGAGGTGCTGTGGTGTATGCTATTTGCAGATGATATTGTTTTAGTAGATGAGACGGGAGAAGGAGTGAATGCTAAACTAGAATTGTGGCGGGATACGTTAGAGACAAAAGGATTTAGGCTAAGTCGATGCAAAACGGAATATATAGAATGTAAGTTTAGTCAAAGTAAGATAACGGGTATTATAGAAGTAAGTTTAGGCACACAAAAGATTGTAGAGAAAGATAAATTTAGGTACCTTGGATATATGGTGCAACAAGATGGAGGAATTGATACTGATGTAAGTCACAGGATTCAAGTCGGGTGGATCAAATGGAGGAGTGCTTCAGGGGTTTTGTGTAACCGAAAAGTCCCCCTCAAGGTGAAAGGAAAGTATTATAAGGTGGCGGTTAAACCACCGCTGCTATATGAATCAGAGTGTTGGGCAGTAAAACATAATCATGGTCAGAAGATGGCAGTTGCGGAGATGAGGATGCTAAGGTGGATGTGCGAGATTACAAGGAAAGATAGGATTAGGAACGAGGAGATTAGGGGCAAAGTAGGAATAGCATCGATTGAAGATAAAATGAGAGAGAACCGATTAAGATGGTTTGGCCATGTTAGAAGGCATCCAGCAGAGGCACCTGTTAAAAGGTGTGAAAGTATGGAGATTGCCGGAAATAGAAGAGATAGAAGAAGACCCAAGAGAAGCTAGAAAGAAACTATTAAACATGACTTGACCTACCTAGATCTATCAGAGGACATGGCCCTAAACAGATCTAATTGACGTCGACAAATCCATATAGCTGACCCCACCTAGTGGGAAAAGGTTTGGTTTGGGTTGGTTTGATTTTTTGTATTTCCAGTATGTAATATAAGTTAAAAGGCATTGCATATGACCATTACTCTGTTTAAACATTTACTTCTCTTCATCTTTCTAATTTACCATATGTATATACATATAAATACTGGTATATATGTTGAATCTAATTGAGCCTTGGCTTTGTTGTGTTCGGAGCATTGTTATAGCATACAAGGGCATGACAAAGCAAAGTCGTCCTGTGTTTTCTACTACAACAAGAATTCCTTGGTTCAAGATCCAAGCCACCAAGCCTTTTCATTTGTTGTTGGTGTGTGGTAGAATGATGACCTTGGCAGCTTTTTCTTTCTTTCTCCCCTCCCCCCAAAAACAGTACGCTATTTCTGGATGAATACAATGCTAATACCCTGGTAGCGGACCATGGGATTTGTTTCCCCTTCAAACCACCACCATCACCACCAAATGGATAAGCCTAATGACCAATTAATTAGTTGTTCCCTTAAGGCTTTTAAATCAATTAAAGGTATATCTCCATTATTTTAAAGCATTATGAAAGCAACAAGTTTAATTGATTTTAAAGTCTCAACCAGGACTATAGGATTGAATTCATTCAGAAATTAGCTAATGGTTTTTTTTTTTTTTTTTTTTTTTGGGGGGGGGGGGGGGGAGGGAGAACTTCCTACCATGCGCCATCAAATGGAAAGACAAAGGGCTTGGAAGTTGAACCAAGGAATTCTTCTTGTTATAGAAAAACCAGGATGACTTTGCTTTGTCATGGCATTGTACTATGACATTGCTCCCAGCACAAGAAGGCCAATGTTCAATAAGATGTAAATATAGATACCTATAATTATGTGTATGATGTAATATGGTAAATCAAAACGATGAGAAAGAAAATGTTTAAATAAAGTGCCTTCTCCAGATCTCTTAAGTCATGACATTGCTCCCAACACAACAAGGCCAATGTTCGATAAGATGTCAATATAGATACCTATAATTATGTGTATATACTTAGATGTGTTAAATCAAAAAGATGAAGAAAGAGAAAATGTTTAAATAAAGTACCTTCTAGATCTGCTACGTGATGGTTATAAGTTATGCCTTTAACTTACATTACATACCGAAAATACAATAAAAACATAAATTAAATCTAACTCACATTAATGAAGAACAAACCAAAAAACAAATGCCAAACCAAAACTCCAGAACAACTAGCCCAGCCTTACTTCTTTCCACTTTCTTGCCTTGGGCCTCAGAGGGCACTCTCAGCTCTCCCCAAAACTCTCCTCCACAGAAGCATCAACCCAGTTCTGAAGTGCTACTAATATATATAACATAATAATTTATATAATTGTATGTAGGAGTATTTCTCGTATTTTTCCTAACTTTTGATTTAGGAATTATAATAAATTATATAATTGTAATAATATAACAAATTGGCAGTTTACAATTGCTCTACAAATACAAATTCTACAAATTAGAATTCGGCTTCACTATACCTTGGAGCTTCCACCCACCAAATCCTGCCAAAGCAAATGCCTGCAATTCAAAGATGTGAGTTAAACAGGACCAAAAAATAAATAAATAAAATAAAATAAACCGAGATTTTCAATTCCACCCATAAAACACATGAAATCCAAGAAGCTTAATGTAAGTATTTTGCATCCATTTCTAACCATCTAAAAGTTTTGACTGGATGTCCAACCATTCAGACATCGCCCATATTTCCTTTTTTTCACTTCCATCATACACCAAAAATCACCAAAAAATGAAAATAAATAGACACATACGCACACACACACTCTCTCGTATATCTATATAGTTGTTCACAAGTACTCAAGCCTGAATTTCACCCTTCCTACATGCTACGCTATTTCAAAAGTTCCCAATTTTCCAAGACCTCTACAATTTACAGTATTTCACCTCAAATTAACCTCAGTAACTTTATGAAAAGCATAGGTTGACTTTGTCTACTAACTACAATAGCGAGTGTGCTTGTGGAGAAGTGATGAACACAACTTACTGATCGGGGAGAGAGAGAGAGAGAGAACTGCTTCCACCAATTGGAATCCTCCAAGAGAATAATAAAGCAAAGGAAATGAGGATGAGCTCAACACCTCATTCAATATCAAGAGTCTAAATTTCATTCAAATTCACTCCATAACCCTCTCCCCTCCCTCCCTCCCTCCCTGCAAAAGATCTTGTCTTACAATTAGATTAATTATTTGTTTCTTAGGATAGAATATATGATTAGGAATGATTAGTGTGATTGATTCTTTCCTAAATTGTAATATTCATGTATATAAATATGCATGTCTTACCCATAGTGATTAAGCCATTCCATTCCATCTCTACTTTTAACATGATATTAGAACAAAGATTCTAATTATCTGATTTTTTCCTTTTGAGTTCCATGCTCTAGTCATTCTCTTCAACAACTCCAGATCATCGTCAAAGCCCTCAGTTGTCGTGGCGATGCTCACAGCCGATCAACAACTTCTTCAATCGCCCAATCTCAAGTTTGCTAACATCCATCGTTGTCATCCCTGCTTCTTTGTTGATAGTCAATCACCATCGTCTCTGCATCACTGACTGACGAGCCCCCACGCGCCATCAAACAACCTACAAGTAAAATCTACTTGTTTCAGAGTTCTCTGGTTCTCTCACTTCAAGCCTTCCTTAGGTCAAACTTGACGTACCATTGTGCTTCTCTCCTTGTAGCAAATATTCGGACACCTTTTCCAATGATATCTAGACTCTAGCAACACCATGACACTCCAAGACATTTGCACTGCCTTTCTAATAGCTTCTAAGACTAGTGCTACCTCTTTTGTTGTTCCTTCAAACTCCAAACCACAAGGTTCTTTTCATTAGCCTACTCAATTTACCACTCAAAAGCTCAATGGGAAAAAGTTTCTTCAATGGTCAAAAGCTACGAAAATAGCTCTCACTGGACATGGGAAACAAAAACATCTCACTGAATCCACTCTAGCCCCAATAGAAAATCATTATGATCTTTGGATTCAAGAAAATACTAACATTATTGGCCTTTTGTGGAATTCTAGGGAGATCGATGTAACAGATTTATATACTCACTTAGATAATACTCACTTATAATATTTCTAGTAAGTTCTTTAAACTTCAACAGCTGATATTCATGAGATGCAGAATCAAAAGAAACAAATGGTTATGCTAAAATTCGTTATTGGACTTGACCCCAAATTTGAGCCTGTCAAGGCAGAAATTCTTGGTGGGTCTTCTCTTCCATCCCTTATTGAGACCTACTTACAAGCCCTTATGATTGTCTCTTAATATTCTTCCATTGAGGTTGATTCTGCCTAATCTGCTTGATCGACTCTCACTACTCAAACTGGCTCAATGGATGGAAAAGTCTATCGTGATACATGTGGAAGAGACCGTAATAACAAAGGTAAGGGATCTCGACTCAAGTGCTCACATTGTAGACGACTAGATCATCTTCAAGAAATATGTTAGAAATTTTATGGCAAGCCATGCTACTACTGCTAACACCTCCTACTCCAACTAATATAATTTCTAGTAGTGAGATTCATCATGCTCCACTAGTGACTTTCTCCAACAAGGAGTATTCTAAGTCCCTTCAGTTTTAGGACGATCAACAGGTATCTCTTCCAACTACATTATTGGTGCACAGAGGTAACTCTATTACTTGTTTATCTACCTATTCTTCTGCCCCATGTATTCTAGACTCTAATGCATTCGACCATATATTAGAACCTCCAGTTTATTTTCTCAAATCAAATATTCTTCTACCATTCCTCTTGTTAACACAGCTAACAATCTTAATAACCCGGTCAATGGCATTGGTATGACTCATCCCTCTCCTTCTGTCAGTAAACATACTTTCCAATAATTTTTTTCAATAACATTTCTTTCTCATTAACTCCGCCTATGTTGGGGTATTCTTGACATAACCGGTCCCAAGCCCGGATAAAGGAGGAGGATTGTGCGTTAGGTAACCAACAGCCAACATAATATTCAGTCAGATTTTTTTCATGGATTTGACACCTAATGAGATTTCGTGGGGACGTCCCCTACTTAGCGACGCGCTGTATGGTCCGAGTACAGTGTTAAATAAGCAAGGACCGCTGCAACGGCGCCCGGGTGCAGTGTTAAATAAGCAAGGGTCCTCACACTTTCTTAGACGAGTGAGGGGGTAAAGAAGCTAGTCCAAAATAGGAGGCTGAGATTAGGTACTTGGAACATTGGGAGTTTAACTAAGAAACTTATGAAAGTAGTGGATACAATGGAAAGGAAACGAATCGCAATTGTTTGCTTACAAGAGACAAGGTGGGTGGGACAGAAAACTAAAGAGATTGAGAGGATTGGATATAAGTTATGGTATACAGGACTTAATAGATCGGGGAATGGGGTCGGCATAGTAGTAAGTAAGGACCTAAAGGAAGATGTAGTTAATGTAAAACGCTGTAGAGATAGGATTATTGCAATTAAGTTAGTATTAAGAGAAGAGATAGTAAACGTAATTAGTGTTTATGCCCCCTGTAGGTGTCCAGTCACCCTTCACCGGATAAGATGGCGCCACCCACCCGTGGTACCACTTACACCGGCCACGCCACCTTCACCGGGGCATTTGAGCTCCGGAGCATTCCAGACTCCAGACACTTAACCTAAAGGCCACGAGCGAAGCCTAAGGGTCACCTATAAAGGGTTCATTAGCACACACTCACCCACGGGATCATCGGGGACGAGCGGCTTGGTGGCTAGAGTTGGGGGATCTGTCGATTCATCGTCGGCCAGCCCAAGAGAGAGAATCACTACATGACAAAACCTATCATTTGCATTATAACCGCCCCGTACCCATACGGCCACAACCTTCGTACCTGCTGACCAAGTGGTGACCAAGCAGGAGTGTCACCACCATTTGGTCGGAGTACCCTTACCTCGCAGAATAAGCCACATGTCCAAAGGACCATTGTCCTTGGCGCGTGTAGGCCAATCATTTGTCTTGACTCGCTCTCTATAAATATACCTATCCACAACACTCAGAGAACCTAATTTTCCTGACCCTCTATTGAACCCAAAACTTGCGATCACCCTCTCTCTCTCTCTCTCTCTCTCTCTCTGTCGCTCCGGACTGCCCTAACTCTCATCCCGTCCATCTCCGGTGAATCTCCGCCATTGATGACGTATAGCACTATTCCCAGACGATTGGAACGTCCATTCATATTTCGATCAGCCACATTATACTCCGCTGGGGAACTAGTGCTAAACATCGCTCATGGCGCCCCACAAAAAGACCACTGGTACAACCAGCACCAACACTCCTGACGGCGTCGAGGTTAGGTCTGGGGACGGAGAAGAACAACAGGTTGTAGTACAACAACCAACGTTAGCTGCTATGGCGGACCAACTCCGGACTATCACGGAACAAGTATTACATTGCCAGCAATCACAAGCGGAATCTCAACTCACCCAACAAGCCATGATGCAAGCGATCCTAAATTTGCAAAGGGGGCAAATGTCCCCCTTGCCACAACCTTTGACGGTAGCGCCGTTAACTGTGCCTCCAGCTCAAGTCAATTCAAGAAGCAACCCTACATCAGACAACAGCAATGGCCTTGGTGAACAACCTCCAGTTCAAATACCCGGCAGTGGTGGGCCAACAGTTAATCCAACCTCAGCAGCCCATGCTACGACTCTAATGGGCGACGCAGTTCCGCCACCTACGGGGGGATCTACTTCATCCCACAATGAAACCCTTGTAACCCATACTCCCGCTTTTGCTATACCTCAACCAACTATCAACAATTTAAGCCTTCCCTTACCAGCAGGCATGTCGTCTCTCGCACCTAATCCCATGCCCACTTTCACCCTGGAACAGCTGAAATCCCACGTCCGAGACCTTGTTCATCAAGAAAGTTCCAACACTCCCTCACTTGATTTTGACCGTCGACCACCCTATCCTGTTGAGATAGCTAAGCTTCCTTACCCCCAAGGTTACGTTGTGCCCAAGTTTGTGAGATTTGACGGCAACAGGGGAGACGCATGTGAACATGTCGTGCGGTTCATCAATACTCTGGGAGTTTATGGCTTGGACAAGGTATTTTGTCTCCGAGAATTCTCTAAGTCTCTCACTAATAAAGCGTATACATGGTATGCCAACCTCCCTGCGGGATCGGTATCCTCTTGGGAAGATCTTGTGAAGAAATTCCATGCAAAATTCTTTTACGTGGAAGAACGGCTCACTACCCTTCATCTAATACGGGAGTCACAAAGGTATGGGGAAGACCTTCTCACTTATGTCAAACGATTCCGCGAAAAGGCAGTTGATGTCCAAACCCACTCTCGAAAGACCAACTTGTGAAGATATGCATTGAAGGAATGCATAGTCAGTATAAAGTTCATTTGGTGAATCATCAGTTTCAAGATTTCTCGAGCTTGTGTATAGCCGCTAGAAATCTAAGTGAAACTGTGAGAGGGTCCGCGCGTCAACTTCCCTCCCCTCCTACTCTTTTCTCCCCAAGGGATCGACTAACTTCGAGGGATTGGCGACACCCACCTCGTTGTAATCACAATGTATTCGAAGCAGCAGCCTTTGCAGCTCAACTATCATATATAGAAAGAAGGATGACAGTAACAAGAAGCCTCGCACAAACGACCTAGCACCACCTCTGTTCCCAGCTCACCTCTCCATTTCAAATCTCAGGGCTCTTTTGAATGCATAGGTCGCGGATGGTGCCCTTACCCTACCTGCACCAAAGAATCCTCCCACAAGGCAAGAAGAAGAACAACCAGGTTTCTGTTGGTACCACCGGACGACGAGGCATCCAACCAAGGAATGCTGGGCCTTTCGAACTCTCTTTCACAAAATGGTTCGAGAGAAGGGGTTGGAGGTCACCCTGCAGGATGTGTTAAAAAACCCATTCCCCTGTCATCAAGACAGGCAGTGTAATGTGATGATGATATCGCACCATGAAGAACACGAGGAGATAGTGGCATGTGAAATAGATATACCTAACCCAACAACCCACCCAGAGTTTGAGAATGAAAGGGCACAAATTCTTAGCAAGTCTTCGAAGTTCAAGCAGTTCTTTGACCAATTTGGGTTTTCATCCTCCACTCGCTTGGCAGCCACCAAAGCACTACTCCAGGTAGCAGAAGACAACGGTGAAGAATGCATGGCCATAAATGATTATGTGAAAAGAGCCCTTAAGGACAATAGTTCCCTCCTTAGCTTTACAAAAGCAAACAGGTAGGCATTCCATCCCCATAATCGTCCCTTATATGTCCCAATAACTGTCAATGGTATGGAATTTCAGCGGGGATTTATGGATGGGGAAGCGTCAATTAACATCCTTCCTTTGGCCACTTTCCGTGCCGCCAGAATCCCAAACAGTCACCTAGTAAAAGAACCCATCACGATCAATGGTTTTAGGGGTCAAGGACAGAAGTCAATGGGATATGTCCAAGTAAATCTTAGGGTAGGAGAAATTCAATCCCCTACAAAATTTCATGTTATCGATTCCCCTGCTTCTTACCACGTATTTTTGGGACTGGCATGGATTCATAAGTACGCGGCAATACCATCCACATACCATCAGTGTGTAAAAGCCATCTGGTGTGGTAAAGTGGTAACAATCAAAGCTTTGTGCAAACCCTTTCAGGCCGATGAAGCGCATATGGAAAATGCAATCTTTTACTCTCAGACGAATGAGGAGGATGTGCCTAGTCTACCACGCGGGATCAAAATTCCCAAATGGTCCAAAATGAGTCAAGCGCCTCCCACAGGAACGCATTTGAAGAGGGAACTTCCTTTCAAGTCCACAGAAAGCCGAGTGACCCGTTACAGACGTGTTGATGGTAAAGTGGTTTACCGCTTATGATGGTGTCCAGGGGGAGCCAATGCGGAATGTAATGGCGACCCCCATACATCATCGACTGGGCAAAGCCTTCCCCTCCAGGAAAAAGAAGAAAGCACATTCCTCTCCACATTGTCTACGGCCCCGCGAAAGAATAAAAGTGTCAAAAGAAAAAAGCAAAGGAAAATAGTTCGTGATGAAGTATTCCTTTTAAAAGTCCCTCAGGATGCTGAAGAGTTAAGAGAGGCCATTAGCAAAGATGTCTTGCCAGCGCCCAAATGTTTTCAGGATGGGCCGCGCCCACAGAAACAAGAACTTGAAGAGGTAAACTTAGCTGCAGAAGGGGATTTGCGGAGACCTGTGTACATTTGTAAAGACCTTCCCCCGGAAGAGAAGGACGCGCTCTTGTCGCTGCTTCGATCCTATATAGATGTTTTCGCATGGAGGTACAACGAAATGCCAGGTATCGACCCAACAGCGACTACCCACTGCTTAAATGTGGTCCCAAATGCAAAGTCGGTGAAACAAGGTACTCGATTCTATAAGCCAGACATGGAATTGAAGATCAAAGAAGAAATAGAGAAGCTCTTGGCAGCTAAATTCATTGAACCAATCCAACATCCATCCTGGTTGTCAAGCATAGTGCCAGTGGTAAAGAAGAATGGACAGATCAGAATTTGTGTAGATTTTCGAAATCTCAACAAAGCATGCCCAAAAGATGAGTTCTTGCTACCTAACATAGACACACTCATTGACTCTACCGCGGGTCACCAAATGTTCTCCTTCATGGATGGGTTTAGCGGTTACAACCAAATCAAAATGGCTCCTAATGATGCGCGCATGACTGCTTTCCGGACTCCAATCGGAAAATTTTTCTACAAAGTCATGCCATTTGGTCTGAAGACTGCGGGAGCCACATACCAACGAGCTATGACCGCAATATTCCATGACATGTTTCACAAATGTCTTGAATTCTACATAGATGACCTGGTAGTGAAGTCTAGGGAAGAGAAAAGTCACTTGAAAGACTTGCAAAAGGTGTTTGACAGATGTCGCAGGTATCGTCTCCGGATGAATCCGTTAAAATGCGTGTTTGGCGTTATAGCGGGAAAATTCTTAGGATGTGTTGTTCATCGTCATGGAATCAATCCAGATCCGTCTAAAGTAACCACCGTTCAAGACATGCCACGGCCATGCAATCAGAAAGAGTTGAAAGCTTTCTTAGGAAGGGTCTCTTATCTACGAAGATTTATCCCGGCCATGGCGGAGGTCACCCAACCCCTTAACGAGCTACTCAAGAAAGACTCTTCATTCGAATGGGGAGAAGATCACCAGAAGGCTTTCGAAGGAACAAAAAAGGCTTTAACTTCTCCACTGACGATGACTCCGCCACATCCAGGAAAGCCATTGATTTTGTACCTCACTTCTACCCCTAAGTCAATTGGTGCCCTCCTTGCCCAAGAAGTTGAAGGAGTGGAAAGACCTGTATATTACATCAGTCGAGTGCTGCAAGGAGCGGAGACTCGATATTCTCCTGTCGAGAGGCATTGCTTATCTTTGGTCTTTGCGGCACGAAAGTTTTGGCACTATCTCTTGTCCTATCCTCTGCACCTCATCACCAAGTGTGACCCGATAAAATACTTGCTGTCTTATCCGGCCCTCACAGGAAGGGCTACGCGGTGGATGTTGTTACTAGGGGAATATGACATTACATGCAAGACGCCCAGGGCAGTGAAGAGCCAAGCAGTGGCAGACCTCCTAGCCAATTTCCCATCGGGAACATTCGAACCGCAACCAGAAGAACTCCCTGGTGAGAACTTTCAAGCAGCTGAAGCATCTAAGCGAGAGTGGTCTCTAAGTTTCGATGGGTCGTCAACTGCTAAAGGCGGTGGTGCAGGAGTAGTTTTAACATCCCCTGAGGGAACAAAGGTCAACCTTTCTTACAAGCTGAGATTTCTTTGTTCTAATAATGAAGCTGAGTATGAGGCATTGACCTTAGGACTTATGGCAGCACTAAATGCCGGTGTGGGAACACTCTACATAAGTGGAGATTCAAAGTTGGTTATCAAACAAACCTGTGGAGAATATGCCATTAAAGAACCAGCCCTTGCCTCTTATCGAACAATTATCCAACGTCTCATGGATAAATTCGATGCAATAAGGGTAGAACACGCACCACGTTCTGAGAATCGCCATCCTGATGCCTTGGCGACCCTTGCTTCAAAAGTAGAAATAGGGGAAGGGGCCACAAAGATTGAAGTTTTGAAAAAAGAACTTCCCTACTCAGTTAAAGATATTTTCCATAAAAAAAAAGGTGGTAGATTGGCAAACCCCCATTGTCAAGGAGTTAAATTCACCCGAAGGAAAAATCCCCGCAACAAAACTCAAACATTATACTTTATATCAAGGAATACTTTATCGCTGCGCACCAGGAGGATATTTAGCCAGATGCAACGGTGAACTAGAGGTTAAAAAGAGAATCTGCGAGATTCATCAGCAATCATGCGGCACGGATGGAATTAGCCTATACAGAAAACTTCAAAGACAGGGATACTTCTGGCCTAGTATGGCCAAAGATGTAGCAGCGAAACAGCAACAATGCGTGGCATGCCAAGAGAATCCCACAAAAGCAGAATGCAGTCTCGCCACCACGTCGTCAAATTGGAGGCAACACTACATTGATTACATCAAGGAGGGTTCCCTCCTAGCTGACAGGACTGATGCCGCGGTAACCAAGAAAAGAGCTCATTTGTACTTCCTCCATGAAGGGCAATTGTATCGACGTAGTTTCGAAGGCAAACTGCTACGGTGTTTAGAGGGGCAAGAAATTCAACAAGCCTTGGAAGTGGGTCACGACCTAGAACGTCAAGGTGCAAGAAAGTTGTATTTACATTTACTTTCCATGGGATATTACTGGCCCACCATGGAGGAGGATACCCGCATGTTCGTTTAGAGGTGCCAATCGTGCCAAGCACATGGACACTTGATTCATGCCCCAGCAATTGATCTCAGGACGATTGGGACTCCATGGCCTTTCCATACTTGGGCCATGGATCTCATTGGTCCTATTAGTCCGCCCTCCCGCAGAAATATATGGATCGTGGCTGCAACAGAATTGTACACAAAAATGGGTAGAAAGGATCCCTATGAGAAGAGCAACTGGAGGAGCAATGGCCAACTTTATTAGGGAATTCATTATTTGCCGCTTTGGAATCCCAAAAGTCATCCTATCAGACAATGGTACCCTATTTGTGAACAGCAGCGTAAGGCAATTACTAGCCAAATACGATATAACACATCATAAATCCTCGGCGTATTATCCTAAAGGAAATGGTCAAGCCGAAGCTACTAATAAAACACTATTAACCATCCTGAGCAGAACTCTACATGATTACCTTCGGACTGGGCTCATGCCTTGCCCATGGCTCTCTGGGCTTATCGTACATCCAAGAAGCTCTCTACCCAGATGACTCCATTCTCTTTGGTTTATGGTACGAAAGCAGTCCTTCCCATGGAAATTGCAGTGCCGTCGACAAGAACAGCATTACGGAGCGAAATGATACCAGATTCGAGGCACACGGAGCTGGAAGCACTTGATGAAAGAAGAGACAGGGCTAAGCAAAATTTGCGTGTTTACCAGCGACGTATCTCTTGAGCTTATGATGCCCTGGTCAAGCCTTGAAGATTTCAAGAAAGGGACTTGGTTTTGAAAGCGGCGACTCACATCATGAGGGGAATGTTGGCCCCAAAATTCTCTGCAAAATGGGAAGGCCCCTTCGTCAAAAAAGAAGCTAATGAAAGTGGATACTATTGCATATCACAGCCAGGATCAGACAAGATGAGCCCTCCAATAAATGTCAAATGGTTAAAGATGTATTACCCTTAAGAAACTCTCATTAGAGCATGAGTCCCAATGTTTAAATCTATGAGAATCATTTCACTTTAATCAAATGATCTAATTTTATATTTTAAAATGTCTCCAGAAATTTGTAAATCTCCAAGAAGGGAAGTCTCCCCCCGCGGGAACCCCTTAACAGAACGGAACCCCTAAGGTCGCCCCTTAGGGTCCCTTGGCGCTTGGTTGCCTTGTGAATCTCCAACGAGGGAAGTCTCCCCCTGCGGGAACCCCTTAACAGAACGGAACCCCCAAGGTTGCCCCTTAGGGTCCCTTGGCGCTTGGTTGCCTTGTGAATCTCCAACAAGGGAGTCTACCCCCGCGGGAACCCCTTAACAGAACGGAACCCCCAAGGTTGCCCCTTAGGGTCCCTTGGCGCTTGGTTGCCTTGTGAATCTCCAACAAGGGAAGTCTCCCTCCACGGGAACCCCTTAACAGAACGGAACCCCCAAGGTCGCCCCTTAGGGTCCCTTGGCACTAGGTTACCTTGTGAATCTCCAACAAGGGAAGTCTCCTCTCGCGGGAACCCCTTAACGGAACGGAACCCCCAAGGTCACCCCTTAGGGTCCCTTAGCACTTGGTTGTCTTGTGAATCTCCAACAAGGGAGTCTCCCCCCGCGGGAACCTCTTAACAGAACGGAACCCCCAAGGTTGCCCCTTAGGGTCCCTTGGCGCTTGGTTGCCTTGTGAATCTCAAACAAGGGAAGTCTCCCCCCGCGGTAACCCCTTAACATAACGAAACGCCCAAGGTCGCCTCTTAGGGTCCCTTGGCGCTGGGTTACCTTGTGAATCTCCAACAAGAGAAGTCTCCTCTCACGCGAACCCCTTAACAGAACGGAACCACCAAGGTCGCCGCTTAGGGTCCCTTGGTGCTTGGTTGCCTCACAAATCTCCAAGGAGTCTTTACCTGCGAAAATTCCTTGGCAGCACATTAAAAAAAAAAAAAAAAAAAAAAAAAAAATTCAATTTTGATAGTCAAAGCATTCACATTCCACTAAATTTTAGTTTAACATTACAACTCGCAAAAAGCGAAAATTGCAAAACAATACATCATACTAATGGCTAACTACCCAGAACTCCTCAAGATAGACCACCGGGCCCAACAAATCTAGCAAAGCCCAACTCGCGTGGAGCATCACGCTCAATAGGAGACTCCTCCAGCAAACCTTGCAAAATTCCTTTGCTCAGATCATACGCTTCACGCGCGCATTCGCCGCCACGTACTGCATCCAATTCAGTAACCAAAAGCTACTTTCTACGTTGTAAGCTACGTAGCTTCTCTGTGATGCCTTCTATATCTCTACGGACTTCGTTCAATTCAACTTCCACATGATTGTATTGAAGTAAATTCGTGACAACATTTAACCGCTCTTCCACCCAGTCCACATTCAGCCCGGCGCGTTTAAAGACACCCAAATATTCTTGAAGAGCCTTCTTCAAGAGTTAACTCACCAATAGATTTACCACCCACGTCCTGAAGAAATAGCCCAAAATGTTGGAATGTCATACATCGCACAACAACGCTCTGCGCCGCAAAGTCTGAGAATGTGTGCGCTTTGCAACGATACACAAGGCGTAACAAAGGCAGAAAAGTCTCGGATACCCCTTCAAACAAGCCAGCTTCATCCGAAACACCTGATGCTACGCCACTAGAACTCGCGCGGCGCTGCATGGTGCCCATTCCATCACGGTCTATTACCTCAAACCCAACTCCACAAGTAGTCCTGCTAGTACCAGGAAAAGCTGAAGTAGTGATAACATTAGTTTGTATACGATCTGAAATATCCCTTGCAATAGTTGGCACTTGATTAAAGGGTCCCATATCGCCTTCAATTAAACATGGTTGTTCACATTGAAAAGAACCTCCGCCAGACAAGCAAGGACTTTCTTCGTGGGCCACTGTCTCTTCACCACTGACTATATGTTCTTCGTTACCCGAATCCCTGACTTCATTACTTGCACCCACCGTGGAGCCTTGAAACCGAATACGAATGTTAAGTGGGCAACTGTCTGCTTCAATACTGTCTCCATCGTCATGTTCATCATCATTTTTATCATGTTCATCATCATTTTCATCACTTAAGGTAACACCATCATCTCCCATCCCTAGCTCACCCTCTGTTGTTGGGACAAAAGAGCCACTAGGTTCCGCAGCAACACATCTCGAAGGCACTGGGGGTGTCTCCACGGCCCTTTGATGATCAAGCTCGGCCCTCAACCCAAGAACAACCTGTGAAACATCATCATGGGACTCTACAACAACTAGATCCTCATTGGCGTGTGATGCTCCCTCATCACCCTCTTTCTCCCTTCGAGACGTTACCACAGGCAGACTAGACGGCGAACCCGTAGTATCTTTCCCCTACCATAGATTAATGAACTTCTTTAAAAAAAAAAAAAAAAAAAAAAAAAAAAAAAAAAAAAAAAAAAAAAACCTTACCAACTTCGATCGTTTTCTAAGACAGGGGCGAAGCTGGTGTCCACTCGTTTGCTTCCCAGCACCACCCAAAGTCACCTTCAACGAAGGAGGGTCTTCCACCGTAACACTGGAAGGCATGCCCGTGGTTGCAACACCTGTTGTCAAATTTAATGGCTTGCAAAAACGGGACATGACATTACCTCTAGAATGGCCAGACTTCAAGGGAGACTGCTATCGTCTCGAAGCACTGCGGATAGCGTAATCTTTGAAGGAAAAGACTTCACATAATTTAAAAATCCAGCAAGTTGATGATACCATCTAACACGGCATCACATGGACATCCTCCCTTGGCGACTACTCCGTGGTAGTTGAAAACGAACAACCATAGACTTTAGCTCATCCCAACGTCGAGGAACACAAAACAAGCTAAAACTCTGTGCGGCAATCCGAATCCCACATACATGAGGAAACCCCTGATCGAATCCAAATTGCCGAGCAGTCTGATTAGGGCTATAAGCAACAGACTTCCACCCGTCATAAGTTAACACCGAAAGACTCTGAGGCAGAAGCCATGTCAACCACGTCATAATCTCAGGCGTCCAACAGTCAGCCTGAGAACGATCAACGGAAATCTCGGATTGAAAATAATAATCCCAAGACTTAATACCCACGCATGGTTTCACATAAGGGCGCCATACAAATTCGCCATCACGATCAATCACCATAGACAAGTTACCACCCAACCCTTGACCTATCCAACGGGCAGAACGTGGTTCGTTTAGCCTCACCAATGGGCCCCCTCCTCGAGTACAATTTCTGTACAATTTCTGAAGGCCATTCAACAAGATTCGGTGCAAAAGCAGGGAAGCATTCATTCAACCACATTTGCAAAAAGGGCTTGCAAATGTAACAAGGTAAATCATACCTGCCAACAGACCGGTTCAACCCTTCCTGCATCAAGTCCAAGCGATAAAACAGATTGCCCAAAAAGAGAGAAGCCAATGGAATAGCTTTTCCACAACTGAGTTTGGCTGCAATGGGAAATACCCGCGGGTTCACACCATCAGCAGGAGGACCTTCTAGTATATGCTGTGACAACCACGCCGCTAGATAGGCGGATAGATGATAAGGAGAATCAAGCTGTGGCCCATCTTCGCAGTCACCTATTCCCTCACGGGCATTTGCATAATCCTTCCACCAATACCTCATCCACCCCCCAAATGTATTTTTGGTGCATGTACCTCCACGAACATTCTTCTGACTTACCATCCTTGCCAAAGAAACTGCCCAAGTTATTATTTCCAAAATGAGCCTCTAGCAAAGCATCTATAATACCACGCTCTTCCTCAGATACTGTTGAAGTCACCATATTTTCCTCACCCCACAGAGGTAAGGCAGTCAAAACACAAACGTCCTCCAAGGTGGGAGCTATCTCCCCAACAACAGTGATGAAAGTGTGAGTTTGAGAACTCCATCAAGAAAGTAATACCTCCAAAGCTGGTGTATTCCTTGGAATGCACAAACCCATACAAGAGCGAACTGCGTCTAACACTTGCGCCTTTGCCAGAACAGAAGTAAAGCGAACCTGTGTAAGAATATAATTGGTCCAAGGGTCCATGCATTCGCCGAGAGAGGTATAATTCATGAAATGACAAAACGAATGGGGATAATCGCCTCTTTCCAATCCTAAAAATGGAATCGAAGAAGGAGAGATCTTATGTCCGCCCATTGATTCTTCTTCCACTATGAATAATTTTTCTCTCTCTTCAGTCTCCATTGTAAAAAGTAACCTCTGATCCCAAAAAAATACTCCCCCGTAGATATGGAGCACGAAACCATTCACCTTCCTCAGGAATGGTAGGAACTAATTTATCTGCACCACACTTTAATTTGGCATTTGGATCAGATGGCTTAACATATATAACTAGCACCGAGCTGGGAGCAGGCGCTGTACCATCACCACGCACCAAGGGATCATCATCAGATAACAAGTCCTCATTGCTCCGTGAAAGGCCTGCGAATATGTCACCTTGCAATCCAATAATTGGCTTAACAGGTCCAATACTTTTGGCAGATAAAGGTGGAGCCCTACGATAAGACCCTTTCACTTTCGCCCTCAATGGATCTTCAACAGGAGAAGATTTCTCCATAAAGCTCAGATTATCCCAGTAGCAAGCAGCAATGACTCAAAACCACCCCTTCTACGCCTTTTTGTTGTGCGACAACCCTATGCCGCGAAGAACGCCCATCAAAGGCCGATGAAGAAATATCCCGTGAAACCGAGTGTGGACATTTAAAAAAAAAAAAAGAAAAAATTGAGAGAAGCAAGGAAAATCGAACTAATCAACTCACCTGCAACAGTCTACACTGAATTCTTAGGAGATAAGCGGCTATTTTCTAGCAACCCACAGCAGCAATTCAAGAGTTCTAACACCCCGTTCCAATTTTGTACTCCCGCGGCAATCGGTGAAGTGTGGTAACCTGCATAAGGTTCCGAAGTGTCCCGCGGTAGTAGCCTTGAACCTCACAGCAATTGGCAAAGGGTTCTGCTCCAACCCCGTGGCAATTTTCCCAGCAGCACCCGCGGCTACGTCGAGAACTCCGCAGCAATTTGTCCTATAAGTCCCGCAACTACGTAGAGACCCCGCGACAAATTTTTTCCTGGAGTCCCGTGGATACCTAGGTTGAATTCAGTAAAGTGAGAAAAGGGTCGCGACACAAAAATATATATATATATATATATAATAAGGGTAGGGGCAAATCACTTGGGCACGGCAAGCAGACGAACCTTCAAAAATGCCCATGGCAGTTCGCGGCACCCCACGCTGATTTCAGCTTCAGGCTGTGGAGAGCAACACCAAGGGCTTCTTGGCAACAAGGGCTGAGCTCCTGAAGAGTCCACAAAATAAGTACCACACAATAAGTACTTATGGCAGAAGGCTTTAGTTAAAAAAAAAATAATAATTTGCCCCCCGCGGCAAGGACTCTTTTGGATAGAGCCGCGGCAAGCTTAGCATTTCATTAACCCACAGCAAGGAGTCCTTTCCAAAAGTCCCGCCCGCAATAGTTCGGTGAAGAGTTAAAAAAAAAAAATCAGCCGCGGCTAAAGTTACCTCCCGCGGCGAGATCCCCCTCCCCGCGGCAAGTCCAAACACCCGCAGTTGCGAGATCCCCCTCCTCACGACAAGTCCAAACACCCGCGGTTGCGAGATCCCCCTCCCCGCGGCAAGTCCAAACACTCGTGTTTGCAAGATCCCGCCCGTGGCAAGTCCAAACACCCACGGTTGATTCCCGCAGGAGACTTAAGGATTTTCAAAGACCTTTTCAATGACTTGCATATACATTTTAAAAAAAAAAAAATTGTGAGAGAGAGAAAGCTGTACCTGTAGCTCGCGGAAGCAACTTAAGCCCTCCTAAGAGTCCCGTGGAAATGCCGCGGCAATGAGTATTCTTACCCGCGGGCAATCGGGTGCGAACAAAACTCCTGTGGGTCTTCGACGAAGAAGGTTTAGTGGGTGTTTGAACTTTTTTGACTTTCACTCGCGCGGTACTTCGTCACCGTGTGGTCTTTCGTTGAACGAGAACTTAGCGGGACTACTCTCTTACGAAGGATTTTAGCAGGTGTTTCTCCAAAGGAATCTAGTGGGTGTTCCTCCCTCACAAGCATCTAGCGAGGGTGCTCTCTTTGTTAAAGGAATTTAGCGGATGTTTCTCCAAAGGAATTTTAGCAGGTGTTTCTCCAAAGGAATCTAGTGGATGTTTTCCTCTCTCACAAGAACTTAGCGAGACTGCTCTCTTACGAAAGATTTTAGCGAGTGTTTCTCTTATGAAGGAATCTAGCGAGTGTTTTAGAAGAATCCAGCGGGGGTGCTCTCTTCGTTGAAGGATTTTAGCAGGTGTTTCTCCAAAGGATTTTAGCGGATGTTTTCTTCTCACAAGAAAATAGCGGGGAACTCCATCTCTCTCTCAAAATGTGAATGGACTCTTCTAACAAATGAACAGGAAGACTCTTTTAAAGGCTAAGAGTTTCCACTTATGGATTAGAATACACTACGAAGACCAAAGTTACCCGACAACTTTTCATATGCAGTGCCTGTTCAAATATTTAGGAAATCACAGTGGCAGCTTTTAATTATTCTGGCAAGTTTTATGATACAATATATGCCCGCACACACCTGACATCGCATCTGGAGTGCGCGTGCAGGGGGCATTAATGTAGGTGTCCAGTCACCCTTCACTGGGTAAGATGGCGCCACCCACCCGTGGTACCACTTACACCGGCCACGCCACCTTCACCGGGGGCATTTGAGCTCCGGAGCATTCCAAACTCCAGACACTTAACCTAGACACTTAACCCAAAGGCCAGGAGCGAGGCCTAAGGGTCACCTATAAAGGGTTCATTAGCACACACTCACCCACGGGATCATCGGGGACGAGCAACTTGGTGGCTAGAGTTGGGGGATTCGTCAATTCATCGTCGACCAGCCCAAGAGAGAGAATCACTACATGACAAAACCTATCTTCTGCAATATAACCGCCCCGTACCCATACGGCCACAACCTTCGTACCTGCCGACCAAGTGGTGACCAAGCAGGAGTGTCACCACCACTTTGTCGGAGTACCCTTACCTGCTAACGTACCAGATTCGCAGAATAAGCCACATGACCAAAGGACCATTGTCCTTGGCGCGTGTAGGCCAATCATTTGTCTTGACTCACTCTCTATAAATATACCTATCCACAACACTCAGAGAACCTAATTTTCCTGACCCTCTATTGAACCCAAAACTTGCGATCACCTTCTCTCTCTCGTTGTCGCTCTGGGCTGCCCTAACTCTCATCCCGTCCATCTCCAGTAAATCTCCGCCATTGACGACATATAGCACTATTCCCAAACGATCGGAACGTCCATTCATATTCCGATCATCCACACCCCCCAGGCGGGCTTAGGAGATGAATATAAGGAGAAGTTTTGGGAAGACTTGGAAGGAATGCTATTAGAGATACCCCAAGAAGAGATGGTCTTCATAGGAGGAGATTTGAACGGTCATGTAGTACGCGACGTAGATGGATACATAGGAGTACATGAGGGATATGGATACGGTAATAGAAATGAAGCAAGGAATGATATTTTGGAGTTTGCAGTCGCTTATGATCTGATGGTGACGAACACGTTTTTTAGTAAGAGAGAGGAACATTTGGTGACATATAAGAGTGGCTCCTCAAGGACACAAATTGATTTCTTCTTAACTAGGAAAATAGACCGTGTAGCTTATAAAGATTGCAAGGTTATACCGGGGGAGAGCTTGACTTCCCAACATAGGTTGTTGGTCATAGATGTACAGCTACAAAGGTGGACTAGAAAAAAGTTGCATAGATGCTCAAGGACTAAATGGTGGAACTTGAAAGGTGATAAGCAACTAGCATTCAGGGAAAGAGTACTAGAGGAAGACGTTTGGGCGGTAAATGACAGTGCAAATAATATGTGGGATCAGGTACTAGAGTGTATTAGGAGAGTAGGGACAGAAGTCTTAGGAGAATCCAAAAGGAGTGATTCGGCACAGAAAGAGACATGGTGGTAGAGCGAGGCCGTCCAAGACAAGATAAGAGTTAAAAGAGTGTTTTAAATTTTGGCAAAATGATCGAAATGGAGCAAACTTGGAGAGGTATAAAGAAGCAAAAAGAGAAACCAAAAAAGCAGTTAGTGAGGCAAAGGCATTTGAGGATTTATATAGATGACTTGACTCTAAGGAGGGCGAAAGAGAGATTCAAGCTTGCTAAATCCAGAGATAGGCGGACCAAAAATTTAAACCAAGTTAAATGCATTAAGGATGAGGATGAAATGGTATTAGTAAAGGAAGAGGAGATAAAGGAGCGTTGGAAGAGCTACTTCTACAAGTTACTTAACGAAAGCAGTAGTAGTGACATACAATTGAGGCAGTTTACTACCTTTAGGGAAGAATTAAATCGTATGTTTTATAAGAGAATCAGTAGGGAAGAAGTAAAAGAAATATTGAAAAAGATGAAAAATGGGAAAGCGGTGGGACCAAATGGTATCCTTATTGAGGTTTAGAGGTGCCTAGGGAAGTGTGGCATAAGTTGGTTGACAAAACTTTTTAATGTAATGCTAAAGAGCAAGAAGATGCCTGATGTATGAAAAAAAAGTATTCTTATACCCATATACAAGAACAAATGAGATATTCAGAATTGTGCGAACTACCACGGGATTAAATTGATAAGGCATATGATGAAATTAAGGGAGAGAGTTATTGAGAGAAAACTAAGAAGGACAACAAACGTTTCAGATAATTAATTTGGTTTCATACCTAGGAGATCAACCATGGAGGCTATCTTTCTCCTGAGAAGGTTAATGAAACAGTATAGAGAAGGTCAAAAAGATTTACATATGGTGTTCATTAATTTAGAGAAGGCCTATGACCGGGTTCCTAGGGAGAATCTATGGAGAGTATTGGAAAAGAAAAGAGCGTGTGTCGCATATATTAAGACTATAAAGAACATGTATGATAGAGCCATGACATATATACGGACGACTGGTGGAGACACTAAAGAGTTTCTTATTACGATTGGTCTACACCAAGGCTCAGCGTTAAGCCCGTACTTGTTTACTCTAGTTATGGATGAGATTACAAGACATATTCAGGATAAGGTGCTATGGTGTATGTTATTTGCAGATGATATTGTTTTAGTAGATGAGACGAGAGAATGAGTGAATGCTAAGCTAGAATTGTGGCGGGAAACGTTAAAGACAAAAAGGTTTAGGCTAAGCCGATACAAAACGAAATATATAGAATGCAAGTTTAGTCAAAGTAGAGTAACTGGTAGTATAGAAATAAGTTTAGACACACAAAAGATTGTAGAGAAAGAAAACTTTAGGTACCTTAGATCTATGGTGCAACAAGATGGAGGGATTGATACTGATGTAAGTCACAGGATTCAGGCCAGGTGGATCAAATGGAGGAGTGCTTCGGGAGTCTTGTGCGATCGAAAAGTCCCGCTCAAGGTGAAAGAAAAGTATTATAAGATGGCAGTAAGACTAGCGTTACTATATGAATCAGAGTGTTGGGCAATAAAGCATAATCATATTCAAAAGATGGCAGTTGCAGAGATGAGAATGCTAAGATGGATGTGCGGGATTACAAAGAGAGATAGGATTAGGAACGAGGAGATTAGGGACAAAGTAGGAATATCACCGATTGAAGATAAAATAAGAGAAAATCGATTGAGATGGTCCAGCCATGTTAGAAGGCATCCAACGGAGGCACCTGTTAGAAGGTGTGAAAGCATGGAGATTGCTAAGAGTAGGAGAGGAAGAGGAAGACTCAAGAGAAGTTGGAAAGAAACTATTAGACATGACTTTGCCTATTTGGATTTAACGGAGGACATGGCCCTAAACAGATTTGATTGGCGTCGTCAAATCCATATAGCCGACCCCACCTAGTAGAAAAATGCTTAGTTTAGTTTGGTTTGGTAACATTTCTTTCTCATTCTTTCATTATTTAGGATCTAAAGACCAAGGAGAAGATTCATAGAGCACGTGAAGCAAAAAGGGTTTACTATCTTGACACACCTTTTAAGCGAACTTCTACCGCCGATTCTGTTGTGGCCTCACCATTGGAGATTCACTGTCACCTTGGTCATCTATCCTTATTTAATTTAAGGTCTATGGTCCCCAATTTTAGTCTACTGCAATATTTAAATTGTGAGTTTTGACAATTATGAAAGCACCACCGTGCTTCCTTCTCCCCTCAAGTCAATAATAGAGTTTTACAGTCTTTTAATTTAGTGCATTCGGATATTTGGGGTCTAAGTTGTGTTATCTCAAAACTTGATTTTTACTACTTGTTACATATTTTTCAGTACTTTGTTATATTTGTAGACGATTTCTCTCATATAATTTGGCTCTATTTACTAAAAGAACATTCTAAGTTATTTTATATCTTTCAATCTTTCTGCACTGAAATACAAACCCAATTTGGAAACCTATTAAAATTCTTCACAGTGATAATGCACGAGAATATTTTTCTAAACCATTCACAAATTTTATATGCTCTCGTGGAATGCTTCATCAATCCTCTTCTTCTCACACTCTACAACAAAACGGAGTCACCGAAAGAAAGAACCTTCATCTCATTAAGACTGCACATTGTCTTCGTTTTCAAATGACAATCCCTCAGATTTTCTAAAGTGATGCTATCCTCACTGCGTGTCATTTGATTAACTGGATGCCTTCATCCGTTCTATGTGGTCAATCTTCCCGTTCCTTGTTGTTCTCACACAGTTTTTGTTTCCTCTTCCACCTTGGATATTCAGATTTGTGACTTTTGTCCACTACATTCATAGTAGGGATGACAAACTTGCTCCTTATGCCCATAAATGTATCTCCCTTGGGTATTCAAGACTCCAAAAAAAGGTATCATTATTTTAGTCCATCCCTTCATCAATATTTTGTTTGTGCTAATGTTACCTTCTTTGAGACCACACCTTTCTTTTCTAAGTCTTCATCCCCTTCTTTGTTAGATGAGAGTCTTTCCTTACAAGCTTCCCCAATTTTCAAATCCTCTATCCAATTTTGGGCGACTTGATTGTTCTAACTTACAGGTTTACACCAGACATAAATTAGTTCAACCTCCAACTACTTCTGTTGCTCCACCACCTTCTCTTGAATCTCCAGATACTGTAAGTGGCAGTCATTTGCCCATTGCTCTTCCCAAAGATAAACGGACTTGTACCTCTCATCCTATTTCTAACTTCATTTTTTAACACGGCTTATCTCACTCATACCATGCCTTTATTTCTTTCAAATCCTCCATTTCTATTCCTAACTCTGTGCATAAAGCTCTCTCTCACTCTGGCCAGCGCTCTGCAATGAAAGATGAGATGTTTACTCTTCGAGTTAATTAAACTTGGGACTTGGTTCGACTTTCTCCTAGAAAGTCTCTTATTGGTTGCCACTGGGTTTGTACTATTAAAGTGCATCATGATTGCTCTCTTGATAGGTCGTGTCTAGAGCATATTATGAGCATGATTTGAGTATGATTAATTAGGATTGATTATTGATTGATTGTTGATTGTATTTTCCTTTTTAGATTGATTTTAATTTCCTTTTTCATTGTAATCTAAGGTTATAAATATAATTGAAGAGAGGAAGGGCTAATTAAGCTCTTTGATTCATCTACTCAATTTTTAACTTGGTATTAGAGTGTTTTTCTTCTTTTACACTTATAAAAAAAAAAAAGGCGTGCGTTTGTAGTTCTTACTGTCAGAGGTACTCCAGCTGGCCACCGGCGTCGGCCGATCTTCTTCCCAGTGGATCGTCTCTCGCCAGTGATCAAGGTAGTCGGCTGTCGTCCTCCTCCTGTTATCTGATGTAGACCCACGCGCCGGCAAGAAGACATGGGCGTAGATCTCACGCGCCTCGCCTGTGACGTGAATCCTGGCGAGTGAGTCAACTTCACTTCTCTGGTGACCTTCGGCGAAGGTCGCCTGATGTAGAAGAACCTCTTCTATCGTCGAATGTTGTTGGTTGAAGTTCGGCATTGCTGATTTCTTGGTTCTCAGCACTCGGATGTGGTCGTCGCCCCTGGGTGCTTTGGTTTTTGAACTCCGGCTGTCATCGCCGGTCAGCGGTTGTCACCTATAGTCGATCGATTTCCTCTGTATGTCGTCGGATTGTGCTTGGTCGATGTCTGATCCGTTTGATGCTTGTGCGATGTTCGCTAGGGTCGTGAATGTCTAGTTTGTTTGCTGCTATTTTTTGATTCCATGATTCTATGTTGATTGTGAATCTCCTATAGACCTTGATTTGGTGTCTCGCTGCTTTGGATCTGTTTATTTTTGGGTATGGATGCTCCTAATAAGTCTGATTCGCCTGATTCAGCCCTGGTTCCTGTTTCTACAATACTTGTTATTCCACCAGGTAGTCTGCCTAAATTAATTTCTAGTGAGAAATTGAATGGAACGAATTATTTGACATGGTATCACGCTGTGAAAATTTTTTTCATCGGCCAATAGATGAACCACTTCTTCACTGATATGCCTTCAGATTCTCAGCCTGTTACTCATCGACAGTGGCGTGCTGCAGATGCTGTTGTCATGAATTGGTTATGGCATAGCTTAAAGCCCTCTGTATTGCACAAAGTGTCACTATGTGAAACTTCGAAAGCAATTTGGGACTCTTTAGCTAACTCCTTCTCTCAGGGGAGTAATGTCTCTGAGATTTTTGAAGCTTATGAATGACTCTTTTCTTTCCGACAAAATGGTCAACCTCTCTCTAAGTATTATAGCACATTCAAGGGTCTTAGCGACCGACTATTACAATTTTGTCCCTTTCTAGAAACTACGGTCGATATGATAAAGCAATGGGAGGAACTCATGACTATTTTACTATTGGCTGGTCTTGATGATGATCTTCGCAGCTATTGGGATCAGCTTCTAGCTAGTGAGACTATTTCCTCTACGGCTAATGCATATTCCCGATTGCAACGTTCCTCTTTAGGACATCATTCTCGAACAGCACCTACCACTTCTAGTGGTTCAGATTCTGCTGCTCTAGTTGGTAGTGGAAGAGGTAGTTCTCGTAGCACATCCTGTGGTGATTCCCATGGTAGTCGCAATTCTCATGGTGGTTCTCGTAGTGGTGGTAGAGGTTCTGGGCGAGATACAAAGAAATGTGATCATTGTGATGGTACTAATCACATGGAGCCCTACTATTGGGAAAAATATGGTCGTCCCAAGCAAACCCATCATGTTGCTGTGGAGCCGACAAACTCTGATTCTGGGATTGGTGTTGCTAGTCCGAGTGAACCTTCAACTTTTCATTTTGGTTCACAGGATCCATTCTCTGCAGCTAAATTAGATGCTATTGTCGAAGCACTTCGCATTTCTTGCTCCCCCAGTTCCACTGCCACCCTGGCTCATTCAGGTAGTACAACTTGTTTTACTACTTCTGGTCCACAATGAGTCATTGACTCTGGAGCTAGTGCCCATTTCTCAGGTAACTCATCCTTATTTTTTGACCTGACTACAACTTAACATCGTATCACCTTGATGAGGACATCATCTAGATTTTATTTCTTTTATTATTATTATTTCTATTTTTTTTATTTTTACTTTATTTTAGGAAGTTTGTTGAGAGTAGAATTTTTAATTTCCTTGTACTCTTAATTTGATATTATTTTTAGCTATCTTTAGAAATTTTAGCCGATTTATAGGATTAGATTGTTAGGGTTTAAGGGGACTTTGGAGATTATTGAATAATATTGGTGGCTGTTTTTCTTTCTCCTCTTTTCTTCTAATTCTTCTTCTCTACTTTCTTCTTTCTCTTGCTTTCAATCTATTCTTTCTTTACTTTCAATTGTTGTACCGCATCAACTTGGTATCAGAGAAAATCCCTGGTGCAAAAGAAAAATATCAAATCACCGTTTTCAGCGGTGAGAAAAAAAAAACCCTAGCCGCAGCCACAGCCGCTGCCATACACGTACGCGTCTTCACCCTCAAGACCTTCGTATACACTTTCGTGCATTTCTAGCTACACCTAGCTCCGGCGACCTACACTACCGGAATCGCCTCCCTCTGGCAACCTCTCCGGTGATCCCAGAATTTTCCGGCGAAGCTCCAACGACTTCCAAGACACTCCGAAACATTTTCCAGGACATTCTGGACATTTTTGGGGCCCCTTTACATCAAATCAGGTGCACTTGTTCCTCACCTCTCCTTTGGTATTACAATCTATGCACTTTAATAGTATTATTTTATCTGCGTGGTACCTTAACATCCTTTATTTGCTACTCAACCTATAACTTATAATATCACATTGAACCAAATTTTATTAGCCTCCGATCCATTTTACCTAGACCACCTTCATATTATTTGTTCTTTACATTCATAGCATTCTAATATTATTTTGCCACCTTTCCTATTTGATTAATTGGCTATAAAAAAAAAAAAAAAAAAAGGTTTCTTTGCCCTCAATTTTAATTGTGAGCTTGACTAATTCGTGGGATTTAATAACTAGTGTTGAGACCTCTCTTTTAAACTTTTGGAAGATAAATTACTCTACTAGTTGCATTACATTGAATTCGGATTTTAACAAGTTTCCCAACAAAAAAAAAAAAAAAATTAAAAATTACATTTGGCTTGAAATTTTGTGATCATTCACTTGCATTAAGGAGTTGTTTATTGATCTCAATAGTTGTTAGTTGAGTTAGTGTTGCATGCAATTGCGTAGTGGTCGTATTCTCACCCATAGCTCACCTACTAGTAAGATGAGTACCCCCAAAGATAATGATCGAATAGTTCAAATTCTTAAGAGACTACTAACTCAAATAACAGCACTTCATGCTGAAATGAATGCTAGTCGTCAGGCTACCTAGGAATTACTTAATCGAGTAACAACCCCGGAACAGTACCACCGTCTGTCGGATGGTAACCTTTCAAATGTGCCTGGCAATTTGAATCACTGCGGTAGAAGAGAGGATAGGGTACCTCCTAGGTACAATCTTGTTCCTCGGAATCGTGAGAGAGATCGTGGAAATTTTGGTCCTCAAGACGAGGCCAATCTTCGTAAAGAGGACCGTCTCTTTAAAAATATTAAATTAGATGCCCCTACTTTTGATGGTCGTCTAGATCTTGTCATTTTTAACCAGTGGATTAGAGATATGGATCGATATTTTAACTGGTATAGGCTCACAGAGGAAAGAAAAGTGTAGTTTGCGAGTATGAGATTATCGGGTAATGCTCAGCTATTTTAAGAGAGTGTTGAAGATCTCTTGGCGAGGCGCCACACACCCCCTATTCGAACTTGGGATGAAATGAAACGCCGCCTCCAAGAGAAATACCTACGTAGAACATATAAGATTAATTTACTAGATCAGTGGAATAATCTTAAGCAGGGAAATAGGACTGTAACTGAGTATGTGACTCAGTTTGATGAATTTAGAATGCGGTGCAATATCATAGAGGATGAGTCCGTGACCTTGAGTAGATTTAGACAAGGCCTCCATGATGACCTCAAGAGAGAACTTGTTCTTAGAGGTGTGACCACTCTCGATCATGCTTACACCTTAGTTCAGGACTATGAGTTGGTTACCAAGGGTCCCAGTAAACCAAGTTTCAATAGTAATTCTTCCTCACACCAAGTTTCCTCTTCAAACTCTAAGTCAGTCCTAGGTCTCCCTCCACCTGGTACTCAATCATTAAATGAGAACAAAGGAAAAGGTACAATGACTAATGTCCCAAGGAACTCATCCCGTGTGCAATGTTTCAATTAGGGAATTTGGTCATGTGTTCGCAAACTGTCCAAAGAAAGCCTTAGTTATTGGAGAACATTCAGGGCACATTGATAATGACCACTTAGAACATTTAGAGGACGACTGTGGTGATACTGTCCTAGCCTACATTAGAAGTTCCACCCTTCCCACCCATGTTGATCTTTCATATGGTAGCCTTGATACCCCACGATTAGATGCAGTACGTTGTACTGTAACACAGCCTAAGGAGGCTGATGATTGGCGTCATCATTCTATTTTTCATACCTTTATCAAGATCAATGGTAAACCCTGTAAAGTCATCATCGATAGTGGGAGTTGCATCAATATTGTTTCTGCGAGTACCATCTCCCGCCTGGGGTTGAAACCCATCCCTCACCCTAATCCCTATAATGTTCCTTGGGTTGATACCTCATCTATAGCAGTGAAAGAATGCTGCTTGGTGCCTATTCAGTTTCTTGAGTATAAAGACCATATCTAGTGTAACGTAATCCCTATGGATGTTGGTCACATAATTCTGGGACGACCTTGGTTGTTTGATATGGATGCAACCATTCGCGGTCGCACAAACTCATGTTCTTTTGTATTTAAGGGAAAGAAAATTCACCTCAACCCTATGCCTCCAAAGCCTGTTGATCCCCACAGGGAAAAGAAAGTTGTGGAGACAAAAGGGTTGCATATCATTAGCCCAAAAGAATTTGAGCGTGAGGTTGTTAGAGAGTCTGTTGTGTTTGCAGTCATCGTTACAGAAGTTTCTTCAGATTCTCAGCCTCTAGTTCCTGAAGAGGCCCATCAGGTACTTCAAAATTTTTAAGATATTTTTCCTGAGGATTTACCTGATCACTTGCCTCCTCTGCGTGACATCCAACATGCCATAGACTTTGTTCCAGGATCATCCCTCCCGAACTTACCTCATTATAGGATGAATCCTTACGAGCATGTCAAACTACAACGACAAGTAGGTGAACTCCTTCATAAAGGGTTTGTCTGTGAAAGCTTGAGCCCCTGTGCTGTCCCAGCTCTCTTGACGCTAAAAAAAGATGGCTCTTAGAGGATGTGTGTCGATAGTAGAGTCATAAATAAGATCACTGTGAAATACCATTTCCCCATTCCTAGGTTAGATGACATGCTAGACATGATAGCAGGTGTCACAATTTTTTCTAAGATAGATCTTAAGAGTGGGTATCACCAAATTAGGATTAAGCCAGGAGACGAGTGGAAGACAGCCTTCAAGACGAAGGACGGTCTTTATGAGTGGTTGGTAATGCCTTTCGGGCTTTCTAATGCCCCTAGTACTTTTATGAGAGTCATGACCTAGGCACTTCGGTCTTTTTTAGGACGATTCTTAGTGGTCTATTTTGATGACATCCTTGTATACAATAAGTCTAAAGAGGAACATGTGGATCACCTATCTCAGGTTTGTTCTGTCCTTAGGAAGGAAAAATTATATGCTAATCTGAAGAAATGCTCATTCTTTGTTGATAAAGTTTCTTTCTTAGGTTTCATTGTCTCCACTGTTGGAGTTGCTGCTGACCCCCAGAAAATTCAGGTTATTGTAGATTGGGCCGAATCTACATCCATTCATGATGTTCGAAGTTTTCATGGGATAGCCTCTTTCTATCACTGTTTCATCAAGGGTTTTAGCACGATCATGGCTCCTTTAACGGAATGTATGAAATGAGGTGATTTTAAATGGACGGAAGAAGCTGCTAGGGCATTCAGGGCTATAAAGAAGAAAATGACGAAGGCCCCTATGATGCGTCTTCCATATTTTTCTTGAGTGTTTGAGGTAGAATGTGATGCTTCAGGTGTGGATATAGGTGGTGTTCTTAGCCAAGAGCGTCACCCTATTGCCTATTTTAGTGAGAAGTTAGGTGAGGCCAAGCGAAGATACTCTACCTATGACAAGGAGCTATATGCAGTAGTTTAGGCTTTACGACATTGGCGACATTACTTACTCCCTCGGGAGTCGTAATCTACTCTGATCATAAAGCCTTACGGTATCTTAACTCTCAAAAAAAGCTTAATTATAAGCATGGTCGTTGGAGTGAGTATTTACAAGCCTATTCTTTTGCTTTAAAACATAGGAAAGGAACTGAGAACTTAGCCGCTGATGCTTTTAAGTAGACGTATTTCGTTGTTAACTGCTATGAGCATTAAAGTCATAGGATTTGAAAGGCTTAAAAAAGATTACATGTCATGCCCTGACTTTAAAGACATTTATGTGCCAGTGCTTGAGGGCTGATTTGACCCTTCTAGTGACTTTCGTCTTCAGGATGGTTTCCTCTTTAAAGCTAATAAATTATGCATCCCTAGGACATCCGTCCGTGATTTCATAGTTTGGGAGACTCATGCAGGTGGTCTCGCTGGCCATTTTGGGCGTAATAAGACTATAGAGGAAGTTGAGCGTCAATTTTGTTGGCCTAGTTTGAAAAGAGACGTGGCTAGAACTATTAGTCAGTGTCGCACTTGTCAGTTAGCCAAACAGAAGAAGAAAAACACTGGCCTCTATACACCCCTTCCTGTCCCTAGTTGTCCGTGGCAAGATGTGAGCATGGACTTTGTACTTGGTCTTCCTCGCACTCCTGAAAAGCACGACTCCATTTTTGTTGTTGTGGATCGTTTTTCCAAAATGGCCCACTTCATTCCTTATAGTAAAACCTCTGATGCTTCTAGGGTTGCACGGTTGTACTTTGATAAGATTGTCAAGTTTTATGGCCTTCCTAAGACTATTGTGTCTGACAGGGACGTGCGCTTCACTGGTCATTTTTGGAGGACCTTGTGGCACTTGGTTGGTACTAAATTAAACTTTTCTACTGCTTACCATCCTCAAACAGATGGCCAAACTGAGGTAGTCAATCGTAATTTAGGAAACCTTTTGAGATGTTTGGTCAAAGAAAACCCTAAGAACTGGGATCTAATCCTCCTTGTGGCCCAACTGGCTTATAATAGTTCTGTCAATAGGTCCTCAGGTATAAGTCCATTTGAGGTTGTGCATGGCTACAAACCTAGAAAACCATTAGACTTGATTCCCATGTCTATGCATTCCCCTGTGTCTATGACTGCTGAGTCTTTTGCACAACATTTACATGACTTGCATATTGGGATCAGCAAACAACTTGAAGCAAGTAATGCATCTTACAAACTTCGAGCTGACGCACATAAAAGACATATTGA
The DNA here is from genome assembly GCA_019916065.1 of Vitellaria paradoxa. Taxonomy (NCBI): domain Eukaryota; kingdom Viridiplantae; phylum Streptophyta; class Magnoliopsida; order Ericales; family Sapotaceae; genus Vitellaria; species Vitellaria paradoxa. The sequence goes on along the minus strand of CM034237.1, from coordinate 30,869,778 downwards.
ATTTAATGTTGGGGATTTTGTTATGGTTCGAATTCGCTTGGAACGGCGTCCATCTGGGCCCGGTTCCAAATTGCATCCTCGTAGTGCTGGTCCTTTCAAAATTTTTAAAACGGGTGGGTCTAAATGCTTATATTATTGATATTCCACCAGAATTTGGTTTTAGCTCTACATTTAATGTTGAGGACCTAGTTGCTTATAAAGGCCAAGTTATTATCCCAGTTGATCCTTTTGCTTCTTCTCCAAATGAGCCTAACCCTAAGCCTGTGCCCTTTCCAGTTGAACCCAACCATGACTGTATTAAACCTAACCATGAAACCAATTACGAGCTTGATTCTGTCCCTAAGCCTATTTCCTTACCTACATCAACACCTATTAATTTCACACACACAGATAAAATTGATACTATTATAAGTGACCAGGTTGTTTTTACCAAGGAAGGACCGGTTCAGCGCTATCTGGTTCGTTGGGTGGGCCGACCCGATTCTGATTGTACTTGGATATCCAGTGACATTTCGCAACGCATTGATCCTAATTCTTTGGAGTTTTATCCTAGTCAGCAGGATCTTTCTTCTCCAGCAGCGAGCCATACCAGGGTTATATTAACTCCAACGCGCGTCTACGAGCGTTGGAGGAAAGTAGCACAGCACCTTAGCCTGTGGCTAGGTGATTGACTAACAGAGGCCTTGGTTCAGTTTTCACTCGACAGAGCCGAGTTCTTCTCAGCCCGGAAGAGTTGATGAGGACATCATCTAGATTTTATTTCTTTTATTATTATTATTTTATTTATTATTATTTCTATTTTTTTATTTTTACTTTATTTTAGGAAGTTTGTTGAGAGTAGAATTTTTAATTTTCTTGTACTCTTGATTTGATATTATTTTTAGCTATTTTTAGAAATTTTAGCCTATTTATAGGATTGGATTCTTAGGGTTTTGGGGGACTTTGGAGATTATTGAATAATATTGGTGGCTGTGTTTTTCTTTCCCCTCTTTTCTTCTAATTCCTCTTCTCTTCTTCTCTACTCTCTTCTTTCTCTTGCTTTCAATCTATTCTTTCTCTACTTTCAATTGTTGTGCCGCATCACACCTTAGCTGACGGGTCTTACCGGTCTGTTGCCAGAAAAGGCCTACTTCGGCCTTCCCCTTCCCTATCTCCACCCTCAAGCCTCTATGTTCCTAAGTTTCCTTTTAACTTATTATCTATTAGTCAGCTCACTGAATCCTTAAACTGCTCCATAACCTTTTCTCCTTCTTCTTGTATATTTCAAGATCTCAAGACGCAGAGGATGATTGGTTCGGGATGTGAGCGTGATGGACTCTATTACCTTGATCCTACCAGTTTTTCTATTTCCCATTCTGTCTTTAGTATTTCTATTTCTCCTTTTCAATCGCACTGTTGCTTAGGTTATCCATCTTTGGCTTGACTCAAGTTGGCAGTACCCAATTTAGAGTCTATTTCGGGTCTAGAATGTGAGCTTGTTAGTTTGGGAAGCATCACCGTAGTCCTTTTCCTAATCATAATAATACCCGTCAGTTTGAACCTTTTGATGTAGTCCATACGGACATTTGGGGACCTTAACGAGTTTTAACCTATAATGGATATTGGTACCTTGTTATCTTTGTGAATGATTATTCTCCTATAACTTAGCTTTTTATAATGAAAAATCGTTCTGAGTTGCCTGCTATTGTCTTTCGATTTTATAACGAAATTCTTACTCAATTTGGCAAACACATCAAAATTCTTCGCTCTGACAATGCCTTAAAATACATTAAATCCACTATGGATCGTTTTTGTGTTGAAAGGGGGATTATTCATCAGACTACTTGTGCTCACACCTCCCAACAAAATAGTGTTGCTGAGCGCAAGTATCATCATTTGTTAGACGTTGCTCGTACCTTGAGATTCCATATAAACGTTCCCAAACAGTATTGGGGTAATGCTGTTTTGACTGCTTGTTACCTCATTAATCAGGTTCCCTCTGTTACTCTTGGTAATAAATCATCATTTTCTCTTCTTTATCCCTCAACTTCCCTATTTGTTCTTACTCCTTGTACCTTTGGCTGTGTCACGTTTGTTCATAACCTTGATCCTGATTTGGACAAACTCTCTCCTCGAGCTAGACAATGCATCTTTCTTGACTATTCCCACACTCAAAAGAGCTACCAATGCTATCATCCTCCCTCTAAATGAATCTTCATAAGTGCCGATGTTACCTTTTTTTAATCTACTTCATATTTTCCTCGTGAGGGGGAGCTCTCTCCCCCCTCTCGAGAGGGAGAGTCAATTTCAATTCCCTTCACTGATCTTGTCCTTCCTATTCCCGATCCTAGTCCTAGTTTGCCTCCCTTGCAAGTGTTTCCTCCTTTACAAGTGTACCAACGTCACTCTCACCCTAATCCTACCGCTCCACCAACTCTAGTCAACTCTGCACCTGTGGATTCTAAGCCACTTGAGTTATCTGCCACTGATATCCCTGAGACCTCTGAAGAATATAAAACTGCAGCTTATGAGCATACACCTTCCAGTGATGATCTTCCTATTGCCCTACGACGAGGTAAACAAACTTATACACAACATCCCATTGCTAACTTTGTGTTTTATCATCGTGTGTTAGCTCGTCTACAGTCTTTTGTCTGTGTCCTATCCTCTATTTCTGTTCCTACCTCTTATAAATAGGCATTACTACTAATGGACTAAAAGGCAGCAATGGATGAGGAGATGCGTCCATTACATCATAATCATATATAGGAGCTTACTTCTGTTCCACCTAGGAAAAAAACAGTGGGGTGTCGATGGATATATACTATCAAATATTTGGCAAATGGATCTACTAAACGACTTAAAGCTTGTTTGGTTGCGAAGGGATATACACAGATTTATGGAGTTGATTATTTGGAGACTTTCTCTCCAGTTGCTCGCCTTAATTCAGTTCGTATTTTCCTGGCAGTGGCAGTAAGTAAATCCTGACCTTTGTTTCAATTGGATATCAAAAATGCCTTTCTACATGGAGAGCTTCAGGAAGACGTGTAAATGGACCAACCACCTGGATACGTTATTTCAAGCAGTGAACATTTTGTGTGCCGTCTCTGTCGAGCATTGCATGGCCTTAAGCAATCTCCATATGCATGGTTTGATCAGTTTAATAAGGTTCTTTTGGACTATGATTTCCACCGATCCACATCTGATTACTCAGTATTTATATATCATGCATCTTCTGATACTATTGTTTTGATTGTTTATGTTGAAGATATTATTATTTCTAGGGATGATAAGAAGGGTATTGCTGAATTGAAGCATCATCTAGGAAGACAATTTCATACAAAGGATCTTGGAGCTTTACATTATTTCTTAGGGATTGAAGTTGCTCGTTCCTCCGAGTAGGGGTGTGCATGGGTTGGATTGGTTCGGATTTGTACCTAACCCGGAACCGAACCGATTTTTTTCGATTTCTAAAATTTGGACCCAAAACCGAACCGATTTTAAATTGGAACCGAACCAAACCAAACCGAAAAAATCGGGTTGGTTTGGTTCAATTTTCGAGTTAGATCATTTCGGGTTGGATCGGGCCCATTTTCAGTTTAGACAATTTTTGGGTTGGATCGGGTCCATTTTCGGGTTGGGTCAGATCCATTAAAGAAGGCAACATTTAGTACAAGTCAAAATAAAATACAATCCCATAAAATCACTTAAAAAAAAAAGGCAATATTTAGTACAATCCATAATAAAATACAATCCCATAATATCACTAAAAAAAAAATACAATTCCCTTTTATTTTATATATTATAAATTATTTAATATATAATATATAATTTTATATATTAAATTTTTAGGTTGGTTCGGGTATTTTCGGTTTAGTTCAGTTTCAGTTCGGATTCGGTTCGGGTTCGGGTTGGTTCGAGTTCAACATATACCAATCTGGGAACCGAACCAAAAAAATCGATTTTTCAATTTTCCAACCCAAAACCGACCCAAAACCGTATAAATCCGAACTAACCCGAACCAAATTGATCGGATTGGTTCGATTTTCGAGTTGTTCAGGTATTTTGTGCACCCCTACCTCCGAGGGTATATATCTATCTCAAAGAAAATATGTCCTAGATTTGCCTTCTAAAACTGGGCTCTTGCGTTCTCAACCTACTGATATTCCTATGGATTCTGTTGCTTGACTTGATTCTGAGAGTGGTGATCCCTTTCTTGATGTTGGTTGATATCGTTGTCTTGTGGGAAAATTGATTTACCTCACTGTGACACGACCAGTTATTACATATGCTGTTGGGGTAGTTAGTCAGTTTATGCATGCACCTCAACAACCACATTTTGATGCTGTATGTCAAATTTTAAGATATTTGAAGAGTTCTCCAGGCCAAGGCCTACTCTATCGGCCCTCCACCACATTGGATGTAATAGGATACAGCGATGCAGACTGGGCTAGGAGCCGTTCTGATAAGAGATCTACCTCTAGGTATTGTACCTTTGTTGGTGGTAACCTTGTGACTCGGCGCAATAAAAAGCAGACCGTAGTTACTCGTTCAAGTGTTGAAGCTAAATATCGCGCCATGGCTCATATTGCTTCAAAGATGCTTTGGATTCATTCCTTACTTCAAGATGTTAACATTAAAATTTCAGCTCCAATATCAATGTATTGTAATAATCAAGCTGCTATTTTTATTGCCAATAATCCAGTGTTTCATAAACGGACAAAACATATAGAGGTGGATTGTCATTTTATTCGTGACCTCCTAATTAAGAAAAATCTCACAACTCCATTTGTACGCTCAGATTCTTAGCTAGTTGACATACTTACTAAGCCTTTGCCTCGCTCTCAATTCCAGCAGTTTTGCTCCAAGCTAGGCATATTTGATCTTTATGCTCCAGCTTGAAGAGAAGTGTCAGAATATCCTAGAGCATATTATGAGCGTGATTTGAGCATGATTAATTAGGATTGATTACTGATTGATTGTTGATTATATTTTCCTTTTTAGATTGATTTTAATTTCCTTTTTCGTTGTAACCTGAGGTTATAAATATAATTGAAGAAAGGAAGGCTGATTAAGCTCTTTGATTCATCTACTCAATTTTTAACTGGTCGAAAGCTCACCTAGTAGCCAAATGACATATACAAGTCTACGGTTTGGATTTCCCTTATACTTTTTTTTTCTCTTGTTGCTAAAATCACTTTTGTTCGCCTATTTCTCTAGCTGGTAGCCACTATGATTGTTTTCTTCACCAGCTAGATGCCAAAAATGTTTTCTTACACGATGATCTAGAGGAAAAAGTTTATATGGAGCAACCTATTGGATTTATTACTCAGGGAGATTCTAGACTAGTGTGTAAACCTAAGAATTCCCTGGTCTCAAATAGTTTCTTCGTGCTTGGTTTGGCACGTTCAATACTGTGGTTACCAAATTTGGCCTACTTCGTTATGAAGTTAATCATTCCGTATTCTATTGACATTTTACCCATAAGAAGATCTGGCTTCTTATTTATGTAAACGACATGGTCATTACTAGGGTTGATACAAAGGGCATTGATGAGCTGAAATCCTTCCTCCAAAAGAAATTCAGTACTAAAGATTTGGAGCCACTGAAATATTTCTTGGGTACTGAGGTAGCCAGATCAAATAAAAGTATTGCTCTATCACAAAAGAAGTATGTTTTAGGCTTACTTTCCAAGATAGGTATGTTGGGATTTAAACTGATTGATACTCCAATGGATCCTAATCCAAACTCACTACAAATAAGGGTGATTTGTTAGAAAATCACAATCAATATCGGAGATTACTAGGGAAGCTAAATTACTTAACAATAACAAGGCCAGGCATCTCTTTTCCTATGAGTGTGATTAGACAGCTTTTAGAATCTCCTTGAACTTCTCACTAGGATGGAGTTATTAGGGTTCTGAGATATTTAAAGAAAGCATTAGGGAAAGGTCTACTATATCAAAATCATTATCATACTTCTATTCAAGGTTATATAGATGCAAATTAGACAGCCTCACCATTAGAAAAACGCTCCTATTGGTTACTGTGTCTTTGTTGAAGGAAATATGGTATCAGGGAAGACTAAGAAGCAAGCTGTAATTGCTCGATCTGCAGAGTCAGAATACAAAGTTATGACTCATACTTCATGTGAGTTAATTTGAATACAGCATATACTGAAAGAGTTGGAAGTCCATCATTCACAACCTATGAAACTATCGTGTGATAATCAGGATACAGTATATATTGCTTACAATCCAGTATCCCATGAACGAACCAAACACATCAAAGTAAACTGTCATTTTCACAGAGCGAAAATATAACAGAATATCACCAAGACAGAATATGTTAACTTAGAAGACCAACTTGTAGACTTATTCACTAAAGCGATTGAGGGTCCTCAGATTAAACACATTTGTAACAAAGCTGGAATGTATGATATATACGCTTTAGCTTGAGAAAGAGTGTTAGAGATATTGTGAATATAGAAATAGTGTTAGATTGATTTTTTATTTACAAGGATAGAATATATGGCTAGGAGTGATTAGTGCGATTGATTCTTTCCTAAATTGTAATATTCATATGTATAAATATATAAATATACATGGTCTTACCCACAGTGCTATAGTCATTAAGCCATTCCATTCCATCTCTACTTTTCACAATGTCCAATCACTCACACACAGAACATAAGCAAAATAAAACTAGTCAAAACAAACTGCATAAAACATGTGCTTGACCTCTTCCCAAGATTTTCCAGTAGCTTCAAGCAAAGCAGCATTACAAGTCTTTAGCTCTATTGAGGCACCTGAGAACATTGAGGCTGCCTCCTCCCATCCTCTATTATGCCCCATACACCTGTACAGTTAAAACTTTATATCAAAGTTCTCACTGAAATTTTCAATATTCCTCCAATAAAATTGTGCAAGAAGAAAGCTAATAAGGAATAAAGGGTTGTTTGTTTCACCAAAACTCATCAAAACTTAGAAAAAGTTATGAACTTTTTCCACTTTTCTCCAATCAAATTTTGTCACGTGTCACTTTTACGCCATTTTTTTTTTTTTTTTTTTTTTTTTTTTGCGATCCAAACACCATCTAAATGCAAAAATATAAAAATTGCATTTTACAAGTCCTAATTGCTCCCATAAAAGTAGATTCTACAACTAACTAAAATAGATTGTTTATAATCTATTGTCAACATATGACAAGGGTCATTAGAGATCTCATGGCGAGGATATTTAACATTGAAGAAAATGAAGCTATGAATAGACATGGAAATTTTACTTTTGAAGAAAGTGAAACCATATAGCCAAAATGAAATGAAAAAAAAAAAATAACCTTTAATAATAAGCCTCTAACACAGATAGAAAGGCATGTTATGAATGCTACAAAAAACCAATGGACCATGTCAAATACCATGTAAAACAAACCAAAAGTTAGTTTTACATTCGGCATCAAAGACAATTATTACCTGGAATGTGGATCGTTTTATTACATGGATCGTTTTATTACATGGAACGAAAACTGGAATGTAATACGCTTGTACTCTAAAATGCAACATAGTGAGGTAGGCTTCTCATATAGTCATCATATTATTAAAATGTTTCTATATATAAAAGTTACTTTAAAATAATAATAATAATAATAATCTAGAAATAGAGCTAAAGTCCATCCATCTAGACCAGGAGCCTTTTCCCCGCTTAAATCCATGAGAACAGTAAAAATTTCAGATTCTAAAAAAGGCTGTTCAATTCCTTCAGCTTCCTTAAGTCTGATGTGGGAGAAATTCAATTCATCGACCTTGGGTCTCCATTCTTCCTGTTCCCTGAAGAGCTGCTCATAAAAATTCAGTATTCCTTGCTTAATGAGCTCATGATCTTCAGTTATAATGCTGGAGCATCTTCAAGGAAGGCATACTGCTGGTTTTTGCAGAATTCCAAAGTTGCAGATTTGTAAGAAGCTTTAACTCCACTTTTATTGCCTTGATCCCAAAGAAGGCTGGTGCAATAGATATTAGAGATTTCAGACCAATAAGTTTGGTTGGTGCTGTCTATAAGTTAATCGCAAAAGTTCTTGCTACTAGATTGCGAAAAGTGTTAGACCCAATCATCTCCATTTCTCAAAATGCCTCTGTGGGTGGTAGGCAAATCTTGGATGCTGTCCTTGTTGCGAATGAAGTTATAGGCTCAAAGACTAAAAGAAAGGAATCTGGGATTGTATGTAAATTGGATATTGAGAAAGCTTTCAACCATGTTAATTGGAACTGTTTGATTTACTTGATGAGAAGAATGGGTTTTGGAGATAGGTGGTGTCCGTGGATTTACTGGTGTATCTCCACGGTTCGTCTATCCATTTTGATCAATGGATCTCCTATTGGTTTCTTCGCTACGTCAAGAGGGTTAAGACAAGGTGACCCTCTTTCCCCATTCTTATTCATTATAGTCATGGAAGTCTTTAGCAGAATGCTAATAGATGTGGAGGAGGCTGGTTTGTTAGAAGGCTTTTCAGTTAGGAATCGAGGCAGGGACTCTATAAGCATTTCTCATTTACTGTTCGCTGACGATTCCATGGTTTTCTGTGGGGCTGATAAACTGCAGTTGGGACATCTGAGATGCACTCTACTGGGCTTCGAGGCAGTCACTGGATTGCGAATTAATATGAGAAAATCTGAGGTCTTTTCTGTTGGGGATCCATCTTCTCTTTGGGAACTGGCAGATATTTTGAATTGCAAATCAGGTTCATTCCCAACTACTTATCTAGGCCTACCATTGGGAACTCATCTCAAATCTAATAAGGTCTGGGCACCTGTGCTGGAAAGAAGCAGGAATAGACTTGCTGTTTGGAAGGCTAAATATCTCTCGACTGGGGCGAGAACCACACTAATTAAGAGTGTACTTTTCAGCCTCCCAACATACTTTCTTTCCCTATTTAAAGCTCCTGTTTCGGTAATTAAAGAGCTTGAGAGACTGCAAAGGAATTTTCTTTGGGGCAAAGGTGATGGAGTTTTCAAACATAGCTTGGTTAATTGGAAAACAGTTTGTTCCCCAATTGGGTCAGGAGGCATTAGTATCAGACACTTAAAGCTGCAAAATGAAGCTCTATTGGGAAAGTGGCTATGGAGATTTCATAAGGATAATGGCAGACTTTGGAAGAAAGTCATTTCCATTAAGTATGGTGAGGAGCTGGGTGGCTGGATTACACTTCCTTGTTCAAACTCTGTTGGCGCAAGCATCTAGAGAGAAATTAGGAAGAACTGGAGGAATTTTGGTAGTTGTAATTTGTGGAGATTGGGCAGAGGGGACAGAATTCTATTTTGGAGACACAATTGGATGAATGTTGGCTGTCTAGCTAATCTTTTCCCAGAGATCTATGGCTTAGCTGTTAACAAAGATGCTTTTATCAGAGATTACTGCATTGGTATGAGTTATAGCCGCACCTGGGCAGTCACCCTTCGCAGGAACATGAATGATTAGGAAATGGATGCTTACTTGTCTCTTATTGAGCTCCTAAATGATGTCTATTTAGAGGATTTTGAGGACTCCATGGTTTGGAATACATCAAAGGAGAAGTTCTTTACTGTCAGGTCCTATTATTCATCACTGCAAGGACACATAAGCGATGCATTTCCTTGGACGAAGCTTTGGAAGACTGCTGCCCCTCCTCGGGTGCTTTTCTTCTCTTGGTGTGCAGCTAGGGGCAATATTCTAACTATGGACAACCTCAAACTTAGAGGTTATTACATTGTTAATCGTTATACATTATACTTCAATCAGGAGGAGTCTATTTCACATATGTTACTACACTGCCAATGGACAGCTGAGATGTGGAATTTGATTTCTTCTTGCTTTAATGTGCAGACGTGCTTCCCAAGGAGTTTGAGGGATTTTTTACTGGCTTGGTTGGGGCAGCCTCTTGGGGGGAATAAGAAATCCATATGGACTGTGACTCCATTTTGTGTGTTCTGGCTGACCTGGAAGGAAAGGAATAGAAGGATTTTTGAAAATGAGAGTAGGCCATCTTTCAGGATTAAAAGCTACTTTCTTGCATGTCTTTATGACTGGATGAGGGATGGAAGGGAGATAGACCTATTTTCTTTCTTGAATTTCCTTGATCAGATGAGATGATTGGTTTTGGTTGGATTCCTGTTTGATTGGATGTTTCCATGTATTAGCATCCAATCATTGCTTGTATAGAGTTATTTTCTTTTAATAAAAATTTACTTATCTTTTTCAAAAAAAAATTATCTAGAAATTAAACCAGCATAGATATTCATGAAACAAAATCCATTTTCTGTTCGATATGAAACTTTAGCTATTGTTCTTTTATAAAAATTTAAAATTATTAGTTATTATCACACATTTTGTTAACAACTCATTATCTTCATATGAATTTTCTAATGAAATTATGATATATGTATATGTTCACACTGTCAAATTTAGTATATTGGAATGTTAGTGCATTCTAGAATGTGTACCAAATTGTGGTTTGTAAGGGTAAGAGTGATTTTTAGTAACTATGATCAAGACGCATCCAAATACACACAAATACCTCACCTATTAAAATGGAACGCCAAAGAAGCTGTTACAGTCAGCAAAACTCACATAACTGTAAGTATCTCATCCTTTGAAAATTCACAGATGGCACGTTGAAGGTGCTCAGCTGTCTGTCCATCCATTGCTGCAATTGAATAAAAGCTTGGTATGAAATGTATCTGAGCTTCTAAAAATCCTCGCACTTCCTCTTGCATAATTTTAAGTGTTTCTTTTGTCCGAACTGCATCACTTCAGGAAAAACACCACTAGATAATTTCAATCCAATGACAGACCATTTGCTCATTCTACACAACTCAACCTAGCCAACTTTATGGAGTCAACTTTGCCAAAAGCAGGTTCTAACCTGGACAAAACAAGTTGAGGAATCCAACCCAACTGTTGAAGCTTGTGCGAAACTTGAACGGCGTCAGCTTGTCCAGCTCTACTCAAAGGCCGATCATGATCTATGCAAAATGAAAAGGAAAACAGAAATCAAAAGGCTTAACATGATTTTGGTTATCAAAACAATATATGGATAAAGGCACTGAATGCTATTAAGTCTAAGCATCTCCTCTCCCCCCCCCCCCCTCTTTCCGATACTGGAAAGTGCAAATATAAAATGGCGAAACAAATGAAACTTCAATTGGGTAACATGGAAGAATAAAGAGGATAACACCAAGGTGTACAGTTCTTCCTCCTCATCCACCATAAATAATACAGAGGATGGCTAGTATTTTTTTTTTTATTATTATTATTTTTTCAATAGGCAAGGAGGATGGTATCATTATATCATCAGAACAGAATTAGTTTAAGCAAGATTTCAGGTCTTCAGCGAAAATTAAAATGTTTCAGTTATAACCACCATCACCAGTCAAGTCGAGCAATATCAAGTCGAGCAATAGCCAATTCAACTGGTAGAGAATAATAGCAACCACATATTAGAATAGAATGACGAGGCAAAATAGGGTGTGTGGGTGTGGAGAGGAGACGGGAGCTAGATTAGATTAGTTTAGATACCTTACCCCGCAATGAACGAGCTTCCCGCGAACTCTCAGCATGACGAAGAAGGATTAGGCGCCGAACAACCGATTCCGAACGAGTCTTCTCCAAAGTTTGGCTTTCAGTGGTCTCAATTACGACAGATCGAAGGGAAGCGGAAGAAGAAGAGCGGTTCGGGTTGTCTCCGCCGCCGCAGCTGGTGGAGGACGGCCGAATTGGCTTAGCCATCGCTATAGGGAAGAAGACGGGCCGCGGCTTTAATCTTTTGGGCACTGAGCAACGGAAGGAAAAAATACTACCCGTCGCGGCATTCATGGTGCAGGTCGGTACCCGATGAATCTCAACGGCGACGAGGGGTCCCTACAGTACTTCATCACTACTTTCCCACCGCTTACCTTGCTAATTATCTATTTAAATTACAAAAATCACCTCTAACTGTGAGCCCGATTTAGGGATAAAAAAAATCAATAAATTACACTTAGAACCCTAAACATTTGTATAATTATACATGGACCCCTTTTACATTTAAAAATTCATTAACTCCCTTATTTTGAAATATTTGTAACAAATACCCCTTTTATTAAGTAAATCGTTAAATTTTAACAAAAAATTAAAAGCCAACTGAGTCAACAAAATTTTTTACATAAAAAGACAAATATGCCCTTAAATAAAACCTAAAAACTTACCTTGGAGATCTATCTTCATCTTTGTAAAGCCAAATTAAAAACAAAACAAAATAATAAAATATCTTTTAACTTTCAGATATATATGTGCATATACACATTCATAAACAAGTATGGATAAGTAACCCATTTTCATCTCTGTAAACCCAAATCAAAAGCAAAACCAAATAATATCATTTATTTAACTTTCAATATCTAGAAACAGATATATACATAACCAATTAACATCACATTTTTTATTTTTAGTATTTATATAAATATATATATATATATATATATATATATATATATATATTTATACACATATCCATAAATAGATGTAGATAAATAACACATCTTCATCTCTGCAAACCCAAATCAAAAGTAGAACCAAATAACATATTTTAACTTTCAAATATATATGTATATATATCCATAGACAAATATAAATAAATATGTATAAATAGATTGGCGCTAAACTTTTTGATGGACTTTTTTGTGGTGGGTTGATGCGATTTGTGCTGTCAGGGCCATAAAGCTCCAATAAAGACGGCCATAAAGCTCTTCGGAAAGACAATTTCGCTATCGGAATGTCATGCGCCGATAAAATCAGAATCATCAAATAAGAAATCTGATTTAGGAAGATTGAAGGGGAAGATGCATGGGTTGTAAAAGATTAAACTTATGGAAACAATAGATTTTTGTGAAATTAATTTGGGGGTTTTTCAAAAGTTTCATACATCGTCGACCAAATTGAGAACGATAACTACCAAACCCAGTGACAACGATGACCAGTGACAGCTATTTACAACAACAATGACCGAAACAAGTACCACATAGTGATCGGCGTCGGCGGAGAGCATTTTTTGGAGAGATTTTTTCTTATTTGGGAGAGTTTTGAGTTTATTCAAGGGTATATTTGTCTTTTTGGTAAAAAAATTTATTGACTTGGTTAACTTTTAATTTTATGTTAAAATTTAATGGTTTATTTAACGGAAGAGGGTATTTGTTACAAATATTTCAAAATAAGAGAGGTTAATATAATTTGTAAATATCGAGAGAATTCATGTCTAATTACGCAAATAGTTAGGGGGTCCAAGTATAATTTATCCTAAAAAATGAACGTAAAAGGTGAAAAGGGTAAGTTTAGGGACCGTCTGGAGTCCCAAAAAAACTACAAAAAAAAAACTAAAAATGAAATTTTTCTAGAATTCGAGGTGTAAAAAGTTATTTTAAAATGATGATTGGATATTTTCATTTAATTTGATATAAAGTTGTTAAAAATTATATAAAGTGACATGTGGCAAAATTTTAGTTGAAATTCTTAAAATTTTTTTGAATTGTGTGAAACTTTTTGGTGCAAATGTAAGTCCATCTTTAAAAAAAAAATTAGGCGAAAGCCACTAGAATACACTATTTTTGTTTGTTCCAATAGATTTTGATAATTTTTTTAAAAAAGTTGGATTTTTTTAGAGCTTAAAGAAGTTGAAACTTTTGAAGTTTCTTAGAATTTTTTGAACTTTTTTGGTGCTCCAAATGGCACCTTAATGTTAAAAATAATTATAGGGTATTGTATATTTTTTTAATTATATTTAGATAAGAAGTGTAAAATTTAAGGTGTAGGATTGGTTTGTAAATTTCAGAAAAGAAAAAAAAAAGAAAGAAAATATTAATCACAAGAGAAGAGAAATGATAATAAATTTTTCTATTTATTTGGGAGTTTAGGAGAGAAAATAATTTTCTTTCTTGTTATTTGTGAGTTGAGAAAAAAATGTAAGAAAAAAAAATGTATTGTTACCTATCAAAAAAAAAAGAAAAGAAAAGAAAATGTATATTGTTATTTTACTATTGAATTTCTTTTACAAGTTAAATTACAGGTTAGAGGGTTATTAATTTATTTAGTATTAAGATATATTTGTAATTTCTTTTTTTACTATTTTTTATTCATGTCGTTTTAAAATTTCATTAATTTATTTTTCTCTTCTATTCATTCTTTATGATAGATAAAATAAAATTTTATTACGACATAAAATTAAATGTACAATATGCTCGAGACACGGCTTAAAAAAAGCCACACGACTTTACCTAAGTTATCTAGGCTTCGCATAATATAGGAAAAGTAAACATGTGACCCTATTCACCAATTGATAATTTACTTGCAGCCTAAGTAGATTGGTCAAACACAACATTTCCATTTAGATGGAGTGAAATAAAAAAGAAAGAAAAGAAAAGAAAAAAAAAATAGAATCAATAACTAATTTACAAGTTTTTTTAGAAAAAAAAAAGAAATGGGAAGAAAAAAATGAATGTTAAAATTTTAAAATTTTCATCTTCCGGAAAGTGAGAATAAATAAAGAGAAGAGAAAAATAAATTAATAAAATTTTCAAAATAATATATTTGCTCATAAAATAAAGAATAAAAAAAATAAATTACAAATGTCCTAAGGGTAAATAAATTGATTACACTCTAATTTCTCAAAGGATTTAATGATAAAATAACCATCTACCCTTTTTTTTCTTCCATTTCTTCTCAACTCACAAACACATACAAAGAAAATTATTATTCTTTTTTCCTAAACTTACAAATAAATAAAAATAAAATATAATCATTTCTTTTCTTTACTCTTCTCTCCTAACTGATATTTTTTTTTCTTTTCATTTCTCTCCTAAACTCACTAACAGAGACTTAAGCTCAACAAGGTCAGGCTTTAATCCAAAATTAAAACCATAAAATGACTAGTGATGAATAATGGATACCCAAGATACACGGATAGCCAAAGTACACCCGCATGAACCCCAGTGAGAAGACTTGCTTACCCTTTTTTTCTTAATCTTGCTTGAACTCGGAGTAGCTTACTTGAAAATAGAAAGACTAGCAAGAGCTTGGCTTTGAGCCAAACTCAAATTCTTAATTCTCTCTGAGAGAAGCTTCTTGTTCCAAGCTCTATAATAATTTGCACAGTCCACATATATCCCATAGCCTCGTCTTGATCTTCATTCACTAAATTAGCTTGGAGCATAACATCCTCCTCCTCACTCTCTTGACAAGAAGATAGCACATCAAACACGTTAAAAGATGATTGGATAGAAAGTTTTTTATCAAAATAGAGACATCCTCCTCAATATTTACCTAAATAAAATTAAAAAAAAAAAATTATTTACTAAATTGGAGGACAATTCATCAATATTACTAACATTTTTATTTTAATGAAAATGTCAAACATCAGTAGTATTGATGTTTTCATTACAAAAATTTTGATAGTTCTCTTACACCTTTAAGCGTTGTAATAATTATATTCACTTTAATTAGTTATACACTCACATGAGATAGCAGATATTGACAAAAATGACTTCTAAGTTTGCCATCAGTAGTTGTGTTTTTGCTTGGCATGCATAATTACAGAAATACCCACAGTTTGATTACGTAATTTCTTTTATTTTCACAATTATAATTATATCGTAAGTCATTATATTTATGTCTTACTCAATTAAAAATGAAAACTTGTTATAATTAAAATAATAATTTAACAACAACATGATTTATTTTATTCAATTAAAATTATTTGGTAATAAATAATAATTACAAATGAAAATAATTTATTTTATTAAACTTGAAAATTAATTACAATTAAAATATAATTTATGATTAAAATAGTTTATTTTCTTAAATTGAAATTAATTATACATTAAAATAACAACAACCAAACTTTTTTGCTATCTAAATATCCTTATTTAAAATGAGTTTAATTGTCAACAATAGTCAATATACATCATCAACATTGACAGCGACTGATCTTGATGTCACGTTGAAACTGTCTGTCGTATTCTCCATCGTCATCTGTGTTGATAATGTTCCCTCCAAAAAAAAAAAAAAAATAAGAAAATCCGTTTATGAGACATCCTGTCTTGTTAATGAACAATACAATAAGTTCATGAAATAAGTTCTTAATTTTAGATACAAATATAGTTGATTTAGTCATACTAGTATAAAAAAAAAATTCCAAAACAATATGCTTAGGGCCCGTTTAGTAATGCTGTCATTTTTCTATTTATGTTTAACTGTTTATTTTCTTTCTATATTTTTATTTTTTTCTAAAATCAAAATTGAAAGTTAGTTTAATTTTGTCATGCCTTCAAAATCCGGAGATTCCGAGTAATGAGTTTAGATTGTAAAATTTAATGCACTTGATCCATTCCACTCTCATTATTTACTTTTTAAAGTCATTAGTCATCCTATTTACTAATGTAAATAAGAGTAATAATCATTTTTAGTAATGAATTGCTCATCTTGGATTAAATTAAAACTGAGAAACATAAGTTTCATTTATTTATAAAG
This sequence comes from Vitellaria paradoxa, assembly GCA_019916065.1. Classification (NCBI taxonomy): domain Eukaryota; kingdom Viridiplantae; phylum Streptophyta; class Magnoliopsida; order Ericales; family Sapotaceae; genus Vitellaria; species Vitellaria paradoxa. Next base: position 30,853,271 of record CM034237.1, on the reverse strand, counting down.
CGATATTTTCATATACATGAACTTTTAAAGTTATCACTTCTAAGTTACAAAAACTGCTTAATAGAACTATAAGGTTTCCAACCAATTGTGCCGGCCCTCCTATGTCTCAAGATTTGCACCTGCAATACAAGTTGTGGGGACGTAAGCACTCAACCACTTATGCTCATGATGTATAGAAATATGCTTTTTATAATACTTTTTAGGAATCATATAAAAACAATGAATATAGCAGAAAATCATCAAATACATCAACACACAGTAGAATGGGACAACATTAATTCATAACTTTTATCTTGTCAATCTTTCTTTATTTATTACTTTTTTTCCCTAGACGGGGAAGAATACTCTACAAGACTATCCTATAATCAAAGTAGTAGTCCAAATCATCACCGGTTCTTATATATATATATATATATAGGGGTCACGAAGCAACCCCTGCGTCGTCACTTATAGATCCGAGTCTAAGAACCACAATGACTCTTACCATTTTCGTCGTCATTGTGGATTACTAGTCCACAAGCACGATTACTTGACCTTGCGCAGGTTTAAGGTTTTTCAACCTAAGGATATCTCATCACTCTCCCAATTTTGTATAGTATTCTCACTTTCTCCAAAATTAATATTTTCTTAGGTTTCACTCTTTTCTTATTAAAGCTTATGAATGTGAGTGTGTTAGCTTTTACAATTTCATATTTCCATTGCCGCTACAATCCATTTAATTTTAATTATTACCTGTTTTGTATCAAACACATAACATAACATAGCATATCTTAGTACTGAATAGCAATTTAAAAAAAAAGATCTAATTAAAATTCCAGTGCCAACCGAAATACAACTTAATATTAATTTAATAGTATATAAATTTTAACCCACATTTATACCTCCAAAAAAATATTATGCCTTTATAGATTATTGTTTTATATTACTTAAGAACCAAAAGAGAATAAAATCGACTAACCCGGAGAGTTGTGGCTGCCGAGAAAATGTAGTTTGGTATAAAAACTTAATATTGTTCTTTAAAAACCTACCAAAATTATTCTTATGATCATTTTCTATCAAAGACAACATTATAAAAAGTATAAATAATACACCAATTCCTTACCTCAAATGGCTAATGCAATAAAAAGATTGCCCGTGAGTTGCTAATTTACTCTATGTAAGCTCGAAGTATTATTCCTAATATCAAAATAATTTTAGTAAAATATTTCAATATAGTTTAATTACAAAACCTTTAAATATCTTTAGATTTAACAAAAATTTAATACACTTACACGATACCATTGTTTTAAAAACCGGATCGAACTGGTCGATTCAACCGGTTGAACTGGGAACCGGTCCAAGAAACGGTCCGGTTAACTAGTAAAATCGGTCCAAGAAACGGTCTAGTTAACCAGTAAAACCCGGTGAGAGCTTGAACCGGCCGAAAACAGGTGACCCACCGGTTCAATCGGTGAACTGGCAAACCGGTGCCGATTTCACCGATTAAACCGGGCTGTTTTTTTAATTTTTTAAATGGTAAAACTAATACGCACTAGCCTAGAATCGAACCTGGGTCTATTTTGTGGTAAAATACTATTATTCCACTGAACCACTAAACTTGTTGTTTCTTATTTTTGCTTGGTTTTACTTATATAATATATTAGTTTTAAGTTATTTTATTTTACAACACATTTTGTTGACATTTTTTATCAGTAAAACGAAATAAAGTAGAAGAATATGTGAAAAATATAAGTTTTTAAAATTATTGTATTTATGACGTCACGGTTCAACTCCAGTTGAACCAACGGTTGAACCACTAACCTGTGACCCAGTCGCTTTTCTGATTCGATGAACGGTCCGATTTTTTAAACATTGCCCGATACTAAAATGTATTTCTTTTCCAATTCTTGTAATCGGTCCGAACTCCCTCTCAAAGCCCTTTTTTTCCCGGTTTGTTCTCACCTGATCCGTATATCCCTTGCACACTACGTAGGTGTCGCATCTTGTGCCACGCGGGGCACTAATGAATGACACAATGCCAAGTGTCCAAGCTATATGCCTCAACTAAGCAAAGCTGTTGTTAGCTAAGTGCCATTTGCTGGCATTTGCTAATGACTATACATGGTTTGTTCGTGCCGCGTATCTCGTGTGTATATATATATATAATTTATAAATTAAAAATTAAAAATTAGAAATTAAAAATTAAAAGTTGGGATTATTACAAATTTAATTAATGATTAATTAAATTTATTTAATTTAGTTAAATTAATTAAAGTAGATTATTAAATTAAACTATTTTTAATAAATAATATAATTAAAGTAATGTAATTTAATTAATAATCAAATTAATTAAATTAATCTATAATTTGTGTAATTTGTTTCAACAATTAATATACATTTTAATTCTGTTTTTCAAAGTTTTTTAATTATTATTTTAACTTATGGCTTTGATACCATTATACAACCCAAGAATAATAATATAAAAAATTTTTAAAAACAAAATTAAAATATATATTTATTGTTGAAATAAATTATATAAATTACAAATTATTGAAGAAAAACTTATAGCAATACAGCAGCATAGCTTCAGCTAAAGTAATCCTTATTTATTGATAAAAACTTTGAATACATAAAGAAAGAAGTAAAAGAAGGGAAAGAAGATTGTTGAACGGCACTTGCCCCTTCCGTCTTCTAGTCTGCTCCTTTTATAGACAAAGTTTGTTGAATTATTGTTGGATCATAAGTAGTTCTTTGTGAATTCACGTGAAAAACTGAGTAAGAAGAGCTGGTTTGTTGAATAATTGAGGAAGTTGAGTTGTCTTTATGAATTCACATGAGGAACTGAGAAAGTTGAGATGGTTGAACAATAAAAGCTATTGAATAATTGAAAAGGCTAAGCTGTTTGAACAATAAAAGTTGGACTGATTAAACATTTATTTCATTTTTTGTTTTTACTCTTTTTTATGGGTAGCACTATTGGAGCATCTTTGTCATTTGAGCAACATTTTTGGAGCATCTTAGGCACTTGGGTAGCATTATTGGAACATCTAGAGTAGTTTTGAACAATTTTCTAATTTTGGATTTACATTTTGATTTTGTTGCTGGCTTAGACTCTTATGTTGGTATTTTAATGGGAGAAGGGACTTGGAAGCAATCATCATCCTTATCCTGTGAAAGGTTGATTGGATCCCTTTTCTCTTTCTTATTGGGTGAGATATTTATCTCACCAAGTTTTTAATTTGCCGATGAAGCCTGAGATTAGGATTTCAGTAACAACTCTATTTAAACATTGTTTTTTGGTTTTATAAGCACTTACAACCATTGTTATCTCTTAGAATTTACTAATTTTTTGATATTTAGATGGTCCATCGAGTTTCCATTTGTGGATTCTACTTCCCTTGAAGAAATGTGTTGGTTCAACTGATTATTCGTATTGTTGGTCGGGAAAAGATGGTCTTGGATAATAGTTTTTTGTATTATTAAATTTTTGTGGTTCCATTTAGCCATATAGATTTCTTGATCTTGTAAGGAGAAGGTTTTAAATATTTCTTTCATTTTTATTTCAAATACTTGTGAAAGTGTGAAAATTGTTTTTGATTTTGAATTTTCTGGTGAGTTTGGGACGATTGTGGATGATATTGTATTTTACAATTGTGTTATCTTAGCATGAATTTTACTCATTAGATCTTTATCTTGTAGTTGTTTTTTTAATTTGATTAGGTATTTCATATGGGATAAAAAGAGGTTTATTAGGTTGTGAAGGAATGTATTTATCATCAATTTTATTTTCCATTCTTCTGAGTTGATCACCAATAGTCTTAAAATTTTGATTTGTAAAGTTATTTTGTTGCAAAATTTTCCATATATCCATTGGGGTAACATCAAATTCAATTTGAAATTTCATTTTAAAATGTGATGCTGTGACAAGTGTGTGCCTAGATTGGATAATGATTTCTTCTAAGGGGTGTATGGATTCATTGATTCCTCTAGTTGTGTTCCATTGTGGTGCTTTGTGTGTGACATTTATTTCTTTATAAAATGGGTAGTTAATACAATTGTTAAATGCATAACTTTCAAACCAGTCAAAAAATTTAAAATAGGTTTTGTAATTTTGAATAGTTTTGTAAAATTTTTCACTTATTGAGATTCTAGATGTTTCATCAAAATTTTCTAAAAAAAATTTCCTTTTTTGTGCATTTTCTTCAGATTCAAAATCTTGTTTTTATATTTGTATATTCATGATAAAATCTTTATCAAGTCTGAATATTTGAGGATCTTACATTTGAGATTGTGTCAGTGACATATGTGTTGAAGATTGTGTTTGAGTATCATCACCTTTATTCTTTTAAGACGTGTAGATTAGTTATGGTCTATTGGAATTGTTTCAGATTCTATTAAGTTTGAGCGGCTCATATGAATCTTAAAAGGGGATAGAAGAGCAGGATATCCTAGATGGGGTAAAGAATGTAGGAGGAGGAATTTGGTCCTCAAGTTCTTATTCAGAGGAAAGATTAATATCATTCCAGACAATTGTTTGAGGAATAATAAGATTAGAGTTTTCTTTGAGTTTGGAGAAGAATTATTTCTCTTCAAGGACTGATGGTTTTAACTAAAGGATCAATAAGGGTTGTCATAGTTTTGTAATGGATTCTGTGTATTATATTAAAAAGAATATTGCCTGGTTCCATGTCATAACCAAAAGATTAGATTTTGAGTGTAAGAGATCTAAGAATTCTTGGATCCAAGAGAATGACAAGATAATTTGGAAAACAATTGAAAGAAATAGGTCAGTGTAGAGGTTTGTTTCTATGACTCCTAGGAGAGAGTCTTTGAATTTGCAATTTCTCTAATGTCTAAGACATAGAAGAATGTTAATATTGAGACCACTGTAGGTGAGTGGTTTTATTGCAACTTGGATTAGACTAAAATGAATAAAGAATTTAATTGGTGGTTTTGGATTGTTTTTGAATCAAGTAATTGAACAGATTGGCATTCATTTTCGAAAAGGATTGTTTGTTCAACAATCTTGATAGAATAATCTGATAAAAATTGAAGAGGTTGAATTTTGTAAACTTCTTTTATTAGGATATTTGGCATTATCCAATTTGAAATAAGTTGACTTATGTTTTGAATATTATGTTCTTCTTGAATTATTATTATTATTAATATTAGATGAACTAGATCCATTAAACATAGATCTAGATAAGAAAGCCATGATAGAATTATAAATTCTAATTTTTAATGCAATAATAGAATTACAAATTCTAATTTTTAATGCAAATATTATATTAATTTTGGTGCCTATCAATGACTTACTCTTAAATAGGACTTATATGTCTTTCCCTAGACAGAAATGCGACTATAATACTGAAACAAACAACAAAATTAATTAACAAATGTAATGCAAAACATAATATATTAATCCTATTATGATATTTTTATATAATACCCATGGATCTGATATTAGTATACACCCCAAGAATAATAATATAAAAATAATTTAATTAAAATATAAAGTCATTTTATACAAAAAACCATACTTGCAGACATTCATAGATGTTCTAATTCAGTAATAAATTTGATCAATTAACAATTCCAACTTGGTTTCTTAATTGGTGGACCTATTTTGGACCAATCCCAAATATACTACCACTACAAGCCCAATAGGGATTCCAAATTTTTATCAACAAGTTTCAACAACCCTATCCTTATCTAAAAAATTCATTTCCCAAGTCATTCTTTTTCTTCCAACAATTCTCTCTCTCCTAGATTTCTGTAATAACCTGAATTTTTTTTTCTCTTTAAATTAATTTGCTTAAGTGTGATGGTGATATTTATTATAGTAAAAATCTAGAAAATTGAGGATTTGAAAATTTTTGGAATGATAAAATTAGTTGGAAAGATTTTCGGATTTAATTTCACCATATGTGGGGGTTTAATGTAGAATTTCTAAACTTTTATCCAAACAATTCCTAACCCAATTACCTATTTGGTTCAACCCAAGCCCATTAACCCATGGGTCAACCTTTTCTTTGACTCACCTCAACTCACTTTATCACTCACTGAGTTGACTCATGAATAGTAGCTCTAAATCATTTCCCGGTAAACTTCATTTTCCATCCATCATTTCTTCCATACATCTCTCACAATCTCTCAAATTATTTAGTTTATTAGTCAAAAAGAAGACCCTACATTGATGACTTTAAAGCATATCTTTCAAATTATTTAGCAAGCATGATTTAAAGACTTAAAGCATCTTTTAAATAATTTGTTTAGTTAGTCAAAAAACTAGCATGATTCTCGGATCATGCCACCCATCTCCATCCATCCTCCAATACCTCTCTTAAATTATGTGGTTAGATAGTCAAAAAGGCAAAGCAAGATTATTGGATTATGCTACCTATTGTATATGCATAATCCTACTTTAGTGGCTTTCAAGTTTAGGAAGTGGAGGTTGTTTTTCTCTACCGACACTTTCTCTATACTTCCATGACTTCTTATAAATTTGTGTGCCTTCAAAGAGAAAAAAATAAGAGAAAAAATATTATTATCAAGTGTGGTTGGACATTCAGTGTTTCTTGGAGGAAGAAGAAAGGCTTGGAACTTTCTAATTGGATGGTGTTCAAAGCTCAACTCATTTTTCCTTCTCAGACTTGGTCACCAATATCTTCATTGAGGTATGATGGCGAACCTCCTAAAATATATTTGATGCCTTCAATTTTGAAGCTGAAGCATTTTTCTCGGTTTGAAGTATGAAACTTGATTATGATAAAAAAAAATAATACCCGCATATTGGGGGTAGGGAAGCCAAAACTTTGACTGATATAGCCTAGCATGCTGACAGTTCTCTGTTTGTAACTTCTAGTGTGTTTCTGACCCCTAAAACGATGGAATTAGGCTTCATCTAAAGCATAAATGTTGTAGCCCTTTAAGTTTTCTTTCCAACACAAAAAGATTTGCATCAATCCGATTTGTGAGTCAAAAGTTATGCCCAAAATACTGAACACGTGTAAAACTGTATCTATTGAACAAACTGAATTCAAGGCTATTTTTGCACCTTGAGACCTTAGAATTTTAAAAAGTGTTAACCAACCCTAAAATGTGTTCCGATTCTACCTCTCAAGTGCAAGAGGGTGGTTGTAGTCTTACTCGGTGAGAACCGAGGTCATCTCCACAGGGGGGCTGTGTTAAAAGACACTAGACTTATTCTCTTAATTAGTAGATGAGCCTAAGCTAATCTAAACTAATTTCGAATTACAAAGTGGTTTGAATATGGCTGGGTTGAGAATGGTGGAGTGAAGGAATTGTGATATTAAACTAGAATGCAAATATTGAAAATAAACTAACTAAAATGATCTTGGCTTCGAACCAAATCCAGTAGTGGGTAGTGGTTTACTCAAACGCATTTGTAACTCAACCTAACAAAGGCACATGCATTGCTAGGTCGGAAGATATTTCATTAAAAACTAATTTATGGAATTCAAAGTAAGCGGAGGCTTTTGAAATTGGTTCAAGACTCACCGGGACATTGAATCAAACACCTAGTGTGCATGAGCATCAACTCATAACTAGGCTTCAATTATAACACAGGTGAATCAGTTTCTTAAGAAAACCTCATGTTATGATTTTATGAAAATAAGGTTCAAATCACCGGGCCATTGAACCAACCACTTGGTTTGCACGAGTGGCCAATCGTAACCAAGCTTTGGTTTTAACACGGGTGACTGATTTTGTAAGAAAACCTAATTTGGGTCTTGGAAAATCAGATTCTAACTCACCGGGACATTAAACCGAGCACTTAGTGTGCACAAGTGAAAACTTGTAACCAAGCTATGGTTGTGACACGGGTGAGTAGGTTTCAAGAGAACCCTAGCTTACTACGAAATTCCAATTAAAAGTCCAAAATATATTTTATTAAATAAAACTCGTTTACATTTGAGTTCACCAACTACTTCACCCCTTTCAATGGCTTGAAGCCAAGAACTAACCCTAGCCTAACATTGCGAAAGTATTAACAAAGCCTTTCGAAAAGAAAATAACCTTCATCAAGCACTCAAACACAAAAACGAAGTATATAGAAATAAGCTAAAGCAATTTCGAAAGCAAATCAAACACTAACAATGACTACGAAGTACTACGAAGTGAAAATAAAGAACAAAGATAAAGAAAATAATAAACTTTTAATTAAAACGAAGTAACGAATGAAACTTACCAATTAATCTTAATGCGAAGATGAAAAATAAGGTTTCCGTCAATCCAACACGAGATGAAAACATCTAACCCTAATCTAAACTAAACTAAGAGAAAGAGAAGAAGTGCGTAGGGTTTTTTTTCGACCCTCATACATCAGATTTTCATCCTTTTATATCAACGTATATTACAAGGGCATAAAAGTAAAAACACAGATCAAACTTATTCTAAACTTGTGCTGGAAGAGTCCTCATGGGCGCCCATGGCTGAGGTGGGGCGCCCATGGTACAAGTGTTTGATGAAGTCCTTAAAGAGATAGCCAAAAACAGCAGTCAGAACTCCCTCTCTGTGGGTGCCCACCTGATGAAGAGTGGGGCACCCAAGGGTCCTCAGGGGCGCACATGGGTATAGGTGGGGCGCACATGCCACCTGTGGGGCACCCATGGTTGAGGTGGGGCGCCCGTCTACAACTACAGTGAATAGTTCTTCTTTGACAGCTTTCTGTCCCTGACTTCTGATGCAATTTTGACCCTAAAGATGATTGATTTGGGCTTTGGCTAAAACACAAAAGTTGTAGCCCTTCAAGTCTTGTTTTTAACCCAAAAAGAATGGAACCATTTTGAGTTGTGACGAAAAAGTTATGGTTGGAAAACTGAGAGGGTATTGAGCTGGAACTTCAACCGCACACCACTTCAACTATTTTGAACTTCAAACCACTTCCTTCTCCTTGGCACCCATGGTAGTCGATCTTATGCCTTGGGATGGCTCTTCGGAAGTTGAAGAAGTCTTGGGGGTCTTTGGACTCTTCTTGCACTTTCTTTATTTTGGCTTACCTTGGCTCCTCCTCACATGCAACCTTGGTGTTGTTTGGACCAAAAACACCATATTATATCACCTGAAATATACACACACCAAGAATGCATGGAAATGAGATAATCACGCTAACACATCGCCAATAATAACTGTAAATTCATAATTAGCATGCTCAATATATATATAATTGTACAATAATGTATGCTAATCAAGTGTAAAACATGAAAGTTGTAGGTCCTAAAGTCTAGTTTCTACAGATATAAAGTTTATAAATATCGGAGTTCTGCTCTATTTTATATGAATTTTCTTTTATGCTGCTATCTCTGCTTAGCCTTTAATTGATGCTTACTTGGATTTTTTTAGAATATTATGGTTAAAGGTTTATTTAAATTTCTAATTACCTTCTGTTAGTTATTGTCATGTTAAAAATTTCTATTGATGTGTAATTTTGTTCACAAGGTCTGATATAGTAAAACACTTATACTATTTGATATAATACTGAAGTGAATTGTTAAGTTGATGCTACTTAGTTATCTTCCAATTGATATGAAATTATTTTAAACTGAATATTATGTATTATTCGATACTCTAATATTTATGATAACTGACTTAGACAATCAGTTTCATCATGGATAGTTGGATGACCTATTCAAACTAAAATGGCTAAATAGAACTAAGTATTTGATAAAATGCCCAAATGAAATAATGGACTTATTCTTTCCTCATTTGGTCTTCCTTAAATGAATTTGATTTATTTTAATTGATTTTTAGGCATTGTTTTGTCAAGCTAGCAAGTTATACAACTATATTTTTATTAAGTGAATTTAATGAAACTTATTTAATACCTTCCTAAATATTGGAATAATTCTATGGACATCTGTGGATATCTTGAAGCCGAAAACATATGATATGGGTTTGATTATAAAGAAGATGATGATTGGAAATTTATTCAAATTATTTTGAATAAAATAAAACTTATTAATTTTTCTAAATTAAATATAAGTTCAAAGAGATATTTATTATCTTTATATTCCATACATTAATAAAATAAAAAGGAAAAAGAGGCAAAAACCAAGATCGCAGCCAATGAGGTTCGAACTCGCGACTTTAAATCGCAATTAAGGTCGCCCGCCCACTAAGCTACCAACCTCGGCTTAATTAATATACCATTAGAAATAATTTTATTCTTGTCAAGGGTAGTACAGCAAACTTGTCAAAGAATTAACTAAAATACTAATTCGAATTCTAAATTATTCCAGTTACTTGCTACTTGTTAATTTACATGTAGTACCTACCTTTGTGATAATAATATTGGTTATTATGTTTAATCTTTAATTTATTGTGAATTATTATTTAATTTGAATTGAGATAAAATACTTAAAGTATACCGTATGTGACTGAATAATCCCACTTAGGATTCATCACCCGGGAACATTGCTGGTTGTTGTTAAAAATGTCTGATTGCCATATAAGGTACCCTTAGAATGTCAATGGGTGAAAATAAATTAAGGCACTCAGTGCTAAAGATATCTTTGGCAACGGGGTGATGGGTGGGTAGAAATGGCCTTTTAGATGGAGATGGGAACATATGCATTTTATTAGGGAGATGCTCCCTTCTGACCTCACCAGTCAGGTAGCTGGTCGCGATGGCTAGGTTTTTGGTGGGTGACACCGTCGAAATGCATTGACTGCTAAGCCCGTAAAATCACTAGTTCCCAAGGCTAGGGGTAGAGGAGGATAGAAGTATGATTATCCTATGAGGATTTAAATTAAACCCCTTTATCAAATTTTACTATGATTGGCAACCTCTTTCGCTTATGTATGAATGATGTGTTAGAATTATTTAATTATGTCTAATTCCTTTAGATGAACATTTTATAAAAAGATGTTAAAATATATATATATATATATATGAAACCTGTATCGCTATGGGGTTTGACCCCAATACCTTGAAGATCTAAATCTGAGATCCCTACCACTGTGACTCTGATTTCATTGTAGTACAAATAACAACATTAAACTATTTTATGTGTAAGTAAAATAGTAGTTACAGTGACGGTTTCATTGAACTGTTGTAAGTATAATTTACATTATTCAGTTGAAATTTATTGAATTAATTGTTGCATGAACAGTATGCCACCTCATCATGTTCGCTGTATTGGATCACCTAATACAGTATAGCATTACAACTACTGCATATAGGCACCTAGGAGATTCTGATTACTGGGATTTAGTAGATCACTCTTTTGTGGGAATATTTGTTTCAGGATATTAAGTACATGGATACTGAAGATGAGCTGAAAATAGATTAATTTCTCCTAAATATTCCACCAGAAGAGTTATCTATTTTTTCTTGTGCAGTATTGGAAGACTTTATTTATTATTGTGGTCTGTAATAATAATTGTTGGATGATTGTAATCATTAAGTTTAGACCCAGTTTACTTTTATTTGATATGTAATGTTAATCACATGGTTGGGACACTTAGATGGCTCTACAATACTATTCTCTATCTTTATTTTGTACTCTGCGGTTGAACCCTACCAAATGATTCAGCGTAATGGCTTATAAATATTGGTTGGGATAAACTAGGGATTTTGAATACCTTAAATTTTTATTGCGAGTCAACCCCGGTTTGAAACCCCAGTTTGAAAGAAAAGTTGGGGTATGACGGCGTATTGTTATCATCTCATTTTTATACTCAACAAATAATCCTTAGTCACCCTTGGGCATTCGGGTTATGAAAATCCGGGGCATGACAATTTTAGCATGGGATATTATTTATTAAGAATAATATAATTCAATAAAAATAAAATATATTAAATATATTATTTATTAAAAATAATTTAATAAAATATATTTCATTTTAATATAATTAATTAATATTACAAATGTAGCCTAACGAATTGTAATTTTATTTACCACCTCTAATCAATATTATCTTTTTCTATTGGAATAAAAAATTGCATAAAATAGTAATTTTATTTTCCTTCAATTTTTCTATTCCCTCCACAAAATTATGTTCCCAAACATAGCCTAACAGATTTTGTGCTATTCAAAGAACCAACTTTTAAATGTTTAATCATAGACAAATTCCTTTTATTCTTGTACCCATTAGAAAAAAAATATTATTAAAAACAAACAAACAAAAATAACTTCTCTTTAAATCACCTAAGTTAACCAACAATAATGACAACCCTAACTTGAAAAGGACAAAAGAACAATTGAGACATTAAACAGCAATAACCTTTTGAGTGTTTCCATTCATTAGTCATGAATACACATTGTCGATGTTGATGATATATATTGGTTGTTGTTGATGATTTAAATTCATTTTAAACAAGGATGCTAATGTATTGGTGTGGATTGAATAGCGAAAAGTTTGTTTGCTGTTATTTTAATATGTAATTAATCTCAATTTGAGAAAATAAATTTTTTTAATCATATATTATATTTTAATTTTAATTAATTTTCAAGTTTAATAAAGTAAATTATTTTGATATGTAATTATTATTTATTACAAAATAATTTTAATTGAATAAAATAAATCATGCTATTATCAAATTGTTATTTCATACCAAGTTTTTATTTTTTATTGAGTGAGACATAAATATATTGACTTTTCATATAATTATGATTGTGAAAATAAAATAATCAAGCTATGTGTATTTTTGTAATTATGCATGCCAAGCCGAAGCACAACTGCTAATAGAAAACTTAGAAGTCATTTTTTGTCAATAACTGCGACCCCACATGAATGTATAAGTGATTCAAGTGAGTATAATTGATGCAAAGCTGAAAGCTTGTAAGAGAAAACGTTAGTGGCACTAACATTTTCTATCAATTTTTTTTTGTGATGAAAACGTCAATACTACTACTAACGTTTTCATTAAAACAAGAAGGTTAAAGTACGAAAAACATCTCTACACTTTACCTTCGGTCTCACTTTGGTCCCAATGATTTCAATTATAACAGTCAAACCCCTACATTTTTAGTTAAGCAACAATTAGGTCTCTTTGTCTGTTACTTGTTACCAGCCACTGTTAATGCGAGGGTAAAACTGTCATTTTGCAAGATAGTTCACATGGCAAAGTGATGACATGGCACCATTGTTAAGGTGAGGGTAAAACTGTTATTTTACAAGATGGTCCACATGGCAGAATGATGAATTGGCACCTTCGGATGACATGAAGATTGTCTGCCATGTGTCAGATGCTCACCCATCCACATTTACTAGTATTGGTTTTTACCATATATTAGCTTCACTTTAAAAAAGAAAATAAAGTATTACGAATTATGCTAACCCCAGGAATCAAACCAAGAACTTTAAAGATAGGGAGTCAACAACAAAACTAACCCACCAAGAGCTTGGTCTGTATAAATTTCTTAGATAATATTTATATATATTCAAAAGTTGAAATAGATTCTCCCACATCTTCTATATAAATATCTATATAAATATATACTAATATTATATATTTTAATATATATTATATAAATATATAAATATATATTATACAAATATTATATATTCTCCCTCATTTTTTAATAATATATAAATATTTATTCATAAATAAATATATATAAATATGTTCTATATGGATATATATATAAATATTATAATGAGGCAGAATCTACTTTAGCTTTTTAATATATATAAATTTTATCTGGGAGCTTTAAACAAATTAAGCACTTGGTGAATTGGTTTTGTTGCTGGCTCCCTATCGTTAAGATTCTTGGGGATAGCATAATTTGTAGTGTTTTATTTTTTTAAAATGAAGCTCCTCTATAGCACCAACCCACATCAACCAACTCCAGCACACGTGGACGAATGATTGTCTAACACATAATAGATAGACAATTCCCACCTCATCCAAAGACGCCACATCATTACTCTGCTATGTGGATAATTAGCAATTTGAGATATGGCAGACAGTTTCCACATCATCACTCTATCATGTGGACCATATTACAAAATGACGGTTTTACCCTGGCCTTAATAGTGGTTGGGTGCCACGTCATCACTGTGTCACGTGGATAATTAGTAATCTGACACATGGCAGATAGTTTCCACATCATCACTCTGTTATGTGGACCATCTTGCAAAATAATGGTTTTACCCTCGCTAATAGGCAGCAAACGGAGGGACCTTATTATTGCTTGACCAAAAGTGTAGGATTTGACTATTGCAATTAAAATCATTGGAACCAAAGTGAGACCGAGAGTAAGGTATAATCATTCGAGGGTTACTTTGCCACGTGGATAATTAGCAATCTGACACATGGTGGACAGTCTCCACGTCATCACTCTGCCACGTGGACTATCTTACAAAATGACAGTTTTACCCTCGCTATAATAATAGTTAGGTGCCACGTCATCACTCTGTCATGTGAACAACTAGTAATTTGACATATGGCAGATAGTCTCCATATCATCACTCTACCATGCGAACCATCTTGCAAAATAATAGTTTTACCCTCACTAATAGACAGCAAACGGATGGACTTGATTGTTCCTTGACCAAAAGTGTAGGGATTTGACTGTTACAATTAAAACCATTAGGACCAAAGTAAGACCAAGAATAAAGTGTAGCCATCCGAGGGTCACTTAGCCATGTGGATAATTAATAATATGACACATGACGGACAGTCTCCGCATCATCATTCTGCCACGTGGACCAGGTTACAAAATGACGGTTTTACCCTCGCCTTAACAGTGGTTAGATACTACGTCATCACGCTGTCACGTGGACAATTAACAATTTGACACTTGGTGGATAGTCTTATCATCACTCTGCCACGTGAACCATCTTATGAAATAATGGTTTTGCCCTTGCTAGTGGACAACAGACGGAGGGACATGATTGTCGCTTAACAAAAGTGTAGGTATTTGACTGTTGTAATTAAAATCATTGGGACTAAAATGAGACCGAGAGTACAGTGTAGGGCCAGTTTTTGATTTTACCCAAATAAAAAACATCAGCAGTGTTGACAATTTATCCTCTAATTTAGTAAATATTTGTTTGTTATTTTATTTAGGTAAATATTGAGAAGGATGTCTCTGTTTTGGTAAAAAATACTCTCGAATAGATCTTATGGAGCTTTACCCTTCTCTGTTGTGAAACTTAGTGAAGAATAATCCTTCTCATTACCCTTAGCTTCACTAGAAATGGCTATACCTTTTTCCTTTTCTCTTCTTTACCTTTTGCTAATCCTCATGGTTCTCATTCCTAGAATCTTTGGCCTTCTATTTTTGATTTGTTTCATATTTTGGGCCTGTATGAACTAGAGTTCAAAGTGTGTCCTAAGCTTCTGCAATCATCGCACTTTTGGGGCTTCCATGGTACCTCAACCTTGATATCATAAGGCTTGCCATACCCCAAATTTAACATGAAAGATTTAGGAATGGCATTCTCCACTTGGATTTCAACACACACCCCAACAAAGGTAACTCTACTCTTAGACCTAGTAAATTCATCAAGGTACATAGGGTCGCAGTCACACTTGCCACATAGTTCAGTCCATCCTCCATCCAAAGTTTAAGAGGGACATTATAGAACTTAATCCACAACAGAACTAAAGAAAATTCTTCCGTAGTTGTATTCCAAGATGCCATCTTTTGATAATAATTAATCTAATTCCTATCTAATAGGGCCCACCATCAAGGATTTTCTCTAAGAGGATTTTTCACTCCTAAATTTAAAAATGAAGAAACCATTGTCAAGCATGACAAGATCCTTTAGGTCACCTTTCCACGTTTCCCCTTCGTGCCTTAACACTATAAAAAGATAGTCTTTTATCAATTAAAAGAAAAAGCATGCTCCTATTATTCACATCCACCCTTAGATACTTCAAAAGAAACTCTAATTTCATTTAATTACTAAAAAAAAAAAAATAACTCTAATTTCATTTTTCTCTAAGCCCACTTTAAGGTGCTTAATTTTAGTTAGCGGGTTATTTTACCTAAACAACTTAGACCAAATAGGATTAGATTGCTTACCCAAAATGGCAGCTTGCTTAGTTGTTGGCCCAATCTACGCGTCAGGGATCTTCTTGGATTGGGCTTCAATTATTGAGCCCATGTGTGGCTAGTGGGTTAGGTGAGTTGTACGGACCGAAGAAGTCTTTCCGTGTATACAACATTCCCACGATACACCAAACAAAAAGTTCTCAAACAAAATTCTTTAGGGTAAATTATATAAAAGACCCCTTAAACATTAGGTTAATTACATGCAGATTCCTTGAACATTTAAAACTTATACTTAGACTTTTTATTCTAAAATGTTTGTAACACTTAAGTCCATCAGTTAATTTTCTCCGTTAATTGCACTGCAAAATGACAAAAATACCCCTAACTCATCAGCAGCACACGTCCATTCTCCCTTTCTCCCTCTTTTCCTCCCTCTATCTCTCTTTTTTTTCTCTCTTTGCACAGTAGTTCGGTTGTGATTGAGACCCAAGAAGAGCCATCGTCCCTAAGTCCTAGTCCAGCGCTCCTTGAAGCATTCCGACTCAAACTCTAGCAGTCGTAAGGGGTGACGTATTCATTCTCTCCCAAGTCGATTGAGCCAAGAAAAAGTGATGAGAGAGTAGGGGTATGCTCGTCTTTGACTTGAACCTTCAGAGCCCTCTGTGTGTGTTATAGAGTGTAGAGGGAGGAGGGTGGGTGGGATTGAGGGGTGTGGATCTGCTTAAAAGCCGTTTCCCCCTTCGCTGCTACGTTCGTGCAATTGCGATTTCCAAAGCCCGTTGTTTTCTTGCTCACAAATACTTTCATCTATGTTCGACAAATCTGTGGTTGGATTGAGTAGTTGTTGAAAGCATCATGGTATCGAAGCACATCCTAAAGGAACTGAAGGATTTGCAGAAGGATCCTCCTACTTCTTGCAGTGCTGGCCCTATAGCTGAAGATATGATTCATTGGCAAACAACTATAATGGGACCTCCTGATAGCCCATTTGCTGGAGGTGTATTTTTAGTTACTATTCATTTCCCTCTCGATTATTCTTTTAAGCCCCCAAAGGTCGCATTTAAGACTAAGGTCTTCCATCCAAACATCAATAGCAATGGAAGCATTTGTCTTGATATCCTTAAGGAGCAATGGAGTTTTGCTCTTAACATCTCTAAGGTCCTGCTTTCTATCTATTCGTTGCTGACAAACCCAAATCATAAATAAAAACATAAATATGTTTGACGATATAATTTGTTTACAGTAATTTTATTAAAAATATAAAATTAATTGAATTCAATAAAATATATTTAAAATTTATTTGAATAATTAATTTAATAAAATATATTTAAATTAATTAATTTGATGTTATAAATATTTATTCTTAACAATAATTAGTTTTAATAAAATATATTATTATAATTTAATAATAAATTATTATTAGATTTAATAAAATTAATATAATTTAATAAAATATTTTAATAAAATAAACTATTTCAATAATAAGGAGAACTATGAGAGAGAAAGAGGAAGAGAGACAGAAAGAGAGTATTACTGATGGGTCAGGGGTATTTTCGTCTTTTTACTGCACAGTTAATGGAAAAAATTAATGAATAGATCTAAGTGTTACAAACATTTGGCAATAAGGAGTTTAAGTGTAAGGTTTAAATGTTCAGGGGGTCTACATGTAATTAGCCTAATGTTCAAGGGGTTTAAGTATAATTTACCCAATTCTTTAATATAATCAACTTTCCAAGAAGCAACAATTCCAAAGTACAAGTTAAGGACAAAATCCACATATCAACTCATTTAAAAAAGCAAAAAATAACTCATATTTTATATCACAAATGCTCAAATGTTCAAAACCTAAACAAACCAACTTATATAGGCAAAGTTTGGAATTAAATAAAAAAAATATAAAATTTTACAAATCTTTATAAACACAAATTACGAAATTATAAAATTTAAATTCTGTACTCACTGCATAAAATACAAAACACTAACTTTTACAATTTTACATTATTTTATACAATTTTATATAATTCCAAACACATCCATATTCTCCATGCTCAAATGCAAATGCCCAAACTGCACAAATATGGCTATCTTTAACACTTCAAGAGCTCATTTTGTAGGTGACTTGGCCTAAGGAGACTTGGTCTTCTTAGCTGGTGCTGCCGCATTTTTCTTCACAAGTTGATGTTGAAAAGATCCCCTCCATGCTTCAAACCACCGGCTAAGAGTCTAGAATGCACTAACAAAGGAACAACTTGATTAATAAGTGCAAAAAATTTCTATATGCAATCAGCTTAACATATTTTCAGTTTACGTAAATTGAATTGACATTAAAAATATTAAAGTGCCTTATGCATAGGCCCTACTTTTAGCCTCAAAACAATGGTTTGAACCATGTCCAAAAGTACAATGACAAAACCAATTCTCAATAGGCATTCAACAGTAATTTATATTAACATCACAAGAAATTATCAATTTAAACTAGAGAAGATTAAAAGAATATATTCAAAATATCCATTCCAATTAACCCTAATTAAAACATGAAAGTATAGTAGCCCTTGAAATAGATAAAGAATAACAAAAGCATTCATTTAAAATTTAAACAAGTAGCCCAAAAGACCCACAAATTAACCTTATCCGAAGAAAGACCTAAATTCAAACATAAAAAAAAGAAATGTACACAATTGAGTAACAGCAAATAATAATCTTTGGACGCGAAAATGAATATATCAATGATTAGAAATAGAATTAATATAAAAAAAATTACCAAAAACAACAAAGGGGTGAAGTAGTTCCTAGTCTTTAAACCTTTGTCCGGCATTTGCAATCGTTGCACGAGAAAAGAAAAAAATGAAAAAGAAAATTAGTCTATGATTGGAAAAATTATTCATTCTAAGTCCAACTCAATGTTCATTCAAAGAACTCAAAAAGTCTAAACTTATTGAACATTCCGAGTCCAATAAGTTCCAAACACAACAAAAATTGTCTAAAAAAAATCCTCCATTTCCTCTTTGTTAAGAGCCAGAAAAGGAAGACATAAATATTGGGATAAAATTGATATGCACCAAATTAGAAGTCAAGGATTGGATATTCTCTTTGACTGCATCAAACGATCTAGCTTTAGGCAAACATAGTATAAGTAGCTATTAACATGCCATGTCCAGATGGTGATCTCTACAATGATAAACAATCTATTGATAATTTGGTACATACTTTTATAGGTGCGAGATGAAAGCTGTAAAGCAAAAAACAATTCGTGATGAGTGCGAAATGAAAGAGGAGCAATGGGAAACTCTAAAAGTTGATATTAGTAGAGAGAGACCTGTTACACGGAGAGAGGGAGATCAAAATGGAGCCTACTGGCTTAGCAGTAGTGAGAGCGAGCGAGAGAGAGAGAGAGATGATGATAGGGAACAAGGAGAAGAGTTGATTCGAGGATTTATGGCAATTCGGAGGAACTCCGACCTGTAAATAACTTGATGTAGAAATGAACTCATGATAAAATGGACTATCGATATCATATTATTATTATTATTATTATTATTATTATTATTATTATTATTATTTATTCGATGAAGTGAAAGAACCAATCTAAGAATAAATCTCAAAAAAGTCTACTTCTCGTAGTCAAGATTGCGACTTTGTCAGTTTTCAATAAAGATATGCCTCCAAATCTTATTTAGTTTACTTGGACTATACCCCTATTTATTCTACTCATATTGTGGCATGAGACCTCTTCGAAAGTACGGTTGCAGGCAAACAAATGATAGCATGCTTGTGTTGAAGGTTGATACAATCTTCGTGGCAAAAGTAACGGACTATTCTTGCTAACAGTGTAAGACAACCAAAAGTTTGCTTTAAAGAACAAAATACCAATATATTCATAATTCTCATTGGTTACAACCTTTACATATTTAAATACCTTTATTCCAAGAATTTGAACATTCACAAATAGCTACTTTCACTAGGTAACTACCAAATATAAGCATAGCAACTGGAATAAGAAATACAATTAAATAAATAAGAGAAATACGTTATCAGCCATGATTAATTGGCTTATGTATCACTTTCTCCCCTACTTCCCCAATACCAATCCCTCTAACCCACTAAAGCTGCCATGTTAACTTCTTTATCTCTTCTGCAGCATTGCATTACTTCTCTTGTGTAACCTCCAAGCACATAAGATACTTTGGGTTAGGTCTTCAATCATGCTTGCAACGTTTGAGTGGGACTGCAATGTCACTGCCCCAAGAAGGCGAACCTTGTCTTCGAGGTTGAATTCTGGAAATTGTCGTTGTAAAATTGAAATTGGTTCCCATTACTTCCAGTGTTAGAATACATAAAAAATGGGATGAACAAGGGCTGTCGCAAGTAATGCTAACTTATAGGTGACTTATCCTACTCGCGCTATGACTTGGTAAGGACCAAAGTAGCGACTCGCATGCTTTTGATAAATGCACTTAAAAATTAAATGTTGCATATAAGGTTGAAGCCATAAGTGTACCCAATCACCAATATCAAATTGCTCTTCACAACAATGTTGGTTTGCGTATCGGCATATTTTGCTCTGTGCATGACTTAAATTTTTGCAAAGTGTTCAAAGAATTTGATTCTGTGCTTGTAACCCACAATCTACATCCCCTACTACTCTTTCACCAGAAACATACAAGAAAATTGTTAGAGGAGCTCGTCCATATAAAGCTTCAAATGGCATCATGTCGGCTGATTGATGAAAAGTCGTGTTATACCAGAATTCAACTCATGCCATGTACTGTTCCCAAGCTTGCGGATTCTCTTGCACAAAACATCCAAAATATTGCTTAAGGCATCGGTTTACAACTTTGGTTTGACAATCCGTTTGAGGATGGTAGGCATAACTTGTCCAAAGCTCAGTCCATTTTAACTTAAACATTTCTTGCCATAATAGGCTAAGAAAAATACGGTCTTAGTTGCTTACGATGGTGTGGGCTATACCATGAGTTTAACAATATTCTGAACAAAAATCTCTGCCACTTGCTTCACTGTATATGGATGAGATAATGCAATAAAGTGGGTATATTTAGAGAAACGATCAACAACAACAAATATTGAGTCTTTACTAGATGATTTTGGCGATCCATCCACGAAATCTATAGATATATCTTCTTATAATTATGTAGGAATCGATAGTGGCTCAAGAAGGCCAGTTAGGAATCTATGCTCCGACTTGTTTCGTTGACAAACATCACATTCTCGAACATACTTCTTTACTTCACCTTTATACCCCGACAATAGAAAATTAGACCCAACCTTTTATAGGTTTGTAAACTCCCTAAATGCCCCCCAATCTTCAAATCATGGAACTCCCAAACTAAGCTGGTATGTAAAGCAACATCAGGTGGAATCAATACTCAGTTATTGAAAAAAACCTACTTGTAGCATGGTGTGTATTAACCATGTAGCTAGAATTTTGTAGCTATTGCCCTATGGATGCCCTGGTAATTTGCATCTTGTTAGGTTAATTCTCGTATCCTAACCAAATGGCCTATTCTGGAGTTGATATCGCCTGTAATTATTGTTCTGCTTTAGCCTATGGCTTTCCATGATAATGCACTAGCTACAATGTTCTCCTTCCTGGGTTGGTACACAATTTTGTATGTAAACCTAAGTAGTTTAACAATCCACTTTTGTTGCTTGAAGGTGGTAATCAGTTAATCTAGCATGTGACAACCCGAAAATTTCTGTATTTATAATTAACTAAATTTTGGAAATAATTATGGTGGAATAGAATATAATTAATATTATTTACAGTGAATTTGAAAATTTTGAGTTTTATTGTGCTTATAAAATATATTAGGCTTAAGAATGCAAGAGTTACACAATTGGCCAAGTGAGAGGAGTCTTGGGCACACGACATAAAGCTCTCGTGGGTGCATGCCCAAGAATGGGTTGGGCGACCAAGCCTCTGTTAGGTTAGCCACTGTGTTGGTCAATTGGATTTGCAATTGGTCTTTCCAATTTAGTCTTTTTAGGCTGTGACAATGAGAGGATTGCAGGAGAGGAGAGGTGGCCTACTGTAGAATACTTGGCCTCCAAGCATATATTTGTATATGTATGTGTAATGGAGGGGGGAGAGAGAGAGAGAGAGTTTTGGTCAGAAAGAAGGAAAAAGAAATAGGAAGAGCAGAAGGAAACTGAAGTTTAGTAAGTGGTTCAAACCTCAACGAAATTCAAATTAACTTTGTAGGAATGCAATTAAACTTATAATTTATTGTCAGGATTAACGGTTTGGAAATATGATCTACTCGAAGTTTCTTAGGTCTACCGGTGAAGTTACTGACTATGCTCAACTCACGGTTTCTTTCGTTTTTTCACTTGAGGTAGGGATTCAATGCCTTTTACTAACATATATGATGTGTAGAGAAGATTAGAATAATATTAGTATAACTATCTTAAGTTTTGGATGAAATCTATGGAAGATAATAGGAGTTAGATATGTGTATATATGTATATACATGCTTGTAATGAAGAAAATGGAATTTAATTCATATATAGAGCCATAACTGATGAAAACTCAAATTGTTTGTTCCATTTGATGCCTATAAGTTCTTAGGTAATGTTTGAAATAAGAAATTTCAAGAATCTTGTTGAAAATTGAGCCAATTTGAGATCCTAAGTGGATAAGCACGAAAGAACAAAAAACAGAGCACCAAAAAGTAATCTGTCCAGATCTTAGGTGCACAAGGAGTTCTTTTGATGGGTGCACATGAAATTTACCAGTTGGGCACCCGCCAACATGGGCTTACATGAGAAGTCACAGCGGGACACCCATTGACCCCTTGTGCATATTTTAGAGTTAGTTTTATTTGGTCCTTCCACCATGGATATATAAAGGTTTTAGTACTTACATTTTGCATGACATTCTAATTTATCTAGCATGTTAGTTTTGTGATCTTGAGAATGTGTTTAATGATTTAAAATGAAATTAATTGTTATTAAGTTGTGAATTAAGGTTATATAAATAATATGATAGGCTTGTGGTGTTAGGACTCTTGTTGACAAATGATGGTAATGGAATAAATTTTGAATAAGAGAAGTGAGAAGAGAAGGATATGATAAGTATTGTTGTTGATTGGAATATAGATAGGTGTTGTTTGAGAGTAGTGAGATGGTGAAAGTATGACAATGATTAAGATAACTGTAAATGTAATATGGTGACATTGAGATTGATATTGTAGCACGGGGTGTTGGGTATAAGAAAAGTGGACAGGTACTGAGATTACCCTAGGTTTGAGGGACCCAAAACTTGTGCAAGGATTGGTGTTCATACCAATAGGTTAGTAGACTATAACATGACATGTGATATGGCTAATCACGGCCCTTAATAATGACGTAAATTAAAGCTAATCGTGCCTTTAACAATGACATAAATTAAGGCTAATTATAGCCTTTAACGACGACGTTAATTGTGCCCATCCCCATACTTAAAGTAAGAATGGTGCATGAATAAGGATGATATTGAAAATGGATACTAAAGCGAGCGATGGTTGAATAAAAAGATGAGATTTATGACGATAATCATGGAATGTGTTTATATAAGGTCTATTTTGATAAAGAAATTATGATGCCTATAAGTATGAGGATTTGGGTGTTATTTAATGATGTTGCATGGTTGTGTTGAGATATGAATATATTAAATTATAAATGTTAGTGTTGTTTTACTTTATTGCTTTACATATTATATATGTTTTTATGATGCTTCGTGAGCACAAGTGGACTAGTGCTCATGTCCATACAAATTCTATTGTAGGAGCAGATCTTAGGAATTAGGTGGGCATTCAGTGGGATTAGAAGCGCATATGATGTTGTTGGCATTGCATCTTTTGTTTGTTTAAGTTAAATTTTCATTTGGGACTATAATATTATTGTTAAATTTAGAGATATATTTGATTGGGTTGTAAAGGCCTTAAGGCCTATTTTTGTGTGTATTATTATTATGGGATATGTTGGAGCATGATAGCCTGGCAATAGCCGAGGCTTAGTTTATGTTATGTTATTATCTCATGTGAATGTCACTCCATTGCTCTGATCAAGGAATGGTTACTTAATGTATGATATATATGTTATTCACTCACCCCTCAGGTCATGAGATTCGGGGTATGATAATTTGGTATCAGCACCTAGGTCAAAATACCTAGGGACATGGGGAGTCTTGCATTTCATATTGCATGTTTAAATGATGTTTAATTGGGCTTAATGTTGAAAAATTAATGGTTTGTTTAAAATTTTAGATGGGGATGGAAAGAGGAGAATACAGTA
This sequence comes from Vitellaria paradoxa, assembly GCA_019916065.1. Lineage (NCBI taxonomy): Eukaryota > Viridiplantae > Streptophyta > Magnoliopsida > Ericales > Sapotaceae > Vitellaria > Vitellaria paradoxa. Next base: position 30,829,029 of record CM034237.1, on the reverse strand, counting down.
ATACTAAGCCTCAAATGATGGAGAAGGACATTATGTTTCCTGAAAATGATATCTTTATCAAAGCAACAGTTGAGTGTTTGAATGAATCCCCTCCACAGAATGTGCCAATGAGTGTGATAGAAACAACCCCTATGCATCCATCGTAAGTTAGCCTATAGTACCCTATTATGGGATATCCTATCAAATTCCATATCCTGGAACCTATCTATATCAGTATACAGTGCCTATCAAGTCAGTAATCTACCCCAAAATGCCATTCTAGTAATGATAGTGTATAATGTGTTTATGATTCTAGTTGCACTTGAAGCTAACCAAACCATGACTTTATATGTAACAATAGCCTAGAACCCAAGCAGTCAAAACACCAGTACACAGGAATCTAGCACTCATAAGACGGGTGAAAGTTCTAGCAGTAAAGAGGACTTATAGGGAGCCTATCGCAAATTGGGTTATATATCCACAAATTATCCTAGGCACACTCGAAGCTGTCATCCTAATCGCTGAGGTCAGGTGGTAAAAAGGGAAAAATTTTGGGAAGGCATATTCCTCTGATGACAATCGGATTGGTTATAAGGTTAAGTAACCAGTGTCATGTTGTACTTTCTATCAAATTCTAGGTAATCTTTAAATTGATGTAGCGTTGAAGTATTAATGTAATCTTAAATAGTATAAGTTGATGTCATCATATTGTAACTCTATGAATGTATGAAAATGTTTATTTAATGATGTTATGTTATATTTTAATTTCAAAATTTTCAATTAAATCTCACTCTGCTTGTACTTTATTATAGTTTTAAATAAACATGCCACCACGAGAAATGAGAGTTAGAGGTTGAGGTCGAGGCCGAGGCTGAGGTTGTGGTAGAGGACAGGCAGACGCCCTCGGTAGATCAAGATGAGATTAATACACCTGTTCAACAAGGATAGGAAACGCGCTTGAGTGCAGTGGTGGAAGCACCAGCCAACATACAGCAGGGGGACCTAGAAGAGGAGGAAGTGCAATCTAGGGCACTTGAGGTTCCACAATCTTCAGTCATAGATGTTGGGGTAGTGTTACAGTAGTTGGTGGCGATAATGGCAGCAATAGTAGGAAGAGCCCGGCCTACCAATGCAAACTAGTATGAATATACTCGAGAGGTTCAAGAGGATGAAGTCTCTAACTTATGATGGAGCAACTGACACATTATCGACTATAAGACTCTTATTACTTTGGCCATTTTTCAGTTAGTAGGACAAGCATATGCTTGGTGGGCCAGTTTGAAAGATTCAGGAGGTTTATGAGGTCTTACTTAGGAGAGATTTAAGGAAAGATTTAAAGATCATTTCTTCTCACAGTCTTTAAGAGATGCAAAAAGGGAGGAGTTTACCAATCTGACACAAGGGAACATGACAGTACTGGAGTATGAGAGAAAGTTTTCTAATTTATCCAATTATGCACCCGAACTTGTTTCCACCATTCACTTGAAGTGTAGAAGATTTGACTAAGGATTGAGACTGGCTTTGAGGAGTAAGATGTTATTGTTGGGATTAGATGATTATGAGGCCCTAATAAATAGGGCAACAACCATGGATAGGGACTTGACCGAAACAAAGAATATTTAAGAAAGCCGTTATAGTAAAAGTACACGAGTTCAGCAGGAAGGCGGGAGTAGAAAAAAAACAAGAGGTAGTTCGTTAGCCCCACAGATTAAGTCATCATACCAAAAAAGTATAGCACCCACGCCATCTAGGAGATCAGAGGGAACTTTTCAGAGACAAGTTACATGCTTTAATTATAGACAACTAGGCTATAAAAGTATGGAGTGTCCCAGGATTAGGAGGCAGACCGAATTAATAGGACAGCTAAGGAGTGGGTAGATTTGGAAAAATCTAGTATGTTATGGATGTGGACAGATCGGGCATATTCAGAGGTTTTGCCTATAGATGTAGAGTGATATAGGAGGAAGATTTATTCAGATAGGATAGTCTTTTCAGGGCAATCATCGATCGACCTCTCAGTGAGTACAGCAGCAGCGTTAGCAGAGCAATATTCCCCAGGGAACCATGCAGAGTAGGGTTCCATAGTAGTAGAAAGTGGTTCCATAGGGATAGAGATTGGGCGGATCATAGAATACACCAGTGCAAGGTAGAGTATTTGCGGTAGCACGACAAAAGACACCCACCGAGCCAATGGTAACCAGAGGTATTTTTCGTGTCTATTCATCTAGTGTCGCCATACTACTAGACACTAGAGCATCTCATTCATTTATTACTATAGCATTTGTATCTACCTTGGGAATAGATGTTAGCCCACTGGATTTATTTTTGTGTTGAGACACCCATAGCTAGATTTTCTTCATTGACACAAGTATGTAAGGGGTATGAATTAAGGGTAGAAAATGTGGTTGATGAGCGAGAGTTTCTCTTGATGTTTGATTTGATTGTATTGGAGATAAAGGGTTTTGGTGTCATACTTAGAATGGATTGGCTTATATCCTACCAAGCTATGATTGATTGTTATAAGCATAAGAAAACTTTATTGACTCTAGAAGGACACTAGATTTGTTTTTTTACAGACAAATGTAAATAACAAAACTTGTCACTTTTGGATGATTTAGGGAAAGTTAATTTATGTAGCTTGTTTGCTTACATGGCTATGGAGGAAGAAGATAAAGAATAGAAAATCAAGTTGCTAAAGGTTGTATATGAATTTCCTAAAGTATTCTTAGAAGAGATTTCTGGATTGCCACTTGAGCAGGAAGTAAAGTTTTGTATTGATTTGATTCCGAGCACGGAGCCTATCTCCATTCCTCTATACCGGTTGGCACTAGCAGGATTGGCAGAATTAAGAAAACAAGTTAAGGAATTACTAGTTAAGGGGTTTATTAGGCTGAGTACCACACCTTAGGGTGCACCGGCACTATTTGTAGCAAAAAAGAATGGAACATTAAGATTATGTATTGACTACAGAAAGCTTAACAGGATGACTATTAAGAATAGGTACCCATTACCAAGAATTGATGATTTGTTTGACCAATTGAAGGGGTCATCTGTGTTTTCAAAGATTGACTTGAGGTGAAGGTACCACCAATTGAGAGTAAGGGAAGAAGATATTCCAAAGATGGCATTCACGACTTGGTATGGTCATTACGAATTCTTCGTTATGCCATTTGGTTTGACAAATGCACCAGCGGTATTCATAGGCTTGATGAATAGAGCCTTTAGAGACTATTTGGACAAGTTCGTAGTGGTGTCTATAGATGATGCCTTAGTATATTCCAAGTTAGAAGAAGATCATGAGTAGCATTTAAGACTTGTGTTACAAAGGTTGAAAAATCATCAATTGTATGCTAAGTTGAGCAAATGCAAATTTTGGCTCAAAAAACTAAAGTTCCTCAAATATGTGTTATCTGAAAAGGGTGTGGCAATGGATCCAGCCAAGATTGAAGTTATTTTGGAATGGTTTAGGCTGAAAATACGTGTTTAAGATATATAGTTACTTTGGGTTAGCAGGATAATACAGGAGATTTGTTCTAGATCGTTCCAGATTGGTGGCTTCATTGACCAAATTGACCTGGAAAGGAGTCAAATTAGAATGGAACGATGCATATGAACGATCATTTTAGGAGATTAAGAGAAGGTTAACCACTATACCAATATTAGTCATTCCAAATAGGGGAGCAAGTTACACAATATATTATGATGCATTTCGAGAAGGACTTGGTTGTGTTCTCATGCAAAATAGGAGAGTTGTGGCCTATGGTTTAAGGCAATCAAAGACTCACGAGCAGAATTATCCAGTTCATGAATTGGGATTGGTAGCAGTAATTTTTACATTAAAGAGTTGGAGACACTATTTGTATGGTGAGAAATTTGAAGTGTTCTCAAACCATAAGAGTTTAAAATATATTTTCACCCAGAAAGACTTGAACTTGAGATAGCGAAGATGGATGGAGTAGATAGAGAATTATGACTTTGAGTCATATTATCATCCGGGTAAAGCCAATGTGCTTGCAAATGCTATGAGTAGGGAAACTTGGGGTACCATAACTAGTATTCCAGTTAAAGAATGGGAAATGATAGGAACTTTGAATGAATTTGATTTGGAGCTTAAGGAGGAGGATAAGGGGGTGGTATTGTATACTTCTGTCATTCAGCCAGTATTAGTCCGTAGAGTAATTGAAGCACAGAGATCTGATGAGAAAGCTGATGACATTAGGGTAAATGTAAAAGGTCTAGTGGATATTCCGGGCTAGACAGTAGATAATAATGAGGTGGTTAGATATCACAGAAGGATTTTTGTACCTTCGTCAGTTCGAAAGGAAGTTATAAAGGAGTTTTATCATTCACGTTTAGCAGTGTATCCGAAAGGTACAAAGATGTATCATGACTTAAAATGACAATTTTGTTGGGCTGGGATGAAGAAAGACATGGTAGAATTCATTAGCAAGAGTCTAACTTATCAGCAAGTGAAGGCAGAACATTAGAGACTAGTCGGGCTACTACAGCCGTTGCCGATATCTGAGTGGAAATGGAAGAATGTCATTATAGATTTTGTATTAGGATTGCCAAGAACTAAAAAAGGTTATGATGCCATATGGGTAAATGTGGATCATTTGGCCAAATCAGCTTACTTCCTACCAATGCGGATGACGAATTTGATGCATTCATTGGCCCGATTGTATATCCATAAATTGTAAGATTACATAGGACACCTGTATCGATTGTTTTGGACCGAGACCCACGATTTGTTTCCCGATGTTAGCAGAGTTTTTAAGTACCTATGGGAGCATAATTATGCTTTAGTACAGCCTATCACTCTCAAACTAATAGACAGTTCGAGAGGACGATTCATATTTTAGAAGATATGCTTCAAACTTGCGTGCTAGTTTTCAAAGGTAGCTGGGAGGATCATTTGCCACTGATGGAGTACACTTACAACAACAATTATCAAGCTAGCATAGAGATGGCACCATTTGAGGCATTGTATGGCAAACAATATAGATCACCAGTTCGTTGGATGCAACTCAAAAAGGCAGCTATGATTGTACCAGACTTAGTTTGGGAGACCAATGAGAAGATTAAAGTTATTCGGCAGAGGTTGGAGACAGTGCACAGCCGTCAGAAGAGTTATGCAGATCAAATGAGAAGACCCTTGGAGTTTCAAGTAGGAGATCACTTATTCTTGAATATGTCACCTCGTAAGGGACAATTCAGGTTTGGTAGGCGAGAAAGTTATCCCCAAAATATATTGGTCCATTGGAGATACTGGTAAGAGTTGGAGAAGTTGTTTATCTATTGGCGCTACCACCACAATTATCTAGAGTACATGAGGTTTTCCATGTTTCTATGCTACACAAGTATATTCCAGACCCAATTCATGTGTTAGACTAGATCGATTTGGAGGTAAACTCTGATGTGACATATGAAATAAGGCCAGTACAGATTTTGGACTCTTGAGACCAAGTGCTTTGAGACAAGACAATCTTGTTGGTTCGAGTATTGTGGAAACATCATGGCATTGAAGAATTGACTTAGGAACGTGAGTCCAAGATACGGGAATGATTTCCCCAGTTATTTTATGTTATCTAATAACTTTTGAGAATGAAATTTTTATAAGGAAAGGAGATTGTGATAACCCAAAAATTTCTGTATTTATAATTAAGTAAACTTTGGAAATAGTTATGGTGGAATGGAATATAAGAAATATTATTTGCGATGAATTTGAGGTTTATTGTGCTTATAAAATGTATTAGGTTTAAGAATACAAGAGTTACACAATTGACTAAGGGAGAAGAGTCTTGGGTGCACGACATGAAGCTCTCGTGGGCACACGCCCAAGAATGGGTTAGGTGCCTAAGCCTCTGATGAGGTCACCCATTACGTTGGTCAATATAATTTGCACTCGGCCTTTCCAATTTAGCCTTTTCAAGTTATGACAATGAGGGGATTACAGGAGAAGGGTGGTAGCCTACTGTGGAATAGTTGGCCTCTAAGCATATATGTGTATATGTATGTGTAATGGAGGGGAGAGAGAAAGTTTCGGTCGGAGAGAATGAGAAAGAATCAGGAAGAGCAGAAGGAAACTAGAGTTTAGCAAGTGGTTCAAACCTTAACCAAATTCAAATTAACTTTGTTGGAATGAAATTAAACTTATACTAAGCATGTGCATGAAATTGGTTTGTTGTTAGGATTAACGGTTTGGAGATACGATCTACTTGAAGTTTTCTGGGTCTACCGGTGAAGTTACTGACTTTGCTCAACTCACGGTTTCCTTCGTTTCTTCACTTGAGGTAGGGAGTCAATGCCTTTTACTAACATATATGATGTGTAGAGAAGAATAAAATAATATTGGTATAACTATCTTAAGTTTTGGATGAAATCTGTGGAAGATAATGGGAGTTACATATATGTATATATGGATGCATATGCCTATAATGAAAAAAATGGAATTTAATCCATACATAGAGCCATGACTAACGAAAACTCAAATTATTTATTCCATTTGATGCTTATAAGTTTTGTGGTAATGTTGGAAATAAGACATTTCTAGAATCTTGTTCAAAGCTGAGCCAATTTGAGGTCCTAAAGGGATAAGCACGAAAGAACAGAAAACAGAGCACCGAAAAGTAATCTATCCAGATCGTTGGGCATGCAAGGGGTTTTTCTGTTGGGCGCACATAAAATTTACCTATTGGGTGCCTGCTAGCGTGGGCACGCATGGAGTCACAGTGGGTGCCCACTGACCCTTGTGCATATTTTGGTCTTAGTTTTATTTGGTCCTGCTTTTATATATAAAGATTTTAGTTTAGTTTTATTTGGTCCTTGCACCATTGATATATAAAGGTTTTAGTACTTATATTTTGCATGGCATTCTAATTTATATAACATGTTAGTTTTGTGATCTTGAGAAAGTGTTTAATGATTTAAAATGAAATTAATTGTTATTAAGTTGTGAATTAAGGTTATATAAATAATATGATAAACTTGTGATGTTAGAGCTCTTGTTGACAAGTAATGGTAATAGAATAAATTTTGAATAAGAGAAGTGGGAAGAGAAGGATATTTTGAATACAGAGATGTGTTGTTTGAATGTTGTGAGATGATGAGAGTATGACAATGATTAAGAGAAGTGTAAATATAATGTAGTGACATTGAGATTGATATTGCGGTAGGGGGTTGGTGGGTATAAGAAAATCGGAAGGGTACTGAGATTACCCTAGGGTTGAGAGACCCAAAACCTACACAGGAATTAGTGTTCATGCCAGTAGGTTAGTAGCCTACAACATGATATATGATGTGGCTAATCATAGCCCTTAACGACGACATAAATTAAGGCTAATCGTAGCCTTTAACGATGACGTAAATTAAGGCTAATTATAGCCTTTAACGATGACGTTAATTATGCCCACCCCCATAATTAAAGTAAGAATGGTACATGAATAAGGATAATAGTGAAAATGGATACAAAAGTGAGTAATAATTAAATAAAATGATGAGATTTATGACGATGATCATGGCATGTATTTATATAAGGTCTATTTTGATAAAGAAATTATGATGCCTATAAGTTTGAGGATTTGAGTGTTGTTTAATGATTTCACATGGTTATATTGAGATATGAATATATTGATTTATAAATGTTAGTGTTGTTTTACTTTATTACTTTACATATTATATATGTTTTTATGATGCTTTGTGAGCACAAGTGGACTAGTGCTCATGTCCTTACAGATTCTATTGTAGAAGTAGATCCTAAGAATAAGGTGGGCGTTTGTTGGGATTAGAAGCACATATGATGTAACCGGCATTGCATATTTTATTTATTTAAGTTAAATTTTCATTTGGGACTGTTATATTATTGTTAAATTTAGAGATTTATTCGATTGGGTTGTAAAGGCCATAAGGCCTATTTTTTGTGTAATATTATTATGGAATATGTTGGAGCATGATAGCTTGGCAATAGCCAAGGCTTGGTTTGTGTTATGCTATTATCTCATGTGGATGTCACTCTAAGGTTATCTTATTGCTCTGATCAAGGAATGATTAACTAATGTATGATATGTATGTTATTCACTCACCCCTCCAAGGTTATGAGATGTAGGGCGTGACATAGCAAATAACGAAGGCTTTTCTTATTGGTATAAATTTTAAACTTTCGTCCCACTAAATATGGCCGCCATAATTTAATAGCCTCGAGGATGGCTTGAATCCGTTGTCAATCCTATTTCCGATTAGGGCAGTTGACAATTGAATCCAATTTTTCCCATTATTTTCATATCCATAATAGTGTGGCTAACATTTCCTTTTGGTAAATTAACCAAGTATGTCTTGTTAGGTTGATGGTTTTACTCATATAGGCAAATAGGCTGGTTTTGTTGAGTTAAAATAGTCCTTACTCCTACTCTCGATGCATCTATCTCAATGATAAATTCTTTGAAATTTAGCAAGGCTAAAACCAGATTAGTTGTGATAGCCATTTTGAGGGTATTGAATGCTGCATTTGCCTTTTATTGCCACCCAAATTGGCCCTTCTTCAATAGTTAGGTCAATGGTTTAGTAATTAGCCCGTAATTTTTTACGAACTTGCAATCATACCTGGTTAAGCAAAAGAATCCCCTTAACTATGCAATGTTCTTCAGTATGGGCCAAGCAAGCATGTCCTCGATTTTTTCTTGTCCACTCTGACCCCTTCATTTGTAATGACACGACTGAGATACTCAACCTCCGTTTGACCAAACGAACAGTTGGACAATTTGATGAAGAAGTTGTAGGGGGCAAGGATTCCTAAGGTGATCCTTGTATATAGTGGCAAATCCATACAAAATCTTAAATTAAATATGACAAATTTGAATGTTTCCTAAATTAAAAAGAGGAGAAGATTTGCATGTTTCCTAAATTGAAGATTTTTCAAATTAGCAAGTTTCCAAAAGATTACAAGAACAATATTGCAATTCAAGTCCAACTCGGAGTGAAGAAGAAAACTATACAGATTAGGAAACATACAGAAAATTCTAGTACACATCGCAGGAAGTACGCAGTTATACCACATTAGCGCTGGGAGCTCACAAGATGCATAAGGGTTTACCCATGTTGATTTCTAGCCCCAAAATGAATTCCAGTAGACCTCGCAGCCTATTCTATGGGTGCATAATAGTTCAAGTGAATTATTTTATAGAAGATTTTGTTTCTGTTTAGGAAATCTATTTATATTTTTAGAAAATCTATTTATATATTTAAGTCTTAATTAGAATAGGATTTTATAAGTCTATATATATACACCCAAGCTTAATGTACAATAGAGAATTGAAGGGGCATATTATAGAGTCTTGTGAGAGAGAGAATTTTTTCCTTGTGAGCTTATAGGTCTTTTTCTTATTTTTCTTTGTATTCTTTTTTACTTTTTGTGTGATGTAGAAAGCCCGCTTGTAGGGTTAGTCGAGTGATTCGAGTAAGATTAACGAAAGAATTTATGTGAGTGATTTGTATAGAATTCAAGTAGTGTCTTGTAACCCGTTGATAGTAGGATTTGTAATAGAGATTTTTCTCCCTATGAGAAGGTTTTCTCGTTATTCTCTGGTGTTATTTTTGCTTTATTCGGAAAAATTTCAATCCTAATGTGTTCAAGATGTTTCGATATGTCTGACTATAAATCAAGATGTCGTTGAAAAATACTAGAATGAAATTTCGTAAATGTTCTTTAAAAATTGCATTCATGGCAGCTTGGAAGGTGGACGATGCATTATATATCCCAAATGGCATGACCAAATATTCAAAGTGGAAGTTGTGGGTTTGACATGCGGTTTTGTGATTATAGTTCGGGTGTAGATGAACTTGATGATATCTCGCTCTCAAGTCCAACTTTGTAAAATAGGTTGACCCGTATAATTCCTCCATCATGTCATCCATGGTAGGTATCGGAAAATGGTCCTTTGCTGTCACTGCATTTAGTGCACAGTAGTGGGTACAAAATTTTCATGTCCCATTTTTTTTCTTAACCAATAGAACTAGTGGGCAAAATGGACTGGTGTTTAGTTATGTTAAACCCAAATGTAGTATTTCTTTAACTTGATACTCTATCTCATTTTTTCTGAAAATGTGCATATTTGTAGGGGGCTACATTTACGGGTCTTGTTTCATTCTTTAACAAAATTAGGTGGTCAAATTCTCGGCTAGGAGCCAAAGTAATTGGTTCTTCCATTATGTAAGCAAATCCAAGCAAATTCATGCAGTATAATTTGCAAATCCATAGGTAGAGAATTAACCTCACTTTCTCCTTACATGCATTGGCTATGGTCTCCTTGTAGGTAGAATAGCTCAACACCACCACTAAGGTCATGTAACAATGAACTCATATCAATAGCAGCTAACTCACCTATGGTTGGGCAATGAGGCTATATGTTCGATGATCACACGTGAACTCCATGGACAATTTTCCCCAATCAAAAATTACTTGACAGAGACTAGCCAACCATTGCACCCCCAATACGAGGTCCAATCCTGTCAACAAAAGTAAGTATAGGGTAGTCGTAAACTGGTACCCTTAGATTTCAATATTCACATTCTCATACTTCTCCAAGCAAGTAATTTGTTCCCCACTTGCAGCTTTTACCGCAAATGGTTCAACTAATGTAACCACAAGCCCTGTTTTTGGTGTAATCCTTTAGTTAATGAAATTATTGCTTTACCCACTATCCACGAGGGCCACAGCTTGACGTCTCCCAATGTCTGCGTAGACCTCCATCATCCGCAAACTAGCTTCTCCTGGTAGGATATGGATCGATATTAGTAGATCCTCTTGATCTTTATCTTCAATGACTACAACCTACTCCTCAAAATCTACGACCTCTTCCTCTTTAATGTTTTTAATGACAAAGGCTTGGTGAACCAGTTTTGTTGAATAGCGGTGACTTGGTACAAATTTCTCATCACAATTAAAGTATAAGTTTTGGGCTCACCGTTTATGTATCTCATCCTAAGTCAACCATTTAAATTTTGATGGTGATGACATTCCACCCTTCATTTCATTTGTTTGATTTAGGGCAATGGCTTTGGTGGTTACTCGATTAGACTAGTAGCCTGCTTGGTCCGTTATATTTGATTGGCTCATTTACAAGCTAGCTTGATTTCTCTAGCTAATGCCTTTTGTGAAAACATCTAAACCTCAGAGGAAATTTACTCACCTCAGAGGAAATTTCCTCTTTAAGTCCGCTCATGAAAGCTCCCTTCAATGCCTGCTATGACCATCCTATCACCTTATCAGATAATCGCTCAAACTCCTTAAGATACTCACCAAAAGGCCCATTTGCTTAATTTTGTGTAAGGACTCATCAAAGTCCTCAAAACTTGTGGGCTCAAATCGGACCATGATTGCTTTCTTAAAGCGCTTCCATGTCATGGTTTTTCCTTCTTTCTTATACTACTTCTTGAACCACCTCCACCATGCATTTTCCTCACTTTCCAAATTAAAAGAGGTAACTTCCACCTTCTTCTTTCCTTGCATCAATTGGGTCGAGAAGAATTGGTGTGCTCAATCAAGCCAAATGTCGGGATCCACTCCCTAAAATCATGGAAATTTCATTTTAATTGGTTTAAAGTACTAGTGTTTCTTTTCTTTTCTTTTCTTTTCCTGCCTTACTTTTGATAGAAGAATTCGGATTTGCTTCATCCGAATTCATAGACTCACAGTCCAAAGAGATTATCGTGTCCAACGCAGAGGATTGATCGTTTACTTCGTTCTCTATGTCTTCTTCATTCCTTTCTTTCAATCTGATTTTTTTATAGCATTCTGATTTGCTCCTCAATCGTTTACAATGCCTCTTAAAAGGATTGCATTCCTTTGGCTAATTCAGTTTGTCCCTTCGTCAACTGAGTTATCGAAGTTTCTAATGCCTCTATCCGATCTTTATTCGTAGCCATGGGAACTCACACTGAAAACGGAATTTGAATCTCACTCTAATACCAAAATGATACAATCTCTGCCACAAAAGTAATGAACTATTCTTGCTCGTGGTGCAAGACGACCAAGAATTTGCTTTAAAGAGCAAAATACCAATATATTATAATTCCCATTAGTTACAACCTTTACACATTTAAATATTTTCTATCCTAAAAACTAAGATATTCACAGATAACTACCTCCACTAGGTAACTACCAAAAATATTTACATAGCAACTAGAATAAGTAATATGATTAAATAAATAAATGAAAAACATTATCAGCCACGATTAATTGCCTCTTCCATCACTCTCTCCCCTGCTTCCCCATTACCAATCCCTCTAACCCACTAAGGTTGCCACATTAACTTCTCCCTCTCTCCTGCGACATTGCTTTGCTTTTCTTGTGTTACCTCCATGCACGTGAGATACTTTGTGTTGGGTCTTCGATCACGCTTTCCACATCTAAGTGGGACTGCAATAGAAGCGAGCAAGTAGATGAATGGATCACCAATCGAACTAGCCACTCGGTAACTATTGAAGGCATACATTGATACATAACCTTTCTATCTAATTGGTATTAGTACATATGGCAAGTGCTTCTGTGTTATTATGTTTCTAAATGAGAGGTATGCTTGGCCCCTTGTTACATTGCCTTTTTCTATCCTTATGGTCTGAGACATTAAGTCGTATTGCCCTTTTTCTTTGAGAAAGGTTTGCTTTCGGCAAAGCCTTTTGACTCACTCCCTAATGTGTAAACTTGTAATACCTCGGACATTGTATTTGTAATACCCCGGACTTTTGCTTGAAAGTAAATAAAGGGTTATTCAAATATTTTGGAGATATTCGCATGTTGGTTAAGATGTAATTCTCATTAATTGTACTTTAGAGATTGGAACTTTGATAAAGATGAGCCAAACATGCGAGAGCTGGCATTATAGCCAAGTGCAGGGGAAAGGGGCACCTTGGGCGCACAAGGCATGGGTGCCCAAGGTCTTAGGCACACAAGTTATGGGCGCCCACCTGAGAAGGCATGGGCGCCTAAGGAATAGTGGACTTGACAGATGTGAGTTTCTCTGCATTTTTCAGCTGGCCCCTCTCCCGTATGAACCTATATCTAGCTAGGGGTGATGAGAGGGTCTAAAATTCACTATTAGGGGGTTTAAAATATTGATTATATATATATGTGGGTGATATGATGCAAGAGAAAGAGAGAGAAGTGGTTTGGAGAAGAAGAAAACCGGGTGACGAAGCAAAGGAAGAGCTAGGAAGAAGAAAGGGCAACTGGGTGGAATCCTTGAGAGTAAGTTCATCTAGCCTTCATGGAAATTAAATTCCTCTTGCAAAAGTGTATTGAACCCTTAAGGAACTCTTCTATGTGATTTATTTGTAGTTTGGATCAAGGAGGGAGAGGATTGAGTCCATTAAAGCTTAAAAGCTCGGAACCATAAAACACCTTCTTGTTGATCCATCTTCTTACAACTTGAGGTAGGGATTTGATGCCTCATTCTTACATATGTGATGTGTAACATGGAGTAGATTACCATTAGAAAACCCTTTTCAAGTGTTGGTCACATTCATGGAAGAAAATAGGAGTTATACACATGTATATATATATGTATAGGTTGAGAGAGTGAAAATGGTGTTTTGATCCATAACTTAACTTTTGGTTGAGGAAAACTCAAATTGATAACTTCGTTTTGTGCCTAAGAACCTTGTATTGATGTTAGAAACATGAAACTTCAGGTTTTTTTTCTTTAACTTGGTCAATTAGAGGTCCTGATGGGGAAAATCCATGAAACCAAAAAACAAATTATGAAACCCGAAACTTGGACCAAGCTGTGGGTGCACGAGGGAGACACACTCAAGTGCCCAAGGGCATGGGCGCCCAGCCCTTGGGCACACAAGGTGTGGGCGCCTAAGCCCCTTGGGCGCACGGCTGAGTGTCAGCTTAGGCACCCACCGAGCCTAGGACACTTTCCTGACTTTGCTTAGTTTAGCCTTCTACCTTGGGCTTATGAAAGAGTTGATAACATGTTTTTACATGAAACTTTTACTTGATTAATTGCATTGATTTAAAAAGGGAATGAGCTTTAAAAAGTGATTAAAGGTTGATTATCTTAAACCTATGGGATTTAACTTGTAAGGATGAATGAATGCTACCTTGAATGAAATAAATTGGAAGCTTACTTTGAGATAAGGGTCTTAATCGAGTAGAATTGTGAATATGTCTTGATGCAAACTAACTGTTGAGGTATATGAACTTGTGATTGATTAAGTGAAAGGTAACTTGACAAAGAGACATATGTTTATAATTTTAGTAAATGGGGAATGCTTAATATGGTTTGATCAATGTGATATGTAATGAGCTATGGAATGAACCGTAACATTGACATGTGTGTTGGATAGTATATGTTAGTAAATGTTAAATGTTTAATAAGGTTGATCAATGTTGATATGTGATGAATCTTGGGATGAACCGAAAAGTGAATATGTGATTGAAGGAAATTGAAATGTGAACTTTTGCTAATAACTAATGGAAATTAAATGAGGTTTGGGTTAAATGAAATGAGTTGTGTGCCATGATGAAATGGAATATGGTTATGTGTGTTGGAAAGTTTATGGTGATGAATGTGAATTGTGATTAAAGAATATTGAATTTGATGAATGATTGGTTGTGCATCGGGGGCCGTGGTGGGGTGCGAAAATAGGAAGGGTCATGAGATTACCCACGGGTTGAAAGACCCAGAACCTGCACAGGGTTTGGTGTCAATGCTAGTGGGTTAGTAGCCCACAACATTGTGTGTGTATATGGGTTACCCGTGGCCCTGGACTGTGATCCTAAACGATGGTGTTCGGTTTACGGTTTTCGTTGGGTCTAGACCCATAAAAGACGGTGTTGTGTATGCAGCCAACCCCCGATGACTTGTGTGGTTATGGCAATGTGATTGAATGATGAATAAGTAAAAATATGGATGTGGAGATGTGATAGAATGATGAATAAGTGCCAATGTGGATATGGTTATGTGATTGAATGTTGAATATGTGATAATGTGATATGTGTTGAATGTATGATAATGTGATATGGAACCTGGTTGGATACAAAGTTGGGAAATTTAATAATAAAGAATAATTGGAATTGAATACAACACTATGATGTTATTAAATGACGATAAGTATATACCTAAGTTGAAAACTAATTGATATTAATAAATCGTTGTGGCATATGGAAAGATGTTGGTGTATCTATGCATATATATACATTGGTATGCATGTGTTGATTACACACCGTATATGTTTGTTTGAGGCATCGTGGGCACAAGTGGACCCGTGCTCACGTCCCTGTAGATTTTGATGCAGGAACAGGTCATATCAATCAGGTGGTCTGATGGGGTTGAATTAGGAGTGCTTATGCATGAGCCCTTCTAAACTTCGCAAAACTTTTGGTAACTTAGTTTTGTTTCATTTGAAATTGTAATATTGTACATTGAGGACTTATTTGATTTGGTTGTAATGGCCCTAAGGCCTAAGTTATGTATTAATGAGAGGAATGTTCGAAGTTTGTGACTTGACTATAGCCAAGGCTAAATTTATGTTATCTCATCTTATGTTTTGGGCTCGCCTAGAAGTTTTTTTTTTTTGTATTGCTCTGATCATGGGATGGTTATATTAGTGCATGTTATATGTGTTTATCACTCACCCCTCGGGTCACGAGATTCGGGACGTGACAGGTTGGTATCAAAGCCTAGGTCAGAATACCTAAGGGACAGTGGGAGTTTAGCATTGCATGTTACATGTTGATGTGATATAACTGACATTTAGTCATTTTCATAGGATGGACTTATTAGTACTTTGTGGTAAGGATTATGGTGTAGATGGGTAGGACTAAATGTTACTAGAACCTTGATTGTATTGTTTGGAGATATGAGGATTCGGTAAACATCCCTGGCTAATGATAGGTACGGTTGATATGTGAGTAATTGGTGTAATCATTGGAGGTGTGAACCTAGAGGTAATGTTTGACAGATGTTTTAATAGTAGACCTAGCATTATGAAATATGATTAGAAGTGATTGTGGATATGATTGAAAAATTGTAAGTGTTAAGGGGTTTAGAGAGTCTAAGGTTGTGATTTTGGGATTTATTGAGGCTACTTTTTATTGGTGGGAATTGTGAGATTATCGAATGAATTTGAGTAGAAATGGTAATATCATAGAATTGAATCTTAAAATGTGTGAGTTACTAACTTGATGAGCGGTGATTGATCATTATAATGGATTGGTGATAACTGGTTATTGGATAATATGGTGGTTCAGATTTGTGATGAGGTAACCTTTAGTAAATGATATTAGGCATATTAGGGAAAAACTTTGTGTTCACATGGTTAATTAGAGATTGAATGAAAAAGAGTCTAAGTGTCGTCTTGTAAGTGAGGTGTTGATTTTGGATGTGATACTTGGGGATGAGTGGGAGCAAACCCCCAAGGGTTGGTTTGACTTTCATAGATTCCATATTAGATGTTACTATTATTTTTCTGTTAGACTATATTCTATGGCACCGATAAAGTCTTGGAAGCTTAGAATTCAATCAAATGATTGTGAGTCTATGATCCTATAAGATATAGTATTGGACGTCGGGACATTTGATATTCTTGTTAAGAGGAATGGTAAAAGTTTGGGTTTTAAGTAAAACTGGAATTGGCAAATTTGGTGGTAATTAAGGCAGCATGTTGCTTATTGAGTATTGATGTTTTGACTGAATCATTAGGCATGAAGAATAATAAATGTTGAATTGGTTTGTGTGAGACAAAGTTTAAGGATAGGTGATATTTGGTTAGATGATTTTGAGGGATTAGTGTAGTAATTGAGTATAGCCAAGATTATGTTTGATGTTTAAGTTTTGTGAATTTGGTAGGGTACCACCTTTATCTTACTAAAATACCTCTTAGCTAACGGACTTATTGAATTAAATCAATTGGGGCAGAGCACAAATGTGTGGGGTAATGATAATGAGATTTTACGATTACTTTTACTTGAAGAAGGGACTGCTTTTAATATTGTGAAAGATTACGGGAAAGACTGAGTTAGGTGATGATGTCTAATGATTAAATGACAATATCAATTGAGGAGATTGGAATTATATGAAAAGGATTTACCTGTACCTAACTCAGTATTAGCTATGATATTTTAGCATTGAAGTCTTGTTGTGGTTAAGTAAACTAGTAGAGCAGTTTGGAATATATTAGAACATAGGGATGCCAAATGTATTTGTTTATGTAAGGTAAACTGATTATGAAGTGAAGTAAAAGGGTGGAATATTGGAAAGAGGTTGATTTTAAGATCTCCCATATTATTTGAGTGAGGTCGAAGATATGGGCGATGCTATAAGTTAAAGGTTGAAAAGTCTGTATATTGCTAAAGTAACTTTCAGTGAATGTTTGGGATTTCAAGACTCTTTGGGATGAGGACAATGGTAATAGAGGCATAAATTTCACAAAGATGAGTTACTCAGAGATAATATAGGAAGTTATACTTCATGTTATTTATTGCACTTCTTATATATTGCACAAGATGAATCCTAGTAATTCTAAACATTGAAAGGAACTGATTATAGCTGAATCCATATTTTATTGAATTCTTGATTGCTACTTGCACATTAAAACGTTGAAAATTCCTAAGTTGAAAGTTCTCTAAACTGTTAGGTTGATAAACATTTGGCTTAGCCACCTGAAATTTTGGTTACTAAATTGTGCTAAAGTTGTCACACTAAGGAAATTCTTTCATCTTATGTTGTTTACTTGAAACTTGATGGCATTGCTATTTCACTGATGTTGGTAAAACACACTATTGTAACTTTGGAATGGCTATTGTGTTGAACTTGGTTCAATGTTGGTTATATTTCTTGAATGGCTAATTTGATCCACTGTATCTCAACATGTGGCTACTATGAATTGATTCCTTAATTGAAAAATGCTAATAGGCATGTATAAATTGAAAATTCGAACTTGTTTGGTTGTTCTTAACCTTTTGAGTGTTAAAGTGTTTGACTTTATAGAATGATGTTAGTTGTGGGAACTTGCTTGGCTAAGTGGTTTTGGTTTTGAGTGTTATGGTGATGTTAAGGATGTGCCTCGACCATATTATGAAAAAGGGGATACAGGATCTCAGTCATGGGACTATCTTTATTAGAAAATGCATGAGTATAGAGGTATAGCTATAAATGAGTGAATTGAGTTTGAGAATGAGTAAGTGTACTGTAAGTAGATGAACTTTGGAAAGAAGAGGTTTAGAAGTTGGTTTCAATTGAGATTATGGTAAGTGATGATGGCATTAAGAGATATGGAGAGATAATATACAAGGGGATGTTCATGAAAGTTTTGAAAGTGTTTTAAAGGAGTTTACTAGCTAATTGCCTGAAAGGAGAAAGAGAAAATATACGTTAAAGGTTGATGCAAGGGAAGAAGTCTATTAAATCTGGGAGGTTGACTTGTGTGCTTATGGCACTCACTGGTAAGTTAAACCTGGTATGCCTAGATGATAAAGTAAATCCATTAATTTATTGATTATGCTTGGTAAGATCAATTGTTATATGGTGGATAGAAGATTACATGGAAATTTAGTGTGAAGTAGAGGGGAATAGAGAAAGTTAAAAATGAGATATTTGTTAAATAATTGAAAGTACGAAGAAGGTTTGAAGGCCTCGGTTATACTAAACTTATCATATTGGTTAGGCCTTGAGACAAGTGAATGGGTTCATACAAGAGGTGGATTAAACGTTCTAATGTAATCAACTCAAATACGATGATGCTGGGAAGCTACCTTGAATGCAAGTAGAATTAAGAAATTTATACTTAACCAAAAAAAAAAAGAATTAAGAAATTTATCCTGGACTTACATGTATGAAGAGGATTGTGGCAAATGTGAGGGAAATTAGAACTGATAAGACAAAGGGGTTTTGGTTGGATTGAATTTAAGAGCTTAACATATGATGTCTTATGAATGGTGACTCTATGTGGTGTATTTGACTGCAATTAAGAGAATTATTAATGTTCCAAAGGAATGATTTAAGGTTTGAACACTATTAATAGAAGATAAGTTGAAAAGAGAGTTCCAAGACAACATTTTATGAGCTTTAGCTACAGATTGGCTAGTGCCTTGGTACTTTTATGGAGATAATGATGTGGGGTGTTTAGATTGTTATTTAGAGGAATTGTAAAATGTGAATGTTCTTCAATAATTGATGTGTTGTTCATTTGTTGAAGTCTTAAGTACAAGATGAGTATTTATTGAAGTTGAAGCAAAGTTGATATGGTACGTAGACATGTATATGTTTGTGAATGAAATATCAAGGATGGCATTAAACAGTGAGTTAAGGAGTTCCTACATTGGATTGTTCATGGTTTAAATTGAAATTTACAATAGTAATGATGTAATCTATGGTCAGTTAAAATGTTGGTTTGCCAATTGGTTTATAAGGTGTATATATCTATGTGGGAGTATTGAATCAAGGGAAGGTAATGACTTCTGGTTGAAAGAGTTAATTGAGCTTAGTTTGATGAGGTTAAAGATTAATGAGCAAGTTCCGTTTACATGTTGTGAATTTTAGTTTTATTCACAATAAAGTAGTTGAATTGGGTTAAAAGCTTGGTAGACCAACAGAGTAACGTGAGTATATAAAGTAAGGGAGAATTTGAAATGGAAAACAATACTTGGAAAGAAGATATGTTTGAATAGAGAAGAAGGATTACAAAGGCAAAAAAGATAAGTGGTTGGTGGTATAGTTTGATTAGAGGTTATATCTAGCCGATACCGATTACACTTGCATATGATATGTTTGATGAGGCGTTTATATGTGGTTAGTGCCATTTTATGGCAATTTTCAAGCTTGATTTCAACCTTAAGTTCAGTATAGTTATAATGTAACCCATTTGTTTTATATAGTTTTGATTGGATGGACCCCAATTTCGGTTACAAAGGTGTTAAGTGTTAAGGTCACATGCTCAAGTGTTGGACCTCTAGGGAGAAACTTGAACGAAATAGAGAGGTTACCTTTTTGAGGTAATGAGGAATTTAGTTCGAGATAAACTGTGTTAGGGGCAAATTGGGTAAATAAGTGTATTAAGGATATCACCAGTTCTTAACTGGGAAATATTGGTTGAAGGGGAGACGTTATGGAGATTTAAGGAAGCCTAGACATTGAAATGTGTGGGAAGAGAAGATGTTCAATTTTATGTAGAAAAGAGATTGGCAGGAAAGGTAATCGTATTGAGCAATGTGGGATACTAGATAGTAAGAGATGAAGGATAAAGATTTGAAAACTTGGTTACTATTACTTGAGGAGCCATTGGAATAATTATTGGTTTTACAGATGCACAGTGGATGTGCAATTATTAGTATTTTTGAATTATCATGAGTTAATTGTAAAGTGATCTGAATATTGCTTGATGAATAAGATTTCAAGTTTTACATGTGTAAGAAGTTTCAATATGATGAGGAGCTGCTTAAAGGTGTGAGTTTAGATATGGAGGAGACATCTGCAAGTGTTTATTCAGAAATTTGTGTATGACTGTGGTATAAAATTTCGAGGACAAAATTTTTTGAAGGGAAGGAGAATGTAATACCCCGGACTTTGTATTTGTAATAGCCCAGACTTTTGCATGAATGTAAATAAAGGGTTATTCGAATATTTTGGAGATATTTGCATGTTGGTTAAGAAGTAATTCTCATTAATTATATTTTAGAGATTAGAACTTTGATAAGGATGAGCCAAACATGTGAGAGCTGGCATTATAGCCAAGTGCAAGGGAAAGAGGCACCTTGGGCGCACAAGGCATGGGTGCCCAAGGTCTTGGGCACACAAGTTATGGGCGCCCAAGGTCATGGGTGCCCACCTAAGAAGGCATGGGTGCCCAAAGAACAGTGGACTTAATAGATGTGAGTTTCTCTGCATTTTTCAGCCGACCCCTCTCCCCTATGAACCTATATCTAGCTAGGGGTAATGAGAGGGTCTGAAATTCATTGTTGGGGGGTTTAAAATATTGATTATATACATATGTGGGTGATATGATGCAAGAGATAGAAAGAGAAGTGGTTTGGAGAAGAAGAAAACTGGGTGAAAAAGTAAAGGAAGAGCAAGGAAGAAGAAAGGGCAACTGGGTGGAATTCTTGAGAGTAAGTTCATCTAGCCTTCATGGAAATTAAATTCCTCTTGCAAAAGTGTAATTGGACCCTCAAGGAACTCTTCTATGTGATTTATTTGTAGTTTGGATCAAGGAGGGAGAGGATTGAGTCCATCAAAGCTTGAAAGCTTGGAACCATAAAACACCTTTTTGTTGATCTTCTTACAACTTAAGTAGGGATTTGATGCCTCATTCTTACATATGTGATGTGTAACATGGATTAGATTACCAATAGAAAACCCTTTTCATGTGTTGGTTACATTCATGGAAGAAAATAGGAGTTATACACATGTATATATATGTATAGGTTGAGAGAGTGAAAATGGTGTTTTGATCCATAACTTGACTTTTGGTTGAGGAAAACTCAAATTTATAACTTCGTTTGGTGCCTAAGAACCTTGTTTTGATGTTAGAAACATAAAACTTTTGGTGTTTTTACTTTAACTTGGTCAATTTGAGGTCTTGAGGGTGAAAAACCATGAAACCAGAAAATAGAGTATGAAACCCCAAACTTGGACCAAGCTGTGGGCACACAAAGTAGACACAGTCGGGCGCTGTGGGTGTACGAAGGAGACACAGTCGAGCGCCCAGTCCTTGGGCACACAAGGTGTGGGTGCCCAAGCCCCTTGGGCGCACAACTGAGTGTCAGCTTGGGTGCCCACCAAGCCAAGGACACTTGATTACACTTCAAAAGTGTAATCACAAAACCTCCAATTTGACATAAACTATGCATTTTAGTAATTTATTTATGCATTTTATTATGTTTTACACTAATTCGGTTTATTTTTCTTAATTGTAGTGAAAAGGATTCAATAAGCACAAATGGGAGTCCCGAAGACAATGAAAATGATGAGGAATAGTTTAGAATACAAGTGCAGGAAGTGGGTGTCCGGACACCTTCAGGACCACAGCAAGCAGAGTTGAAGAAAAAATAAGCTAGAGCATACTATGGTTCGGACACCTGGACATGCGGGCAAATTATTTTATTTCATTTTTAGGGTTTTCAGAGACTGCATATAAATATTGAATTATTAGCCGTCTGGGGCATCTTCTTCGCCACATTCTTGAGAGTTTTCTAGAGTTTTAGAGTGATTTTTTATTGATTTTTGAAGATGTTTTTCAAGTTGGGAGTAGCTTTCTTTGGCTTTGTTTCAGCATACATTGTCTTTCGCTATTCTTTTCGTCCTTTGAAGTACAGTACACTATTTCTTTAAATTAATATAAGTTTTATTTTTATTCTTTCTTCGTATTTTTTTATTGCTTGCATGATTGTTTAAACATGTGCTTTATTTTCAGTATGGAACTACCGTAAGACCCTAGTTCTTGATTCAACGAATCAAGAAAGGGGATTCATTTTGAACTAAGGGATGTACATAGATCTTTCGCATGGTTTGTAAAAACCTATGCATAGTGATCTACAATCTTTGATTCAGTTTATTTTGCTTCAAATACTTTTGAAAACGAAAACCTTTAACTACAATCTCTCTAATCACTGGTAAAGGTTTCGGGTAAAAATTGGGTTACAATTTTGAGCAAATTAAATTTGATTTCAAAAACAAATCTGAGTTTGTTTGTTTGAAAAACCTTCGAAAATAGAAGTTTTTGATCATATTCTCTGAAATCACTGATAAAAACTTTTGATTAAAACTTTCCTAATAATTTTTGAATAAATCCTATTTTAGATTTGAACCCAACCATTTTCTTGGAAAATCTTTCCAGTTTTATTATCCATCATAAAACGTGACTTTAAAACTGTGTATGGGGTATTTTCTAAACCTAAATGATAATATCTTTCCAGTCTATAGATCTTTGTACGTGAATTGCAGACTGTAGTTTGCACACATACCTTAGTGAAGTGATGAATTACCCGGAATTGTGAAGTTGGATCAAGAACCCTTTTAATCTTAAAACTTTAATTTGCATTAATCCTTGCTTTAAATTTCTTGCAGTCTTTTCTTGAAATCTTGATTAGGTTAGATAATTTTCTTGAATTCTTGAATTCATCTTTAGGCATTTTTAAAATTAGATAAATCACTTAACAATTTCTATTTGGAAACTTTCTTGAGTTAATTCTTGTTTAGTTTTAGTTAAGTTTTATATTTGCAAAACATTCAAATTTAGTCAGGTAAACCTTGAACTTTTCTTGCGTTTAAATTTAGAATAGTCTTGATAACTTAGAAACTAAACCTTTAGGTTCCCTATGGATTCGACTTCGGACTTACCGAGTTAAAACTACACCGCACACCCTTGCACTTGGGGGTTAATTTAGACGCACATTCTACACGTAGTCAAGTTTTTGGTGCCGTTGTCGGGGAGCCAATTTTAGTTTTTAGATAATTAGAATTTTAGGGTAAAATTATAATTTATTTCGAAAAAGAAAATATATTTTAAAACTTAAAAATTTGAAGTTAAAATTTCCTAAGTTCCATAATTAGTGTTCTGTGGTCCGGACACCTCCTCCAGTGGTTCGGACACCTGCTTACCTTAGCTTAAATTTTTTTGTTTATGAACACTTGGGTTCATGGTGGCAACGGTAGGTTAGAGCGTTCTGAGTCTTTAGGTTCTTCTTTCGAACTTGAAATCTTTTTAGGAGAAGTTTCAAATTGTAGCTCTTCAAATCCTACTCTAGAAATGGCTGAGGATAATCAAGCCGTTGCAGCAAGACAATCTATGAGGGATATCTTGCAGCAGAATAGGCACACTCCGGAATCCTGTATAGTGTAGCCTGAAAACCACACTTTTCACTTTAAATCAGGGATGATCCAATTGTTACCTACTTTCCATGGTATGGATTTTGAAAATCCATATGACCACTTAACTCGCTTTAAGAACATTTGTGTCACCATAAAGGATCAGGGATGCCCATTGGAGTTAGTATTTCTTAAGCTCTTCCCACTTTCATTGCAAGATAAGGCTGCTAGATGGTTTGAATTCTTACCATCTAATTCCATTTGCACTTGGGATGAAATGCAAGCCAAGTTTCTAAAGAAATTCTTTCCACCTAACAGAATTGATGCAATACAGCATCAGATTCTGAACTTTGCTCCACAACATGGTGAGACGTTCTACCAAAGCTGGGAGAGATTTAAAACTCTTCTACATTCCTGTCCTCACCATGGATTTGAAGTTTGGCGCTTAGCTAGTATCTTTTACGGATCACTCACGCCACACTTAAAACAATTTGTGAAGACAATGTGTAATAGACAGTTTTATGATAAAACTTCCAAAGAAGCTTATGAATACTTCAAGCTTTTAGCTGAAAATGCACAAACATGGGATACCACGGGATCTCATAATACTCATAATGCTAATGGTTCTTCTATTTGAGGTTTGCATCACTTAAGTGAAACTGATGACCTTAAGGCAAAACTAGCAATACTGACCTGAGAAATTGAGACCCTTAAGATTAACAAGGACACACCAATAGTCAAAAAATCCGTAGTGAATGTCTATTGTGTAGCTTACGATAGCCAATCTCATAGAACAGATGATTGTCCTAGTATTCCCATGTGTAGAGAAGTTGTGCAGAATCAGCTATCTAGTGAACTCCCTATCCATGCTATAAACCAATACCGACCTCCATATCGCGGACAAAATTTGGGGGGAAATCCTTATTCTGAAACATATAATCTGGCTGTGAGGAACCATCCAAATTTCAGTTGGAGAAATGATGGAGCTCAAATGCCACAGCCTTATCATACTCCACCTCCTCCAATTCCTCAAGTTCCAGTCACTAATCCAGGATTGCCTCAGAATGCGGGACTTTCACATCATACTCTATACATTCCTCCAAATAAGAGATCCATGGAAGAAACACTTCAACAATTTATGAACACACAATCCACACTTTGGGCTCAAAATAATAGAACTTTGGATGATATTAAGGGGCAGTTGACTGTTTTAACTCAAACTTTGACTGCACAACCTAAAGGTCAATTCCCTGCTCAACCACGTCCAAATCCAACCGCCTAAGTGAAAAATGTTGAAGGGTCTTCCAATATATCTGGCAATATTGAGTAGGTACAAAACATCACGACGCTTAGGAGTGGTAAAACTATAGATAAAACCATTCACCTTAAGATGGTTGAGGTTAAGGAAGAGTTAGAACCTAAACGGATGTTGGAAGACAATAGGAGGGAAGGAAAACAACCTATAGTCATGGAAGAAGAGGAGTTTGAGAAAGAGGAGAGTAAGGAAGAGAAAGGGGAGAAAAAAAGGAAAAAGAAGGAGAACCTATGTTAATGCCTAGAGAGTACGTCCCTAAAGCACCATTCCCCCAAAGGTTCTTGAAAGCTAAGAGAGAAGCTCAGGCAGCTGAATTGCTAGAGGTTTTTGAACAAGTAAAAATCAATATACTTCTTTTAGATGCAATTAAGCAAATCTCAGTGTATGCAAAATTCTTGAAAGAGCTATGCACTGTGAAAAGGGGACTGAATGTTAAGGAAAAAGCTTTCCTAATTGAACAAGCAAGTGCTATTCTTCAATGTCGCACACCCCCAAAATATAAGGACCCAGGTTGTCCTACTATTTCTTGCTATATAGGGGAGTTCTTTATTAGTCGAGCACTTCTTGATTTAGGAGCTAGTGTGTACCTACTTCCCTATTCAGTGTACGAGCAATTGGGCTTAGGAGTGATTAAACCTACTCGTGTGACTTTACAACTTGCAGATAGATCAATTAAAGTTCCACGTGGTATAGTTGAAGACATACTGGTGCAAGTGGAAAACTTCTATTTTCCAGTGGATTTTATAATCCTTGATACACAACCACTCACCAGTTTATCAGCACCTGATCAGACACCAGTGATTCTTGGACCTCCATTCCTAGCAACTTCAAATGCTTTGATTAACTATAGGAATGGGTCCATGAAGATGTCTTTTGGTAATATAGAGTTTGAGACCAATATCTTTCATGTTACTAAACAACCAAAAGAGGTGGCTGAAATACAAGAAGTAGACGTAGTTGAGACCATAGTCCAAAATTACGTCGATTGTGAATTCATAGAAGACCCTTTAGAAAGAGTATTATGTTGTGATGTGGAAAAGGGGGATTTTAAGATACTAAGTGAATTGAGTGACATGCTGTACGAGTGGTTAGATGTCTGCCTGTTGATGTCAATAGGTAGTTGGGTACCAATGTCTGAAAGTCTAGGGCCACTATTGAATAAAGCTCAATCTTCAAATGTGAAAGCCCCTAGTCCTGATAGGAAACCTTTACCTTCTAACTTCGAGTAGTGCTTGCAACACCTAGATCTAGTGCTAACACGATGTGAGAAAAAGAACCTTGTGCTTAACTGGTAAAAGTGTCATTTTATGGTGACACAAGGCATAGTATTAGGGCACATAGTTTCAAAAGATAGCATCCAAATAGATCAAGCGAAGATAGAACTGATACAAAAGCTTCCCACACCTCAATCAGTAAAGGATATTAGATCATTCCTAGGGCACGCTGGTTTTTATCAAAGGTTCATTCAGTCATTAAGTGAAATTTCCAGACCCTTGTGTTAGTTACTAACACAAGATACCCCTTTTGAATGGACTAATCAATGCCAGCAAGCTTTTGATAAACTCAAGGGATGTCTAACTACGGCCTCTATTTTACAAACGCCTGATTGGTCACTACCATTCAAATTGATGTGTGACGCTAGTGACTATGCTATTGGAGCCGTGTTAGGGCTGAGGAAAGATAAAAAGGTGCACGTCATTTACTATGCTAGTAAAACTCTCAACGATGCGCAAAAGAATTATACGACAACTGAAAAGGAATTATTAGCATTTGTCTTCGCCCTTGAGAAATTTCGGTCTTATCTCATTGGTTCGATAGTTATTGTTTTTACTGATCATTTTGCACTTAAGTATTTGTCTAACCAAACAAGAGGCCAAACCACGTTTAATCCGTTGGATATTATTGCTGCAAGAGTTTGAAATTTGATTACACTTGAAAAGTGTAATTACAAACTCCCTAACTCAACACTTATTCATGCATTAAAATAAGTAAAGTTGAAGTTTTAGTGTTATTATGTTACTTATACTTTTATTGTTTTATTTGTAGGAAAAAGGGCAAGGATGTCGAAGTTTATAACTATGGAGAGGGCCAAGAAGACAAAGAAAAAGTCATGGTTCGAACCTCATCTTCAATGGAAAAGACTAGCCCAAAGACCCAACCAAGAAAAGGAAAGAAAGCAATGAAGGAGAGACTACATGGTCCCCATCGTCACCCAGACGGTCGGGACCACAGAAAGTACAAAACTTCAGACGGTCCCGACCTCCTCTCCAGACGGTCGGGACCACCCGTGATTTACAATAGCCGCGTGAAAGCTCCTCTTCTGGGGTTTCTTGGCATCTTTATAAGGACCCATTGCACGGCCATGAAGGGGGACGCCTCTCTTTGTTTACTACACTTTAGATTGAGAGTTAGATTAGGTTTTGATTAATTTTAGAGTGATTTGTACGCTTGGACGTGTGGATTTATGGAGGTTTTTGGAGTTTTCATCATTGTCTTCGCATTACTTGTTCATCTTTTCTTTTAAATCCGAGTTACATTGTAAGTTGCACTTCGATTTACTTCGATTTATTTTGATTTACTTCGTGATATAATGTTTTGCTTGTTTCGATTCCTTTTTCACATGATGGAATGTTCTTTTATCGTTTTTATAATGTTTAAAGTAGTTTTAGCGTAAAACCCTAGTTCTTGATTCAACGAATCAAGAATGGGTAGTTCACGAAAAACCTTGGGATGTTCGTAGACCCTTCGCATGGGTTGTGAGAGCTCATGCGTAAGGATCTACCGTGTTAAAATCTATTTTCAACTTGTTTCGAAAACATTCGAAACCGAAAATCTTTAACCACACTCGTTTGAAGTCACTGGTATGGGTTTTCGAATATAACCGTTTACATACTTTC
Organism: Vitellaria paradoxa; assembly: GCA_019916065.1. Lineage (NCBI taxonomy): Eukaryota > Viridiplantae > Streptophyta > Magnoliopsida > Ericales > Sapotaceae > Vitellaria > Vitellaria paradoxa. The sequence goes on along the minus strand of CM034237.1, from coordinate 30,801,034 downwards.
GAACAAGGTTAAAAATAGGTTTTGAATTCATTTCTAATTTCGTTTGTTTGAAAAACTTGCGGAAACAAAGGTTTTTAACCATATCCGCTTGAGATCACTGGTACTGACCTTTGATTAAAATATTCTTAACACTTTTCGAATTAAACCCTAATCTAGATTTGAATAAAAACATCCCAAGGTAAAGTAGTGAACTACCCGGACTTGAAAGTTAGATCAAGAACCTTTTTAGTATTATGCTTGTTATTTAATTTAATTTATGAGTTGATTTATTCGCTTTAGAATTTAGAGTAGATGCTTTATTGCACTTTAAAATTAAATTGAATTTCTTTAATTAATATTTAATTTAGTTAGAACCTAAAACAAAAGTTTGAGTTGTCGAAAAATTAGTTTAAATTAATTTAGGTTCACCTACTAACTAAGAGAACAAGTCTAGCGCTTTTACAAAGCCCTCCCTGTGGATTCGACCTCGGACTCACCGAGTTTTAAAACTACGACTACCCTCTTGCACTTGAGAGGTGGAACCCGAAACATTTTTTAGGGTCGGTCAAGTTTTTGGCGCCGTTGCCGGGGAGGGCAACTAAGCGCTAGACTTGGGAGTTAAAAGAGAATTCACTTGAGAAATTGGGTGAATTTTTCTTTTCTCCATCTTTTTATTAGTAATTTTCTTTCTTTTGCATTGTTATATATTCCTTTGCATATCATATAACCTAGTTTGCATGCTAGTTAACTTAGGTTGCATTTTAGTGTAGTTTTTCTCTTTCTCATTTTATTTTTATTTTTATTTTTTGATCTTAGACATGGAAGTTGGTGATCTTGTACATGGCCCTTTTGATACCCGAGAATACATAGAGTATCTAGGTGGTATGTTTGGATATGCTTTTACATTAGACACCTATAGTATGCTTCCTCAATTCTTTGGGCATGAGGAGGAAGACCCATGTCTTCACCTTGATAGGTTTAAGGAAGCATGTGGTTTATGTGATGATGCTAGAAAGAGTGAGAGACTTAGGTGTATGTTTTTCCCTGTATCATTGCAAAGTGTGGCTGGTGACTGGTGTTATGCTGTAAGTGAATGGGTTTGTACTTGGGAGCAATTTCATCAAGCTTTTATTAAACATTTCCTCCCTATTCATCAAACTTTCACCCATGGCCTTCAAATCAAAAAGTTTTATCGAAAAAAGGGTGAAGTATTTTATAAAAGTTGGGAGAGATTTAACAATCTTTTGGAAACATTCCCAAGTCACGGATTAGAGCTAGAGGACATTGTAGCCATATTATATAATGCTCTACCTAGTAGTTTACACCAGGCGTTTGGTAAAGTCTTAGATAGGGAATTTCTTGACCTTACCCCAAGTGAGGCATGGTCATTCCTCGAATTTTTCTATGAGCACACCAGGCCACAGGGAAGACTTAAGCCTAGTTTTGAATCTCATGCACTTGAAAGCCACACCAAACCTTCCCCATATACTCTTACTTCACTTGATATTCATGATCCATCCTTTAGAAGTAGCACATGCATGGAGATTGATGATTATACCTATCCCAACCTTGTTCCACTCACTGAGGGTCAGCATAAGGAACTTCAGGATTATTGGCCTTGTGGACCTAATGATGCCCAATTCGAGGACACTCTTCATCAATTTATGCAACATCAAATGATGATCAATGATAATTTGTCCAGGTCTTTCGATGATTTTAAAGGACAAGTGTCTAGGTCCTTTGATGAAGTTAGAGGGCAACTTTCTAAGATAACACAAGCTATGAGCACCAATCTAAGTGGTAACATGACTGAGACGTCAACGTCAGACACTATTATAGGCACTAAGTGGGACAATTGCCCTAACTACATTGGGAATAATGTTTGCAATGAGCATCTTCCTCATTTCCCTTTAGACTCTCACATTCAGGACACTTCTCTACCACTTACTGAGAGTTTAGGAGACATGCAATCATTTCCTACTACCAAGCTTGATGCTCAACGTACCCCAACCACCCCAAGCCTTATGGAGAGTCCTTTGACTCCAACTGAGCATTTGAATGCCACATGGCCCGAGGAATATATCATTGAATCGGTTGACCCTAGTTCACTCCACTACACAACTGAGGTTGAGAGTGGTACACACCTCTCATCTCCTAACTTAGTCCCATCCAAAAGTCTTACTATGGGAATTGTGAGTGACTACCATGAGATCGGCCATCACTGGGGAGAGGTAGTAGACACAGGGAAGGCTTACATTGATTTTTTGGGTGTTGAGAGATCATTCAAACCTACCATTCCTACACCCATAGATTTCTTGGGCATTGAAAGACTTATTGAATCCACCATTTCCACATCCATAGATTTCTTGGGTGTTAAGAGACTAATTGAGCCAACCATGTCCACACCTGCACTTACACTTTGGCCACATCCGAGGTTTCAAGAACCTCACTTGGCCTTTCATTCCCCAGTGTGCTTTACACCTGGAAAGCATCCATATTCAGTGCTTCGTGGGCCCGCAGAGAACATTTTATTTCGTAAATCATTTGTGGATGCATGGGATAGAGAGGGTGTTGGATAACACTTTTTGTCTTCATTTCATTTGTACATAGTAGATTAGATTTTTCATTTTCTTATTTTCATAGTTCTTTTTAATTTGATTCTCTTCTTTTATTTTCTTTTATTTTATTTTTATTTCTTCTTTCATACTAACCCTTTTTCTTGTCCTATTTTATGTCTAACCTTTTCTTTTGAATAGTTTCTTTTGTTTTCTTCAAATAAGGAAGCTCTTGAGGTAATACCCTTCCTCTCCTTCTTATTTAATCTTACACTTTCAATTTTGGTACTTCATTATACATAATTACTGTTGTTGGGAGTGCTGTAGAATCTAGGTTGGGGGGTGTTTCTGGTGATGCCTTAAGGGGCTTGAATAATGGGTGCATGCTTGGTTTAACTTGTGCTATGTTCTTATCTGTGCCTTTTGTGGCTATTATTTCATGCTCATCATCATGCTCACTTTGCATACTACAGACCCACTTATGCATCATAGTTTTCACATTGAGGACAATGTTTAGTTTAGGTTGGGGGGTAGAGTTCGCATGATGACATTTTGTGCTAAAATTGTCAAATTTTTCAAAATTTGAGCATTTTTTTTAGCTTAAATACATGACTTAGCACATTTATACTTACATGTCAACCCTTTTGGTTTGGTTAATGGTGAATTTGAGTGAGATAATGATGAGTGAGTTTTGTTCAAGTTTTAATAGGAAACTTAATTCAAGTTGAGTGTGCTATGACCTTGTGAATTTTCGTGACTATCATGGAGAAGAACTTATGTGCTTAGAAGTAGATTTTATTTAACATTGGTTAATTAAGCATTCTTGGACTAGGTGGAGACTTATACCCCTTAATTGTGAGCTTTTGAGCCTTATATTCTTTTTCTTGAGGGGTTGCACATAATCACAGCTCTTTTGCTCTTCACTTCGGTTTTCAATGCACTAATTGCATCACACACACTTGGATGAGTTTCACTTGGCACATTATGAGTTGTTGCAAGCTTTGAACATGATGCTAGGCTATCTTTGCTATTGTTGGGCCTTTTTATCCTTCCTTGATATGAAATTACCCTAGGAACCAACTTGAAGCCTTTTAATAAAGTGTGTGATATTTATATATTTTTTTTCTATTGGCTCCCACCTCATATATTATCCCTTAACCTTGTTCACACACTTTTAAGCCTTACCCTTACATGTTTTGGGTTGTGAAAAGTGCCTCAATGTCAGTGATGTGAGTGAGGATTGGGAATAGAAACTTTTGAGAGCATATTGAGAAGGAATATTAGGTGGAGAATTTAGCTTATATTTATTTCATTATTTAAAAAAAAAGAAAAAGAAAAAAAAAAAAAAGAAAAAAAAAAGAAAAGAAAAAAGAAAGTCTATCATTCATTCTTGCTTATGTAATTTTGGGACTTGTGCATTGTATTATAATTATTGAAAATGTCCCATGAGTAGTTTGTAAGTTAGTGAATAAGCTTCTTATTGTAGTTCTTCTTGGGGTTGGAAAGGAAATGGGTAGTTTGGGACTTGTGTGCACTTGAATATCTTTATCCCAAGACATGTGCCTTGATTTCCATATCTTCCATTGTTCACCATTACCCTTGGCCAAGTTACAACCAAAACAAAGACCTAGTGGATTCTAAGCAAGCAACTCTTGTATTGTGCATATAGTGGTCTTGTTTAGGTTGTGTGGTGTGATCTCTTGCATATGCATTGGAAAATTATCATGAGCTATCCACTTTAAACTTTAATTCAGTTCACTCACATGTTTGTGGGGTTATGTGCAACTAGGATAGCATTATATGCTATTAGGAATGGTGAACCCTTGAATGAGTGAATTTCTTTCTATGAGTGGAATCCTGTGAGCTTTTGAAGTCAAAACTTAGTTCCAGTTATGCTCTTGAGACCTTGTTGAATAAATGAAACAATTTTGCACACATGCTTCTTCTACTTTGATAGTCTATGCATTTATGCTTAACACTTGGAAATTACACATGATATGTGGATTTTGTAACTTGTTGAGCTTGAACTTAATTCATTTTGGATCTTGATCACTCTTTAACACATTAAGACCAAGCCATAGAATTTTATGGGTAGATTCACTGCAAACCCCCACGAGACCTTACTCGTCCACTAGGAGGAACCTAAGGGTTTAAAGGGCTACACGTAGCTAAGTGTAGCCGTGTTTCCAACGAAAAGAGAAATATGATAGTAGTTGCATCGCATTTTAATAAACAACATCATGCATTTCATTTTAATAAAGAGCATTGCTAAGGGACTACCAATGTTCAAGTTGGGGGGTGTGATTACACTTGAAAAGTGTAATTACAAACTCCCTAACTCAACACTTATTCATGCATTAAAATAAGTAAAGTTGAAGTTTTAGTGTTATTGTGTTACTTATACTTTTATTGTTTTATTTGTAGGAAAAAGGGCAAGGATGTCGAAGTTTATAACTATGGAGAGGGCCAAGAAGATAAAGAAAAAGTCATGGTTCGAACCTCATCTTCAATGGAAAAGACTAGCCCAAAGACCCAACCAAGAGAAGGAAAGAAAGCAATGAAGGAGATACTACATGGTCCCCACCATCACCCAGACGGTCGGGACCACAGAAAGTACAAAACTTCAGACGGTCCCGACCTCCTCTCCAGACGGTCGGGACCACCCGTGATTTACAATAGCCGCGTGAAAGCTCCTCTTCTGGGGTTTCTTGGCATCTTTATAAGGACCCATTGCACGGCCATGAAGGGGGACGCCTCTCTTTGTTTACTACACTTTAGATTGAGAGTTAGATTAGGTTTTGATTAATTTTAGAGTGATTTGTACGCTTGGACGTGTGGATTTATGGAGGTTTTTGGAGTTTTCATCATTGTCTTCGCATTACTTGTTCATCTTTTCTTTTAAATCCGAGTTACATTGTAAGTTGCACTTCGATTTACTTCGATTTATTTCGATTTACTTCGTAATATAATGTTTTGCTTGTTTCGATTCCTTTTTCACATGATGGAATGTTCTTTTATCATTTTTGTAATGTTTAAAGTAGTTTTAGCGTAAAACCCTAGTTCTTGATTCAACGAATCAAGAATGGATAGTTCACGAAAAACCTTGGGATGTTCGTAGACCCTTCGCATGGGTTGTGAGAGCTCATGCGTAAGGATCTACCGTGTTAAAATCTATTTTCAACTTGTTTCGAAAACATTCGAAACCGAAAATCTTTAACCACACTCGTTTCAAGTCACTGGTATAGGTTTTCGAATATAACCGTTTACATACTTTCGAACAAGGTTAAAAATAGGTTTTGAATTCATTTCTAGTTTCGTTTGTTTGAAAAACTTGCGGAAACAAAGGTTTTTAATCATATCCGCTTGAGATCACTGGTACTGACCTTTGATTAAAATATTCTTAACACTTTTCGAATTAAACCCTAATCTAGATTTGAATAAAAACATCCCAAGGTAAAGTAGTGAACTACCCAGACTTGAAAGTTAGATCAAGAACCTTTTTAGTATTGTGCTTGTTATTTAATTTAATTTATGAGTTGATTTATTCACTTTAGAATTTAAAGTAGATGCTTTATTGCACTTTAAAATTAAATTGAATTTCTTTAATTAATATTTAATTTAGTTAGAACCTAAAACAAAAGTTTGAGTTGTTGAAAAATTAGTTTAAATTAATTTAGGTTCGCCTACTAACTAAGAGAACAAGTCTAGAGCTTTTACAAAGCCCTCCCTGTGGATTCGACCTCGGACTCACCGAGTTTTAAAACTACGACTACCCTCTTGCACTTGAGAGGTAAAACCCGAAACATTTTTTAGGGTCGGTCAACATTGAAATTAGAGATAAGAAGGGTTAGAGAATGTTGTAGCGGATCATCTGTCACATTTGCCAGTGGAAGTTTATTCTAAAGACAATATTCAAATCAATGATAGCTTCCCGAATGAACAGTTATTTCACATACAAGCAATAACAGCTTCTAATCCTCCTTGGTACGCTGATATTGCTAACTACTTGGTGACAATAAAAATCCCAGATGAATGGACCTCTAAAGATAGGAAGAAATTCCTTAGAAATGTAAGAGTTTTCTTTTGGGATGATCTGTACTTGTTCAAATATTGCCCTGATCAAGTTATCCACCGATGCATTCTTGAGTGGGAAGTCCCAGGAATAATCGAGTTTTGTCACTCTCAAGCTTGTGGTGGCCATTTTTCCACAAACAAAACAGTGGCTAAAATTCTCCAATGTGGATTTTATTGGCCTACATTGTTTAAAGATGTTCATCAATTCTGCAATACATGCGATAGGTTTCAGCGATTAGGAAGCTTAACCTGTAGACATATGATGCCCCTATCCCCCATTTTAGTATTGGAAGTATTCGATTGTTGGGGAATAGATTTCATGGGTCCCTTTCCAATATTTTTTGGATATGAGTTCATTTTAGTAGGGGTTGACTATGTGTCAAAATGGGTAGAATCCATTGCTACATGAACAAATGATCACAAAGTCGTGTTTAAATTCCTCCATGAGAACAAATTTTCACGCTTCGGGGTATCTCGTGCAGTAATTAGTGACGGAGGAAAACACTTTTGTAATCGTCCAGTAGGAACTTTATTGCTCAAATATGGGGTGGCACATAAAGTAAGTACTTCTTATCACCTCCAAACAAGTGGCCAAGTAGAGCTAGCAAACAGAGAAATCAAGCAAATCTTAGAAAAGACGGTTAATCCTAACCGCAAGGATTGGTCACTAAGGTTGATAGATTCCCTGTGGGCATATCGTACTGTATACAAAACTAGTTTGGGAATGTCACCCTATCAATTAGTTTATGGGAAGTCGTGCCATTTGGCCGTGGAATTAGAGCATAAAGCTTATTGGGCAATTAAGCAGTTTAATGCTAATAGTGATGAAGCAGGGTTACACCGTAAACTGCAAACTGCAGAAATGGATGAAATACGAAATGATGCATATGAAAATGCATTAATTTCTAAGGAAAGATGAAGAAAGTACATGACCAACACATTGCACGACGATCATTTCATGAAGGTCAGAAAGTACTTCTTTATCGCTCAAGACTGCATTTATTCCCGGGTAAGTTACAATCTAAGTGTTCGGGATCATTCATTGTTAAACATATATCAGACCACAGAGCCATTGAAATTGCGAACCCAAAGAATGGGCATTGTTTTAAAGTGAATGGACATCGATTAAGACCGTATCTGGAGAATTTTGTGGGTTTAATTGAGATGTGGGATCTAATGTATCCCCCACCATATGAATAATTCATATTCGGAAGAGTTTTTGTTGTAAATTAAGTAGGTACATAATTAATTTTCACTAGAGAGTAGTTGTTCTTATTATTTGTAGTTCTTCATCTTTAATTTTGAAAAAAAAATATTACTCAAAGTGGCCGACCGGTCCGAAGACCCATCCAGCTGGTCCGGACCACAGTAGGGTCACTTCAGAGGGATGTGGTTCGGCGGTCCAGACACCCCACGGGTGGTTTGGCCATCTGGACGCCCCACGGGTGGTTCGAACACCTGCTACTTCCAAAAGCTGATTTTCCCTTCTTTTTGCCTGATTCCTTCATCTTTCTACCTCCCACATTCGATTCCCACAAATCCAAACATTCTCTCTTCGATCCAAAGCCATCTAAAGCCATGGATTGCTGAAATCTAGAGGATTTTGCTGCAAACTTCTGGTATTCTTCAAGCTTTTGAGGTCCTTTTAACTAGGTATGTCCTTTCCTTCCTTCATTGGAGCCCTAACTTCAAGTTTGAGTTCCCTATAAGTATTCTTCAAGTTTTGTTCCAAACTCTTTTTCCAAAATCACTTTTAATGGATTCTTATACTATTTTGGGTCCGATTTCAACTTTGAACGTGGATTTTCTTTTTCAAAAGAACCCACCCGTGGGTCTTCATGTTCCTTCACGGGTGGGAGTGTGGTTGCCCAAATGGGTCCCTATTTTGGCTTAAATCGTTTACTCTACATGCTTATTTACATTATTCCTCAATGATTTGCGAAGTTGGGACCAAATGTTTGGGATAAAACCTCATTCACCATCAATGGACAACATTACCCAATTTTATGGTCCCATGAACACTCCAATTGCCTTTCATTTAATTTATAACACTTTGTTAGTAGTGGGCCACTGGATTTGTGTGGACATAGGAATTGTTCTAATTGTGTTACCAATATTTATTCTTTGTTAGTGCAATGCCACCAAGGACAAAGCAACGTGATAATAGGCAAATTGGAACACCATCCTATGATAGTGACCGATTCTGGGGAAGGGATGCAGAAAAACAGTATGATGATGTGTGGTGTCACAAACCCATGGTGGTGGAGAGGGTTTGGCGAATTAATCAATTCAGTGGTGAGGAATTTCTGCTCCTCCAAAATTTTGAGGGCTGGCAATGGTTATCTATTGCCCAATTCCAGGCCTCGTGTGTTTCCGATGTTGTGCGTGGATTCTTTGCAAACATATAAGAAGATTCTATAAACAATCGAAAAGGGAGAGAGCAACTCACGGGATGGGTCCATGGGGTTGAAATTAAATTAACCCCAACAAATTTTGCCAAGGTATTTCAATTACCTCGACTTCAGCACCTGAAATTTTCTTATCCCGCCGAAGGAGGCCCATCCTTAAATGTAATAGCACGGGAAGTCTTGACTGACAACCAGGAATGGGCCGGTGAATATAGAAAACCACTCTCTGCATTAACTGCAAAGTACTAGGCCCTGCACATGTTCTCCTGCACCAATCTTTTGCCCCAAAATAGGAATTTAGACTGTAGTCCCGCACAAGCCTTTTTGATCTATACGATTGGTATAGGAATGACCATAGATTTACCTTCTTTTATTTGGCACCAAATTGCTTTTACTTTTGAACAAAAAGGAGGGTAGTCTGGCATTCCTTTTGGTGGAGCTCTTACCGAGATTTTCCAGCGGCAAGGTGCACAGTTCCCCACAGATTTGCCCATAGCTCCCCGACTTCAACCCCTACTGGCCACCTCATATGCAAAGTCTAGGGGGAATGTGGAAAAGAGTAAGAAGAATAAGAAACGATCAGAGGTGAGTGGCTCTCAGTGTCCATGGGATGAGGTGGAGGAAGAAGATGATGAGCTTGAAATTTCCATGGCAGAATTGATGGCGCAAATGAACCGATTGAAGCACAATCAGGAGGTGGATCATGGATTGCTTGTGAGGATACAACAGACACAAATGGCTATGCAGCAGGAGCAGCAAACACAGACCCATCTTCTGCGGAGTATCTTGGATCACCTTCGTGATTCTCAGCCCTCCACCATCTGCTTAGCAGAAATTTCTCTTGTTCTTCTTTTTCTTATTTTGTTTAATTGTAGGCTTTTGAACTGTTTTGCGAGTTAGGTATGAATTGTTGGCTTAATATTGTAAACCTAAACTCAATTTGTTCTTTCAGTTTTATGGTTACTTTATTTTGGCTTTCATTTATTTTTTTGGTTTACATGATTTTTGTTATGGTTGTGCGGGTTATTTGCTTCCTGCTACTTATATTAATTGCATAAATTTTTAAGGTGTTATTTGTTGGTTTATGAAAGCACAGGTACACTCGGACTGACTTGAGTACAGATGCTAACCAAATTGCTAATGAGGGGAGAGTACAGGGTCCCAAACGTAAATGGGATGTGTTATCATTCAGTAGTAGGAAATAGAGTGACTCCGAGACCTATAAGGGTAGCCTAGGGGAAGGGCAATCTGAGAGCTATATAGAGAGTGAATTTAAGAGCTCTTAGGGTAGTTTAGAAACATGGCCTGATGAGTACTTTCTAGAACGACATTTCCTATCCTTACCTGAGTTTGTCCCCCCAGTCTTAACCTTATCACCCTATCAATTATTTGAGGCTGCCTGGTGGGATGAGGTCGACCTAGAGATAAATGTTAGAATGGAATAGGCAGAAATTGTTATAGCTCAGGAGTGGCCTCGATGCCCCACCCACTGACTTGGACTACCTATCCATCACATCATCCGAAGAATACTATGATGATATGCCGCCTTTAGAAGAGGTACCTAATGGGATTGGTGAGTATGAGGAGAGTGAATCAACTGCAGATGCTAACACTTCACCTCAGTTCCTAGAGTCTTCAAGCCAAGTCTTTATTGACTTTCATGATGCACTTACTTTCTTTAACAACAGCATGAGGTAATATTTACCCTTTTTGCGTATTTATTATTTTTGTCATTTCTTTTATTCTTGTGTGTACGTTACCTCCATATCATTTGTCACTTTAATTTATGCATTAGTCACTACTTCTTTTGCACTATTTATAATTTTACAACACAGATTGGGGACAATGTGTGACTTTAGTTGGGGGGAAGGCATTGCGAGGTAAGACATAAGTGCACTACATTAAAATTCTTTTATTGCACTAACATTCTATTTTTTTTTTTTATCATATAGTGACTAATATGGGGGTGTATAACTAGTTTAAGGATGGTAATAGTCATGGAAATAGGCACTGTTTGAACGTCAATTATGGATAGGTAACTAAAGTAAAAATTGAGTATAAATTTTTCAAATGTATGGTAGACTTTTCGCTTGAGATTAATGTAATGACAGTTTGTTAGGGAGTAGAGTTCATGAAACATAGTCGATCATGTATGCCAAAACATAGGTGGAGACTTATGAACCTATCATTTGTGAGATTTTGAGCCTAAACCGTTATTCTTAAGAGGATTAAACATATATTCTATATCATATTTTCTTTCTATCTCACATTTTTTTAGCTTAATTACATTGTCTTGTTTTGGTATTAAATGCAATGAGTTACTATTTTTCAATTGCATGAATGGATCGGTGATTCTAAAAAAATGTTGGTAACCTATGGAGTGATGTTAGGTCATTGTTTTATTATTTAAAAGCCTGTTACCTTTCCTTGAATTCATTGCCTTTGGAACCAAGTTGAAGCCTTTTATTAAAAAAAAAAACTTGTCTTTGGAAAATATAAAATTCTTCTTTGGAGCCACAAATTTACCTTTGTAAGCCTTAGATATACAGGCAAGCCAACCCTTGCATGCCATGGGATGTTAGTGCTATTTGTTTTGAGGTGCATGAGGGTGAAATTGGGAATTCGAAAAAGAGAGAGAGAGAGAGAGAGAGAGAAATTAAATTTATCATATAGATATGCAAGTGGAGACATGCTTTTATGAGATTCAACACTTTTTGGTCCCTTCTTAAAAAAAATTCAATGTTGGTATCCAAGGAGTGGAAAGGAGTAGAAAGGAGAAAGTTGTGGGGGGTATTTTAACATATAAGCACTTCAAGCCTGGGGCATGCACTTTGAATCTCCATATCCGTTGTTTAGTTAACCACTACCCTAGGCCCCGTTACAACCTAGTAAAAACCTAACAGACTTTAGGTGAAAGGCATTTTTAAGAACATTGATCCATTTCATGTGAAAGATTGTGGTATTCTTGTATGAACATTAATACATTCCGTCCATTAAGTTATGAGACATTATGCGTTTTAATTGTTTCTATCATCCTTTTGTTTTGGTTCATTGCATTATTGCACTCTTGCATGAACTTTGAGAGCAACCCTTATCGAGTGAATTTTCTTTGAAGAAGTGAACCACTGGGTAAGATTTGAAGTCAAGACCACAGTTTATGAGTATACAGAATAGGCATGTTAAATGAACAATATGAACTCACATTCTGGAAATTGCATGATCAATATAGTAGGCTAGTCTCATTACATTAAGGAAATTTATGCAAAAATTTTGAGCCTAGGTTACTTATTGTGCATTGAAATTGAAGCATGAATTATTGAAGTGATTGTTGCTATCCCTTAAGCTAGTCTAGGAATTTTGTGGGTAGCTTCGCTGTAAACCCTCACGAGACCTTACTCGTCCACTAGGGGGAACCTAGGGGTTTAAAGGGCTTGTTGCACATTGCTAAGTGCAACCGTGTTTCCAACGAAAAGAAAAATAGGATAATAGTTTAGTTTAGATTGAATAAAATCATTGCTAGGGACTAGCAATACTCTAGTTGGGGGGTGTGATTACACTTGAAAAGTGTAATCACAAAACCTCCAATTTGACATAAACTATGCATTTTAGTAATTTATTTATGCATTTTATTATGTTTTACACTAATTCGGTTTATTTTTCTTAATTGTAGTGAAAAGGATTCAATAAGCACAAGTGGGAGTCTCGAAGACGACGAAAATGATGAGGAATAGTTCAGAATACAAGTGCAGGAAGAGGGTGTCCGGACACCTTCAGGACCACAGTAAGCAGAGTTGAAGAAAATAAGCTGGAGCATACTGCGGTCCGGACACCTCATTAGGGTGTCCAAACACCTGGACACGCGAGCAAATTATTTTATTTTGTTTTTAGGGTTTTCAAAGACTGTATATAAATATTGAATTATCAGCCGTCTGGGGCATCTTCATCCCCACATTCTTGAGAGTTTTCTAGAGTTTTAGAGTGAGTTTTTATTGATTTTTGAAGATGTTTTTCAAGCTGGGAGTAGCTTTCTTTGGCTTTGTTTCAGCATGCATTGTCTTTCGCTATTCTTTTCATCCTTCAAAGTACGGTACGCTGTTTCTTTAAATTAATATAAGTTTTCTAGAATTTTATTTTTATTCTTTCTTTGTATTTTTTTTATTGCTTACATGATTGTTTAAACATGTGCTTTATTTTCAGTATAGAACTAGCGTAAGACCTTAGTTCTTGATTCAAGGAATCAAGGAAGGGGATTCATTCTGAACTAAGGGATGTTCATAGATCCTTCGCATGGTTTGTAAAAACCTATGCATAGTGATCTACGATCTTTGATTCAGTTTATTTTGTTTCAAATACTTTTGAAAACGAAAACTTTTGACTACATTCTCTGTAATCACTGGTAAAGATTTCAAGTAAAAATTGGGTTACAATTTTGAGCAAATTAAATTTGATTTCAAAAACAAAACTAAGTTTGTTTGTTTGAAAAACCTTCGAAAATAGAAGTTTTTGATCATATTTTTCTTAAATCATTGGTAAAAACTTTTGATTAAAACTTTCCTAATAATTTTTGAATAAATCCTATTTTAGATTTGAACCCAACCATTTTCTTAGAAAATCTTTCCAGTTTTATTTCCATCATGAAACATGACTTTAAAACTGTGTATGGGGTATTTTCTAAACCTAAACGATAATATCTTTCCAGTCTATAGATCCTTGTGCGTGAACTGTAGATTGTAGTTTGCACACATCCCTTAGTGAAGTGATGAATTACCCGGAATTGTGAAGTTGGATCAAGAACCCTTTTAATCTTGAAACTTTAATTTGCATTAATCCTTGCTTTGAATTTCTTGCGGTCTTTTCTTGAAATCTTGATTAGGTGAGATAATTTTCTTGAATTCTTGAATTCATCTTTAGGCAATTTTAAAATTAGATAAATCACTTAACAATTTCTATTTGGAAACTTTCTTGAGTTAATTCTTGTTTAGTTTTAGTTAAGTTTTATATTTGCAAAACTTTCATATTTAGTTAGGTAAACCTTGAACTTTTCTTGCGTTTAAATTTAGAATATTCTTGATAACTTAGAAACTAAACCTTTAGGTTCCCTGTGGATTCAACCTCAGACTCACCGAGTTAAAACTACACCGCACACCCTTGCACTTGGGGGTTAGTTTAGACGCACTATCTAGAAGCGGTCAAACTTTTGCTTTTGCTTCTAGATAGTGCATCTGAACTAACCCCCAAGTGCAAGGGTGTGCGGTGTAGTTTTAACTTGGTGAGTCCGAGGTCGAATCCACAGGGATCTATGAGATTGAACACTAGGGTTTTCTAAATTTTCTACCTACTGTTTAGTTTTAAGTACAAGAAAAGAAAATAAGTTTTCGGTTTGGATTGATTGATTTTAACTAATTAACAAATAAAATAAAATTGCAAATATTCAAAATGAAAAAGACTTGATCTAACCTAAAAATCTGAGTGAACACTTTATTCGCATATTCGATGTGACTATTATCTCGATTTACAGCTCACGTTTAGGAAAAGTAAACCGGAAAAATTTTATCGTGAAAACATTAATTCCAAAGCACGGTTTTAAAATCACGTTTTTTTTTTTTTTAGGATAAATAAAACCGGAAAGATTTCATCTTGAAAACATTCTTTAGTCCAGAATTCTTTTCTTTGATTTCAAAATATGAAGAAAGTTATAATCAAGTAACGTCATTAGGGATTTCAAAGAAATATGATCGAGATTACAAGCTTTCGAATGTTTTGAAAACCAAAAAGGAAAGAAAACCAAAAATTAAATCTAGATTCATTATCTATATTTTCAAAGTATTAAGAAAATTCTAATCATATGTAGTTATCAATGATTTCAGGGAAATATGATCAACTACATATGTTTTCGAAGGTTTTGAAAACATTAGAAAATAGATCTAGACAAACAAGAACCCTAACATACAAGTTTTATATTGTATATGAGGATGCAATCACATCCAATCATCAAATAAGGTTTCACCCATCATTGATGGGTTAGATTGAGATTAAAACCTAGCCTAACATAGATAAAGTAAGAAAGCAGTAAATAAAAAACGAAAGCGAAAAAAAAAAACGAGATTCATTAAATAAAACTTACGTACTGTACTTCGAAGCAATGCCAAAATGAAATCAATGAACAAAAACCAAAGAAATCAATCCTAAACCTACCCTAAACTACATTTTAAAGTTCAGATGAAACTGAAAAAAAGTATATCCAAGACCCTCTAAAACGGCCGTCCAAGATATGTATATATAGTTGAAACATAAAGCCCTAAAAATTAACTCTCGTATGTCCCAGGTGTCCGGACGGTCCGAGGGGGTGTCCGGACGGCAATAGCTTCCATGTGTCCAGGTGTCCAGACAGGCCAAAGGCTGTCCGGATGGTAGTGTATAAGTTTCACTTTTTGTGTTTTTTTCTTTTAACAGCTTTCTGTCCTCAACTTCCAATGCGATTTTGACCTCGAAGATGATGGATTCAGGCTTCGGCTAAAACACGAAAGTTGTAGCCCTTTGAGTATTATTTCCAACCCAAAAAGAATCAAGTCAATTCGAATTGTGAGTGAAAAAATATGGTCAAAATACTGCAGGGTGTCAAGCTGGAACCTCAGCTACACACCACTTCAACCATCTTGAACTTCGGACCATTTTTTTCTCTGCGACAGCCACTTTCATCGTACTAATCTCAATTATTTTTTCGTTTTCCCTACAATTAAGAAAATAAAAGCTATAAGTAATAAAATAATGATAAAACTTCAAGATTAACTACTTAAATGCATCAATGTGTATCAAAATGTGGAGTTTGTAATTACACTTTTCAAGTGTAATCAACACTTTCCTGACTTTGCTTAGTTTGGCCTTCTACCTTGGGCTTATAAAAGAGTTGATTACATGTTTTTACATGAAACTTTTACTTGATTAATTGTATTGATTTAAAAAGGGAAATGAACTTTAAAAAGTGATTAAGGGTTGTTTATCTTAAACCTATGGGATTTAACTTGTAACGGTGAATGAATGCTACCTTGAATGAAATGAATTGGAAGCTTACTTTGAGATAAGGGTCTTAATCGAGTAGAATTGTGAATATGTCTTGATGTAAACTAAATGTTGAGGTATATGAACTTGTTATTGATTAAGTGAAAGGTAATTTGGCAAAGAGATATATGTTTATAATTTTGGTAAATGTGAAATACTTAATATGGTTTGATCAATGTGATATGTAATGAGCTATGGAATGAACCGTAACATTGACATGTGTATTGGATAGTATATGTTGATAAATGTTAAATGTTTAATAAGGTTGGTCAATGTTGATATGTGATGAATCTTGGGATGAACCGAAAAGTGAATATATGATTGAAGCAAATTGAAATGTGAACTTTTGCTAATAATTGATGGAAATTAAATGAGGTTTAGGTTAAATGAAATGAGTTGTGTGCCATGATGAAATGGAATGTGGTTATGTGTGTTGGAAAGTTTATGGTGATGAATGTGAATTGTGATTAAAGAATATTGAATGTGATGAATTATTGGTTGTGTGCTGGGGGCCGTGATGGGGTGTAAAAATAGGAAGGGTCATGAGATTACCCTCGGGTTGAAAGACCCAGAACCTGCGCAGGGTTTGGTGTCAATGCCAGTGGGTTAGTAGCCCACAACATTATGCGTGTATATGGGTTACCTGTGGCCCTGGACTGTGATCCTAAACGATGGTGTTCGGTTTACCGTTTCCTTTGGGTCTAGACCCAAAAAAGACGGTGTTATGTATGCACCCAACCCCCGATGACTTGTGTGGTTATGGCAATATGATTGAATGATGAATAAGTGAAAATGTGGACGTGGAGATGTGATAGAATGATGAATAAGTGCTAATGTTGATATGGTTATATGATTGAATGTTGAATATGTGATAATGTGATATGTGTTGAATATGTGATAATGTGATATGGAACGTGGTTGGATACAAAGTTGGGAAATTTAATAATGAAGAATAATTGGAATTGAATACAACACTATGATGTTAATGAATGACGATAAGTATATACCTAAGCTGAAAACTAATTGATATTAATAAATCTTTATGGCATATGGAAAGATGTTGGTGTATCTATGCATATATGTATATTGGCATGCATGTGTTGATTACAGACCATATATATTTGTTTGAGGCATCGTGGGCACAAGTGGAACCGTGCTCACGTCCCTACAGATTTTGATGCAGGAATAGGTCATATCAATCAGGCGGGCTGACGGGGTTGAATTAGGAGTGTTTATACATGAGCCCTTCTAAACTTAGCAAAACTTTTGGTTATTTAGTTTTGTTTTATTTGAAATTGTAATATTGTACATTGAGGACTTATTTGATTTGGTTGTAATGGCCCTAAGGCCTAAGTTATGTATTAATGAGAGGAATGTTGGAAATTTGTGACTTAACTATAGCCAAGGATAAATTTATGTTATCTCATCTTATGTTTTAGGCTCACCTAGAAGTTTTTTTTTTTTTTTTTTTTTTTATATTGCTCTAATCATGGGATGGTTATATTAATGCATGTTATGTGTGTTTATCACTCACCCCTCGGATCACAAGATCCGGGGCGTGACAAAACTCACTGGACAAACGCCTCAATCTATCATCCTCGAATAAATTAACCTACCTTCAGTTTAGCTCCTAAAATGCGTGCCCATCTAAGCTAGCCCACGAGGGCTATTTTTAAATACATTGAATGGTTCAAATCTTCTAATTTTAATCAGACAATTATTTTAATTTTGCAAGTAACATACCCCAAATCACCGTTCATTCCCACTAGCGTTCTATACACTCGAAGATCATGCGCGTTACTTTATACTGAAACAGCAAATCACTCATTATTTCTTAGACAAGAACTAGAAAATCTAGCAAGTTATACCCATACTAAAACAACCATTCATTATTTCCTAAACAAGCAAGATTTACATCCATGCTAAAACAAATCATTTATTATTTCCTAGAAAAGCAAATTATTCGACAACAAATTGTAATTTTGGTAGTTGACATTTGGGACCCACTTGTCTCTTTATTTAGGTATCAAGGTTTTATTTTAATTTTAGCTTAGAATAAGATAAAGATAAACCACATTTTTTTTTCTTTTGGAGGGATTTATAAACTAAATTCTGACTTGATTTAGGAATTTAAAATATTTTTTTTAATAACTTTTTTCGTCTTATATAGTCATAAACTAGATTAAGGCTTAATTTGGGTAGCTAAACTAACTTTTATTTATTTATTTATTTATTTTGGTAACTTATTTTCATTTTATGACTTTATCATTAAATTTTAGTTTTAATTTTTTTTACAAGCAAGAACTTTTAAGTATGTTAATCAAATTCGTTAAAAAATTACAAAATAATTAAAAAAAAAACTCACCTCTATTGCAAAAAATAATAATAAAAAGTTAAATTTTTTATAGTTTGTAACTTTTACACAAACAAAAGTGAATTATTTTTATTTTTTTATTTTTCACAAATGCGATTAACATCCTTAATAACTACATCTCATTAAAAAAAAAAACCAAATTTTGATGGAAAAAACCATGTCAAAGAGAAATAAGCTACAAAAATCCAAAACTTTGTTTTGGTACCCAAACGTGGGCTAATAGCATGGTTTAACAAAAACATTTTGGATTCGTTTACCCAAAACAAACAGCCAAAAAAAAAAAAAAAAAATTCAAAATTTACCATCTTTTTCTAATTAAATATTACGACGTGTCAAATTGACACGAACTTTTTGTTTCTTTTTTTTTTTAGACCATCCAAACACCAATTTACTAATTTCAGCAAATCCCCTACTTTTTCGAGATGGAAAGTAGTAGTACATTGTTAATTCCAAGCCCTACCATCCTTATTAACATTCAGACAACAAATACAAACCAAGTTTAGGCTCCTCAGTACATAAATGTCCCAGAGTGAGGAATGGAGAGATAGGAAACTAACAAGTTCCCTAACGTCGGAAAGCATTGCCTTCACCCACTTCCGACCTGCTCTGCAAATAATGTGTTCTACGACGAACACTCTCCTCTATAGTGGAGCTTCCCCTCTTCTCAGCCCCATATACACTTTTCCTAGCAGCATCCAAGAAATTCCTGGTGCTACCACCGATAGCTTCTTCAGCATCATTCTCGTCAGCCTTCTTTAGACGTTTCCATCTTTGCTCTTCGTGTAGCTCAGCATCCATTTGCATCTCTTGCAGCCTAGCAGCTCTCTCTTCTTCCGAAAGTTGAGTGCGCCTGCTGCGCTGCTTATGGTGTGATTCACGCCGTGGTGCCATATCAGAAGGATCACGGTTGCCTGCTTGGTAATACGAATTTCGTTCTTCCCTCCCTATTCTACCTGATTCACAATCCATATGGCCTTCTGAATAATATGTTTTAATATTTGAAGTAGTCGAATCAGATTGGGCACTAGCTAGCTGATCTTTATACTCATCAACAGTCCTCTTTTTACCAGTATCTCTTTCCAAACTTGAAGCTCCCTTGTCCAAAAGCTTATCATATTTTGAGCTCTTGCCAGTACGGGTACTTCTTCTTTCTTCCCTTTCCACATCAATATTTTCTGAATTGTAGTGTCGTTCAGACGATGAATGCTTCCAATGCTCCGACTTCTTGTGGTGACGCTTCTCTCGGAGCTTTTTACTTTCAGATATCTTCTCCTTGTGCTTCTTTGTTTCAACCTACAATAGTCAATGATTCACAATCAATAAAAGATATCATGTAGAGTAGGTGGTGTTGAATGAATTCACCCATATGGGGCCATACCACAGTGCAACACTAACAAACCCTAACATAATTTTCCCTTGTGAGCGTGTGCATGTGTATTACTATTAGTGGTCAAATATTATGTCCGGTCCTGTCCTGCAGTTAGAGATTGTAATGGTACCTGCAGATTCTCTTGAAAGAGCTTCTGGAGAAAAGGTGCACCCACACAGGAGCATTTGATTTCTGTCTAACTTCCTTTTTTCCAAGTATTCAGTCTTTAACCTTGTTTTTCTTATTTTACAGAAAGGTACAAGCAACAAACCGCAGCTACAAACTATATAGACATGACAAAAACAGTTCTGTACCATATAAATCATATTGTTTCGGATGTGTACACATGCAAATTGTGAATACCTTGCGTGTGTACAATGTTTCATCATTAATGACGCTTCTGCTGGTATACAAATAGAGAAATTATTGCATTCTTGGATTTTGAGTTCCAAAGTGATGTTCCTATCCAATCTTTAACAGCTAAAACTTGAGGCTGAATTAATAAACTAATAATGGTTGATTATCCCAAAACAAAATCTGTAAATTGACCAACAATCTAATTTTTATTTAAAAAAAAAAATTAAAAATAACCTCAGCGTAAAAATTTATCCTAGTTTCACCACTAAAGCAATATGTTTTTTTCTTGTCCATATTTTAAATTCAAGCCCAAATCACCACCCATTTTTTCATTCCTAGAGGAATCACTCTCTTCCACCCCACTTTTGTAATATGAATTCCTTCGTTCACCTAGCTGGTTCATGCCTTAACTCTGGAAGGCAAAAGAAAAGGACCCAGCTCGTTCATGCGTTACTCTGGAAGGCAAAAGAAAAGGAATCGAAAGAAATTAACTTGGTTTGTCAATTATGAGGATCACAGAGATTAGTAGCATGTGAAGGAAGTGGGATAGTGATGAATGAGAGAGAACAATAAACCGGTGAAGCTAAAATCCTCTTGGAATGCGCACTCTCCTGTGGAAAGTGCAATGGTTGAATCAATTTGATACAAGAAAAGCAATCAAGATGTGGAATGCCTAAAGGAGATGATAACATATAGCATGAGCAATGATATAATCGACAACTTGTGGAGTACTTCTTTCATGGGTTATGAGTTGTGGCAACCAGAGGGATGGGTATGGCTATTTTAATTTGTGGGAAGAAGGGTGGTTGATAGGAGGGGTGTGTGGGAGATCTTTCCAGGTCTCATCTTTTCTATTATGTGGAGGATGGTTTAGTATGGAGTTCCCAAGGGGTTTTCTGTCTGAATTCGGATTCTAATAGGAAGAAGCGATGGATGAAGCTGTTGAATGCCAAAAACAGTTGGTATAAGCAATAAAGCATTTTAGCGTTATTCCATTTTAATTCATGCTAGAATTTTCATATTTCATTGAAACCAATGAGTAAATGAATTGCCTCTGATTGGAGTTGATACACTTTGTCTACTAGTACAGAATTGGCATTCTTAATTTATGTGAAGTAGAAGGAATTTTTTAATATTTCTCTATTTTAGACTAAGATCTGTCTTATATGATTTATCCATTGGATCGGTAGGATGCGGATGAATTCATATTGGTAAACGACCTTCCTGCTTTGAGACTAAGAGGTTAACGATGAAAGCTTTCTTGATAAGGTGGACTAGTGCAGGTTGGCTATCATCTAGGTGGAGATCCTTGTTTTAAAATGGTAAAGAAGTTTCTTGTTCAAAAATGAAGTTTAAAGGTGGAATAAAGAGCTCGATATTCTTGTTCAAAAAGGACAGAGGCCCTAGGGATCATTGAGCAATGCAACAAGAAAGCTAATTGATTAGCTTGATAAATGAGAAAGCTATGAGGAGGAAGGAAGGTAATGCAGAATAATAAAACAAAGCGGAGAATAATCAGTGATATGAAGTTATGGCCTTGTGGCTCTACGAAGGTGAGAGAAAAAAGTTCTTTAATAAAGTGTCTAATTTGCAATAGCAGAAGCTTCTTCACAAAGAGCCTAGCAATTGATGAACAAGAGATGAGGAGAGAACAAGAATTCACAGATGGAGTGGTTCAGTTAATGAGTAGTTGTAAACTTATGCCAATCTAGCTTGCCTAGATAGGTTAGACTTTGCCTTAATCTCCAATGAGGATAACGAGAGTCTAGAAGTACAATTTCCGAATTTAAGTTATTGGGGCCTTGAAAGAATGGAATCAGGATAAGGTGTTGGGTCTAATTTAAATGCTTTGCCTTCATCTCTGATGAGGATAACAAGCATCAGGAACTAGAATTTTTTATCAATAAATAAATATTTCATTAAATCAAAATGAGAGGTGAGAAACAAGCATCCAGCGAATGCCCGTACAAAACAAGGTAATTCCCCCAATCTATAATTCCAAGTGCTCAATAAATAGAAAAAAGAAGCCAGAACTGGCTATATGCCCCCACTATCCAACTATACACTTGAGTCTATAACTACAATTTTTCAATATAAGTGACTGGGGCCTCGAATGAATGGGAACAGGGATAAGGTATTGAGTCTAATTTAAATGCTTTGCCTCTGTCTTCGATGAGGATAATGATAGTCTAGAGTTACAATTTTCTGATTTTAAGTATCTGGGGCCTTGAAAGAATGGAATGGGCAAGAGGTATTGGGTCCAAATGAGATGATATGGCTTTTTTTTTAGTAGGCTGCAACATTGTAAAAGGACAAGCTTTGTTTCAACATTTCTTTGAAACTGTTGCATTTGAAGAAGTCTCAAACCCGTTTTAATTTTATTTCCCAAGATAGTGGGTGTCACTGAACTAAATAGTTTTAGAACCATCTGCTTAGGGTGTTGCATTTATAAGCTTATTGCAAAACTTCAAACGCAGGAATCCCTATTTATTAGAAAGCTCCAATACTAGGACTCAAACATTGTCTATGATTCCTCTAAACTATTATATGGTACTAAAGTTCACAAAAAATGGCTTGGATAGGTGTGGTGGACACAAGCAAATGGAAAATTCTTGGTCATGTCAATTCTACATTTTTGTTGAAATATGTAAACATAAAAAGCAAACTACACCTAGAAGTAAATTGCTTTCATGTCAAACTACTAATAATTGAACTTTACTTGTGATGGTAAAATTAATTCTTAACATTTGATCAAGAAGTAATACTATATCCAATGATTAAAAATAAATGGCTTCGGTGCCCATCAAGAGAAGAAACTCTAAGGGGATGTTTGGTTGGCAAAAGTTTGGCCAAAAAGTACAGTAAAAGTACAAAGATTTAATGTAAAAGTGATATATGGTAAAATTTGATTAGAAGAAAGTATAAAAAGTTAATAAAAGTTTGTGGGTTTTGGTTGGTTTTGACCAACCAAACACCCCCTAAATAGTCTGCAACCAACCAAACACCCCCTAATAGTCTGAAGGGGCTACCGTACTTTTTTCACATTCACTAGTACAAGCTGCCATACAAACAATATGCTTACAGATTTGCGAATCATGGCCATCTGGATCGGATTGTTCTTCACACGAGCTAGGGCTTCTTGCTCTCGTTGTCGAATTAAAAGCAAAGGGTCTGAATGAAGCTTCCTCCATGCATCGTTGGCAGATTGAGGCTTCTCCTCAAATAAAGCTCCTGGAGCAGATGGCTGCTGCTGCTCAGAAAATAAAGAAATAAACATAAAACACTCACAAATAAATCATATAAATGGATTTTTTACTCAGTTCGCGTGCTTCATCAAGTCCATCATATGGACAAGAGATGACCAAGTGCAATCAATACAACTTCAAAGATGTCAACATTCAAGGGTATAATAAGGAAAGACATCAATATTCAAGGGTTTAAAAAGGAAAGGTGTTAAGATTAAGGTTCAAGCACTCTAAATGCCACCTTTGTAACTTGGTGACGTGTGTGCACAAGCTAATAGAAAAGGTGCTTTCTCTAAGGTTGGAAAAAATTCCTAGGGAATCTAGTGCCTGAAACTCATAATGGTTACAACAAGGGGCAACAGATTTCGAATGCCATCGTATTAGCTAATGTGTTAGTGGATGCAAGAATAAAAAATGGAGCTAAGGTCGATAAGCTACTTGCACATCGAAAAAACTTATAATCATATAAGACTGGTACTAGATGGAAGATATGGATTAGGTGGTACATCTCTACTATGAAATATTTAATGCTTGTCAATGGTTCCCCCGAGGGTTTCTTTGCTTCCCCAAAAGTCCGAGGCCCCTCTATCCTCTCTCTTGATCATCCTTATTTTGAGAGCAGAGCGAGAAAGGTACACTGAGATGTTCAAGGTTGGAAGGGTGAGCAATTTCAACTTGTAGATTTTCCATCTTTTGTTCACTAACGATTCAATTATATTTTGTAATACGGATCCTCTTCAACTGGGATATTTGAGACATGTTTTTTCTCTGTTTTGCAGCAATTTCAGGCCTGAGTGAATCTTTGCAAGTCCAGGATTATCCTGGTGGGTGAAGCGCAATTGAATCGTTTAGCAGCCATTTTGGGGGTCCAAATTTTGTTCTGTGACTGTGGCTTTTTGCATGCAAGAAAAATAGCCCATGGCGGCCGCTAATAGCATCCAAATCTGGACTGGAAAGAGGTGAACGGAGTTTATCTCCTACGAAGTTGTCCATGGAGCAAGAATAAGCTTTTGGCGAGATCAATGGAAGGAAGACAAATGTTGGAAGGAAGACAAATGTTTGAGTGATCTGTATCCAAACATTTTTAAGTTAGCTGTGGATAGTGAGGACAGCAGGGCAGATTCTGCTCAGTCATAATGGCACCACATCCTGGAATTTAATGCTCCATTGAAAATGTTTAAGTTTGGGAACTAGAAGACTTGCTAAGCTTGCTTAATAGTATTTAATAAAAATTAAAAGAAAAAAAGGGGTAGGTGGTGGAGTGGACAGTTTGATGTGCCGGGGTTCCAAATCGAGCCGGTTCAAGGTCAAAGCTTTCTACAAGGTGTCGGAGGTATCACGGGAGGGGATTTTCCCTGGTATTTAATATGGGGTAATGGAATCCCGCCAACTGGAGCAGAAATTGAACAAGTGAATAAGAATCATATGTAAAGAGAAACAATCAAAATACCTTGGCAGAAGAAGATGAGGAGGAGGGTGGTTGAGAATCAGACTTGGGGAAAGCAGGTTCGAGAGCCTTGAATCCATCAGAAGTGCCCTTTCCTACTGCCAATCCAGAATCATACAGGAAATCCAACCTCTCCTGCTTACTGCAAAATTTAGAATATATTAATAAATCAAGCAAGAAAACAAAAGGGTCGGATGGATAGTCAATTTGTTCAACGAGAGAATCTGGGATGAGAAGAAGAAGAAGAAGAAGAAGAAGACGACGACGTACGAAACGAGGCCAGCTTGCTCCTGAAGGAGGCGAAACTCAGAGCGCTCTCTCTCCTCGTGGATCTGCTTGCGGAGCTCTTCCAACTTCTTCTGCTCGGCTTCATGCTTCTGCTCGGCTTTCCACACATTCTCTATGTTCCGAAGGCTCCCCGTGTGCCATCCCTTCTTGTTCAGAAACTTCAAAGCCATCGCCTCGCCCCGACACGAACGATCGATCCACCGATAGACTATATCACGGAAATCGAATCGAATTGAATTACTGTCCTCTCCTCCCCGCTCAAACAGGCTCTGTATCTCGCCCTTCTTCAAACCCTACCAACCCTGTTTTTCACAGACGCGGTCCATCTTACCCCTCACCTCACCGCGAATAGACTACGTGTTTTGTGGATAAAAGGATTGACAAAAAATACAATAAAAATAAAAAATGTGACATAAAGTAATATATAAAAAATTTAATTAAAAAAAAAGTACGAAAATTAATTAAATTTTATGAATTTTAGTGTTACCAAACGTGACCCTATAATTAATTGTCTTTGCCTAAAAGCACACGTAAGGCACTGTTTGACAAAAATAACTGGTAACTAAAGTCATCCGCAACTAATTTTTTATCTTTTTTTAGATGATTAAATTCATATCCTCACATTTTAAACTTCTTGCAAATTTTAAAGGATAAAAATATTAAATTAATAAAAAGTTAAAAAGTTAGTTATTAAAAAATTAATTTTTTTTCCTTCCCAAATATTAAAAAAATTAACTTTTTAATAATTAGTTAGTAGCTAATTACAAAAAAAAAAAAAAACTAACTTTTCTATTCCCTAAACCAAGCCTAAATATTATTTAACATGCAAATAAATCAAATCATATCATATTAACTACTAGCGATAACTCGTGTTTATATCACTTCTCAACTAAAATTAAATATACATATATTTGAAATTGAAATGTATTAATATATTTTCTATTTTCAAAAATTCAAAATAAATTCTCTTTTTATTATATTTTTCCCTTTAGAAGAATTAAAGCACAACTTGAAAGTTATCAATTAAATGTCCCATATAAATTTGAAATCCAATATCACTATCACATTTATAATTCAACCGAAAGATCAAAGAATCATCATTCGTTGATTAATTTTATAAAAATAACTTCAATTAAAAATATTATTATTAATTATACGTTGTGCTTTATAAAAAAATATAGTCAACCTTACTAATTTAAATTTCAGAGCATGTAACCTAGAGAAAGAGAAGAGCTAGACATTCTGATGGGAAAAAACAAAATAGCTTGTAGCCTGGGCGTAGGGAAGCCGAAGCTTCGACCAGTTATAACCTGGCAAGCTGATAGTTCCCTGGTTTTAACTTCTGACGCAGTTTTGACCCCTAAAATGATGGAATTAGGCTTCGGCCAAAAAAACAAAAGTTATAACCTCCAACACAAAAAGATTTGCATCAAACCGATTTGTGAGTCAAAAGTTATGTCCAAAATACTGAACACATGTCAGACTGTATCTCCTGAACAAATTGAATTCAAGGCTATTATTGAGCCTTTAGACTTTAGAATTTTAAAAAGTGTAAAGCATGAAAGTTGTAGGTCTTGAAGTCTAGTTTCTATAAGTGTAAAGTTTACAGATATCGGAGTTCTGCTCTATTTTATATGAATTTTTTTTTCAAGCTGCTATCTCTGATTAGCCTTTAATTGATGCTTGTCCGGATTTTTAGAAGAATTTTATGTCTAGAGATTGATTTAAATTTCCAATTTCCCTCCGTTAGTTGTAGATATGTTAATGATTTTTATTCATGTGTAATTTTGTTTACAAGGCCTAATCTAGTTAAAGCACTTATACTGTTTGATGAAATGCTTAAGTAGATCGTTAAGTTGATACTACTTAGTCATCTTCCAATTGATATGAAATTATTTTAATTAGATATTATAAATTATTTTAACACTCTAATATTTATGATAACTGACTTAGATAATCAACTTTATTATGGGCAGTTGGATGACTTATTTAAACTAAAATGGTTAAGTAAAACCAAGTGTTTGATAAAATGTCCAAATGAAACAATAAACTTGTTCTTCCCTCATTTGGTTTTCTTTAAATGAATTTGATTTATTTTAATTGATTTTTTAGGCATTATTTTGTCAACCTAGCAAGTTATATAACTCTATTTTTATGATTAGGTCAATTTAATGAAACTTATTTAAATACCTTCCTAAATATTGGAATAATTCTATGGACATTTGTGGATATCTTGAAGTTGAAAGCCTATGATAAGCGTTTGGTTATAAATAAGAGGATAATTGGAATTTATTCAAATTGTTATTTTGAATAATATTAATATCCTACCAAATTAGAGGCTTATAATGTATTAGCTTTATAATCTCACATTGGCTTCATTGTTCAACTTATGTACTATTCTACCCAGTTAGAATAAAATAAAACTTATAAATTTTTCTAAAGTTAAATATAAGCCCAAAGAGTTACTTATTATCTTCATATTCGATAAAATAATAAAATAAAGAGGAAAAAGAGATAAAAACTGAGATCAAAGCCAATAAGGTTTAAACTCGTGACTTCAAATCGTGATTAGGTTTGCCCTCCCACTGAGCTACCGGCCTCAGCTTGATTAATATACTAGTAGGAATTATTTTATTCTTATCAAAGTTAGTACGTTAAACTTATCAAAAGAATTAACTAAAATGCTAATTCAAAGTCTAAATTATTTCTATCTATTTGTTACTTGTTAATTTACATGTAGTACCTATCTTTGTGATGACAATATTAGTGACCATGTTAAATCTTTGATTCATTGAGAATTATGATTGAATTATGGAATGAGATAAAATACTTAGAAGTTTACTGTATGTGACTGAATAATCCCACTTAGGATTCATTACCTAGGAACATTGCCGGTTATTATTAAAAATATCTTATTTCTATACAAGGTACCATTGGGAATGTCAAAGGGTGAGAATAAGTTAAGGCACTCAGTGCTAAAGTTATCTTTGGCAATGAGGTGATGGGTGGATAGAAATGGCCTTTTAGGTAAAGATAGGAACATATGCATTTTGTTTGGGAGATGCTCATTTCTAACCTGCCCAATTAGGTAGCCGGTCACGACGGCTAGGTTTTTGGTGGGTGATACCATCGGAACGTATTGGATGCTAAGCCCATAAATTTACTGGTTCCCAAGGCTGGAGGTAGAGGAGGATAGGAATATGATTATCCTTAAAGGATTTAGATTAAACCCTTTTATCAAAGTTTACTATGACTGGTAACTTTTCTTGCTTATGTATGAATGATGTGTTGGAATTATTTAATTACATTTAATTTCGTTTGATGAATATTTTATAAAAAAATGGTAGAAAAAAATATATGAAACCTGTATCGCTATAGGGTTTGATCTGAAGACCTTAAAAATCTGAATTTGAAATCCCTACTGCTGCGACACCAATTTCATTGTGGCACAAACAACAACATTAAACTATTTGACATGTAAGTAAAATAGTAGTTACAGTGACAGCCTCATCGAACTATTGTAAATGTAATTTACATTTTTCAGTTGGGATCTATAAAATTATTTGTTGCATGAATAGTATGCTACCTAATCACATTCATTGTATTGGGTCACCTAATACAGTGTAGTATTATGACTACTGCATATAGGCACTTAGGAGATTCTGATTACTGGGCCTTAGTAGCCCACCCCTTTGTGGGAATATTTTTCAAGATATTAAACACAGGGATACTGAAGATGAACTAGAAAGAGATTAATTTCTCTTAAATATTCCACCAAAAGAGCTATCTATTTTTTTTTTCTTGCGCAGCACTGGAAGACTCTATTTATAATTGTGGTTTGTAATAATAATTATTGGATGATTGTAATCATTAAGTTTAGAATTAGTTTGTTTTTATTTGGTATGTAATGTAAATTACGTGGTTAGGATGCTTAGATGGCTCTGTAATTCTATTCTCTATCTTTATTTTGTACTCTGTAGATGAATTCCATCAAATGATTTAGTATAATGGCTTATAAATTATTTGGGATAAATTAGAGATTTTGAATACCTTAAATTTATTACTTGGAGTCAACCCCAATTTGGAGGAAAATTTGGGGGGTGACGGTGGATTATTATCATTCTATTTTTATATTCGACAAACAATCCTAAGTCACTCCTAGGTATTCGGGTTATGAAAATCTGGGGCGTGACATGATTGAAGTTGCATGTAGTCTCCATAAGATCACAATTGGCTTTCTTGATGTTTATCTATCTGTTGTTCATCTAGTTTGATTGATTCTACCATGTTGATCGTCCTTGATATGTAAGACCACTTTTGATTGTTCTTTAGTTGGTTTGTCGATGACGTTGAAGGCTATTTAGCCACCGTGATCATCTATTTTGATTGGTTGATTTCGTAACCAAGCAGAGTTTGACTGGAGGTTTTGTTTGTCCCTTATTCTTCATGACAACTGTCATGGTCTTCTTTTTTAAAAAATTTATTTGATTATTGTTGGTTATTATTCTGAAAACACACGTGAAATCATGCATGCCTTAATCTGTATTCTTAAAGGTGGATGATGTCCTTCATTCTATTGCACCCAAGAAATTAAATGGTATGAATTATTTAAGTTGGATACATGCAGTGAAAACATTCCTTCAAGGAAAAGATAAACTACAATATATTACTGATGAGCCACCATCTTCTAGTGATAACTAGTATCGTGTTTGGATGAGTGAGTATACCATTGTTATGAGATTATTATGGTATAATCTAAAGGATTCAGTTGCCACTACAAACATGGGATTATCTTACAGAATCTTACTCCCAAAAAAGTAATATTTCTCAAGTCTATTAGCTGCATGAGCAAATGTTTTCAACAAAACAACGTGAAAGATCATTGTCTGATTATTATAGTCACTTGAAGGGTTTATGAGAGTAGCTGCTGTAGTATCGACCATTTAACAAGGACCTGATACGGTAGAGAAAGTACTGGGAAGAATTTATAACTGCTAATTTCTTATCTGGTCTTAATCCTACATTTTGACGATTTAAGGATCAAATTCTAGTAAGTGAAACCTTACCTACTGCCGCTAGTGCTTATACCTACAGATAATGATCATCATTGGGAAGTTCAATTAATGATCATTTAGTATCCTCCAACGATTCTTCTGTACCTCTTAGTCATCGATGAAGCCGTGGAGGTTCTTCTTAAGGTAATTCTCGTGGCAATCATGGTAGATGTATTGTATGTGGTGGTTCTTGAGTTGGAGGACATTCCTTGAATGGTAGAGGTGACAGCAAATGTGACTTTTGTGGTGGGACAAATCACACTGAGCCTTATTACTAGAAGTAGTATAGAAAACCTAAACAAATAAGTCATATTTCTGATCATGCATTTATTCTACTTCCAGTGTCCGATAATAGAACTACCACATCTAATTCTCAGGAGACTAGTACTTTGAGCTTGGCATAGCTTCAGGAACTTATCCAATCTTTACATGTTTCTAATTCTTCTGCCTCCATTGCTACCCTAGCTAACTCAAGTAATCCAACTCTTGTAGCCTCATCTTCCCTTTCCTAGATCCTTCTTCCTGGATCATTGATTTAAGAGTTAGTTCACGTATGTTCGTTAATTCCTCTTTATTGTCTAATCTTAGTCAAATTCATCATAATATTATATTAGTTGATGGTTCTTCTCGTCTTCTGTCTAGTAAAAGGACTCTTCATCCCTTATCATCTCTTAATCTCCCTTTTGATCTTTTGGTACCTAAATTTCCTTTTAATTTACTTTCTATTAGTTAGCTAACCAAGTTATTAAATTGTTTTATAACCTTCTTTCTTACTTCTTGTGGTTTTCAGGACCTCACGACGAAGAGGAAGATTGGCTTGGGGGCATGAAAAGGATGATGGCCTATATTATCTTGATCATGATCACTCTCCGGAATATATACCTTTTATAGCTCTTCGTTCTTCTGTCTCTCCTCTTCAGTGGCATCTTTAGCTGGGTCATCCTTACTTAGCTCGGTTGCAGTTAATTGTTCTAAATTTGAGTTAAGTGTCTAGTCTAGAATGTGAAGCTTGTCAGCTTCGCAAGAATCACTGTAGTTCTTTTCTTAATCGTGGTATTAGTCGTGAGTTAGATCCTTTTGTTGTAGTTCATACAGATGTTTGGGGCCCTTCAGTTTTATTAGTGTTAATGGTTTCTTGTATTTTATGATATTTGTTGACAATTTTTCCTGTATGACATAACTTTTTGTCACACCACTATTTTAGGATACATATTTAATCCTTTAAATAGAGTGGACATGTGATAACCTGGGAATTTCTATTTTCATAATTAAGTAATTTTGGAAATAGATATGGTGGAATGGAAGATAAATAAATTTATTTGTGGTTAGTTTAAAAATTTTTGAGCTTGTTGTGCTTATAAAATGTTTTGGGCCTAAGAATGTGAGCGTTATACAATTGGCAAAAGGAGTAAGTTTCCGTGGGCGCATGCGATGGTGGGCACACAAGAGGAAGTCTCCGTGGGTGCACGAGATGGTGGGCGAAAGTTTTCGTGGGTGCATGCGATAGGTGTACACCCAAGAAGGATAGGTGTCCGAGATTTTGTTGAGTCAGATTCTGCCTCTGTCAGTTTGATTCCCCCCTGATCGTTTCCATTTCAACCTTTTCAAGCTTCCATGACATAGTATAGGAGAGGGCCACTATCGCTAGCTTGTTCTCCAAGAAAATGTGTGTATATGTATGTGTAATGGAAGAGAGAGAGAGAGTTTGGTCGGAGAAAAACATAGAAAACCAAGAAGAGAACTAAAAGAGACTAAGGTTTGGAAGTTGTTCAAACCTCAATTGAACTCAAATTCATTTTGTGGGAATGAAATTAAACCTATATTGAACGTGTGTATGCAATCAGTTTGTTATTAGGATTAATGGTTTGGATATACGACCTAGTCGAATTTTCTTGGGCTTGTCGGTGAAGTCACAGTCTTGGTTTAGCCTATTGTTTTTCCTTTGGTCTTCACTTGACATAGGGATTTTATGCCTCTTACTCAAATATATGATGTATAGAAAAGATTAGAATAATATTAGTATGATTATTTTAAGTTTTGGATGAAATCTATGGGAGATAATGGGAGTTATATATGTATATATATGAATATATATGCCTATATTGAAGAAAATGAAATTTAATCCATATTTGGATCCATGATTGATAAAAAACCCAAGTTGTTTATTCCATTTAATGCCTATAAGTTTTATGGTGAAGTTTGAAATAAGAGATTGTAAGAATTTTGTTCCAAATTGAGTAAATTTGAGGTCCCAAGTGGATAACCATGATAGAAATAGAAAATAGAGTATCGAAAATGAATTCTATCTAGATCTTGGGTGCATGTGACACTATCCTATTGGGTGCCCGTCATCTTAGGCACATGTGATACTATTCTGTTAGGCACCTGCCATCTTGGGCACAAACGACACTATTCTATTAGGCACCCACCATCTTGAGCGCATGAGGCATTTTCCTTTTGGGCGTCCTTATCTTGGTCGCACATAAGAAAGCACAGTTGAACACCCATTAACTCTTGTTCAAATTTCAAGCTTAGTTTTATTTGGTCTTTCCACCACGAATATACAAAGGTTTTAGAACTTATATTTTTACTTGATAGATAATGTGTTTAATGATTTAAAATGAAATTAATTGTTATTCAATTTGTGATTTGAGATGCATGAATAATATGATAAATTTGTAATATTAGTACTTTTGTTGACAAGTGAAGGTAAATGAATAAAACTTTGAATAAGAGAAGTAGAAAGAGAAGAAAATGATAAATTGTTATTGATTGGAATGTAGTTATGTGTTGTTTAAAAGTTTGATATGGTGAAACTATGACAATGGTTATGAAAACTGTAAATGAGATAAAATGGCATTAAGAGTGATATTGTGATATGGGAATGGAGGGTACGGGAAAATAGGAAGGGTACAGAGATTACCCTAGGTTTGAAGACTCAAAATCTGTGCAGTGATTGGTATTCATACCAGTAGTTTAGTGGCCTACAACATGAGTTACATTATGGCTAATTGTGGCTTTTAAAGACGACATATATTGTGGCTAATTGTGGCTCTGAATGATGCATTGATTGTACCTATCTCGTGGATTTAAAATGGAAATGAAAATGTGATTGAAAAATGATTACACTTGACAAGTGTAATTATAAGACTTCTATTTTTGCATGAAACCATGCTCTTTATTAATTTATCTATGTGTTTTGCTACTTTTTATACTAATTCGGTTTATTTTTCTTAATTGTTGTGAAAATGACTCAATAAGCGCAATTGAGAGTGTTAAAGATGAAGAATACGATAAGTGATAGCTCGTGGTACACTTGCATGGAGTGGGTGTCCGGACACCATCAGGACCGCAGAATACAAAGCTAGAGAAAAAAGAGTCTGGGAGCACACTGCCGTCCGAACACCCCATTTTGGGTGTCCGGACACCTGGGACGCGCGAGATGATTATTTTATTTCGTTTTTAGGGTTTTTGAGCACTTCATATAAACACCTCATTAGCAGCCATCAGGGGAGTCTTTTGATATACTTTTTTTCAGTTTCTTCAGGACTTTAGAATGTAGTTTAGGGTAGTTTTAGGATTGATTTCTTTGGTTTTTGTTCGTTGATTTCATTTTGATATTGCTTCGAAGTACGATACGTAAGTTTTATTTAATGAATCTCGTTTTCTTTTTGCTTTCGTTTTTTATTCACTGCTTTATTACTTTATCTATGTTAAGCTAGGTTTTAAACTTGATCTAACCTATCAATGATGAGTGAAACCTATTTCATGATTGGATGTGATTAAATCCTCATATACAATGTAAAACTTATGTGTTAGGGTTCTTGTTTGTCTAGATCTATTTTCTAATATTTTCAAAACCTTCGAAAACATATGTAATTGATCATATTTCGTTGAAATCACTGATAACTACATATGATTAGAATTTTCTTAATACTTTGAAAATGTAGAAAACGAATCTAGATTTATTTTCTAGTTATCTTTTCCTTTTGGTTTTCAAAACCTCGATCATATTTCCTTGAAATCCCTGATGACGTTACTTGATTATAACTTTCTTCATATTTTGAAATCAAAGAAAAAAATTCTGGACCAAAGAATGTTTTTAAGATGAAATCTTTCCGGTTTTATTTATCCTAAAAAAAAAAAAAAAACGTGATTTTAAAATCGTGCTTTGGAATTAATGTTTTAACGATAAAATTTTTTCGGTTTACTTTTCCTAAACGTGAGCTGTAAACCGAGATAATAGTCACATCTAAAATGAGAATAAAGTGTTCACCCAGATTTGTAGGTTAGATCAAGTCCTTTTCATTTTGAATATTTGCAATTTTATTTTATTTGTTAATTAGTTAAAAACCAATCAATCCAAACCCAAAACTTATTTTCTTTTCCTGTACTTAAAACTAAACAATAGGTAGAAGAACTTAGCAAACCCTAGTGTTCAATCTCATAGTTCATTTTGGATTTGACCTCGGACTCACCGAATTAAAACTACACTGCACACCTTTGCACTTGGGGGTTAGTTTAGACGCACTATTTAGAAGCGGTCAAGTTTTTGGCGCTATTGCCAGGGAACTTAGTTTTGATTCATCAGGATAAGTCTAGGTTACCCTTCTACTATTTCCTAAAAAAAAAAAAAAAAAAATTCTTGAACGTGGATTATGTTTCTTATAATTCTAGTTCACTAGATACCACCCACCCACTCTTTGGTTATTTAGGCAGCATTTATGGAATGGATTTTTGCCTAAAAACTTTTTCTATGCTACCTAAATTTTATGGACTTCAACATGAGGACCCTAGATTTCATTTAGAACATTTTGAGTCAGTTTGTTTCTATTGCACAAATGGTTACTTGGATGACACATTTATGCATAATGTTTTCCCGTTATCATTATGTGGAGTAGCCGATGATTAGTGTCGGGCCGCTACTTGGTCCATTAATATTTGGGAAGAGTTACAAAATGATTTTATTGCAACTTTTCTCCCCAAGTTTCAAAACTTCACTTTACGCTTTCAAATTATAAATTTTTGTTTCAATAAGGGTGAAGTATTTTATAAATGCTGGGAGAGATTTAAAAACCTTTTAGAAACTTTCCCAAATCATGGACTAGATTTAGGGTACATTCTAGGCATATTCTATAAGGCTCTACCTTGTGAGTTATACCAAGTGTTTGATAAAATCTTAGGTAGGGAATTTCTTGACCTTACCCCAGAAGAGGCATGGTCATTTTTTGAATTTCTCTATGAACACACTAAGCCACAAGAAAAACTTGAACCTAGTTTTGAACCTCATTCACTTGAAAGCCACACTAACCATTTCCCACATCCTCGTACTTCACTTGATCCTCATGATCTATCCTTAGAAAGTAGAGCAGGTTTGGAGCCTGATTACTTGGATATTACACGTCCTAACCCCACTCTATTCACCAAGGGCCAATCTGATGAACCCCTAGATCATTAGCTTATTGAATCTAGCGATACACAAGTTGAGTCACTCTGCAAGCAAACTCAACATAGGGAAGAAATTAACTTAAAAGTAGATTCTAGTGCACATGAGACTTCCGCACATATTGGCTCTACATTAGATGATACATTGTTCGAGTCCACAGCATGTCCTTATATTCGTCCACGCACTGAAGCTGAAATAGCTGAATTTAGGGCCTTTTTGTTACTTGCACGAGAAAATTCTAATTCAAAAACCCTAGACTTTGAGTAGAGCGACTATTCTGATAATGGTTGCGATAATGAAAGGAATGAGCTCTTTGACTCACTTTGACTCATTCCCACCAGACTCTAACATGCACGAGACATCATCTGTTGAGAGTTTAGAGGACATGCCAACCAACACCACCACGGAGCTTGAAGCTTATCCCACCCTAGCAATTCAGATGACCTTGGAAAATCCTAAGACTTATTTTGAGAGCTTTGATGCTATAGGTTCAGGGGAGCACACTGTTGAGCCAGTCAGTTTAGCTTCATCATGTTCTATCACACCACATACTGAGAACACTTATGATATATCTTTTTCTACTGGGGACAGTACACTTGATGATTTACTAATTGAGACCCCTACATTTGAGTGCAAGTATGATTCTAATTATCGTTGGGTTCCTACTTTAATCCCACAGGACTCTCATGAGCATGAATTTTCTTTATCATCCTTTGAGAGTTCAACAGATAGGCCTAAGAGTGAGAGTGGTGCACACCTCTCCTCTTTTGTCGTCACCTCGACTGAGAATCTTACTGAGGGAACTGAACATGTTTTGACTAAGACTGACCACACATTTAGGGAAGTGGTGTCGACCAAAGAGATAGTTTGCATTGACTTCTTAGGTGTCGACGGGATACTAGAAAACACATAACCACATTCCATGTTCACATATGCATATAACCTTAGGCTGTATTTAAGATTCAAAGATCCTGATAGGTGATGAATTCTCCAATGATCTCTGCACTAGGAGCACACTCATTTTTGGTACCACCTAGATTCAAGGAGAATATTCTATTTCTAAAACCATTTGGTGAGACATGGAAGAGATCAAGGATTGGATAGTATATTTTTGCATTAACCCTTGTATATTAGTAGATTAGATTTTTCTTTCTTTATTTTTTGATTTATTGTGAGTTTAGCTTTTCTTTTCTTTTATTTTTATTTTTTCTTTCTACTAACTCTTTTTTTCTTGTTTTATTGTTCTTTTATTTTTATCTTCTTTTAATTCTAACATATTGCTTGAATAGTTCTTTTGTTTTTCTTCAAAATAAAGAAGTGCTTGAGGTAATATCCTTCCTCTCTCTTTTATTTAGTTTTGCACTTCCAAATTAGTACTTCATATTCATAATTGTTGTTGTTGGGAGTACTATAGAACTTAAGTTAGGGGGATGTAGTGGGTGATGCCTTAAGTGGCTTGAATAATGGGTGCATGCTTGGTTTAATTTGTGCTTTATTCTTATTTGTGCCTTTTATGATTATTGTTTCATGCTCATCATAACACTCACTATTGCACACTACCAGACTCACATATGCTTCATAGTTCTCACATTGAGGACAATGTGAATTTTAAGTTGGGGGGTAGGGTTTGCATGATGACCTTTTGTGCCAAAATTGCATAATTTTAAACTTTTTGAGCGTCTTTAGGCCTAAAGACATGAATTTAGCACATTTGCACCAACATGTCAGCCCTTTTTGGTTTGGTTGATTGTGGAATTGAGTGAGAGAGTGATAAATGAGTTTTGTTCAAGCTTTAATAGGAAACTTAGTTCGAATTGAGTGTGTTATGACCTTGTGCATTTTTTTACTATCATAGAGAAGAGTTTATGTACTTAGGAGTGGATTTTGTTTAACATTGGTTAATTGAGCATTCTTGGACTAGATAGAGACTTATACCCCTAATGGTGAGCTTTTGAGCCTATTATTCTTTTCTTGGGAGGTTGCATATGATCACAGCTCTTTTGTGCTTCATTTTGGTTTTCAATGCACCAATTGTATCACACACACTTGCATGAGTTTTACTTGGCACATTATGAGTTGTTGCAAGCTTTAAACATGATGCTAGGCTCTCTTTGCTATTTTTGTGCCTCTTTGTCCTTCCTTGATATGAAATTGCCCTAGGAACCGACTTGAAGCCTTTTTAATAAAGTGTGTGATATATATATATATATTTTCTTTGGTTCCCACCTCATATATTATCCTTTAACCTTATTCACACACTTTAAGTCTTACCCTCACATGTTTTGGGTTGTAAAAGTGTCTCAATGTCAATGATGTGAATGGGGGTTAGGAATGGAAATTTTTTAGAGCATATTGGGAGGAAATATTGGGTGGAGAATCTAGCTTATGTATTTTCATTATTTCAAAAAAAAAAAAGAAAAAAAAGAAAAGAAAAGAAAAAAGAAAAAAATGAAAAAAAAAAAGAAAAGAAAAAAATGAATAAAATGAAAAAAAGAAAAATAATTTATCATTCATTTTGCTTATGAAATTATGGGACTTGTACATTATTTGCAATATTTACAATTGTCCCAAGGGTAGTTTGTAAGTTTGTGAATAAGCTTCTTGTTGAGATCCTTGTTGGGGTTTGGAAAGGAAATGGGTAGTTGGGGACTTGTGTGCACTTGAGCATCTTTATCCCAAGACATGTGCTTTGATTTCCATATCATCCATTGTTAACCATTACCTTTGGCCAAGTTACAACCAAAACAAAGACCTAGTGGATTCTAAGCAAGCAACTCTTGTATTTTGCATGTAGTGGTCTTGTGTAGGCTGTGTGGTGTGCTCTCTTACATTTGCATTGCAACATGGTTATGAGCTGTCCACTTTGAACTTCAATTCAATTCACTCACTTATTTGTGGGGCTATGTGCAACTAGGATAACATTATATGCTAATAGGTATGTGTGAACCCTTGATGAGTGAATTCCTTTCTATGAGTGGTATCCTGTGAGCATTTGAAGTCAAAACCTAGTTCCGTTTATGCTTTTGCAACCTTGTTGAATGAATGAAATAATTTTGCACACATGCTTTTTCTACTTTCATAGTCCATACATTTACGCTTAGCACTTGGTAATTACACATGATAATTGGGTTTTGTGACTTGTTAGGCCTGAACTTGATTTATTTTTTATCTTGATCACTTTTTAACACTTTGAGACCATGCCACAGAATTTTGTGCGTAGATTCACTGCAAACTCTCACGAGACCTTACTCGTCGACTAAGGGGAACCTAGGGGTTTAAAGGGCTTGCTGCACGTAGCTAAGTGTAGCCGTGTTTCCAACGAAAAGAGAAATAGGATAGTAGTTTAGTTTAGTTTGAATAAAATCATTGCTAGGGACTAGCAATGCTTTAGTTGGGGGGCGTGATTACACTTGAAAATTGTAATTACAAGACTTCTATTTTTGCATGAAACCATGCTTTTTATTAATTTATTTATTTGTTTTGCTACTTTTTACACTAATTCGGTTTATTTTTCTTAATTGTTGTGAAAATGACTCAATAAGCGCAATTGAGAGTGCTAAAGACGAAGAATACGATAAGGGATAGCTCGTAGTACACTTGCATGGAGTGGGTGTCCGGACACCTTCAGGACCGCAGAATACAAAGCTAGAGAAAAAGGAGTCCGGGAGCACACTGTCGTCCGGACACCCCATTTTGGGTGTCCCGACACTTGGGATGCGCGAGATGATTGTTTTATTTCGTTTTTAGGGTTTTTGAGCACTTTATATAAACACCTCATTAGCAGCCGTCAGGGGAGTCTTTTGATATACTTTTTTTTAGTTTCTTCAGAACTTTAGAATGTAGTTTAGGGTAGTTTTAGGATTGATTTCTTTCGTTTTTGTTCGTTGATTTCATTTTGACATTGCTTCAAAGTACAGTACGTAAGTTTTATTTAATGAATCTCGTTTTCTTTTCGCTTTCGTTTTTTATTCACTGCTTTATTACTTTATCTATGTTAGGCTAGGTGTTAATCTTGATCTAACCCATCAATGATGGGTGAAACCTATTTCATGATTGGATGTGATTGAATCCTCATATACAATGTAAAACTTGTATGCTAGAGTTCTTATTTGTCTAGATCTATTTTCTAATGTTTTCAAAACCTTCGAAAACACATGTAGTTGATCATATTTCCTTGAAATCACTGATAACTACATATGATTAGAATTTTCTTAATACTTTGAAATGTAGAAAACGAATCTAGATTTATTTTCTTGTTACCTTTTCCTTTTGGTTTTCAAAACATTCGAAAACTTGTAACCTCAATCATATTTCATTGAAATCCCAGATGATGTTACTTGATTATAACTTTCTTCATATTTTGAAATCAAAGAAAAAAATTCTGGACCAAAGAATGTTTTCAAGATGAAATCTTTCCGGTTTTATTTATCCTAAAAAAAAACGTGATTTTAAAATCGTGCTTTGGAATTAATGTTTTCACAATAAAATTTTTCCAGTTTACTTTTCCTAAACGTGAGCTGTAAACCGAGATAATAGTCACATCTAATATGAGAATAAAGTGTTGACCCAAATTTGTAGGTTAGATCAAGTCTTTTTCATTTTGAATATTTGCAATTTTATTTTATTTGTTAATTAGTTAAAAACCAATCAATCCAAACCCAAAACTTATTTTCTTTTCATGTACTTAAAACTAAACAATAGGTAGAAGAACTTAGCAAACCCTAGTGTTCAATCTCATAATTCCTTGTGGATTCGACCTCGGACTCACCGAGTTAAAACTACACCGCACACCCTTGCACTTGGGGGTTAGTTTAGATGCACTATCTAGAAGCGATCAAAAAACAATGACGATGATGTTAAGAATGATAATAATTGGATTAAATGTTGAGGTCTGTAATGATGATTGGTATTTGAACTTAAATGTTATACCTTAATGATGTTCTGAGATTTTATTCACCTATTTGATTTTATTGACACTTGTTGCTAGTGATTCATTATGATTACGTTGAAGATGCTGATTTATTTGTAATAATTAATCTGCATGTTTTCACTTTACATATCATATATGTTAGTATTATACATTATGGGCATAAGTGGTTGGTGCTTAGGTCCCTATAGACTTTGCTGCAATTCTAGGACCTAAAGATCTAAGTGGACATTAAATTGGGTTAAGAGTTGCATAGTAGTTGCAGACCTTTGCTTTCTAATTGCTTAAGTTTAATATTATTTGCAGGGCTATAATATTATTTTAATTAGGAAGATTATTCGATTTGGTTGTAAAGGACATAAGGCCTATGTTATTGATTTGTGGAATGTGTTGGAGTCTCATATCCTGGCTGAGCCAGGGTTTGGTTTATTTTGTTATTATTGTTGGTTATTGTGCATATTGCTTCAGGGTGGTTATAATGATCTGATCAGGGAAATGATACTAGATGTATGGTTTGTATATTTATTCACTCACTCCTCGGGTCACGAGATTCGAGGTGTGATAGGTTAGTATTAGAGCCTAGGTCAGAATACCTAGAGATAATGGGAGTCTTACATTTGATGTTGCATGTTTAAACGTGATATGGCCTTTAATTGGACCTAATTTTGGAAATTAATAGCCTTGTTAAAATTTTAGATGGGGATGCAAAAAGGAGAATGCAGCAACACCAAACCTTAGCCAATTGATGAGGACATTATGTTTCCTGGTGATGATATCTTTATCAAAGTAGCAACGAGTGTTTGAATGAATTCCCCCCA
This sequence comes from Vitellaria paradoxa, assembly GCA_019916065.1. Classification (NCBI taxonomy): domain Eukaryota; kingdom Viridiplantae; phylum Streptophyta; class Magnoliopsida; order Ericales; family Sapotaceae; genus Vitellaria; species Vitellaria paradoxa. Next base: position 30,759,634 of record CM034237.1, on the reverse strand, counting down.
TAGAATAAGCTAGTGAGTGACAGAAATAACCCCATATCATCAACCATAAGGTAGCCAATAGTACCCTATTATGGGACGTCTTATCAAGTTCCATATCTCGAACACTACCCACATCAGTACACACTGCCTATTAAGTCACCTGCCTACCCCAAAATGCATTTCCAGTGATGATAGTACATAATGTGTCCATGATCCTAGCCGTCCTATAAGCTAATCCAATAATGACCCCAATAGTAACATTTCAACTCATTTCATGTTTGATTTAAGGAGCACGTAAGGGCCACACCCTCTTCCAAACATTTGTTGTTTATTCGCTTATGCTGGCTATTTACATTCCTAACTGTAACTAAACTTCTACTCAGGTGCACAACATGCGAAGGTTTGGTGAAACTTTCCCTGCAGAAATTAATGCTCTGTCGAATAGCCCGTTTACAGCAACACGTTGCTATAAAGCTTGTGATGTCAATAGGTTTTGATTTCGTATGAAAGAGTTAGGTGATAAATGGGCAACTCAGAACTACAAGGTTACACTCAACACTGATACTTAAGTTTTTCTAGTAGGAAGGATAGTAATCCTCGTGTAGGGGCTGTGTTCTACTACAGGTTACTTACAGATGTCATTGAAATGAGATACAGCAATGAATTCAAACCTATATTGTTTAAGTATGATTGGATAGATATTAGGCATGGTGCAAAAACCGATGATTATAAATTCACGTTAGTCAATTTCAACAACCTAATGTACAAGGATGATTAGATCAACAATGCACTATATATTCTAGTATCTCAAGCTAAACAAGTTTACTTTGTAGGGGATCCCACTAATCCGAACTCGCATGTTGCAGTCAAAATGTCACGAAGGGGGGTATTCGAAGTTGATTGCGATGTTCTGGAGATAGAGGGTTATCCATGACAAGATCTTAGTGACAATGTTGTCCCAGCTCATGAATAGGACATAAATTGGGTGAGAGAGATGCTTGAAGGAGATACAGTCGACATTTTAGGTCCATGATATTATCGGGTATTAATTATTCATTTTTTATAGTCATAAGTCATTTAGAAAATATATGTCATTATTATGTAGTCCAAACACCCTTACTTAATATGTTTTTATTAATGGTGAAATGTTAACACCTTAGGGATTAGGTAAATGGCTTGAGGTAGGAAGATAGGTCGTCCACTTAGTATGGGTGAGGCACTCCGTGCTGCTTGTGCACGTACTGCGGCTGAGGATGTAGCTAGTGCAGATCACCTCGGAGATATTGATGCCACTCAGCCTCTTGAGGACACACAGACGCATTTTGACTCTAACCCCCATACAGGCACTAGATACTACTCAACCTACCACCGTGTATAGCTCCATCCTTCATCTACAAACCCCACAGCCACCTGCCCCTAGAGTCGCGCCTACTCGATTAAATCTATAGCCCCCACTCTTCAGCGACATAGCCCCCTAGCACCTATGGCGCCAGCCATCAAGTCCCTATTGCATTCATCTTGTTCACTTCTCAGGCTGCCCACCATCAATCGTACTTCTTCCATGTCCCCTACCAAGCCATCCAGTTCTACTCGGGCTCCTATACCCATCTCCAACAGTAGGCATTGCTGTCTCAATGAACATGACTCTTTCCCACATCCTTCACATCTATCCCACAGGCTACTCGACCATGTACTTCATTAGCCACCTCTACCCCAGAGATACTCAGCCACCCACGAATGGCCCTGGTTCTTCGGATCCATTAGGTATACGCTTTTTTTTATATAAATGATATATCACATTGGTTATTTTTATATTTAGTATAAATATGACATATTGAGTTGGCACTTAGTAGGGTCTGCGAGTACCATAGCAGCCTCTTATTTTAGGAGAGGTCCCACCACTCTCCTACAGGGTTGGGGTAGCGGCTAGCCTCGTCAGGTTGAGTTTAGTAGCTACCATCATCTTGTGGGGAAGTCGGGTAGCTACCTCATTAGGCAATTGGGTGTGATGGTCTGCGATGGACGCCTCGTGCCGTTGTCTACCTTAGATTGGGCAACTGTGCCCACAGAAACATTAGACAACATATGGCAGAAGGTCACAGTGAGCAACGTTATCATGTTTCCATTGAATTTATTCTTACATAGTATTATTGTTAATATATAACATAAATTATGTGATTAGGATAATGTGGTTGACTGTCCTCCAGAGTTTCGGCCTATGTGTATGGCCAAGTGTCGAAAGATTTGAAAGGATAATAAGAGCACCGTGAAGAGGAAATATTTCACACCTTCCACGGGATCCCCGGACATCCTACAGCGATGTCCTCCGTGCATGGTTCTAGATTAGTGGCCAGACCTCGTAGCGTATTGGTTAAGTGAATCAGGCCAGGTATAATTTAATAAAAGTTTAGAATTTAATTCCATTGTCTTTGTTATAATTTTATATCTTTTTGATTATTACTGCTAACTTGAACGCAGGCAGAGGCGGCAATGAACTCAGCCAATCGGGCCAACCTTGGCGCACCTCACATGACGAGGGGAAGACACATTCAAAATATGCTCTATGAGGTATATAGTTATATAGTAGTTAATTACAACTTATATATGTTTATCCCGCATTTATAAGGTTAATAATATTTTTGTTAGCTAATGTAATTCACATTTTGTGCAGATGCGGGCACTGGAGATTCCTACCGATTGAGTTCACGTATTCGAGAGAATACGTAACTCGGCACACCCCAAATGCCCGGGCCATCATTGAGCAGATCCAAGCACGTCTAGCAGAGCTCCTGGAGGCACAACGTGACTTGACGAAGGTCTGAGACAGGATTTATGCGGAGCTTATTGGTTAGGATGGCCATGGCTACACGCACAGTGTGGGCTTTAGCATACTCCGATTCGTGGTTCGATAGGCAGCTACGATAGTGTCTAGTGCAATATTGTAGAGATGCACAAAGGCGGAGATTAAGCGGCTACTGATGGAGTGCTTGGATACATTTCGATCGGACGTGCGCGAGCGACTGCATGAGGAGATTCAAGAGAAGCTCCGAGCTGAGCTACAATAGGAAATCCAAGTAAAGATCCTTGCTAGTATTCATGCTAAGGTCCAGACCGAGGTTCGAGCTTAGGTGCTTGAGGAGGTATGTGCTAAGATGGAGGAGTGTATTGATCATCTGCGAAAGTAGTTGCGGGCAGAGTTTTGTGATAGTCGCCACTGACCCCAAGTAACATTTAATGAGCTTTAAAGGTTCCTTGTTTTGTTTATTTTATTCTCCTTCCAATAAATGATAACTAAAATTATAAACTACTAATTATAGGGTGGAGACAATGACATTGGGATGACCTCTAGGGTGTAGATATGATCAGCGTAAGGTATAAATCTATTTACAAACTTTTAATTTTTATTATTGTATATAGTTTACGATATAAACTTGACATTTATTGCAAACGAGGTTCATACTTAGGTTTTGACTCCGCAAACCAAGCAAACGGGGCCCGTTGCAAACTAAACTTCATGGGTAGCAAGTCTAGGTTGGTTACACAACTGTGGGAACAAGCAGAGCTTGAATCGGATCAGGTCAGGCTCGGGATGGCCCCGGGTAGGATTGAGTGGACACTTGAGACTTATCACGTCCTAAACTTAGGCATTAACTCTTCAAACCAGGCAAACGGGGGTCCGTTGCAAACCAGACTTCATGGGTAGCGAGTCTCGATCATTTCAAAATTGTAGGAACAAATGGGGCATGAATTTGAGTGATGGCGGGCCCAGGATGGCCCCGGGTAGGATCAACTCGATAGTAAAAGCTTAAGTGTCGACCGCTTAGATATTGACTCCTCAAACTGGGCAAACAAGGTCTGTTGCAAACAAAATTTCATGGTTAGCAAGTCTAGGTCATTCTGAGATTGTGAGAAAAGACGAGGCTTGAATCTGAGTCACAGCAGGCCCGAGATGGCCCCGGTAGGATCAACTCGGCAGTAAAGGCTTAAGTGTCGACTACTTAGGTTTTGACTTCTCAAATTGAGCAAATGGGGTCCGTTGCAAACCTACTTTTATAAGTGGTGAGTCTAGGTCATTTTGACACTGTGGGAATAAATAGGGCCTAAATCTGAGTCACGACGGGCCCGAGATGGCCCTGGATAGGATCAACTCGACACTGAAGACTTGAGTGTCTACAGCTTAAGTATTGACTCCTCAAACTGAGCAAACGGGGTCTGTTACAAACCAAAACTTAACGGGTAGTGAGTCTAGATCATTTTGAGATTGCCAGAATAGACAAGGCTTGAATCCGAGTCACGACGGGCCAGGGATGGCCCCGCGTAGGTTCAACTCCACACTAAAGCCTTAAGTGTCAACTACTTAGGTCTTGACTCCTCAAACTGAGCAAACGGGGTTCGTCACAAACCAAACTTCATAGGTAGGGAGCCTACATTGGTTAGAAATTACAAAAATAGACAGGGCTTAAATCAGAGTCACGGCAGGCCCAGGATGGCCCCGGGTAAGATCGAGTGGACACTTGAGACTTATAACGTCCTGAACTTAGGTTTTTACTCCTCAAATTGAGAAAATGGGCTCGGTTGCAAATCAAACTTCATGAGTACTGACTCTAGGATAGTTAGAAAGTACGAGAATAGACAGGGCTTGAGGTAGAGTCACGACAGGCTCATGATGGCCCTAGGTAAGATTGAGTGGACACTTAAGACCTATAGTGGCCTGAACTTAGGTTTTGACTCCTCAAACATTGCAAATGAGGTCCGTTGCAACCAAACTTCATGGGTTCCAAGTCTAGGTCATTTCAAAACTACAACAGTAGATAGGGCGTGAATTCGAGTCACAACAAGCTCATGATGGCCCCGAGTAGGGAGAGTTTACACTTATGCTTAATTAAATTTAAATATTTACACTTGAAATAATCTTATGAGTTTAATTTTAAATTCATAACGTGTGTGACATTTTTAATTTGATTGTTTTGTTAATTTTAGGTTTGATGGGTTCTCAAATTGTTTTGAGGTCGGCACATAATAAGAGGACGTTGTGTTGTTTCTAAAGTGTTTATAGTTAAACTCTTTAATGTTAGGTGTATTTTGCTACATATATATGTAACAAAACATATTTTATGAAATGAATATTTGTTAGATAATTTTAATTTCATAGCAATATATATATAGGTAGAATTAATGTACAAGTCTCGTTATATTGAATGTACAGTTTTTAAAAAAAAAAAATACCTTCGTCGATCGCTTGTAGGTGGTCGAAAATGCCATTATCGACCGCTACAAGCCGGACGAAGAAAGAATTGTCGACCGCTACATGGTGAACGAAGAAAGAATCATGATTACTACAAAGCGGACGAAAATACAGGTTAGGGGCCGAGGTTTTTGTCAACTACCTTGAGGCGGCCGAATATACTCTTTCTCGACTCGGGAGTGCACGTCTGCTACCAAACGGTCGCGAGGTGGTTGAGTATGCTTTTCTCGTCCGCTTTGCTTGTTTTTCTCGATCACTTCAAGTGGCCGTAAAAAGGGTTTTCCCCTGTAGTGCTCATTCGGACCTGTGTTCGAATAACTTTTCCATACTTTGTTAATTTTTTCAACATTTTTCTGGACCAACTCTGTCATTCGAAGGCTTGTGCACATGATTGTCCATCCAATAGGGATTCGAATAGATTTGACATCCTTTTAGTTTTTTTCACCTTTTGCATTCTTCTATGAGAAATTAAGTGTTTGGTCTTCTTTTCTTGAAATTGAAAAAAATTATTACATGCATGTTAGTAAATAAATAGTTATAACATTGAATTAATAAATGGTTAATCACATTTTAGGTTATTAATGTGTCAATTTATGTGATTGATCACCAACCCAACTACCACTTGTCGTTATTTGAAAATTTACAAGTCTGCTTAGGATAAACAAGATGATTTTTAACAAATAAAGGTCTATATAAGTTGGTGAGCCTATTTACATTTTGCAATAGATTCTTATACTTCATTTTATTTTTTCACTAGATAAAACTACATAATTACTTTATTCTTCTAATAAGATATTTTATATTATCTTAATGTCATAAATATCCTTCTGCAAAAATCCAATTCATATTAACTTAAAAAATTAGAGTACAGTATAAGAATATATTTGTGGATTGCAAATAGGCCCACACATACATAATTTATAGTTAAAAGTTAAAAACTAAAGATAAATAAAATAATCTTTATTTTTTATATTTATTGGATAAAAATATTAAAGTAATTCAAAATTAAATTAGAGAAGAAAATTAATTTCTTATCACTATAATAATATATTAATTAAAAAATAAAAAATCATAAAAAAGGTTGCTAGGAGTTCTTTTATTAGTTATAGAAGTATAACAATTGCAATAATGCTTTTTCAATATTGCATAAATAATTGCTATCTTAAATACTAATGATTTGACATGTAATATAGCATATTGGTTTCAATTTTTAAAATCTACCTATTACTAAAAATAAAAATAAATTAATTATCAAACAAATATTTTTAGATTTTATTTTAATATTATTTTTATTTTAATTTAAATTTATAAAAAAATTGAATGAGTAGTGAGTTTATATTTATTTTAAATTTCATTAATTACTTTTAATTATTTTTCCAAAACAAAAATAAAAAATGCGTTGCTACCACGTAAATAATTATAATAGATAATCACAAGGAAAATAAATAAAAATTAAAATAAAATTGAAAGTAAAAGATATTTAATTAATTATAGTTATATATATATATATATATACACTTAAAACAATTATGTAAATATTTTTGAAGTATATCAAATGGGTAATTATCTTTTTTTATTTGTAATGAAAAATAGAACAAGGGCAATGTGAGCTTTAAAATGCATAAAATGAAATAAAATTGATAAGCTAGAAATATTATTTATATAAAGATGTGCCAAAATAAAATAAAATGATAATTTTAAAATAGCGTGGGGATACTGGCACTCCTTCAAAAATTTCTTCCACTCCTTTTTATTTTATTTTATTTTATTTTTGCTCCTACAAAATTACAAAATTAGTCTTGTAGTAGAGGTCAATTAATACAAAACATATTGGATATCATATTATCCTCCCCTCTATTTATTATTACAAAACTAATATCTTCTACTTTTCAATTTTCTATAACATCCTCCACTTTTTATTAATTTATATGTTAAATTAAAAATCTACTGTTAATTATAATTTCATAAAAAAACTTTTTTAATAATTTTTTTATTTTTTAAATTAACTTTATAAATATATCTCTTAAGTAAAGATACTAAAGTTGAATATATGTTAAACTAAGAGGGTGAAAATATAATATTCTCTATTAAAACAAAAAATCTATGTTCCTCAAAATAAAAATCAAGTTATCAACCACTTTTTCGATGCAAGCAGTTGTCTAGAATTTTTATGTATCAAAATTGATCATTAACTTCTTTATAATTGTATTTAAGGTTTATGTGCTATTGGTAATGATTATTTTATTTATTTTTAATTTCTGAACTTTTAATTATATTTCATAAATTATATATGAGTAAGCCCATTTGTAATTTATAAATATATTCGTATATTTCACTCTACTTTTCACGTTAATATTAATTGAATTTTTTGTGGAAGGATATCTTTGACATTATGATAATACAAAGTATCTTATTAGGGGGAATAATTATGTAATTTTATTTAGGTAAAAAAAAAGGTGAAACACAAAAATCTATTTATGAAGTACAAATAAGTTGATCTTTATAATTTTGAAATAGTTAAGCTAGCTAGTCGACCCAATCAAAAGTTCACGCCACCTGTCTTCCCTCTATATATAATGCATATGCATTAAAAAAGATATTATGTTAAAAAAATATTATAATAAGTTACAAATTATGTGAAATATTTTGTGATTAATAAAAAAACCTTTGTTTGCATTAAAATTATAATTTTTTGTAATATTAGGTCAGTTTGCACGTATTTCAACTAATCCTAATAGTTTTAGAATTAACAATTAATATTTTACTGTTAAGCTACCATTCAGCGTTATAATTATAAAATTATCATTAACACATTATTATGATAATTTATTTTAATAAATTATTTGGACAAAATAGTATTACATATTTTATACCAATGTTTTGAAAATCGGATCGAACTGGTTGGTTCAACTGGTTGACCATTGATTGGTCCAAGAAACAGTCCAGTTGATTATTTAAATTTGTTTGAACTTCAAACTGGTGAAAAACCAACAACACAGTGATTAAATTGGTAAACTGTTAAACTGGTGTTGGTTTTTACAAACCAGCCTTTTTTATTTTTAAATGATAAAATAAAAAAAAAAACTAACATGCACTAACTTAGAATTGAACCTGTGTTTATATTGTAGCAAAGTACTATTCTCATAGTAAACATCTAATGCTTATGATTTTTTATTTTTGCTTGGTTTTGTTTATGTAATATATTACTTTTGAGTTATTTTATTTTAGGACATTTTTTATTGACATCTTTTATGAGTAAAACAAAATAAAGTACTTACCTAAAAAAGAAACAACAAATTAAAGTAGAAGAATGTGTGGAAAAATATAAAGTTTTAAAATCATTATATAATTCTAACATATTTTGATATTTTATTTATATATTTAAATATATTTATAATGTTACGATTTAATTCCAATTTAATTTCAGTTAAATTAACGATTAAATCATTAACTCGTGAGCCGGTCCATTTTTCGATTCGACGTACAGTTCGATTTTTAAAACATTGGTTTCCATCCAACCAAACAAGAAATAACTGATTCATACCGCAATTGCCCCTTCAAATCTGTTAGCCAAACAGGAGCATTTAGGAGGCGACCTGGGTTAGTACTGTCTTTCCAATTGTAAAGCGTTACGAAATTAGATCAGACCGGATGAAAACCAAAATAAACCCCATTTTTGAATTAAGGAACCGTTGACACAACGGCTAGTTTTTCCAAATGATTTTCCTATCCTATCCTCTCCTCGAGCGTTTTGTGTTTCTCGGCCATAAGCATGTTCAGAAAGAGGAGCACTTTGAGTTGAGTGGTTGTGGTAGATTAGAGAAGATAGATCTGACCAAAAGAAGAGTCTCGAGACGAGATTCAGAACGTCCGCTACAGAGCAATCAATTCGTTACCGTCGTCGTCACAATCTGTTACCATTGTCGTCACGAGATCGATTGAAGATAAGGTAAACCACTTCCCTTACTCAGATGCGTACATACATACATAGATACACACATAGATACATATATATATATATATATATATATATTTGGTTGTTGATTTACAGTGTGATTTTGGATTTCTAGCTTGATTTTGAATTCAATTCTGCATTTGTTTTTAATTTTTGCTTTTAATAGAAAGAAGGGGAAAATGAACGATGCGACGATTCAAGTTCACCCATCGACAACGCTTGGGCAGCAGCAAATGGAAACCCTATCATCCACGGCGGCGGCTCCTCCTCTCCCACATCGCCGGCCGAGGGTACGTGAGGTGAGCTCCAGGTTTATGTCTTCGGTGGTTTCGCCATCCGGTGCCGCTACTCCTTTCCCTAAGCACACAACCGCATCAACAACAACTCCAACCCCTCCAGACGTTCAATTCAGGCAGCAACAGCAGCAGCGCTCCAAGTCTGTGCAGAGGCGACGCCAGGAACCGATGGAACCCTTTTGTAGTGGCAGTAGTAGTAATTATGCCAGTGACAATGAGAACTTACCACCTCCTCCTGACACAGTTCGGAGTTTGGACACTCCACTGGGATTGCTGCATAATAGTAGAGTAGTGTCTGCACATAGGAGAAAGCCGCAGCGTGCTTCAGGCAAACTTCTAAAGGAGAACGGTAGCAGAGCAGAGCAGCAGCAACAACAGCAGCTAGATGTTTCGCAATCAAGAACCATCAGCAGTGGCAAATTCCATGGGAGTAGGAGTGCAAATGTTACCACTCCTTCAAGACCTGATACACCAGCACTGACTGGTGCTGTGGGTAGGATGATTTCGTCAAGATTCAGGCTTGGAACACCGCGTCCAACCAGCGCCACAGCAGTTACCGCAGCAGCAAAGCTGTTGCAATCGAGTGGGATGTCAGCCACTTTTCAACCTCCCAGCCCTGATTCTTACATAAATGGGGATGCATCCAAAGAAACAACAGCTTCCTTTCTCACTAACACTTCTTCTGTGGTTGACAATGCCAGTGATGAGAAAGATATTATGCAAGCCCTTGACCAAATTCCAAAACTGATTGGCTCCTATTCACATGATACCACTATTATGTGCAGTAGCTCTCCAATATTGGTCAAAAACAGCAAGACCTGGTCTACTCCAGATTTGCGCTCTTCTATGCCAGAGGTGGATGTGTTGCCAAACCTATCCTCCAGATTGCAGGCAGAGAGAAGTTGCAACATGGGTGATGCCATTGGCTGTGATTCATCTTCCACTTGTTTCCATTCTCTAAATAATTTGCCATTGTCAAGCTGTGAACATTCCTCCCCCTTGCACACTGTCAAGGCCAGTGAAAAACCACCACCTGTTCTCACCAAACCCTTTGCAAACTCTGTCAAGATTGGAAGTCTTTGTCTTCCTCCACTTCCGAGCTCAAAACTGGGAGCAGATTCAAGGAGGGAAAGGAAGACATTTAGTCATCAAGAAGAGATACATTCTCTGAAATTGCATCATAACCATTATCTCCAGTGGAGATATGCAAATGCAAAGGCAGAGGCCACCTTGCAATCCCAAAGAAGGGAAACAGAGGTTAGTTGTGTTCATATTTGGTTACCTTGATAAATTTCCTCAGGTATGATTTTAATTTGTTATAACTCAACGCTACATGGTCAATGGCCGTAGTTGTTCTAAATTAGATTTCCACTACCTTTAGTTTCATCATATAATAGACAAAGTTTGATTAGCTTAGGCTGATTATCTAGTTAATTTGTAGCAAAGAATGGATTTGATTTTGGAAAAAGTTCCATGATAAGGTGACAAATGATTTGTAAGGTTGGATGGCGAGGAGTTTGGATGGGAGGTGCAAGATGGGTTTGTGAGGGGAGATGGTTGTGCAACATTCTCTTCATGCCAATGGTGAGGGAGGTTGTTTGACTGCTTGTGTAGTGGGGCTCAGGTGGATCAAACTCAAGTGTGATCCGAACAAGAACACAAAGGTTAATGTATATCACTAGCTCTAACTGTCATCTATCACATCAGTTATGTCATAACTGAAAACCAAACCTAACCATCAGAAATATTCAACAAAATACCCTTACCAGACCATGGAGGCCCACGCCCCTGCACCGCCCAAACGTATTGTTCGGACCGGCTGTGAATAGACGGTGTTGCAAAAAAAAAAAAAAAAAAAAAAAACAAATCACACAAACAAAAATCTGAACAATAGCACATAGAATTTTGCATTTCACTTTTTCTAACTATCATGTTTTACATCAGTTATATGCACAACTGAAAACCAAAGACTAAAAACCAAAGACTAAACACTAGAAATATCTACCAAAATATATTGGTTAAGGGTATTTGGTAAATACAGGTCTAAACATATTGTTTGGGTTAGCCGATGAAGGGAGCCCTACAGATTGCATAATGCTCTGTTTTGCTTTTCATACACTCCACTCCACATCGTGCATGCCCCACAAAAGATTGGCCACCTATAATCATATGGGTGGTGCTTAATCCTGAGCTGAGATGTTGTTAGCAATTGAGAAGACAAAGTCTAGGTCATTTCTTCATTGGCCTCAATTCCCAACCTCGAGCTTGTGGAGCTCTTGAAAGTTGTTTGATATGAGCTTCATTCTAAATTAGGGAATGTGGTGCCAAACGCAAATGTGTTGTAAATAATGGTGGTGGAGGAGGGGGTTCCTGCAAGGGTGAAAGTTAAAGATATTGGTAGAATGAGCTAATTATTTACATCACCTTCAAATGCTGGCTAGTCAAATAAGGAAGGAAAAATGTGAGGTTTGAATGTCACCAAGTGCTTCTGGAGTGATCCCAATAAGCTATTGATTGAAATTAGCAAGAAGTCCAAAGTAGAAGTTGTTGGTTAAGATTTTGGGACTTTTTTCATGCAATTATGGACTGATTCATTATTCAAAACAATTGGATAGAGGTGTCAAGGGTTTAATGAAGAGGATGAAGTGATGTTAAAGCTTCATTTTAGGTGGGTAATCATAGTTATAAGGCTTTTTGCAAGTAATGTGTGCCAAGCAACTTTGTTGTAGACTTGGCCAATGGTAGGGGGTTTCCTATAAGGATAAAGGTTAAAGATATTGGTGGGATGACCTAATTATTTGTATTACTTTCAAAGGTTAAGGCTCAGCTGAATAAGGAAGGAATAATGGGAGGTTTGAAGATCATCAAGTGCTTTTGGAGTGAAATAAGCTATTGATTGAAATTTAGAGGGAGTCCAAATGAGAAGTGTGGATTAGGATTTTGGGGCTTTTGCTGCACTTGTGGAGCAATTCTATGTTCAACACAATTGGGGAGAGGTGTGACGAGTTCAGTGAAGAGGATGAAGCAAAGTCAAGGCTTCATTTTTTAAGTGGGTAGCATCGGTGGGGAGATTTTTGCAACAAGTGATGGGGATTAAGCCAATGAGGATTGTGATAGTGATGCACACCAAGAAAATGCCAATTTGTTTTTAGTTTAGTGAAAAAGGTAATTTATAAATTGCAAGATCATACAATAAGAGTGTTTTAGGGATTGGAACACTTCGTGTATAAATTAAAGAGTGACTCTGTCTATTTTTAGCATGGGTCTAAAGGTAAAGTTAAACCCAACCTAACCCCAATTTTGGACATGAATGAAACTATGGAAGGGTAACGTGTATTGATTTCTAGGAAGATCTCTTGTTCTTGTGCATATGGGTTGCATCTCCTTGATACTAGGGACGTAAACTATATCCATCTCCCATTTAATAAGACTGTGTTAGTTTTCCGAAGAATGGACCCTTTGTATTCCCTAGCTCATCTTTGATTTTGCTTTGTATTTTCTTTAAATGAGGTTTGTGGGTTGAGTGTAATCAGGCTCTCAATGAAGATAATGATGACTTGAATATAAACAAATAGCTTGCGGGTTGATTTCTTTCCTACCTTCTCCTCTTGTTTCTTCTTCTCTCTCTGTCTTCTCTCTTCTTCTCTTTCTTGACCTTCTCCACTTTGTCCCTTACGTGCTTTTGGTATTAGAGCTGAATTTTATACTATGTAAACTTTCATACTTCCAATTGATCTCGAGATCAAACTAGAGAGAGCCCTCGATCGTTGTTCCATTTTCTTGCATCACCTATAGCAACATCAGACATCACAACCCTAGTCCAAAGTCTTAATAGGTGGTTGACAAAAAGAGCTTACCAGACACTAGCAACCATCTTAGTGGCCTTTGGAGTCCTAGATCGTGATGTCATCAATCCGTATGCAAGAAACCCTAGTTGTGACAAGACTATTCAACTTTAGAAATGTTACATGTACTCTTCTAAATATATGATGATACTTGACACCCAGATAACGATACTTAGGCAAGGTAATATGTGTGTCCCATATATAATTAGATATCCTTAAAAAAATATTTAAAAAATCAATTTTAGCACATTAATATGCATAAAACATATATTTTATGCAAACCAACCCCACTATGAGCCTTTTCAACCACCAACGACACATCGTTCTCGCTCACAAAATCCCCTTTCGGCCCATGCGCTCTCACAAGCCACCCAAGGCTCCATGCGTAAGATCTACTTTCAAGCACTTCCACTATAGTATGCAAGCACATGGCTTGTCCTCAACTTTAGTAACCCTCCTATAAAACTTTGGTGACCTTGGTAAGTCAACCAAATTAGGTTCCTATATGTAGCTTTGGAATATCCTATTCTAGCAAAAGGCTATCTTATTCTACGATTGATTTACCCCAAATTTCCATCATAGGATATCCTATTCCAGAATAAGGATACGTCGAGTCTAGCTCTAATCTATCATGGATTAATTTATTTAGTCAACCTCTCTTACATGATAGTAGCATGGGTACCCATATTGAAACACTAAAAAGACAAATGACTCAATTTATTTTCTCTTTGCATGAAACACAAAATCAAGTAGCATCTATCCGACAGGAGCATTGAGGCTAAACTACGTGGATGGATAACTTTGAGAGGTCCCATTATTCATGGGTTACATCCCATAATTGGAACGGCTATGATTGGATGAATGATAGGATGCATTATAGGCATAAGGACCATGGGTATAAGGTCAATTTGTTGGATCAATGGAATTTCTTTAAGCAACGCAATTTGTCTTGTTAATGACAATGTAACTCAAATTGATGATTTTAGGATGGTATTTCATATAGTTGAAGATGGGATATTACTTTGAGCAGGTTTAGGTAAGCCGACATGAAGATTTAAGGAGAGAGTAGTCCTTTGGGGTGTCACTACTCTAGACCATGCTTGGAGTATGAGTTACTCATTTGGAACCCCATTGGATTGAGTAGGAGCAACCACTATTCTTCAAACCCCATTGTTCTTCAAGCCAGGCGTTATCTTTGAAAGTGAAATCAGAATTAGATTATCCTACATTTAGTACCCCGCCTGTAAGAGATGGTGGCAACACAGTCGTTGTGGAACATGTGAGGGTAATTTTAAGGACCATCTAAAGAAGCAGCTTTTTGAACCTAACCCTGAAGATTTTGTATGTTTAGGTGATGTTGTGCCCTGCGTATTACTCCACATGAAGAAGTTCGTCAAGATAAACAAGAAAGCTTGTAGATTCATCATTACTTTCATCAATCCAATCTCTGCTTGTACCATATCTTGCCATGGTCAAGATCTATCCCTCATCACTATAGTGTCTCTTAGGATTTCGCCCTCCCCATTATAATGTCTCTTCTATAGTTTGATCCAATTATATTGGAATTCTTTTAGAGTCTATAAGATGTCTCACTAAAGTCGAGTTCCTTCCAACTTTGGAGAATTGGTATGGTCACCAAGGTCATGCCACCACTTGCGCGGGTGCATGCGCTCTGAGAGAAGCTTCTACTTTATTCATAGTTGGTGATAAAAAGGACCATGTGGTTTCAACTAAATGGGTTGAGTTTCTTGCCTATCCAATAGAATTGATGAGGACATCGAATAAAGACCCTCGCATTGTACATCCCCCTTAGATATGTCTATTTAGTTACCCTAGCATTGCCTCTTGGGTTTCCTCGGATGATCGTTTAATATTGTCTTTTTTATTTTCTATCCAAGTCAATACTAAATGTTAGTTCGGTAGACAATGATTATGATGATTTGAAAATGAATGAGAACAACTTATGTAGCTGATTGCCTCCATCTCCTCTTGCTTATTCTCTCTCTAGCTTTCTCTCTTTTTTGCTCGACTTCTCTTCTTCTCCTTTTGGTTTCACATCATATGTACTCGTTGCAAATCTTGTCTTGCTTATCAAATATTTGAATTATGAATAAGCACATCATACATGAATTTCAATTGTTTTTGGTTGATATCATTTGCTCATATGTGGATTATTTTACCCTCTCTCCCCTTAACTTATATATATATATATATATATATTTTTAATCTTTTTTATGTTACTAATCAATCTTCTTTTTATTTGTTTTAATACTGCAGAGAAAACTTTATTCTCTTGCCATCAAGATATCAGATCTACATGATGTTGTAAAAAGGAAGCGCATTGAACTTGGACTTTTGAAACAAGCAAAAATTTTGTCCTCAATTCTAGAGGCTCATGTAAGTATAATATTAGTCTTGATAAATGTTATTATAGTATTTGATTGATGAAGTTTTATGGTATTCATATTGTTTGCGTGGACTTGCTAGTTCCTTGTTATTCAGTTCTCAAATGCTACTATGTTGGCTTATATGTGTATCCCGACGCTGAAATTTAGCAAAATATTTTAATCAAGTTTAAAATTTTAAAATTTATCATGACGACAATATTTTAACAAAATATTTTTGTACATTTTTAATCAAGTTTGGCACCAAGAGCATAGCATTATAAGCCCATTTATGATTTTTAGCCCTTCAATTTAACATCTTCCTATCTTTTAAAGTTTACCTTTCCCTTGCATTATTTAAAGAATGGGGAAATAACAATTTAAATGCATCATACGATAGCAATAGTCATAAGTGCATTTGTGATGTGCCAATACGCAAGCATCCCTTATCAGTTATATTACTGGAGATGTAAAAAATAGAAACAATAATTTCGTTTTAAATGTTCACTATTTTTTGCAGTGTAATCTATGATGAATTACGGTAGTCCTGCACTATTTAGTACATGATGTCTACTCCCTAGCAGTAGAGACACAGCATGTTTTCAAAAGTTTTATAAAATGGCAGCTAGTTAAAAAATAGAGTTTACCAGTTATAAGAATGAAGCAGGATCTATCAACTGCAAAAAGTTTTGGAGAAAAAGAAAATAAAAAACAAAGCAAAATATTGATAACATAAAGGAGATGATTCTAGAGATACCGGTTTTTTCACGTCCATTGTGTCAGGTTTTGTGTATTAATTATGGACAAATTTTATTGTTCAATGCCTGTAGCTTTCACAATCATAGGGCGATTGCTGTACCTGCCTTTATTGACTAGGCATTTACCTTGTGTTAGAAAAGGTACCTTTTTCTTTCTGGATTTGCATGGAATGATGAAAGAGTGGGGTCTGTTGATCATTGTATGCTAATTATCCTGGTTTTTTTAGTTAGGTATTGGCTATTATGCTGCAGCATCTTGTTCACACAATTTTAACTATCAGCCTCCTCTTAGTTTCTTCATTTGAATTCTCAATCTTTAAGATTCATAAGCATTTGATGCGTGTACACAGATTCTCCACTGTAACAATTGAATGGCCCTTTATTTTTGCAAAAGAATGCATGATGATCTTGCACTTGTTTAAACCTTGTTCCTTGTGAGACATTTTCATGATATTCATATGCAATTTTACCACTACATCACTTACAAATTCTAATGGGGCTAATTTTAGATGCCACATCTTGATGAATGGTCTACTTTGGAGGGGGAATATTCATCTTCTTTGTCAGAAGCAATTCATGCTTTGCTCAATGCCTCTCTCCAAGTTCCAGTCGGTGTGAATGTTCAGGTAGCCTGCTGTTTATTACTTCTATATTTGAGCCAGCATTTCTATGCATTTTCACTTCTGGTTCTCTCCAGTGATGGATGATACATCTAAACCATGGAGATAACTATGTTTCAGGCTGATGTAAGAGAAGTAGGGGAGGCTCTGAATTCAGCAGTAAAGATGACAGAAACAACATATTTCCATATCCAGAGCTTTTTGCCAAAGGTAAACTGTATGGAAGATATTTGCTTTTTTCCAAATTTAGTCAATGAAACTTTTCTATAATTGAATGAGTAACCACATAGGAACAGCCAGCTGAAAAAAGAGACCCTCTCCAATGTTATGGTGGAAGCCTTTGTTGAGTTTATAGATTTTCTTCAAAATGCACAATGTATAGCTATACTAGAAGCTTCCAAAGCAAGAGGGAGGCTGGGACAGAGTTTTGCTTTGATGATGTTAATTTTGTTCATACTTTAGGACATTCAACATCAAGGAAGTGGAATACAGGCATTGTGTACTGAGGTGATCAGTAACAAAATTCACATATATGCATTTCGACCTCCACAACTTTAGAATGGGTGGAGCAGCTTTGGAAGCACATGGAAAGTATAATTACCAAATAGAAAAATGACAACATTTCCTGTGAAAGGGCATGAGAGTTATTTTTTTTTTTCTTTTTTTCTTTTTCTATTACTGGCTTGCATTAGGAGTCACACATACCACTGCTCGAAGCTTTGTAAAAAGGGCATGAGAATTGGTTATGTACTAATTTTGCACAAATGTGTAGGCTTTGTATTTGATAAATAATTTATATTCCCCTTCCTTTCTACGTCTGGCTTTCTTGTGAAAAGTAGCTTTTTCAATGCAGGCTGAAGAAATGGATGCTTTGATTTCAGAACTAGCCAGGGTGATTCGTGGACAAAGTGCTTTCATTGAAGAGTGTGGTCATCTGTTGTTTAAGACATACACATCACAGGTTTGCCTGATCGTGTATCTATTAGTAATTTTTTTTTCTTGGAATGTATCAGCTGTTTGCAATATATATATATCTATATCCAAAGAAGCATGGATGCAGAGATGCAATATAAACACGACATGACATAAATACCTTGATTCATCAATTTTCAAAATTATCAAAACACAATATGGTAGGGACACGTTAATGAATAAATATATAACTTTATCTATGTATATGAAAAACTGCTTCTTATTCATTTTTGTACTATAAATGCATTTGTCTTTTGTTTATATCTATTTTAAAATATTGTATTTACAAATAAATTCAAACTTTTATATCTTAAAATTCTTAAAATAAAAAAATGATAAGGAATTAATAAATATAATTCATATTTTTTTATCTTATTATTTGATTGCAAGTTTAAAACTCCTACTTATTCATTTGTGTACTATAAATACATTTATCTTTTATTTATATCTATTTTAAAAGATTGTATTTGCAACTAAATTCGAAATTTTAGATCTTAAAATTCCTAAAATAAAAAATTAAATGATAAGAATTAATAATTGTAATTTATATATTTTTTATTTTATTGTTTAATTGCAAGTTTTCTTTTTCAAAGTTACAATATGTTTTATATACATATAAATTATGATATGTCTCTCTCTCAAGTGTCCAAAGAGTGTAATTATTTGAGCTGACACGACAAGGCACCAATCTGTTACTTTCTTGGAAGTGGATGCTTCTTAGTGCATATATCAAAATCCCTAATTGAAACATGCTTATGGTTAATTGGCATGGTATAATTTAGCTCAAAAAAAGCTGTCAAAACTATCCACATTGGTTGACATAATAAATATGTTCTTTAGTTAAAGATTCTATTGAAATCCACATGAACCTGAGATATGAAGGCTTTCCCCCGGGGGGGGGGGGGGGGGGCGGGATATGGTGTACGTGTTTTAGTTAATTCCCCAACAATAATGGAAAGCCTGAAAAAGAATGGGGAAAAAAAATAAAGCCTGTCATAATGTATGCTTATAAAACTAACCGATTGAATTGATTCAGGTGGAAGAATGCAGCTTAAGGGGTCATCTCATTCAGTTACACCGGACCAACCATCTAGAGGATGAATGAGAATTTTTTTTGTTTTTTTGTTTTTTTTAATCCTAGCAAGTTTTGTGTTCTCTTCGAAAGAGTTATTCAGCAATTGTAATGCCATTCACTTAAAAGCTACAAGCCTAGTAATATTTCAATAAGTCTTTGATGGGTGTTGATTGCAATTGTAAAAACGAGTACTGTATGTATCATATTTTTCCCTCTTTAAGCACAAAAAGTGAGTAATCAATTTTCCATGTTTGCCCGTATTTCTTCTTCTGATTAGAGATGACAAAGATGAGGATTTTTTTAGGGTGCTTATGCCGCTATGCTTCTAACTAAATGACATGGAGTTTAAATAAAATGGTAAGGGCAAGATACGAGATGAAAAAGAAAAAAGAAATATCTCATGCAATTTTGAGGAGGCTTAGGTTTTACTATGAGGGTACCCGCCCCGCCCCGACTTGCCCCGCCCCGCCCTGTTTGTATAAGAAAATGACTTGAATATCCTCAATTTAAATATATAATTTTTTGGCCTCTTAGAGATACATGCGTGAGTCGTATACCAACTCTAGAGCAAGACTCTATTACCCAGTTGTGAGCATAGCACCGACCCATTCACTAGACTCGGAGCAAGGCACGTTACGAGATCGAGACTTAGGCTCCCATATCTAGTCAAGCGCTGAGTACTTTTGTCCAAGAGTTAGGCTCTTGTATCGAGTCTAGTACGAGGATCTAGTACAAGACACTAACTCTGACCTTTGAGTTGAAGTTAAACTCTATGTTGAAATAGTATGAGGCACAGTTTTATTCATCAAAACTTGAGCTAAGCTCCTACAGTAAGTTGAATGCAAGGCATCAACTCTTCCACTTACCAAAGTTTTATTCATCCAACTCTTATAACCAACCCTGATGCAACCAGCCCTGATGCAAGACATTGACAATAGGATTTGCTTGTGAAAATATTTTTATGTGTTTTTGGAAAAAATAAATAAAAAAAAGACAGAAAAACAACAAATACAATGTCAAGATTTATATATATATTATTCTTTATCTCTAAACTTTATACATTTACTTGCCTTAAAAAATGTTGACGTTAGGCACCCATCCCACAACACCATGTATTTAAGCATGTATACACCGCATGAGTTGCTAGAGTAAAGGATCGAAACTTCTACACAATCACGCATACAATATTTGAAGTCAAAAGTTTAGCAAATAATTGTTTTACTTGATCCATCAGACCTTGTTATGGTAGATCATGAGGCACGATAGAAAAGTCTAATCTATCGATTCAAAAGTTTAGCAAAGAAAAGATACATCGCGCCTCATCTCACTGTAAGCACTAAAATCAATATTAAGTTTTACATCATACCATGTGAATTATAAATTCCTCTAATCTACCTCTCTATAAAGAAAACCATTGAGTCGCAAAAGTTGAATACACGACATCATCAATGAATATTGTGTAATAAAAGTACTAACGTCTTAATAACACTTAACCCACTTAAATATAAATTATTTACACCATGAGCACAATAAACTTAAATGTTACCATTTCTAAATAGTTCTTATTATATCCAATGATTGAGGGCTTCAAAAGTCTTGCATATCAATTGGGTTGGACACTTTCTATTATTATCATTTGAAAGATTGTAATATGCATATATTAAGAGACAAAAAGTAGTAAATAACTTGAAAAATATATAGGGTGAATTAGACGTAAATAAAGGATAAGTTCACATTACAAACTCTAGATAAAAACTATGTCATTTGCAAATGTGATGTTCCTTTCTACTATTTGCCACATTATTAGTCCGAGACATAATTGTATGTCACAACCTACATATATAAAAGTATATTATATGGCCTAATATAAAATTATATTGAAACAACATAAGTAAAATATATAGAAAGTGACACTAATTACAAAAGTTGAGAGTAGGCTACGTGGTGTAAACAACTCTCGGATATTAGTCCGACATAACACAATAGTCAAACCAGGAAAACAAACAAGAACCTGCTCACTACAATAAATAAATAAATTATCTTAATTTGTTAATTACAATAAACAAACAACTTGTTTAGTTTCAAATGGCCCGAAACACTTACTTTGAACCAGTTCTTATGCAGTACGTGTAAACGATGTTTCCCCCAGGTGTAAATGATGGCATTGCAAGCTCTGGAGATCAATTAAGTGTGACCCCGGATGAGTTGCAAGACAAATCTTTCCAAAGTGTTTTTTGCACACTTGATGATTCTTTCTCACTTAATTCCCACCGAAATAGACCCACAAATTGGGATTTGATATAACTTCTCATGTTGTGCTGGGGGGAATATGAGTGGCAGAGTGGGCGATGATGGGGCATTTGAGTAGAGTAGTGGTAAATGATCATTTACTGCTTTAAGTTTGAATTGAGTCAAAATCTTATTAATTATTAAAAAATATGTTAATAAATTTTCTTAGCTAATGAGTTAGTGATCATTCATTCAATGTCTTCTCTTGACAACGAGATTGAGATATCTGATCAAAATTGAATTGTTCATGACAAAAATAAATTTAAAACGGTTAGGTGAAAATTTAAATTTTTTAAATTAATTTTTGTTATAAATCATCTAATTTTAATCAGACTGTTCATAATCCCCATATTACATAGCTAACAAGTTAGGGGTGATGTTAGCCTTTTTTTTATTCTATTGTTAGAATAGAAAAAAAATTAAGCAAATGTTGTCCAGAAAAAATAATTTAAAAACTTATTGTTAATGAAAACATATTTTGAAAATGCATTCTCACTTAGCAATTTAGCCTAAAAATGAATTATAAAAATGCATTTTCAGAATCTCCTTACTTGCCAATATCCCTAATTTTCTGATTAACTATGACTTTAGGGGGAAAAAAAAACACATTTGAGAATGCATTTTCAACTATGGTAAAAAAACATAATTTGTAATGTGTCTTTACATTTTAAGACAATTAAGAAAAGACTAAAAATGCATTTTAAAAACACATTTTTAGGTTAAATAAAAGTATATATTTAAGATGTGTTTTTATTAATATTACATCATTAAATATTTTACTTGGCATTTTTTCAAAATTTTCCCCTATTTTAACAGCATAAATGAAAAATCAATATTAGCTTCCAAGTCCGATGTCTTCTTTTTTTATTTATATCTATATCACAATATAGCTCATTGATTGACATTTGTATATTTTCAACTATTAGATTTATTCAATGATCAAGGTTACTTCTTTCTCGCTCTACTTGGGTTATCTTTTCAATCATTTTACATGAAAATATAACTAGTTCAATTATTTTAAACTTACATAGACCTTTATTTATTAAAAATCATTAGTTAACTACTAGGCCATGTGATTATGAAACGAAATGGATGAATCAGTTAAATAGAAAAAAAAAAAATTGCCAAGCGATTTGAAGGGGGAATTGTAATATAGATCAGTTATTTTTTGTTTAGTTGGTTGGTGTAAAATAGGGGTAATACTATTTTGTCTAAATTATTAAAATAAATTATAAGAATAATGTATTAATTATTAGAAATTATTATTCTAATAATTTTATAATTATAATGCATATAAAGGTTTTTTTCTTTAAGCTCAAAAAATTTCACATAATTTGCAACTTATTATAATATTTTTTCTAACAGAATATCATTCCTAATGCACATGCATTTTATATAGAGAGAGAGAGTAAATGACATGAACTTTTGACAGGAATAACTAGTTCGACAATTTTAAACTTGCATAGACCTTTATTTGTTAAAAATCATTAATTAATTATTAAGCCATGTGATTAGAAAAAAATAGATGAATCAATTAAATAAAAAAAATTGCCAAGAGATTTGAAAGGGGAATTGCGGTATAGATCAGTTATTTTTTGTTTGGTTAGTTGGTATAAAATAGAGATAATACTATTTTGTCGAAATTATTAAAATAAATTATCAGAATAATGTGTTAATTATTAGAAATTATTATTCTAATAATTTCATAATTATAATGCAAATAAAAATTTTCTTTAAGCTTAAAAAATTTCACGTAATTTGCAACTTCTTATAATATTTTTTCTTACAGAATATCATTTCTAATACATATGCATTATATATAGAGGAAGAATAAATGACATGAACTTTAATTTGACAGAAATAACTAATTCAACTATTTTAAATTTACATATACCTTTATTTGTTAAAAATCATTAATTAACTTTTAAGTCATGTGATTATGAAACGAAATGGATGAATCAGTTAAATAAAAAAAATTAGTGTGATTACCAAAAAAAAAAAAAAAAAAATTATTGTGACTCTACTATATTTTAATTATAAAAATTACACAATTTTCTTGCTAGAAAATGTGATTCTTTATGTCACATCTTGTTTATCCTAAGAAAACTCCTAACCTTTTCAAATAGTGTCAAGTGGCAGTTATAAAAAAAATAGTAAATTACATCTAGACTCTCTAAACATTAAGCTGATTACACATAACCCCCTGAACATTTAAACCTTACACTTAGACCCTTTATTTCTAAATATTTGTAACATTTAAGTCAATCTGTTAACTTTTTCCGTTAACTGCGTTATAAAATGATAAAAATACCCCTGCCCATCAGTAACCCTCGTTTTCTTTCTCCCCGCACAGCTTCCTCTCTTGTCTTTCTCTTGTGCCAGAACAACTAAACAAGGAGAAGAAGAAGAAGAAGAAGAAGAAGAAGATGGGTCTCGCCGGTGATGCCAATGGTGTTGCGGGCGATGGTTAAGTTAGAAGTGCTGGAGATAATAGTCAAAGCAGGTCTCGCCGCCCAACTCTTCGCCGCGGAGATTGCGTCTCAGATGGGTGCCGACTTGGAGGATTCCAATGGAGATTCGAATGCAAATTGTGGGTTTGTTGGGGGTGTTTCTAGTGGATTGTAGGAGGGAAGAGAAGCTGCAGCTTTGGGTTGAAATTGGAAGAGATGCCACTACTTTCTTTTCTGATCTGAACTTCAGATTTCTTCTACAAAACCGAAGCGGGTCTCGTCGATTCTCCGTATCTTCGATAAAACCCTTTCTCCCCTTCTTCAATTTTAGAGTAGTTTCTCTATCAAGAATCGTGGGAAAGCATTCTTCTCACTCGCTCTCTCACTCCCTCTCAACTGTATAGATATATCTCCACTAATATATAATTGTGTGTTTATATATGTATATGTGTGTGAGCAAGTCTACAAGGAGTTTATTTTCGAAAAAACGGTGGAAAGCCCCAAGTAAACCCATTTGGGCCGTGCGTAGAATTGGAATTGGAAGGCTATTGCTGCCGCGGAATTGGAATCGGTAGCGGCGGAATCTATATCGGCGGCGGCAGAATCAAAATCAACTTCCTCCTGTTGCTCCTAAGAGAGATGGAGTTCGGATCGGAGATGCCTCCCACCAAATCGCCCTTACTTTGCCTCCCCTCTCTCTCTCTCTCTCTCTCTTTCTCTCTCTCTCTCTCACTCAAAAATGATGGTGTTTAGATGAACGGAAAAGATAAATGAAAGTGAGAGGGATAGTGAAGAAAAGTAAAATATTGTAAAAGAGGTTAAATTTATTTATTTTTTTTAGTTGAATTAAATAAAGATGAGAAATGTTTTTTCTAAGATAATTTATAATTGGAAAATTACATAAGAATAAATTTTCTTAAAAAATATTTTATTTCTATGAGCACAATTTTTGTAATATTAAAAAATAAAATTAAATTAGAAATTGAGTTTGACCGAAGAAAACATTTTAAAAAATAATTAAATAGTAAAAATTAAAAACGTTAATTATTTTAAATTTTAAAATAAAGGTCTTTTTTAAATTTTCATTTGACATAGTTTTAATCATACAATTAAAAATAAAATTAAAATGAGAAAAAATATGTAATTAAGGTGGCATTTGGTTTATTTTTCTATTTTCTGTTTTTCATTTTCATTTTATGTTTTAAAACTCTCAAAATAAAGAAATAAAAAATACTCTATTTTTATTATTTTGAAATTTTCTTTATTTTGAATTAAAAATGCTCAAAACGACTTTTTGTCATTTTTTATTTTATGTGTGAGCTCATTTTTTGTTTTTTAAAATAAATTTTGAAAACACAAAGTGACCAAATATATTTTGAGTTTTTTTTTTTCTTATTTTCAAAAGCATAAAATAGAAAGAGTTTAAAATAGAAAATAAAAAATAGAAAAACAAACCAAATGGACCCTAAGTAATTAAGGATGTAATTAAATATACTAAATTTTTAAAATATTATTAAAAATTATAAAATTAATTGAATACACTAAAATACATTTAAATTTTATTTAATTAATTAATTTAATAATATATATTTAAATTAATTAATCTAATGTTATAAATATTTATTTTTAATAATAATTAGTTGTAGTAAAATGTATTATTATAACTTAATTTAATAATAAATAATTATTAGATTTAATAAAATTAATATAACTTAATAAAATATTTTAATAAAATAAACTATTTTAATAATAAAAAATATGTGTGAGAGAGATAAAAAGAGAGAGAAAGTGCGAGAACTATGCACAGAGAGACCGAGAGAATAAGAGTTACAAACGGATTAGGGGTATTTTCGTCATTTATGATATAGTTGACGGAGAAAATTAACGGCTAGACTTAAGTGTTACAAACATTTAACAATAAGGGGTCTAAGTGTAAGGTTTAAATGTTCAGGAAATTTACGTGTAATTAACCTGATGTATAGGGGGTCTAAGTGTAATTTACCCAAAAAAATAGTGACAAGTGGCAATTGGGTTAGACGATTTGATAGGGAAGAAATAAAAGATATCACGAAGAAATGTTTGGGCATGCAAGTTGAAGTATAAAAATCCAACCAAAGTGAGGAAAGATGTCCACTGTACGTCAATTGAAAGGGTCAATGATTCCAAAGCTTATTGAATATGAAGGGTAAGATAATGCAGAAAAGAACCCTAAAATGAAGATCAAATATCGATATCATAAAAATATCAATCATATGCATTATTACACAGATAGGCCGATCAAAGCGCAACTACAAGAGATGGGTAGCAGAACGTGGCTCCACGCTCAACCATTTTTGCATTAGTTATAGAAGACATGGCGTATTTAACTATTCCAGAACACATAAGAGGTAGTTAAGGAGTGGGAAGTTACAAGTGATAGTTCTTTTGTCAAAAAGAACTAAAGTTACAAAGATACGGGTATCTTAACAATCTCCCTTACCAGAGTTGATTGACCTAAATATTGCATAATGCATATCATTTTGTTATGCTAATTGCATAATTTTACTTGTTTATTGCTCGGTTTTAGTTAAAATGGTTTGCGTAATTTTAATATGCTAGTTCTAAACTAAAATTATCAATTGAAATTAAATGAACTAAACTAATAAATAAACTAAATCAATAAATAAAAAGGATATTGGACCATAGGGGAGTAAGTACGTAAGCAATTATGAACTAGCATACCAATAATTTTTGTATTCACAATTTTAGCTAAAATGGTTTTACCAAAATTATGCAACTAGCAATAAACAAGCAAACCGGTTCACATCATTTTGGAATCTACGTGGCAAACGTTGATGGCGTAGAGTTACTCCTTAGAGCTAAGCCCAAGTAACAAACGCTGTTAGTGCATTATTGTTCTTTGGTTTTGGCCTTGAGGCTAGCACGTCCATAAGATGATGTTTGGGTTAGAGTCTTGTGGCCACAAGTCCACTCAGTTGATTACCTAAAACACAATATTGTATTTATATTATGGATGGTATGATTTCTGCATGTTATACTAGTTGTTTGTATATATATATAATGATTATAAGGTAACGTGATATTATATTTTATTGTTAAGATCACTATCATATTCACGATAAGAGCATGTTTAGGACATTATATATTCAGCTGTGTAGTGAGCATCTGTTGTTTAATTTTCATTCCCTTACAGATTTTATTATAAATTCTAAGACGGATGGATCGGTGGGACCTATGAGTCGTTAAGCTTAGTTATTTTAAGCTTTTCTTTTGTTGCACATATTTTAACCTTTAATTAAGGTATACTATATTATATATTATTTTTTTGATGTCTCAAACATGAGGCGATTGTTATTATTACCATTATTTTGAGGTTGCATAGGCCTAACGAGCTATATCTTTTTATATATTATGGAGTATTGCTCCTCAGCGTTTGGCTAAGGTTTACTGTATTATTTTAGACTTTATAGTATTTTAATTCGTTTGTGATTCGTATGAATGTATATACGATTGGGGCAGATTATATGACTGTTATATATAGTATATGTCTTGGGGTATGGGACTCAGATGTGACAATAATATTTCTAGATTTGATTTCAAAAATAATTTGGAAGAATTAATTCAAATGGTAAGATATCGAATCTTAGATTCACGAACATGAATCCATAATCACAACATTACCCAACCAATCTCTATGTCTACTAGACAAAAAAATCCAATTTTCATATTATAAAATGAGTTTATTTTAAAAAATTTAATTCCAATATTGAAAAATTAAAGTGGCATTTGATATACTTGTTTTAGACTTATTTTTTATTTTGTATTTTTGAAAACAAGAAAAATAGCTCAAAACACATTTGGTCACTTGTACTTTCAAAGCTTGTTTTAGAAAACAGAAAACGGGCTTACACATAAAATGAAAAATAATCAAAAGTCATTTTAAGCCTTTTTGACTCCAAAAGAAGGAGAATTCCAAAATACGAAAATTATAAAATGTTAAACCAAATCCATTTTCAGTATTGTTAAAACATGAATCTCAAAACCAAAAACAAAAAGTAAAAAACAAAAATAGAAAACAAAAATTAAAATACAAACTAAATTCCACTAATGAATTTTAGAAATTTAGAATCTCCAATAAATTCAAGAACAATAACACACAAAATTTAGAGAAACCAACACACCTAAGTTCCTATATATCATTATCCATCAACCCAACATAAAGAATATATATTCAAGCATTAAGAAATCAATATTCAATAGAAAAAATAAAATTGAATATAAGATTTGATATCTTGCCATTTAAATGAATTCTTTCAAATTAGTTTTGAAATCAAATTTGGCAATATTATTTTCACGCATCGAATCCCATACCCTAAGACATAAGATACTATACATGCAATGGTACATACATCTATATAACCTACCCCAGTCGTACATACCTTCATACAAACCACAACTAAAATAAATATTATAAAGTCCAAATAATACAATAAGCCTTAGTCAAACGCTGAGTAACAGTGCTCTGTAATATATACAAAGTAGGGCTTATCATGCTCATATAAGCAAACAATAATGGTAATGACAATCATCTCACATCCGAGGCATTAAAATATATATATATCATATTTCTCAACTCAAGGTTTAAATATATACAACAAAGGAAGGTTTAAAATAATTAAGCCTAACGACCCGTAGGTCCCACTGATCCATCTGTCTTGGGACCTGTAATAAAATTTATAGAGGAATAAGCACTAAACAATAAGTACTTACTACACAGCCGAATATATTATATGTCCTAAACTTCCTCCTATTATGAATATTAGTGACCTCAACAATAAAGTATAATATCATGTTACCTCATAACCATAATATGTATAACACAACTAGCATCAACAAACAATAACATTAAATCAAAGTGATAGGTCCCTTATTCAAACCTTGGCATAGTGAGAATATTTGGTTCAAAGAGAAGAAAATGTGACATTAGAATCAGTTGCACATTAATATTTCTCTATCAATTCCATTTCCTTTTTAGTCTATTTTCGCTCGGGTACTTGCTCCCCTGTATGTCCTTTTTATTGCTTAGTTTAGTTTATTTAGTTTTATTTTGGCTAGAATGGTTTGCATAATTTTGGTATACTAGTTCCAAGTACAACTCATTTTCAAAACCTCACTTAAATTCAAAATTGCATGGGTACTTGCTCCACTATGGTCCAATGTCGTTTTATTTATTAGTTTAGTTTTATTTAATTTTATTTTGATCTCTATTTGCCACCATTATCAACCAAACCATTTTCTGGCAATCCTCACAATCGAAATTCAATTATATAATTATTAGGAGCACCTAATAGGACTAGAACGAGTTAAACATAAATCAAGAGCCTCCCTATGAAAGAGTGACTGATATTTCATAGTTTATAAGTATTATATTGCTATAATTGGCCCATTCACTTGTAGAACTTAAGCAAGAGTAATTTTCAATATTTATTTATTTTTCAAATATATCTCAACTGTTCATTTCAATACGAATAATGGCTTAGTTTACATTAGTATTTCGTTTCAATTGATAGAAGTAGTTCAGTCCAGTAAATAAGAGTTATTGTCAAATTTGGAGCACCCAAACATAGTGATGAAAGAAAAGAACAAGTACATTAAGTTATTATATGTTTGATCTTACCTATTGGAGAGGGAAAAAATCACACACCCTCTCTAGTGTAGGCTTTTCTCTTCTCTTTTCATCTCCTCCATTGAACCTGTAAATAATACCATAGAAAAATCAATGTTAGAGGTCCGATCGTCAGCAACCGGCCAGAAACCATCCGACACCCAAGTCAATGTTAGGTTCCAGTAGAAGAAGAGAAAAACCAGAAAGCAAAAGAGAGAGAGAGAGGAGCTAGCACAAGAAAGCCTCCAATATAGATAGATATATATACTCCATACCTTCTTTGTCTTTATATAGTAGTTGCGGTCCCCACCATATTCTCCATATTAGAAAGTGGAGATAGTGGAAAAAGAATGAGTAGAGTAGAGGAGGTAAGGGAGCGCCACAGGTCATGGTGGTCCCCAGCATAATTCTTAACCCTCCACCTATGTTTATTTCATTCATCCAATTGAGTTAGTGTTTATCATATACAAGCTTAGTAATTTGAAATGTCCTTCCATTAGAAGGCATTTAATGCCATAATTGCCCAAGTCATTGCACATTAATTACACTAAAAACGCTAGTGTCTTTTGAAATTCTAGCATTCTCCACACAACATTTTTCAAAACTATGAGATATTGTGAGTGTTATTTTTTAAGTCAAACAAATTCATTTGTATGTGCAACCCTCTGTGTCAACTTTAATATCTCATTTTCTTCACCAAAGTTTTTATTTATTTATTTATTATTATTATTATTATTATTATTACAACTCAAGATGTCTAGACCATCTTACACGTACTCTAAGTTCTTAGAGTTACAAAAAGGTAAGCCCTCCAATAGTACTAAGGAGACTCGAACTATTGACCTCTAAGAGCAAACCCCAGGTCTTATCGGTTGAATTAACTCACAAAGTTCTTCACTAAAGTTACCTATTTGAACAGAGCTACAAACACAGAACAAGAATGAAGTTTATTCTAAGAGCGGTTTGGCAACACAATTTTTGATAAAAATTACAATAAATAACTTTTTTTGTGTTTATAAATTTTTTTACCAAAAGTTGAAAAAACTTTCTAAATTTTGTAGTTTTAGAATATATAGTAACTTTTTATATGTTTAATAAAATGTCAATTTTTTAAATAATTTTGGTCTAAACACCCTCCCCCCAAAATATAAAACCAAAAGTTACTAAAAATTTGTGATGCCACATGCACCCTAAAGGTTGGTTTGGATATCAAAAGTTGGTTTTTGATTTTTGGGTTTAAAAAGTCAATTTTATCTCTTTTATGCACAAAAATCAAAAGAACCTAAGCAAGATATTAGTAATTTTAGCAAAGTGTTTCTCAATTTATGTGAAAAACCAAGACACTAATTTTTTATTTTGATACCCGAACGGTACCTAAGTATGGATTTGTCCAACCTTTCTAGATGTTTGGTTAGATGAAAAATTAAGGACAAAAGTAAAAGAGGGGATAATACCCCATTTTTATTGTTTGATTGGAGAAAAAGTGAAGAGGAAGGAAAAAAAGGGTGAAAGAATGGAAAAAGATGAAACACACACATTTTTATCCTTCCAAATTTGGAAAGGTAAGAGAGGAAAAAGAGGGAAGGGAGGAGGAGATAGAGAGAGAAGAAATGTATAATAAAAAATTAAAGAAGTAGAACTCACTTTTTTTAAAATAATTTTTAGTTTAAAAAATAAATTATAATATATGCACACATGTAGATATATTCCTTTTACTTTCTCCCACCATTTCAGTTAACCAAACACATTTTTTTTCCCCTCGCTTTTTTCTCTTCTCCTTTTTCTTTCTAGACTCCTTTTGTGGCAAACAACTCCCCATTATGAATTTGTTCAATTACTGGGGTTTACATTCTTGCTCTTCTAAGGTGTCGAAATTCTTGGCATAACATTGTGTGTGATTGTTACATTTTTTTTTTCAACGCAAACACTTACACACTGATTTGCCAGTTTCCACCCGAGTGGAAAGCATGGTTAATGAGATAACAGAAAATTAAGATAAGTAAAACCCTAAATCAAGGCACGACCTAATAGATAAGAGGTGGTGGAGTGCAACTTGCACAATCCCTGCATTTATCACATATTAGAGCTTCCTACAAACTTTGAAAGTTGTAGGCAATTGCCCTAGCGAGAAAGATAACAATGAAGGATCCCAACGTCACCCTCAACTAGTTCTTTCTCCCAGACCAGCTCTCTGAGATGGCAAAATTTTGAAACCAGCATAAAGTTCTAGTCCAAGGGAGGCCAGTAGAATGTTTTATATTTTGCATAGCCTGGGTATGCCTCTTGTACAATTTATACGTTTTCTTTTGTGTGATTATAAAATTTACAAACCCCCCAAACAAAAAATTCAGCGAAATTGATATAATAGAAATCGCCTTCACCAAACCATCGGATTTTTAAGAGAAATTCTAATCAGATAAGGGGAAAACGAAGAATATAGTAATTATGCCAATACAAAAATTAAATTTGGAACTATGCTATGTCGTTTTAATCATCAGATCCAACATCCATCTGGGTATATTATACACACACTGAGTAGAACCCCGAACAGAAGTTTGTTGCCAGCTACGCTAAACACAATTCATCTGATCCCTTCTCTGTGACATCTATGGTTGTATATATAATGGTGTATCTTCCATGAACTGAAAAATCCAAATGCAATGATTTTAGGTGCATAGGTCCAGTTCAAGCCCCTGCTTATTCCAGAGGCAGCAGACCACACAGCTCTGTAATTTGTGCTGCAGAAAGTTAATTGGATCACGTAACATATCTCTTTCTCATTAATTTCCACTTCAAGTTTCACTCATGCCCAAGGAAACCTCCTCTTCTAGAACTTGGCATTGGTTCATCTGTTAAGCATCAGAGAAATTTGAATCATGTGACCCCACTGACAAAATAATAATTAATTTCAAAGGAGCAAACACATACAAGGAATAGGGAATTACTCCCTACGTCATGAAGGCATGACATTAATTTACTACTTAAATATCAAAAAAGAAAGAAAAAATTTAATTTACAACTTGCATAGGTCTCCTCATCCCAAAAAGCCACAGAGAGAATGGGCATATATTCTGAGATATCTATGCATCCTTCTCAATACAAAAATTTCTAAAACTATGTAGAAAATTTCTAGAGGATGCAAAAATTTCTAAACCTATGGAGACAATTTCTACAGATGCAATCCATAAATGATGATGATACAGGTTGTTAGGGTGGTTGGATGAGGGGGTCGTTCTTACTGAAAACAAAGGAAAAATAGGGTTGCCCGATTTCAAGTCATAGTTTCATTTTGTGGATGGCAATTCAAGGAAGACTGAACGCTCAAGATAAACTTATGGCTTTTGGTATTAGGAATGACATGACGTGCTATTGCCGCGGGGATAATATTGAAGACATGGACCATTTTGTACGGTGTAAGTTTGCTTACAAAGTCTAAATAGCTTTGCCTTTGACTGCAAGGTATTCTTTTGCAGCTTACCTCTTGGAATCAGCTTGCTGAGTGGGCAATTATTAACCTTAGATCCTCCTCTACTGAGAACATAACTTATAAAATTATCTTTAGTGCTACTATATACTTTTTGTGGAGACATAGGAACTCCATTACTTTGATGGTGGATCTCCAAATCCTAATCATGTAATTCGTCAAGTATTGTTATTGTCTGATTTAAAAAAGGAAGGAAATTAATCAGAGAACTAACAGTAGATCCTTCTGATTCTGTTTGGATACCATCTTTTATAGCTTTAAGTATTCCATTGGGCCTGTCCACTGGAAAGAAGATGGGATATGCCCTGATACTTGTATATATTTATGTTATTAATACAAATCCTACTTGTCAAATATATATATATATATATAATGCATTACGGACAGTTCCAAAGGAGATACAGTGATGTGGTAGAGGAATAGCATAATAGTTACCTTGTCATAATATGGCAGAAGAATAGCATAGACGCATTGGTTATTTTGACTACATTCTAAACAACTATAAAGGAGATCCAATATGCAGCTTTTTGAGATATTCTCTAAGGGATGTTACTAGGGTCAGAGAATCGTGAGAAAACTTCTTCCGTGAGAAGAAAAATCTACAGATAATTTCCACAGTGGTCTTAAGGGGAAGTTTGATGTGCTAAGTTGTAATCTCTTGCTCAAAACATCCACGGGCTCCTGAAGAAACAGTGTTGAGTTCTATATGCCTAGATTCCCATCTAACTTGTCATTCTCCTCAATATTTAGAGAAAATATTAGCAGGTGATGGTAGTTCTTCCTTACATCAAGATTTTATGTTCACCACTCATTCCAATGCTGTTGGCAGAAAACTTTGCCCTGATAAATGTTGCAGAGAGACTAGGTCTTTAGGGATTACGGTTCTAGTGGAAGAAGTTGCTTAGAATCTCATGTGGGTATTCGACGTCAAAATTCCAAAGTCAAACCAACATGTAAGGAAGAAATGAAAATATATAAACATAAATAATAGACGAATGCTAGAGGGCACATTTGCACCCACACCCCCATCTTCTGGGCAAGTACGAACGTATTTTTGATTATTTTTCTGAATGCCAGTTAATTACTAAGGCATTACTCTTCAAAACATTTATTGATTAAAAGTCAAGGGCCAAGCCTTTTATATTACCTTGCTCTTCTTCTTCTTCTTCATCTCCACTTTGAGTTGTGAAGAACGGGGTCAGATAGTTCCTATCTAATGCTGTGAAAGATGCAGCACTGCAGGAAGAATCAAAAGCCAGGCATATTAAGAAATCAATGAAAAAATAACCTCCCATATGGAGCTAAATCTGAAGAAAGGGTCCCTCGATGAGGGTAAGTCGGTACCTTTTGTGAAATTCTTTAAGTTTCATCTTGAGCCTGTTCCCAGATGACGAATCCCCATCATAAGGGGCCATATACCCATTGTTCCCATCAAAGGTCTGAAAAGCAAATTGAAAGTTGAGATAAGGCCAAGTTGTGGATTTGTTACAAGATCATCAAACATCATATTAATTACAGTGGTGGCATCCCTCCTATTTGATCCTAAAATCTGAACACGAGGAACTTTGTTAAATCAAAGGAAAAATGCGTGCCTGTATCAATATGCAATCAATTGTTGTTGAGGTAAATATTTTTTAGCGCAGTGTACATATTTTCAGTTCTCCCTATTCTTTTTCTTCTTGCCGTGGTGTATTAATGTGTGAATTTTTTTTTCTCCAACCCAGGCTTGGCTCACCGGAAAGTTTGTTTATGCCCGTTTATTCTGATAACGAACTGAGATACAACAAAAATTCCAGGCTTGTTTGAACTCTACGCATATAAGCTCGGCTTGGCTCCTTTACAATAAAATATATATAACATTTATAGCACCTCTTACAAAAATTGCTAAGGTATAGAGAGAGTGGAACAACTGGACACCCAAAACTCAAAGCTATCCATAACAATGAGAAGTTATGCACAAAACAGGAAAGGAATAACAAAACTCTGACATCTACATAAAGATGTAAATACATTATCCATAATGTGAGAAGATTATGTAGATTTTATATTTTTGATAGTTGTACCAGCATCCCTGATTTACAAGGATCTGATTTATAGGCTAATTGATAGACATTCTATTTTTGATTCATTTTCTACTTCTCTATATAGGATAGCACGTACAGAAAAATATACCATGAAATAAGAACAAGTTTTCTTCCTACCTTGTTTCTTCACATGGCACCAGAGCCATAAGCTCCTTGTCAATTCTTTTCTGCTTGCTTGGCCCTCATTGCCAAGCATTCTTTGATTTTGTATACAGCCTTAATTGCTGTTTTAGTTCTCGTTGGCATTAATTTTTTAGACAACTTGTCATCATTTGACTGCCATTAGCATACTGGCGACCATCAGGCGGATTATCCAAGTTCCTGCGATCTTCAGACGATCGCTTTTCAAACAACCTGTCATAATCAATCAATTCCAAACGAAACATCGGAGATCATTGATTGCTTCCAGACGATTGTGCAATTCTCATTAACATCATTGCAGATCGTCAATTGCTTCCAAATGATCGTGTGATTCTTATCGACTTGTCCAGACGATTGCACAATCATAGTCAAATCATCTAAACGATCACTTCATCATCGCCAATCGGAGCTTCAGAGTTGGTCATTCTCTAGACTTCGCGACGATCACCAGATTTCGCAAATCGTCGAAGACCTCACAGTCTTCGTTCACTGTTCATTTCGTAGACGCAATTGTCCCTTGACCGATCTGCTGCTAACTCTGATTGACATTAGAAGCCCTAACTGGTCATGTGCTATTAGTTGTTAACACCAGTTATCTCTAATTGTCTTCATGTCAGAAGTACAAGCAATTCCAACATGCAGGCTGTTGAAGCAAACTCTGCACTATCTACCGGGGATTTACAGAATCCGCAGGCTGTGTATAGATTGAATGGGAAAAATTACCTAAAATGGTCGCAGGTAGTCAGAATTGTTTCCAAAGGGAAACGCAAATTAAGTCACCTGACTGGCATCGGATCCAAACTAAGAGATCTTAAATTTGATGCTTAGGATGAAGAAGACTCAATTGTGATGTCCTGGCTGTGGAATTCAATGTTAACTTAGATAAGTGATACATGTATGTTCTTAACTACAACCAAAGAAATATGGGAGGCTGTTCAACAGACTTATTCCAAGGTTCAGGATAATGCTCAAATTTATAAAATAAAGGTTGAAAGATTTCTACAACTAAACAAGGAGAGCATATTGTCACTGAGTATGCCAATCTCCTAAAAAATTTGAGGCAAGAAATGGATCATAGTGATATTTGGGGGCCATCTACTGTTGCTAATGTTTCTGGAGCTCGCTGGTTTGTGTCTTTCATTAATGATTGTACTTGTGTATCATGAATTTTTCTTCTGAAAAATAAATCTAATGCACGTTCTGTTTTTCCTACTTTCTACAACATTATCAAAAATCAATTTGGGGAAAGGATCAAAAGATCCAGGTCTGATAATGCTAAAGATTTTTTCAATTAAACCTTATCTCCATATTTTTGAAAAAGGAAATAATCCATAGAGTCATCTTCTGTTAACACCCCCCAACAAAATGGAGTAGTAGAAAGGAAAAATGATCATCTGCTAGCTACTACCTAGGCATTCCTATTCCAGAAACATATTCCTAAAAATTATTGGGGAGAAGCAGTTCTAACTGCTACTCATCTCATAAACGGATTGCCCTCTCGTGTACTTGACTTTAAAAGCCATATGCAAGTCTTGTCTACATATTTTCCGCATTTCAACACAAACAATAATCTAGTTCCAAAAACATTTGGTTCTCTTTTGTCCATATTCATTCTCATAATAGGGAAGAGTTAGACCCACGGGGATTTAAATATGTTTTTGTGGGTTATTCGTCCACTCAAAAAGGGTACAAATGCTATCATCCTCCAACAAAAAAATTCTACGTATCTGTTGATGTCACATTTGTTGAGGAGGAAAGCTATTTCACAAGCCTTTATCTTCAGGGGAAGACATCTTTTATGGAAGATAAGGATAGAGACTTATTCCTGCTGGAACTTGATTCCCATTCCCTCTCTTTTCCCAAATACTGTTCCTTCTACCCAAAGTCCTCCAATCCCTGACACTGATGGATTTGTGATGCGGAAGCCAAAAAAAATATGAAATAATTATTATTAGAATTTTATTTTATTAGGATTACATTTTACATAAGGAATTTACCTTATTTTATTAAAGATTTATTTTATTTTAGGAAAAATTTTATTTAGATTTATTTTAAGAAGGATTTATTAGAATATTTGATTTTGCTTTATTTTTAGTAATCTTGAGAATGTATTAGCCTATTTAAAGGCTTATGATGATTAGGGTTTGATACAATTGATGAATATGAAAATTTGAGTTGTTGAAGTCTCGTGACTTGTTTTCCCTCCCCTTTTCTTCTTTCTTCCATCTCTCCTAAACTTCTTCTCTCTCTCTCTATTTCTCCTTCTTGACTTTCCTCTCTACAATCCTACATCAACTTTGGTATCAGAGCAAATCGATCTATAATCAACGAAAACTCACTATTCATCACAAACCCTAGCCGCCACACGCGCCCTACATGCTCTCAAACCCTTCGAGTACACTTTCGTACATTCCCAGCGGTACCCAACTTCGGTGAACCCCACCATTGGCACCACCAACCTCTGGCGAACTCGTCGGTGACTCTGGCAACTTCCGGTGACTTTTCCGACGACCTCCGACAACTTTTCCTACGACCTCTGGCGAAATCCAAAATAACCACTACACTCTAGCGATCTGACCTGTGCTCCGCACGAAGCTCCGGCGACCTCCAACAACTTCTGGCGAAGCTCCAACTACTTCTAGGAGGCTTTGGAACACCTCACAATTCAGTTTTGCAGATTCAAAATTGTCAGTACACTATCGGGTACAGTCAAATAATAATCAGATGCAAACCCAAATAGCAGCCCTCACTGAAGCCATTCAAAAACTAAACACGAGGTTAGACACATGGGAGGAATACTATTGGCCGAGCAACCCTATTCACCTCTGTTCTAACCAAATATTGAATTCAAAGTCGAACACAGTTTCAACTCCTCTATTTGGTGCCCTTACCGAAATTTCAAAAGTAATTGATGAACCAAACAGAAAATCTGATAATGACCACTTTGAAGTGAAGAGAGAGCCTAATGATGATCAAATTGAAGAATTGATTTATGAGCCTGATCCTGACGACTTTTATTTTTCAGATGATGAAGATGATGACCAAATCATAGGCAAGCCACTTGATGAAATTGTTGCGACTACCGAAATTATTGCTACTAATGAAGTCATTTCTTTTGATGAGGCACAGATTTCCAGCGATATTACTGATGTCCCTGTAGGTACTATCGGGTTGAAGAGTATGCCTAAAATTTATGGTGCTTATGTGGATTTTGTCTTTCCTACACCTAAACTTCTCCTAGAAGTTGGTCTATTTTTTGTCTTCTTCCAATATCTACAAGTTCTATTTTCTGAATCGCGGGGCTTCCATTTTGGAAGACTTGGTGGATGCACTAGATTTCTACCACTCCTGACGCGTGTTCATGAACTTTGGGAGCAGCTTGAACATCCACCTTGTTCGTGGCCTGGCGATTGAAGGAGTATGCAAAGTTTTAACTCGACGGAGTCGAGTTTTTCTAAGGGGTGGAGAATGATGCGGAAGCCAAAAAAAATATGAAATAATTATTATTAGAATTTTATTTTATTAGGATTACATTTTACATAAGGAATTTACCTTATTTTATTAAAGATTTATTTCATTTTAGGAAAAATTTTATTTAGATTTATTTTAAGAAGGATTTATTAGAATATTTGATTTTGCTTTATTTTTAGTAATCTTGAGAATGTATTAGCCTATTTAAAAGCTTATGATGATTAGGGTTTGATACAATTGATGAATATGAAAATTTGAGTTGTTGAAGTCTCGTGACTTGTTTTCCCTCCCCTCTTCTTCTTTCTTCCATCTCTCCTAAACTTCTTCTCTCTCTCTCTATTTCTCCTTCTTGACTTTCCTCTCTACATTCCTACATCAATTTGACTCACCTTATCACCCTTCCTCTCCTTCTAAATTACAGCCTTTGGAAAAAGATACTGAAATTCAAGGTTCCACTCGCCCACTACAGGTCTATTCAAGGAAAAAGGTACCCATCTCTGGACATGTGCAAATTCAAGATTCTGAATCAACCCCTAATAATGAGGTAAATACTTTGCCTAAACATTCTCAAAATACCAAATCTGGTTCTCATTGCTCTTCGAAAAGGCACAAGAAAATGCACTGAATTCCAATTATATTCATTGTTATGTCCTATGAGAAATTGTCTCATGGTCACAAAACTTTACTTACACACCTAAAACACCATAAACATTCGCAAAACTGTACTTGAGGCCTTAGGACGTAAGAAATGGAGAGATACTATGAGAGTTGAAATGGAAGCTTTGGAGAAAAATAAAACTTGGAAATTAGTCGAACCTCTCAAATGAAAGAATCCAGTAGTGTGTAAATGGGTGTTTTCCGTTTATACAAAGCAGATGGGTCTCTTGAAAGATATAAGGCTAGATTAGTAGCCTAGAGATATACTCAAACTTATGTGATTGACGTTCTAGAAACCTTTGCTCCTGTTGCTAAAATGAACACTGTAAAGGGTATTGTTATCATCAATCGCTAATCTTGGGTGGAGTCTACAACAGTTTGATGTTAAGAATGCTTTCTTGCATGGTGACTTGGATGAATAAATCTATATGAAAATTCCTCCTGGTTTTGGTTCGAATTTAGAAAGACAGGTGTGCAAACTAAAAAAGGTCCTATATGGTCTAAAACAGTCCCCTAAAGCTTAGTTCGGGTGATTTGCTAAAGTTATGCTAGTAATGGGATACAAACAAAGTCAAGGTGATGACACCTTGTTTGTTAAGCACTCGGGTTCAAGGGGAGTAACTGCCTTGTTGGTGTATGTGGATGATATTGTGGTAACAGGTAATGATACGGAGGGAAGAGAAGCCATAAGAAGGTGTTTGATTACTGAATTTGAAATAAAGGAGTTAGGGAGGTTGAAATGCTTTCTTGGCATTAAAGTTGCTCACTCACGGCATGGAATTTTCATATCTTAGTAGAAATATGTGTTGGATTTACTAAGAGATATAGGGAAATTGGGGTGTGAACCTGTCGAGACTCTTATAAACTTCAACCACAAACTTAGAGAGGCTCTGGAGGATGCTACAGTAAACAGCGGTACTTATCAAAGACAAACAGGAAGATTAATCTACTTGACTCATACAAAATCTCATATTGCCTATGCAATAAGTGTGGTAAATCAGTTTATGCATAATCCCAAGTGCATCTTTAGGCAGTATATAGAATCTTACAATATCTCAAGGGGTCATTAGGGAAAGCAATTTGGTTTAAGAAAGGTGAAAAGATGACTCTTGAAACTTATACAGATGTTGACTATACAGGATCTCCAGTTGACCAAAGATTAACATCAAGTTATTGTACCTTTTTAGTGGCAATCTTGTGACTTGAATAAGTAAGAAGCAGAATGTTGTGGCAAAGTCTAGTGTAGAAGCAGAATTTAGAGCAATAACACTAGGAATTTTTGAACTATTGTGGCTCAAAATCATTCTAGAAGACTTGAAGATCAAGTGGGAGGCACTAATGAAGCTCTATTGCAACAAGAAGTCAACTATCAAATAGCACATAATCCAATACAACATAATCACACCAAACATGTTGAGGTTGACAGGCATTTTATAAAGGAAAAACTAGATAGTGGTCTAATTTGTACTCCCTTTGTTTCTACTGAAGGTCAACTTGCTAATGTACTAACCAAGGGATTGGCAAGCAAAGTTTTTCAATCTATTGGTATGCTTGGAATGGACAACATCCACTCACCAACTTGAGGGGAAGTGTGAGAAGATTATATAGATTTCATATTTTTGGTAGTTATATCGGCATCCCCGATTTATAGGGATCTGATTATAGGTTGACTAATAGACATTCTATTTTTGATTCATTTTCCACTTGTATATATAGGATAGCATGTACAGAGAAATATACTATGGAACAAGAAGAAGTTTTCTTCCTACCTTGTTTCTTCACCCATAATAATTATTTATTTCTAGCACTTCCCCTTAAAATAGAGCATATGTATCAAATGTCCCAAATTTATCACAAACATATTTTACTCATGTACCTCCTAAGGCTTTGGTGCATATGTCTAGAAATTGATCTTTTGATTATAAGAAGTCTCTTGCCACATTCTAGAGGAGTTTTTCACGAACAAAATGATAGTTCACCTCAATATACGAGTGACAACATCTCAATCGCTTGCTTATGGGGATTACATGATTGCCACATTAGTAGCAAAGCAGATGTGAAACTTTCAAGTAGCTCAACATACCAAAGTATCTTCTATATTAGTTGGTGTTAGAATATATTTTGAATACTGTTGGAGGTCGTCAAAAAGCTCACAGATAGGTGGCAAGCATTAAAGGGATTCTCAACCCACTTTCCCAATCCAAGGACACTTAGCAAAGCTTGAAAGAGAGAAAACATGACTTGTTCCTTACTCCTTCACGGTTGGAAGGAACCATTCACAAACGACATGGTCCAAACAGTTGGAATAGCGATAATGGGTTTGGCTTAAGTCCTACACAAGCAAACATACCATTATGGTGGAAGGTACCTACTCTCTCACACACAAATAGTAGATACAATATACTATTTTTTATTGACAACCACACTCTGGGTGGCCAACAATCTTTTTTCAAGCATTTGGAGAGCAAGTAGATAAGAGGAAGTACATGTGTCAACCAAAGGAGAAGCAATCGAGTAACAGATACATTAAAGTGCTAATTAGCTGTAGCTACTCTTGTTTGACCGAATTTTTTGGCACTCCAATTGGCACTCTCTGCGGGAATTCAAGCGAAATTTCCATTAAATACTATTAGCAGAACGGAGATAACAGAAGCAATGAGACTTCTTAGGGGAGTCATCTCAACATCATAGGGCATAGTTCACACGATCAAACAAGGGGTAGCCCTCCAGACTCAGGTTAGAAGTGTACCGGGACCCACGAGGCGCCATAGGATGTGATATAAATTGTATACAGGGGGCCAACGATAACAATCCTAGTCAAGAAATAAAGACTGTGACATAGTATAGGGAGGAGATCAGGCTTTGAGATCAGGAGTTTGAGCTCTTAGAGAACAACTTGGGTTAGTTGCCACAAAAGCCCATAAGGAATATCGGGGGCAATATCAGACTTGAGACGACTATTCCTAGAGAGGGAATCATGCCATTTCATGTTTTGCCTTCGTGGCAAGACAGGAGGTGACCTAGAGCAAGGGATTGTGGAGGCACTTAAGCACAAATTCCCGACATATTGCTACTCAGGCAAGACCACAAAATTCAATCCGACCAAAACCTTTCCTTGACCAACTAAACGGAAACTTGGAAGGGGTGGGTAATGCCATAGTTGCCGAAGCGGGATGACCAATGCAGTGGGCGTATACCCACCATTTGGCAAGAAAAGCCCTAAAGAGGATCTTTTCCTCCCCCTCCAACAAGCAGATCGATCAACTTAAGCCACTAAGGAAGTTCACACCTCCTCGATTAACACATTATGAGAGGAGGAGAATTGATCGAGGCACATCTGCCATTTCAAATAGATCATGCACCTGTGGAGTTAAAACCACCCTCTTGTGTAAAGTTTTTCCTTTCAGACTAGGAAAAGTGGCTCTATAGTGGCTAGACAGGCTACAATCAAGCTCCATCAATAGTTGGTCAATATTGTCCGAAGCCTTCGTGGCTAGGTTTATAGCAAACAACAAGCAACCCCACACCATAAACACACTAATGTCCATGAGAAGGCAGTAAAAGGAAGAACTAAAAGAGTATGCTCGACGATACATTAACGCATATAATGAAGTAGAAGACCGCTCCGAGCAAATTGGCGTGGCTTCTTACAAACTCGATTTATCCAATGAAGACGAGCTATGGTGATAATTTATACAAGCTACTTTGGCTTGGCTCATTAAGAGCTCATTCAACAAATTGGACACACTGAGTATGATTTTATCCTGCTTACCATGGTGTTTAATTTCTTGTTATTTTGCAAAATAATCTAATAATGACCAGACCACTAACATGCATCTGCAGTTAGGTGATAAAAGCAAAAAGGTGTGAAAAAAGACCTTTGTCAGCATCGCCATCCCATTTTAGGCTCTTTAAGACCTCTTCCCCCTCCCCTCTCTTTTTTTTTTAAAAAAAAAAAACCTCCTTCACGGGAGGGGGGTTAGGCGTGGACCCCTACCAGTATATTATAATAAGTAAAAGAAATACATAAAGAGAGAGAGACCTAAACTTGACCTCCAAAATAAGTAAAGGAAAATAGTAAATGAAAGTAGATAATGGGTGATGACTCACTCGCATACACAAGAAGGGAGCGGGGCATAGACTTGACCTCCAAAGACAAAAGCAAAGGAAAGTAGAAAATAAAATAAAGTCAACCTCACTTAAAATCATCTGTGTTCCTTACGTCCAGTCACAGTAAAACCAACACTAATGCCCTTTACCTTTTTCAATCTCAGACGATTAGAACACTGGGTGACTTGCTAAAAAC
Source organism: Vitellaria paradoxa (assembly GCA_019916065.1). Classification (NCBI taxonomy): domain Eukaryota; kingdom Viridiplantae; phylum Streptophyta; class Magnoliopsida; order Ericales; family Sapotaceae; genus Vitellaria; species Vitellaria paradoxa. Next base: position 30,715,958 of record CM034237.1, on the reverse strand, counting down.
CATCATCCAAATAAGCATCCATGTGATAAGCAACAGAGTCTACCCCAAGCTATCCAAAATGTCTCTCGCACAGTCATTATCACGCATAGGTTCAAGTTCTGGATCATTCTTCTCATTCCCAAAATAGGAATCATAACTCCTTCCTCCCAACTCATCATTAGAAGAAGCAAACCCAGTCGAATGGGAGGATCCAAAATGACCCGAGCCTCTACTGATAGGAACACATTCAGATAGTTATAAACAACAGGAAAGCTACCACTAATAGGGATAGGAACTAGGAACGTCCCATCAGGGCCTGGTAGGGTAGCTGAAGGGGAAGAATACCTGAGGTGGAGAGGAACAGGATAGGGAGAAGATAAGGCAGCACAACAAGAGAGGCAGATGAAATCAAAGTACCTAGAGAAGGTCTAGACACAAAGTCAGGAGCTCCAACAGATAAAGAGAAGGTACCAGCAGTAGTAGTAGCACAAGTGTGAGTGATGCCAGGAATGCTGGAAGACATATGCTGAGGTGGATCCAGTGGTAGTAACAAAAGTGGAGGGAATGATCCCCATAGCAGGAGTAGAAGGTAGGAAAGTAGCAACATCAACAGTGACCTGACTGGGAGCAATAGAGTCCAGAGGAATCGCAATAAGAGAAGGATATTTGTTATTTTATATTTGTTATTTGTAGTTGTGCCAATTGTCACAAAATAAGTGTGAATGAAAGGATTGACACCCTTAAGGTTGTTTAAGTGTAATTTATATACATAGGACTATACACAAACTAAGAAACAACCAATAATCTCCTTAATAAAATCAAATAAAATCTCCTATACTAGGAAAGTATAAGTCAAGACATATTTATAATTTTCTAACACTCCCCCTCAAGTTGAAACATAAACATCAAAGGTTCTAAACTTGTTACAAATATACCTAACTCGAGATCCCACAAGGGCTTTAGTGAATAAATTAATAAATTGGTCATCAGACTTAACATATGACCATTGCCAGTCTTCATTGAATTCTATAGAATCTTCTCTCTGGCCAATAGACAATACACCTCAATGTGCTTGGTCCTTTAATAGAATATTGGATTGGAGTCAATATTACTTATAATTTGATTATCATATGGAAGCTCCATATGCTGTGGGTGATGAACTTCCAATTCTTTCATCGTATTCTATATCCAAAATAACTTACACAAGGTGTAAGCCATGGTTTTATATTCGACTCTCCACTCAATCTTGTTGCCACTATTGGTTTGTTACTCTTTCACAGCACAAGATTACCTCTAATGGAAATGCAATAACAAGTAGTAGAGCATCTATCTCATGGTGATCTTGCCCAATGTACGTCCATATAAGAAGCCCTTTCCAAGTGCTCCCTTCAAATATCTCTAGATTCGAACAATTGAATTCTAATAACTAGTACGAGATGATTCCATAAGCTGACTAATCACACTTATATGAGGTAGAATATATAATGTCGTCACCATCAAATAGTTCAACTTTCCAAACAATCTTTTGTATTGATTGAGATTCTCTAATAAGCCACTCTTGTCCATTAAAGCGTTTATGGGTTTAGAGCCAACCATACCTCTCTCAGACAACAGAATTACTTCCTATATGATAAAGCAATACCTAGCATGATCAATCTTACCTCAATACCACAAAAATACTTCAATGGCCAAATATCCTAGTGCGGAACATACTTTGAAGGAATGACTTCAAATCAATGATACAAAGTGTATCATCTCCTACGATAATAATTTTATTACATATATTAAGAGCCACATCCTTCCATAAGTGGAGTGATGCTAGAAGATAGAGTGATCAACTCTACATGGAGTTAAATCAAACTCCATAGCCACAGTGATGAATCTGTCAAACCATGCCTGTGGAAATTGTTTTAGGCCATACAATGATTTTTTGAGCTTGCAAACTAACTTAGACCCCCCTCCTTGGGGAGCAACAAACCCAAAAGTTTACTCCTTTTAGACTTCTTCCTCCAGATCACCCTGAAAAAATACATTTTTGACATCAAGCTAGTGAAAAGGTCAATAATAGATGGCAGCCAAAGAGATAACTAGATGCACATGGATGATCTTAGCAATAGGACAGAGAGTCTCTAAGGAATCCAGCCAACATACTTGTATTAGTATAATATTTCCTATTATTTGTTTCATTATTTGACTATGAACTATACATAGTCTATGTCCAAATGAATCATGTTTATTCTCGCAATATAAATAAACTAAGAGAAGAGTTGATTTACTCTCTTATTTTCTCTAATCACATTTTCAACTAAGTGTCTTGATCCAAAAAAAAGAAAGAGACAGAAACCTATACAGAAAACCATAGCAGCCGCTTCTATTCCTCGTCGCCAATGGTCATCGGAGTTGACCTTCATCACCACTGCAAGACTAGTCAACCGTCAATGACTCCAACCATCAAAAGCCCATTAGTAGTGGTGGCCCCACACACCTCCATGCGCAGATGTGGCTGGAGTTGACCTTCAGCACCACTACGTGACTTGTCAACTGTCAATGATATCAACCATCCAGAGCCCACTACTAGTGATGGCCCCATGCACCTCCATGAGCAAATAGCACCTCTAGTGCCTAGATATCACACTCAAAGCTACCTCAACACGTGATGATGTGTCCATTTCCATTAACCTTCTAGCGTCTCGTGATGAGGGTCGTCGAACGTAGGGCTTCCTCTAAGTATGCTTGGTTGGTGATTTTGCGAAGTTTTTGAACTTGGTTTGACTCGATAACTTATACACTATTCATCATTGTTCAATTCTTCACTCATCTAGTACAATTCATTATGATGCTTTTTGCTCATAGATTCCATTCCTTTCTCGTTCGTTTTTTATTGGTTTATTGTACCAAGACAAGTGGAAGGCTATTGGTATTGGTTTGGTTTTCTATATTGAAGACTAGTGGGTTGCAATTGGTTCTTGGATTGAAGATCAGTGGTCAAGGTTAATTATTATGGGTTTTCATCTAGTTTTTGTCATGGCGAAGTTTAATATATAATCTACTCTTGTTCAAATCTCCTCTCAGTCCATTATTCTAAAGGCTGATGACGTTCCTCGTTTTATTACACCAAAAAAATTAAATGGGAAAAATTATTCGAGTTAGGCTCATGTTGTTAAAAACTTTTCCTCATTAGAAGGAAAAGTTACAGTAGATTACTAATGACCCACCTTTATCTACTGCTTCTCATCATTGTGTTCAAATGAATGAAGATGCTATTGTCATGGACATACAATGGCATAGTTTGAAGACAGTATTGCCTTTACTAGCAGTGGAGTTCTATGACTCCTCAAAGAAAATATGGGATTGCCTTTCTAAATCTTATTATCAGAAGAGTAATGTGTATAAGGTTATAAGTTACATGAGCCGACGTTCTTTGCAAGGTAGGGTGAAATAAGAAGAAAACTTCATTTACAAAGTTAGGGCTAGAGATAGATGATAAATTGAAAACGAAGGCTGGTAAGAAGAAAATAAGGCATGATATGACACAAATTGAGAAATGGAATAAGAATTACATATATGTTTACCCTTCCGTAATCAATAAAAAAGGATAGATCATTTTCAAGAGCTGGAGACATGCAAGAACGCTGTAGCGTCTAAAGCTGCAAGAGGGGACTCAACTACCTAATGTCTAGTGTAAATCTAGAAGTCATGATAGCCAGAGAAAGGAGGAGGGAGACTGGTAAGGGAAGACTCTCATCAAGTGAAGACACGGAATAAGACGAAAAAAACCAAAAAGGGAAGATTTTCATTAAGAGAAGACACCAACTAAGACTTGGAGAGGGGGGAAAAAAAGATGGACTGAGAATGTGACATTAGCACATCCAAAATGCCATTAAGAGAGCGATTAAAACATTTATATCCTGTTTGTAAATGAGAATACAATCAGAACACAATGAGAACACCCCCAAAAAATACATTTACAGGCTTAGGAGCTAGTTTGTAAACCCCATTCTCAAGCCAGTGAACAAAAGCTACACCCCCAAATGTGTGGTGAGACATGGAAGAGGGGTTGGTTGGGAAACAAGATCGAATGGGGTGGCTGACCATGTAAATAGATGAAGGCATTCTATTAATAAAATGGCATGTAGTGAGGACACATCACCCGATAAGTTTGGGGACTTCATTTGAAATAGTAAACAACGCTATCTGAATAAGATTGAACTTTTCTCTCAACAACCCTATTTTGTTGTAGAGTGCGAGAGCAAAACAAATAATGAAGCATACTACGAGAGGACATAAAATCAGTGAGTGGTTTTGAAAAATACTCTTGGCAGTGTCACTCTAAAAAAATTTTAATAGGCAAACCAAACTGAGTTCAAATTTCAAAACAAAAAGGTTTAAAAAAAGAGAGAGTGAATAATTTAGAACATTTTTTCATTAAATAAAGCCAGTTTGTTATGGGAAAATCATCCACAAATGCAAAAGAGTACTAAAAACCCAATTTTGAAGCTACTTGACTCTGACCACAAACATCTGAATGAACCAAATCAAAAGGAAATAAAGTGATCTTATTGACTGCAGGGAAGAGGGAAGCATGGTGATGCTTTCCTAATTGATATGACTTAAAATTGAACGACTATAACTTGTTCAAACCAGGAACCATAAACTTCAATCTAGCAATGAAGAATAACTAAGACGAAAACAAATTTCCATTGAAGAGGCAAACATAGAATAGCCTATAGATGTTTCTATGGACGGTGCATTAAGGTAGTAAACCCCTTCACCTTTATGCCTTCCACCAATCTTCTCCTTTATCTTCATATCTAGAATAATGAAAGAATTAAGAAAGAGAGTTACTAAGACCCCGTTTGGTAACGTTTCCGTTTTCTGTTTTTCTATTTATGTTTTCAAAATTTTGTAAACTCGCAACAGAAACATGTTTGATAAACTTATTTACGTTTTTTTGTTTCCAAACAAAATGAAAACATAAACAGAAAAACGTAAACAAAAAAAAAGTATTTGCACTCTGGTTTTTCTTTTCTGTTGCCAAAATTGTCAATTTTAAAATTTTGTCTATTTTTGTTACATTACATAAAAATAAATTATTTTATTCAAATATTTTATTAAAATAAGTTATTTTGATAAATAATATAATTAAATTCAATAAATTAAATTAATTATTTAAATTATTTTTAATAAATAATAAAACTAAATTAATTTAATTTAATTTAATTTAATAATTAATTATTGCTAAATTATCTGAAATAAATATCATAATTAATTTATTTTATTTAATAATTAAATTAATTTATATAAAATAATTAATAATAAATAATTAAATGACATTAATTTCTAATTTAATTTAATTTAATAATTATTATCAAATTATTTTAAATAAATATCATAATTAAATTAAATTATTTATGATTTAATTAATTTAATTTATATTAAATATATTTTATTAAATTATTTTTTATATTTTATTAAATTATTTTTAATAAATAATATAATTTAATATATTTTATATTTATTGAATTAAATGATTTTAATAAATAATTTACAGTATTAATTTAATTAATTATATTAATTAAATTAAATTAATATAAAATATATTTTATTAAGTTCTATTAATTTTTTAAAACTAATAAAATTAAATATTTTCTAAAATAAAAAATTAATAATTATAAACAAACTTGCATTTCCAAACGCAGTTTCAGTTTGCATTTCAGAAAAAATAAACGGCAATAGAAAACAAAAAGCAGAAAACGGCAACAGAAAAACAACCAAAAAAAAAAAAAAACGACAGCGTTGTCAAACGGGGCCTAAACAGTTTAATTGTTTGATAAGTTTACTAGGAACAATGGTAAAAGAGAGAAGAAAAATAAGTTGTACCAATTCCACCTACTAGGTCACTCAAACCAGTAGTGGTAGTTATAGGGGGGCTAGTAGAAGAATATTGAACGTGAGAAAATAGTTTTGAGTGCCCTAGACATATAGTTTGATGCACCAAATTATAGGACCCAAGATGCAAGAAGATGAATAGTGAGGCAAGTAATAGATTTACCTAGGCGCAAAAAAAGCACTAGGAAAAGATACCAGATGAGCAACCCCCTCATTATTACAATCTCCACAATTCTCCCGAGTGGCATGTCCATCAATAGCTTTTGTCTAATTAGTGAGGGCAAATCGAGTAAACTCGAACTCATCTAAAGGATAATTCTAAGAAGTAACCATTAAAGCTCTAGAGTAAGTCATAGGAAGGCACCAAGAATTTAAGCCTTAAATGGAACTCTAGATTAAGGCCGACAAGGAAAAGTTGAGAACAAATTTTTGCTCTCGTTGTTTCTACATTTCAGTGATATCAATCAATCGTGGTTGAAGAGAGTTTAATTCTCCATATATCTTCAAGCAAGCAAAATACCATCCGAGGCTTTTACCAGATTGTTGAAACTCAAAGAAATGACTAGAGACATTATGAATACAACTGAGATACTAGAATATAAGAGACGAATGTAATCTTAAATCTCCTTACAAGTGTATAGATAAGTACACGAGTCTACAATTTCAGCCTTCATAGAATTCCATAATAGACTCATGATATTCACATCGTTTGAATCAAGGCGTTATAAGTGCCTTTCACTCTGCTTCTTCCATTTGTGCGGTTAGAAAATGGTCCTAATGATATATATTAAATTATTTCAATATTCTCTTTCACGTGTAACTCCGATTCGGACATAATATACAAAAAATAACGAGATTTAAACTTAATACCTCTTGGAAGAGCTCTTATTACCTATTGTTTCAAAAATTTAAATTATTAAAAAAAAAAATTAGTCTAACAGTGTTTACCAGGTTCTTTGAATAAGTGTTTACCATCTGAGGCTTTTACCAGATTGTTGAAACTCAAAGAAATGACTAGAGACCTTATAAATACAACTGAGATACTAGAATATAAGAAACGAATGAAATCTTAAATCTCCTTACAAGTGTATAGATAAGTACACGAGTCTACAATTTCAGCCTTCATAGAATTCCATAATAGACTCATGATATTCACATCGTTTGAATCAAGGCGTTATAAGTGGTATCAAATGATGCTAGAGCAGAGTCGGGGAGATGTTTATGCATTCCAAGTCTAGTTACGACAGTTTGACTTCCTTGGACCACTGAAGATAACTTTTTTCATTCCAATTATATAAATGATTAGGCCACCCAACTGAACTGGATTCAAGGCAATGGGGTTGATACTTGGTTCGGAGGCCATTACAAGATAATCCTTTAAGTCTGGAACAAAATAACCTTGATTGGTATCGGATAGCCATATAATGGAATAGGATAGACCAAAATAAAAATAACAGTTGGAATCTTCAAATAGCCCTACACTATCGATGATGATGAAGTAGGATGATATTGTTGACAGCGAGGAGACGATGCCGGATTGAGATATGACGCCGGAGAGACGTCGAGTGGGTTCTTGATGTCATCACATTGATGACGACGAAGCTACTTAGAGATGATGATGCTATCATTCGCGTTAAATGCAGAGAGACAACAATGTCAACTGCAGGCTTTGCTAGCGACTATCGTGGTGGTCCTCGTTGGATAAGATGGATTTCAGCAACAATGAATCAACGATTACAACGAGTTCGAGTTCCATAATCGACTAAGTGAGTCTAGTTATTGGTGGTTAGGGTTCCTGATACACTTACAAGAATCAAGAACCAAGAATTAGGGTTTCTTGACACGGGCACAAGAACCCAAAATACAAAAAGTTAGGCTATCTATTCTATTACCAAGTCACGTAAGTGTGAATGAAAAGCTTGAGACCCTTAAGGTTGTCCAAGCTTATATTTATAACATAAGGCCATGTATAAACTAGGAAGCAACCAATAATCTCTCTAATCAAATCAAATCTCACTCAAATCTCTTATACTAAGAAAGTATAAAGCAAAGAAATATTTCCAATCTTCTAACACAGGCGAAAAAGTAGGTTAGGCTTAAGCACTCGTCCAGGTTCTACTCTTTTGCACCCCTTACCATGCTAGGTAGAGGTGGGGTTTGGTCATAATACATGATTTCATTGTTATGCTCATCTCTGAGAAAGACATACTTTTTAACTACTATCAAATTTTATTTTGCAAGAAATATATTCTCGGGATTAGCATAAAATTTTGGTCCAGATGGAGATTAGTACATGAGAACATTTGATTGGAATAAGGTGTAACTATCTCGTTTTGCCCCATGGTTGTGAATGTACAAATTCACGAGGACTTTGTTTAGCACTAGTTAACTACAAATGATCAAAGAAGGAAATATAACACATTAGGGAAAGAAAATATTGATATTAACTTCCTAGGGAAAGAAAAGAAAATTTAAAATTATAAAAATTACTATAAGGGTGCGTTTGGTGTAAGGGTAAAGGGGATGAAAAGTTATAATAGCAACTATTAACCCTTTTTTACATATGTTTGGAATTGGAGGGTAAGTGTTAATCCAGGATAACAGTTACCCTCAAAATGAGAGTAATTGTTACTCCAATGAAACGTTTGGTACGAGGTGAACCCCAATAACAGTTAATGGGATAACAAGTTTATGATACTTATGTTTGGATTGAGAAAATAAATATTATCTGGTATTAATTATATTATGTTTGGAATGCTACAAATTGAAAGGGGTAAAAGTAAATTGTATTTGAAATAAGGGTAAATTGACTAAGAGGTAAAAGTTAATATTTAATCTTAATAAAATATTATAATAAAATAAATTATGAAAGCAATTTTTATTTTAATAATAATCAATTTTAATAATATATATTAATAAATATAATTTTAAATAAAAATATAAATTATAAAAAATAATTTTATCGTAGATTAATATTTCAATAATAATTAATTTTAATAATGAATTATTATTTGTTAAAAATCATTTTTATTTTTATAAAATAATTTAATATAACAAATAATTTTAATTTATTAAAATTATTAGTTTTAATAAATTATATTAATACAATATATACTCTATAGTATATTATTATTTATGAGAAATAATTTTTATTTAACATAATAAGTAATTATTTATTAAACATTAATTTTAATTTGAGAAAATAAATAATTTTAGTCATAAAATAATATTTCAATAGTATTAATTTAGCAAAATAAATTATTTTAATAATAAATTGTTATTTATTAAATATTATTTTGAAAAAATAATTTAATAATTAATTAATTTTAGTTTGATTAAATAAATTATTATTTTATAATATTTATCATTATTATTTGTAGGAAAATGTTGCCTAGGGTTTTACAAGAATGTAAGAAAATATTTTACGGGGTAATGAAAAAATTTTCCATTACTGTCGTTACCCACCCCTCCCCCAAAGTAACAATTTACTCTCAGGTAATCATCCAAACTAATGTAATGGAGGGAAAAAAAATTACCCTGGTACAATTCATTCCCCTTTACCCCAAAACATACCTTAGGTGTAAAAGAAAAAATTTGCTTCTCGTACTCCTCTCTTACATTTTCTTTACCCACATGAAAATTTATAATAAATATTATAAAATAATAATTTATTAATCAAAATAAAATTAAATATTTTATTAAATTATTTTATCAAAATAAAATTTAATAAACAATCATTTATTATTAAAATAATTTATTTTATTTCATTAAATTAATAATATTGAAATATTAATTTAATATTAAAATTATTTATTTCATTAAATTAAAATTGTTTTGAATGAATAATTACTTATTAAAATGATTTATTTTATTCAAATTTTTTTTAAATAATTTTTCATAACTAGAATTAATATTTTATTAATTTTTTTATAAAAAAGTTTATTTTATTTTCAATAAAATTAATTACTATTGAAATATTATTTATAATAAAAATTATTTAATTTATTTAATTAAAAATATTTTTAATAATCTTAATTAAATTATAATTATTTTTTATAATTAATAATTTAATTTTAAATTATTTATTTTACGAAAATTAACTTTTATTAAAAAAATAATTATTAAAACCATTTATTTTATTATAATATTTTGCTAAAATTAAATTATATAATGCTAAAATAATGATTTATTTTTAACATAAATAATACTAATAATTAAATTGATTTATTCTTAAAATATAAATATAATTTTATCAAAATTAAAATTTACTATTGAGACAATAATTTGTTATTTAAACTAATAATAACATATTATCAAAATTACTTATTATTAAATATTTCACTAAAATTAAAATAAATAATTATTTATTATTAAAAATATTTTAATAAGTGGGTATTCCATATGAGCCAATTGTTATGCTCAAACCATACATAGTTAGATTATGCGGATAAATTGTTACACTCACTCCAAACATAATGTAATCATTACTAATTAAAATTTACTCCTACTATCCAAATATTAAGAGATATATATATATTACTCTTGTAAGTCTTTTCTGGTAAAACTTACCCTTGTAATCCTTTACCCTCACTTCTTTACCCCCAATCCAAACTCACCCAAGAACACTTCTATTTTATCCCCAAAAAAATGATTTGTATACCATAAAAAGATGTGATGTGAAAACTTGAATAACATACTCAAATGTATGAACTCCGATGTAGAAGCCACTTGAGGGTAATAAATTTAATTGGTAAAATTGAGAATGCAAATGCAGCAAATCAGTATAGTTTAATTAGAGTAATTTTCAGGGGATACCATTCGTCTATAATGAACATGGCTCAGCGAGATGCTTGCATAAAATTTGCAGACAACAATATCACTGATGGGTAAGTTACAGACTGAAACATATGTAGCTAAGAACTAGATGAGGTTCCTCAAAACTTACTTCAACCAAGGGGCCATCATGGCCATCACCTACAACTTGTAGAGCTTCCAGCATGGTACCTGTCGATCCTCCTATCAGCAAGACCTGAAAGATGTAATAAATCACACAAACAGTAAAGATACTAAAAAATAACTTGAAGCATGTAAAAAGCAGCTAATAAAGGAGAATTGCAGTAAAATAATAAACCATAGATAGACCCAGTTGAAAAATCTTGTTGCCTATGTCATGTCTAAGATCGTTCACGGGGATAGGCAGACCTGAGGGCTCCTAGTTCAACCGTTGGTATGGTCCAGTTCTAATAAGCTTTCAACACAATTCCTTATTTGTAAGGTAATGCTACTGCTTCTAATACTTCAAAACTTGAAAACTAGAATAGAACTTAAAATCATATTGTTCCTGTTGCTCAGGTCAAAATGCATTTTGCCATGTGGGCGTGGCAAAGTATTATGACGGGACTATGACCACCTATTGTTATGCTAAACACCCTAGAAAATACCAAGAACCTATCCTAGCTGGAAAACAATGAACATATTGCAAAACAAGATTATTAGATGCAAGAATACATGCAATTGAATTTTCTATTGCAATCATAGGAAAAAAGTGATTCCTACAGTCTTCGGGGGTGTTTGGTTGACCAAAACCTACCAACTTTTTATACTTTCTTCCAATTAAATTTTGCAACATATTCCTTTTACATCAAATTTTTATACTTTTGCTGTACTATTTGACCAATTTTTTTCCACCAAACACCCACTTAAGGCAATAAATCTGCAAACTTCGCAAATTGATTACAAAGTGAATAAAAGGAGAAAGAAACAATGAAAGAGAAAAGAAACGAAAAAATGTGCACAAAAATTGAAAAATTATGGAATTGAAAAGAGAAGGATCTTAATTGAGGTAAGTGACTGCTTCATTTACTAGTTAGGCAGTCCTAAGACGAGAATGCACTATTTTGCGAATTTAAAATAAAAAAAAAAACTGTCTAAATACTGTCCAAAAAAATTTAATTGTGATAATACTGTTAACAATGCGAAATTATAGTGTGATTCCTTTTTTTTTTTTTTTTTTGGTAAGTAATAATGCGATTTCTGCTATGCTTAAAATCGCATTATCATTGTTGCGATTTCCACCTAAGATTTTTGCTTAGCCTGAAATCACATTATTATGCTGCGGTTTCTACCCAAAATACCGTTACCATTTTGCCCTTTTTACATGGTTGATTATTCTTTAAACATAAACTCATCTTAGGACTTATCTAAATGTGAACTTATCTAAAACTGATTCATGATTTAAAAAAAAAAAATAACCAATTTAATTACATATGCAAACTTACACGTAGTGATAACATGGATTTTAAAAGTTTAAATTTGAACGTATGACTTCTACTAGTTTGAGATATACCATATCACTTGATAAAAATACTAATTTATTAAATCTAATACATAGCAAAAGAGTTATCACTTGACTAAAAAGAAATAATAATAATCAATTTAATTTAATATATAGCATTTTTAAACTAAAAAAATGTTCTTGTTTGAAATAGTTCTTTTTTTTTTTTTAATTCACAACAACTTTTTGAGCTCTCTCTCTTGTTTCTACTAGACTTTTTTTATTTTTTTTATTTTTGCTACACTTTTTATCTAAAACAATCATCTCAAACTCCATATAATATAAAATTATATACTAACAAATAAAAATAATAAGGAAACAAATATTTAAAATTTCTAGTAACACAAACAAATTAAAAAAAATAAGAAACTAAATATTTAAGATTTGTTGAAACACAAATCCTTACTTGTCTACTCCAACTTTCATAATTTCTTAAATTATATTTTTCATATTTATTCCCTTATTGAATTGTATTTTCTTATATTTATTCTCTATATATAAGAAGAAACTACAATATGAGCATGCAATTTTGAAAAAACAAAACGCAACATCATAACACGATTTTAGTTAAGTGTACTTATCATTTTTTTTTTAAAAAGATAAGTAAGAATTTATTATTTCAAAGAGCATAAATAAGCATCGGGATGATACTTATAGTACAATAAAACTATACAATTCTACCTAAACTAGTGATTAGCACAAATCATCAAGAAAATTAAAAAAGGAGCATAGATCAAGGTCGCTTCTCTCTCTTTCCTAGCCATACAAACAGTTTAGAAATAAACTCTTAATCCTCAAGGTAGTCCTCATGTTATCTTCAACTATCCTCCTGTTGCGCTCTTTCCAAATTATCCAAAAAAGGCAGAATGGAGCCAAGTTCCAAGTGTGTTTTTTCCTCTTTGCCAAGGATTGACCCCACCAAAGCAAAAGAAAACTCCTAAGAGCTTCTGGAAAACACAAATGAACTCCAAAATAGTTAAGTAACAAACCCCATAACTCAGCCGAACAAGAGCAATGAATAAGGAAATAAGCAATAGATTCCTCTTGCTTTAAACACAGCGGGCATCGATTAGCCATCAGATAGCCACGATGCTGTAAGTTGTCCATCGTCAAAATCTTACCTTTACTGCACAGCAAGTGAAGAATATAACTCTAGTAGGGATTGCAGCTTTCCAAATCTTCGACCATGGAAAAATTTCTGTGTTACAACCTTGCAAAACGGAGTAGAAAGACTTCACAGAAAAGACCTTGTTCATTGACAACTTCCAAATCATGACATCTGAAGACTTAGTCAAATTAACAGAACATAGTAATTCCATTACTAACATTAAGCTATTAAACTCCCAGTCATTCACATTCCTCCGTAGCAGTACAGACCAGCTGCTTTGAATGCCAACACCATTGCAGTAATCAGAGACACAAACTTCTTTGTTAGCTGAAATTGCAAAGATTCTTGGAAAGACATCTGAAAGACAACCAATACCTAACCAATCTTGCTTCCAAAATAAAATTGTCTCCTTTCCCAGCTTGCCAAGAAATACGACGACTAAAAGTCTGCCAAATTCTTCTTATTCCTCTCCATAAACCATGACCATAAGGACTCGACACAAAAGTAGAGGACCACCCTCCAAACTCTTCCCCATATTTGATAGCAATCAACCTCTTCCAAAGTCTGTTATCCTCTTGAGCATATCTCCAAAGCCATTTCCCTAATAAAATTTCATTGTTCAGTTTCAATGGTCTAAGTCCCACTCCTCCAGCCTCTAAAGGTTTACAAACAGCCTCCCAGTTCACAAGACAATGTTTGTAGACCTCCTCACTTCTTCCCCAAAGAAAATCTCTTTGCATCCTCTCCAACTCCTTGATTACCAAGACTGGGGCAGGGAATAGAGAAAGGAAATATATTGGTAGGCTAGCTAAAACACTCTTAATCAATGTAATCCTAGCCCCAGTCGATAAGTATTTAAGTTTCCACCCAGCCAATCTACTCTTGCATTTCTCCAAAACAGGATCCCAAACTTGTTTTGATTTATAATGAGCTCCCAACGGCAAACCAAGATAGTGGTAGGAAAAGAATCAATCTTGCAACCCAAAATATTTGCCAAAGCACCCAAATTGTCCATTGCACCGACTGCCATGACCTCAGACTTTTGAAGGTTAACTTTTAAACCAGTGACCATCTCAAACCCCAATAATGTGCAGCGTAAATGTCCCAACTGCATCAAGTCCGCCCCACAAAATATAATTGAATCATCAGCAAATAGCAAATGAGATATGCTGAGAGGATATCTATCAGTGTCGACAATAAAACCTTCAATAAGACCAGCTGCTTCTACTTGCTACAGCATCTTACTAAGAACTTCCATCACTAAGATAAAGAGGAAAGGAGAAAGGGGATCTCCTTGCCTTAATCCTCTGGAAGAAGCAAAAAAACCTTCAGGGGTACCATTGATCAAGATTGAGAATCTAGCAGTTGAAATGCACCATTCGATCCATTGACACCATTTGCTGCCAAAGCCCATTCTTCCTAACAAGTAAATCAAAAAGTTCCAATTGACATGGTCAAATGCTTTCTCAATATCTAATTTACAAACAATACCTGGTTCCTTACTCTTAGTCTTAGAGTCTAGAATCTCATTACCTACTAAAACAGCGTCCAAAATCTGCCTTCCTCCCACAAAAGCATTTTGAGAAGATGAAATCAGAGGATCCTAGATTTTTTTTTAATCTGCTAGCAAGAACCTTGGAGAGGAGTTTATAAACAACCCCAACCAAACTTATAGGCCTAAAATCTTTAACATCCACTGCACCAGGTTTCTTAGGGACAAGAGTAATGAATATTGAATTCATACTTCTAACAAATCTGCAGCTTTGGTGAAACTCAGCAAATAACTGTAACAGATCTTCCTTAAACACTCCAGCATGTTTGGAAAAAAGCAATAGTCTTTCCATCAGGTCCAGGGCCTTTTTCGCCGTTGAGATCATTGAGGGCCTGGAGGATTTCCTGCTCATTAAAAAGCCTTTTCCAGGTTCTTGGCTTCTGTGGAATTGAGCTGAGAAAATTCCAGATCATCAACCTTTGGCCTCTAGCCAGCCTCTTCTTCAAAAAGTTGCTTATAAAAATGCAGAATGCCTTGCCTTTTCTCTCTCGGGTCTTCAGTGATTGAGCCATTAAACCTTAATCTGTCAATCCAATTCCTTCTCTTATTTGCTGAAGCCATTTTGTGGAAAAACTGTGTTTCTGTCACATTCTTTAAGCCATTTAACTCTAGACTTTTGTCTTCAACTAATTTCCTCCATTCTAAGTATTTTCTTTAACTCCAAAATCTTGCTTTCTCTGCTGCTTCTGTCCAAATCCATAAGCCTACCCTCATCATCCAATAAGTCCAGTAGATGAATGTCCTTTTCAAGTTGAGCTTTCTGATGATTGATACTTCCAAAGACCTCGGCATTCTATTTTTTTAAGTCAGCTTTAAGGCAAGACAGCTTTTGCATCAACCTGCAACTAGCTGAACCATTAAAATTGTAGCTTTGCCACCAAGTGGCTATCATGTCCTTAAAACCTTCAACTTGCATCCACATGTTTTCAAACCTAAAAAGTTTTGGCCCACCTTGTAACCCTCCCCCATCAAGCAAAATAGGGAAATGATCTGAGATGAGTCTAGACAAAGTTTTTTAAGAAACTTCAGGAAATAATTCCTCCCAATCATTAGACACCAGAAATCTGTCAATCCTAGATTTACTAGTGCTATTGCTCCAAGTATATTTGCAACCTCCCAAAGGCAAGTAAAACATCTTCATATGTTTAGTTCTCCTTTTACAATTCCATTTTTCTTCAATGCTCTTAACTAAGTTGAAGTCTCCCCCCATACACCAAGGAGCATTCCATCGAAACACAGCAGCACCTACCTCCTCCAAAAAATCAGCTTTTAAGTTGTTATCAATTGGCCCATAAACACCAGTGAAAGACCAAGCGATTTCCTCCTCCATCTGCTTAAACAAACATGATAAAGAATAATATCCAGCCTTTGAATCCAGCAAAGACAGCCTCCTATTATCCCACATTACCTGAATACCACCTGATGCTCGAATAGAGTCAAGAGCAACCCATTTTACCCAACTACCACCCCACAGTGATCTAACTATAGAATCATCAGTAAAGCTTAGCTTTATTTCCTGCAAACAAACCACACCTGGATGCCACTTTTTTAGAGAAGCTTTGATTAACATCCTTTTCCCCAACCCACAGCAGCCTCTAATATTCCAACTTAGGATTTTAAGTTTCATTAAAAACACAGTGATAATGGTTTCCTACTCCTTGCTTCGCCAAGAACAGCCAATTGAGAATCCTGCTGAGTCCCTTTCTCCTAAGAAATTGACCATTACAGATTCTTAAGTTCTCTGACACCTTTGCTGCTTCTTCTATGCTTTCTCCTTTCACCACTTTACTGATTCCTTCTTTTCTCTTCAATAGACTGAAGCAAATCCATTAGTTTGTCTTCCATATCCTCGCTGGAAATCCCCAAAATTTTCTTAAAAGACTTCATTTTTTTATAACCCAGGTACAAATTTTTTGCCAATCTTGGCCACAATCACCCAGCAATAATACATCAGTATTCCAATCTTCAGGACTGCAGGAAGCTAGGGGGTACAGTCTAGAGGCAAAGACATGTCCTTTGAACTTGATTCAACATCAGGTTGAAAACCTTCACCAAAAAAGAATCTTCTCCAAACCAATCAGCATTAGGAGTTGGACAGGTAGGGACTAAGGGTAAAGATGAACTTTCTTCAGGTTTAGATTTTATACCCAACCTCTTGGAACAATATTTCTTCCCAAACCGCAACATAAACGTGTACTTATCATCCAGACAAACCGTAACATAAACCAAACCAAACCAAACTAAACCAAGCATTTTTTTTCCACTAGGCGGGGTCGGCTTCTCATTAGGTGTCAAATCCATTAAAAAAAAATCCAACTGAATATTGTGCTGACTGTCGGCTACCTAACGCACAAAGCATCTGACTTGTATCAGGACAGGTTCCAAGTTTCTATAGCAGAAGATCAAGTTACACACACATCTACTTATATTATATAAGAATATATATCCCTTATAAGAGTGAAACTGAGTTCCGCTGGGCAAAGGAAGAGGGTTGTGCATTAGGTAGCCGACAGCCCGCACAATATTTAGTCAGATTTTTTTTTTCATGGATTTGACACCTAATGAGAAGCCGACCCCACCTAGTGGGAAAAGGCTCGGTTTGGTTTGGTTTATGTTACTATCTGGATGATAAGTACACTTAACTAAAATTGTGCTATGATGTTGCGTTTTGTTTTTTCAAAACTGCATGCTCATATTGTAGTTTCTTCTTATATATAGAGAATAAATATAAGAAAATACAATTCGATAAGGGAATAAATATTAAAAATATAATTTAAGAAATTATGAAAGTTGGAGTAGACAAGCAAGGATTTGTGTTTCAACAAATCTTAAATATTTATTTTCTTTTTTTTTTTTTTAATTTGTTTGTGTTACTAGAAATTTTAAATATTTGTTTCCTTATTATTTTTATTTGTTAGTATATAATTTTATGTTATATGGAGTTAGAGATTATTGTTTTAGATAAAAAGTGTAGCAAAAAAAAAATAAAAAATACAATTTTAGGCTAAGAAGAAATCGCATTATGATTTTCCAATTTCATTAACAGTATTTTTACAATTAAATTTTTTTTTTTTTTTTTGGGGGACAACATTTGAACAATTTATTTTGCATATCAATGCTGAGTACTAATGATCAGACAAAAAAGTACTTGCAATCATGCATATTTTAAGGGGTAAGTAGTATTCTGTGCTTTTCACCTCCAAAATAAAAAATTAATAGAAAATCTAGTAGCTAATGAGGCATTTGTTTTCTGGGAAAGCAAGCAAGGTCGCATACCGTTAGAACAACTATAGCAGTGGTTGCTGTGAATATTGTCTGACCATGCCCTTCTGGAAGATCATGAATCGATTGTAGAGCAAGGGCAAAAGCCATAGCCCCTCGAAGTCCTATTCCGGCACATAATTCAGAATTTTCCGCAACAATACAAAAGGAGACTCAAGTCAACAACAACTTATCTTCTTACCACTGTACCAAAGTGCTTTCTGATGTTTTGAAGGTATTTGCCTGTGTGCAGGTCGAACCAAATTGACCAGATATGCACAAGAAAAGACATTTGCCGCCCTTCACATAACAATTGCACAAATTCTTTATTAATTCCATTCCAATAACCTATTAAATAAATCATATATATATATATATATATATTGCTGGTGCATGGACAATATGGCAATCAACTACATAAGTGACATGCTTTGAAGTGGCAAGAAAGGAATGTTGAGGGAAGCATAAAATTAACAAGATAATACAGCAAAGTTGAGAAATAATTCACTTCATGGTCTAGGGATACCTTGCAATTCCAATGAATAACTGAGGCAATCAGAAGTGAGTTAAGAAATGTCAACAATCAAATTCACTTGAAAAAATGAAGTATCGCTGCCGTAATGCTATTTAATTTGACTAATAATCTTTTCAGAAAAAAAAAATGATAACAATAATTTGACTAATAACAATGGATACAATTGAAAAAAAGATGAATCCAATGTGGGACCAGCTATGCTGTTCCATGGCAATATCAAATCCCATGTAAATAAATCTGCAGATTAAAAATAAAAAAGAACTAGTAAGCACAGGTGTGCTAGAAGCAGTGAAAAATCGATACCTAGAAGGAAAAATTCAAATGTTCCCTTACACAAATGTTTCTGCTAACGATGATATCAGATGAAAAAATGCAGATACGAAACGCTGAGAATTGTCTGATAAATTGGAGAATGAGTAGTGCTTCATAACCTAAAAAACAGAAAATAATAAATGTCCCAGTCACAGTGACTCAACAAATAAAGGGTAACTACATTGATAAACCAAGTACATTCACTTACAATTCCAGTGAACAATATTGAAACAATACCAGAGAGGCCAAGGCCTTCAGCTAGCATGTATCTGAAAAGATTATATGCAATAAGACATGATGAGCATAAAAAACAACTGAAATCAATTTCACATGACAAGACAAAAATTGCCCAGTAATGGCTTACGAGAAATAGGGGAAAAGAACAAAAAGGCAGCACTCCAAGTTCTGAAGACTGCAGGAGATAGCACAAAAATACTTTTATCAGAGTAAATTCACATAATAATGCAAACTAAAGCCCCAGGGGTGTTCTTTATTTTTTATTTATTTTTTTTTTTTGGGGGGGAGGGGGGGGGAGGGAAGATTGGGGTTTGTTTTTGGTGGAAGGGAAGAGCACTCACTTGTCAATATCTAAACCTGCATACTTAAAAAGGTTCTGGAGGTTAAGGCTTCACTGGCATTCTAAGAGAAGTAAATTGAGTAAGCATGTTAGATGTAGAAGAACTAGCATCAAATCAAAAGGATATCAAAGCAGAAGTGAATCCAACTCCAACACCTGTAAAGCCAAAAGCAATGCCTTGTTAGTAATCTGAAGCTAATAATTCAGAGGAAGTGACAAGAAGTGCATAAATGAAGCAAGGATCTGCCAATTTAATATTTACATGGATGAAACGAACAAAACATGTCTATTTTCTAGCAGAAAAGCCAAAGGGTTTCTGTTTCCTAAGAAATTGAAACAAAACTCTAATGGAATAATAATTGCAAATGTTTAAATGAAAACATAGTAAATGACCTCAAAATACAACATAATAAATTAAAATAATAATTTATTTAACTAATTTATAATTAAATTTTCATGCATTTCAATATATACCTCTACATTTCTATATATCCTATACTTTAATAATTGTCCATCCATACCTTTAGAAAACCACGACACCAGAGCCTTGGCTAGAATATTATAGACACTGCAAAACCGTTTATGAGTCCAAAGTCTTCCCCCATCAAGTTCTGCTACTTTTATCAAGAACCAATGTAAATGGAGGTATCCAAGTTCAAGAAAACTCTGTTAGAAAATAGTGGTTGTCAAGTAGGGGTGGCAAAATTGACCCAAACCCATCAACTCACCCAATTAAACCCATAATAAATGGGTTTGGGTCCTATTATTTTACTAATTGGGTTGTAATTGGGTAACTTATAAAATACCCATTTATAAACGGGTGCAAATGGATTGTGAAACGGGATCCGTTAAAACACTCATTTAAGTTAAAAAAATTAGTTTAACCCCCCTCTCTCTTTACACTATTCTCTCTCTCTCTAGCAATATCTACAATAAATATATAATATATACATTACATATATATGATACGTGTATATATATATTCAACGTGTACAATAAATGTATAATATATACATTATATATAATTTATTTCTTCTTCCATTCTCTGTTCCTATTCTCCTCCATACTCAATACAAATAACACGTGCGCGTACACACACGCGCCCACACACGCCTACACACACATGCGCGCACACACACACAAACACGCCTACACACACATGCGCGCACACACACACAAACACGCGCGCGCGCACACGCCTACACGCGCGCACACATACATACATGCCTACGCGCGCGCGCACATGCATACATGCCTACATACGCGCGCGCGCGCACATACATGCATACATGCCTACATACGCGCGCGCGCGCACACACACGCATACATACCTACACACATACGCGTGCATACAGACACGCACGCGCGTGCAAACACATGCATACACGCCTACGCGTGTGCACGCGCGGGGGCACACATGCACACGCGCGTGTGGGCGCGCACACACACGCATACATACCTACACACATGCGCGTGCATACCGACACGCACGCGCGTGCATACAGACACGCACGCGCGTGCAAACACATGCATACACGCCTACGCGTGTGCATGCGCGGGGGCACACATGCACACGCGCGTGTGGGCGCGCACACGCACACACACACGAGCTCGTGCGCGCACACGTACACACACGAACACCTGCACACACGCACACATGCACACACACATGCACACGCGCACGCACACACATACACACACACCCCCCACACGCATACGTGCGCGCGTGCGCGCAGAGAGAGAGAGAGTTGTTGATTTAAAATTGAATAAAAAATAAATCAGTTCGTACAAATTCAAAATTAACTGAAAAATGTAAATATAATATATAATATTATATAATATGTATAATATTATATTAATTAAAATAAATAATGATGTATTTATATATATACACACATTAATTGAAATAAATTTTTAATTTTTTTTAAAAAGTAAGTTGGGTCATAAGTAAATGGGTTGGATATGGGTTCATGGGTTTGATATAACCCATATTCAACCCGCCCATATCTAACCCGCATTTTAAATGGGTGGATTTGGGTTACACCCATTTAATCTCCAACCCGTTTAAACCCATCACTAACTCGCCCAACCCGCCCATTTTGCCACCCCTATCGTCAAGGTAACCTGAGCCATACCCAACAAAAATGCTGGAAAAATACTGTGGTTGAACAGCTAAGCTTTGGCCTCAGCTCTTGCTTTCAGTAACTTTCATGACCACTTCTCTTAAAAATGGTTCTCCTAACCACTCAACAATGACCCATTCTTTTCAAATTTCACAACATCAAGCCTAGGATACCACTGCCAAGAATTTGCATACACTTTAAAGTGCCTATGACACTAACACCCACTCATCCACCACACAGCCAAGTTCATATAAGACAACCTAAGTAAGGCTAGCAGGAGTATAAGGCAAAAAGGCCCAATGAATAAGGAATTTTTCTTAATAAATTTGAAATTAGAAAGTCACTATCATGTTCTTAACCAAATGAAGGAACAAGTTAAAAAGAAATAAAATAGGCAACCCAACCAAGGTAAGTCCTTTTAGTCTGAATTGTTTAAAAAAAGCCCAAAATTTAGCAACCCGCCCACTAAACTTAAAATTTTTTAATGTGGGACTTGAGAACAATGAACTTAAGGTGCCCCTAGAGGTCTCTAAAACTGGATATGAGAAATGGGAATATGGCTTGGGGAGTTTTTTCATAGATCAAAAATTATCATTTCATAATGTCAAGGGATGAGGTGACAAATTGTGAGCAGAGGACCTACATGAAGTTGTAATTCTGGATAACGGTTTCTTTATTTTTAAAATCTAAAGTGAGGAGGCTGTAAGGAAAATAATTGATGGGGGCACTTATTATTTTGGAAGTAGCTTATTTATAATTAAAAAATGGCATCACGCAATACAATTAACCATAGATTTTCAATGCCAATTCAGGTCAAAATTCTATAATGTTTCTCTTGAACTTTGGACGGAAAATGGATTATGTGGCTTGTGTAATTGGTGCTCTGTTGTATCTTGATGAATATACACAAACCAAGAGTGGGCTTACATTTGCAAGGGTGTCTGTTGAGATTCAGGTGGACAAGGATATTACTAAATTCTTCAAATTAAAGTTGGGTTATGGTAATCCATGTGAAATTAGAGTAGAGGCAGTAGGTACCATGGAAGCCACAAAAATGTGAAGATTGCAAAGCGTTTGGTCATTCTACGGTGTCACAACCCGCCACGTCAGCGCCTACTTGGCATCCCACAGATGCCTACATGGCTAGAGTAAGATGACATTACTCCGGAATTTTCTAGAAAACTCTAGGCCATGCTAGGCTAACCTTGTACATTCTCGAACACTCTTGTACATTCTAGGTAACTCTTATAAATATACTAGATGATTGTAGAGAGTTCTATAGGGAAGCTTCCTTTGAAAAGCACATCATGTAAATATCTTAGATACTTTTGTGGAGAGTTAATAAGATTAACAGAAAATTAAGAGAATTGAGTTAATTTTCTCACCTCCCTCATATTGTATTTGTATTGATAGATTACAATCAAATCAGGAAATAAACTCTATATTAGGATACACATCAATTTAGGAAATATAATCATAGCTCATAAATCAAATCCTAACTATTCTAGAATATTCCAAAAATCCTAACTCTCTCTTTCAAACTGGAGCATAGAGATCGAACATGCCTAGCTTGGTAGACAACTTTTGAAACAAAAATCAAGCCAATGGTTTTGTAAAAATATCCCCCAATTGAGAATCAAAGAGAACAAATGGAGTAGCAATATCACGCTTAAGCAAGAGATCTCGAATAAAGTGACAATCAACTTCAATGTGCTTGGTTCGTTCATGGAATACAAGATTATTAGCAATAAATACTGCAGCCTGATTCTCACAGAACATAGACATCAGAGCTGGAACTGAAAATCTTGAAGAAGAGAACAAATCTTGAGCATCTTAAATGTAGTATGAGTCATGGCACGATACTCAGCCTCTGTACTGGATCGAGTTACAACACGTTGTTTCTTACTTCGCCATGTAACAAGATTGCCGCCAACAAAAGTACAATATCCAAAAGTAGACATCCGATTTGAACGACAACCAACTCAGTCTGCATCACTATATCCGATCACGTCTATGTTGTGGAAAGTCGATAGAGTAAACCTTGACCAGGCGAATTCTTCAAATATCTCAAAATGCAACACACAGCATCAAAGCGAAGCTAACGAGGAGCATGCATGAACTGACTGACTATTCTAACAGCATATGTAATATCAAGCCGTGTCACAATGAGATAAGTCAACTTACCCACAAGTCGACGATATCTGCCAATATCAAAAGATTGGTTCACCACTCTCAAAATCTAAATGAACAGAAGTATCCATAGAAGTATCAGCAGGACGAGATCCCAAAAGACCAGTTTCAAAAAGCAAATCCAATACATATTTCCTTTGAGATAATGAGATACCTTGTGAAGAACGAGCAATCTCAATTCCTAGGAAATAGCGTAATGCGCTAAGATCCTTTGTCTTGAACTACTTCCCCAAATAACTTTTCAATGCAAAAATAACCTCAGTATCATCACTTGAGATGATGACATCATCCACATATACAACCAAAATAATAATACCAGAAGATTTCTGACACACAAATACTGAGCGATCAGAAGTGGGCCATCTAAAACCATAGCTAAGAAGAGCAAAGCTAAATCGATCAAACCATGCCCCTAGATATTGCTTGAGTTGATACAAGGCCTTATGTAAGTGACAAACCAAATGTTCACTACTTGTTGTAACATACCCAGGGGCTGATCCAAAGAGCCTTCCTCTTGAAGTTCACCATGCAAAAAAGTATTTTTAACATCTAACTAGAATAAAGGCCATGACTTACTCACTACAACCGCCACTAAAATACAAACTAAATTAAGACAAGCCACAGGTGAAAAGGTCTCTAGATAATCAACACCATAGGTCTGAATGCATCCTTTAGCTACCAACCAAGCCTTAAGTCTCTCAATAGATCCATCTGGTAAATATTTCACTGTATACACCCATCGACATCTTACTGTCTTCTTCCTAGGTGGAAGAGAGGTAAGCTCCCATGTATAATTGTGCTGTAATGTCTACATCCCCTCATCCATCGCTCTCTTCCAGTCAGGTGATAATAATGCCTGCTTATAAGATGTGAAAGGAGAAACAAAAGACAATGCAGGAAACGAGATGATATACAATGATATGAGACAAATTTAGCAATAAGATTTTGAGTATATACACGTTTACCTTTCCTTAGAGCAATGGGAAGATTATCAATTTCAAAAGACTCGGTCTCAACAGGTGTCTCAAGAGGCTCAGGATCCACAGGTACTGAACTAGGCTCAGAATCTACAGGAACAGAAGTAACCGGTCTAGAACAAGTACAACGCTGATATACCTGTAAAGGTGGAGGCATACTTGAGGCAACAGATGGTGGCACATTTGAGGCAATGGGTGGCGGCAAGTCAATAAAGGGAATCTGTGTAGCGTGAGATAACTCCCCCTCATGAGAAAAGTAGGAAGTAGATTCAAAGAAAGTAACATCGGCACTAACAAAATATTTACGAGAAAGAAGATGATAATACCGGTAACCTTTATGAGTGCAAGAGTAACCAAGAAAGGCACAAACGACGAGCACGAGGAGAAAGTTTATTTAAACCAGATTCAAATTATGAACAAAAACAACACAACCAAAGGTACGAAGTGGGGAGAGAAAAAGAGGAAATGGAAGGATACAAAAGAGAAAAAGAAGAATGATTACCAAAAGGAGGCGAAGGAACCCGATTAATAAAATAGCATGCAGTCAAAACAGCATCCCCCCAAATTGTTTTGGAATATTCATTTGGAAACGAAGAGTACGGGCAATATCCAATAATATTAATGTTTGCGTTCGCAACACCATTCTGTTGGGAGGTATGAACACATGAAGTTTGATGAAGAATGCCCCACTCAAGACAAAATTGGGTTATGCAGGCTGAGTATACCCAAGAGCATTGTCAAAGCAGAGGATTTTGATAAAATCTCATCATAGAATTTTAAAATAATAGGAGGCAGCTCAGAACGATTTTTTATTAAAAACAACCAAATCATATGAGAATAGTCATCAACAAAAAGACAAAATACCAAAATCCATTAATAGAAGCAACTCTTGAAGGACCCTAAATGTTCGTATGGACTATATCAAATGGTTAAAATGCACGACTACTTTTATGACTCGAAAACGAACTACAGTGATACTTGCAAACTTGATAAGCCTCACATTCAAGATTCGAAATAGACCCTAAACTAGGAACAGCAAGCTCGAGACTAGCTAATGAAAGATGACCCAAATGAAAATGCCATTGGAAAGGAGACACGGATGCACTAAAGGCTAAATGAGAAGGCTGAAAGCTGACAGGATGAAGGTAGTAAAGACCAGCCCATTCACATCCCGAACCAATCGTCTCCTGTGACCTGAGACACTTAAAAACGTAAGAAGGAGGAGAAAAGATTATAGAACAATTTAAAGACTTAGTTAATTGACTAACAGATAACAAATTAAATGAAAAATTAGGTACAAAAAGACTAGAGGGTAAGGTTAAGGAGAAAGAAGGATGAAGGTATCCTTTACCAGCCACAAGCCAGTAGGACCCATCAGCTAAGGTAATATTGTGAGTGGTAGAAGCTAAGTTAGAAAATAACGAAGAGTTACCAAAAATATGTGCACTGACACCAGAGTCAATAACCTATTGAGAAAAAGATTGAGAATTAAAGCAAGCAACACTACCTGACTGTGCTAAAGTAGCAGTAGAAGAGCGAGAGATGCGAATAGTCTGTACAATAGCCTCCAACTCAGCAAGAGTGAAGGGACTGGGAGAAGCAGTACTAGATGTAACTGGATTACTTAAACCGGAAGTGCTCTGTGCAGAAGAATCAGTACCAGTGGACGTATTAGTGACATGATTAGCTTGCTCAGGACAACCATACTTCTTCCAGCAATATGGTTCAGTGTGATTAGTGCCCCCACAATGATCACATTTTTTGTTGCCCCATCCAGATCCACAGCCATCGCCACAGCCACAAGATCCACCACGAGAACCACGAGATCCACCACTAGAACCACGACCACCAGAACCACTAACGAGAGCAACAGAGTTAGACCAACTAACGGAGGCTGATTAAGAATGATGGTTCAAGGAAGAACGCTGAAAACAAAAGTAAGCATTGGCCATAGAGGGTCTAGTCTCTCCTGCCAAAAGGTGATCCGTAAAATTGCAGAGATTATCATCGAGGCCAGCAAAAAGTAGAACTGTCATAAGCTTCATCCCATTGTCGAATTATCTCAGCCTTGGTTTCTGAAAAATGACGGAATTATAGAAGACGACCTCCTAAAGCTTTAAGATTACTGTAATATTCAGACAATGGTTGGGTACATTGGCGAAAAGAGAAAAGTTTTTCATATGCCTCAAAAACCTATGAAACATTACTCTTCTGGGAAAAAGAATCTGCCAATGAATCCCATATGGCTT
This sequence comes from Vitellaria paradoxa, assembly GCA_019916065.1. NCBI lineage: Eukaryota > Viridiplantae > Streptophyta > Magnoliopsida > Ericales > Sapotaceae > Vitellaria > Vitellaria paradoxa. The sequence continues at coordinate 30,688,872 of CM034237.1, read as the reverse complement.
TGGAAGAGCTACATAAAGCAACTGTGTGAAAAACCGAAAGCTCCAGACTATGCCAGAGCCAACTCATAACAATAGCATCTAAAGCCCTGCATTGCGAATATCAAGAAGACTGTGAATCTGGTGGAGAGTCTGTAATAAATTTCTCCAATTGACGACCAATTAAGAAAACCCGAACAGCATGAGACCATGTCAAATAATTGGTCCCATTCAGTTTTTCACAAGAGATAGATTTAGGAAGACTGTCAATAGGAATAACAAACTCAATAGAAGAAGTCCAGCAGCCTTGCTCTCGTTGGGATTGAACTCCATCACAATAAATTCTGTATATTCTAAGAAGCAGCAAGAAACACAAAAAAATACCCAGCGGCATTGAGTCCACGTGACAGACCAACACGCCTGATGCGAAGATAATAACGATCGAGAATTAGTGAGCAGCAAACGAAAAACCACCAGTAGCGAATGAAAAAAACGACCAAACATAGCGAACAAAAAAATGACCACACGCAGCAATCAAGGATCGACAAGGCTTTGTGAAGGAGATGAAGACACAATATCTGCGTTCAAAAATAGCAACGAGAAGTCGACGACGAGGGTTTTATATAGCAGATCGTCAATTGACCATCAAGACAATCGAACAACGAAGATCATCATCGAGTGAAAAAAAAAAAATCCACGATTACTTACATCAGTGAACACTGTTGAGGATCGCTCATGCCGAAGAACAATTCTGACGAAGGATGGCTCTGAAGGTTAGGTTTTTTTTTTTTTTTTTTTGGCTTGAAAAAAAAAAAGGAAAGAAAAAGGTGCTTTGACACCAAGTTGACAAAATTAACAGAGAATTAAGAGAATAAGTTAATTTTCTCACCTCCCTTATATTGTATTTATATTGATAGATTACAATCAAATTAGGAAATAAACTCAATATTAGGATACACATCAACTTACGAAATATAATCACAGCTCATAAATCAAATTCTAACTATTCTAGAATATTCCAAAGATCCTAACATGGAGAATTCTAGAACATTAACCTCCACCGTTGGATCGAATAAATTTCAACCGTCCATTGAGAAGGTGGAAGGCTATAAATAGGGGTCACCCCCCCCCCCATTTGTACGCATCCAAGTTTGAGCGAAGCAAAGCATTCTCCAAGTCTCTTGCGTGCTATCTCTTGCTCTTTTGAAGTGTCTTTTCTACATAGTTTTTTTGTGAGTTTTGTGAGAGCTCTTAGCTTCCTAGCAAGGGTAGGTTGGCTTAGCACTTCAACAAGAGGTTAAAGTGTTTGAATGCCACATGGGTTAGGGCCTGAATTTGTAAGCCCGTGACAACGGTTTCTTGCCCCATATAAGGCCAAAACCATCACAAATCCACCTCCAAGGCAAGAACGGAAAATTAAAGAAAATGGGGATGGAAAGGAATGGCAAGAGATAAGAAAAGGCAAAGGTAATGGAGCAACCATGCCTAATGCAATAAAAGAAAAAGAGAAGGGGGTAACAGTACATTCATCCCCTAATCTTTTTGAAGTTCTATCTGCATGTCAAACCGAAGAATGTGAAGTGGATAAGGACAATGATCTTCCAAATTCCCTCCCCTAGAGTTCACCAAGATGTTTTCTCTTGAAAATTCTGAGGCTCAGATTAGTGATGGCGATGGGATAAATCCTTTGGGGCAACTTTAATGTGTGACTCCAGGTATCACTCAAGCCAAAAACAAGAAGCTTCTACTAGAGAGAATATAGAAAATGAATTCAGCCAAAGGGAAAGCCTTAGCCAGTCTTTCCTTTATTAAGGGAGTAACTCCTATGTCTAGCAAATCAAAGAAAAAGTGAATGATGGGCTTAGCAAGATCTATTAATCTTGACTCTTTGCCTATCCACTTGGGTTGTGAGTGGAATATTTATTTAATGGATAGGTCTAGGTGTATCCTTTCTTTTTGTGTTTCCTACTGGGAGATGTATTAAGCATACTATACCATCCAATTTTTTTGGCAATAAAATTTTAAACTTATCTACCAAAAAAATAAATAAATAAATAAAATACACAAATCAAGACCTGATATATTCCATCATCTATAAGGAACATATCTAAGAAACTGATGTTTATTTCATTCAATAGTAAGGACAGTGTAGAGATTAACCTGCTGACATTGAGCCAACAAAGGTCTCAAGAAATCTGACAATAACAATGAAGAAATTCTGTCCAGCTGGTGCATGGCTTTTGACCAATGACATTGTCCTAAAAAAATAAATAAATAAATTACTTGAATTAGAACTCCAACTACAAATATACTCTAATTTATATGGTCAAGTTTACATACCTGTACAAGGAAATTGCCATCTTCCAATTGTGCAACATACAAAAAGAAAATGTTCCCAATAAACGCTTTCATCTTTAAGCCAAAAATAACCTCAAACGAAGAGAAAATATTTAAAAAGCAACAAAAACTTACTGCATCATTTAAAACAGACTCCCCAAAGACCAATGCATAAAGGTTCATGTCTGTGCCAAGTTCCTACAGTATGTGACGTCAATGTGAATATCAATAGCTACTGGACAAAGAAAAATCATCTAACCGAAGACAATGAAGAGAGCTACTGCCACCAGCAATGACAGCACGCAATTAAGTACACCGAGAACTAGAGATCGTGCATATAGGGAAAAAAAAAAAGTTGAAAGTCTCTGGTACATATTTGCATCTATTTTCATTTTATTAATTACTCTTAAGTGCAAATAGACATAGCCCGCTCATATTTGTCCCAACAGTGACGGGTGCTATAAGTGGCGGACCAAATGTAATCCTAAATATTGAAATTAATTGTTGCTATCAGACTTGCGTCCATATTCTCAAAACGCAATTAATATGATTGCTTTTCTGCTTACTGGTCCAACTACCAGTACCAGCACACATTGGATGGTACCATTTGCTTCTCCTGTAGCTAACCCATCTTATGGTTACTTGAAAATGCTTTTGTTGCCATACCCTCGTGTCCAAGTACTAGTCCCACTACCAGCCTAATCCTGCAAAGGAGACTTGAGGCCTGGTGATATGGAGCACAGCCCATGGAGAAAGGGGTCTGGCCAATAGGCCTAAATAAACATCACCAAAATACACCCCCCCCCCCAAAGAAAAAAGGGAAGAAGAAAAAGAACTTCAAGATAGGAGCACCTGAAGACTGGAATCACTCAACTAAGCTAAGTCATGGCTTATCCATTGCCATCTCCTTGTAAACTTGTTAAATATCATGCTTTAGAGACCAAATCGGCATCATGCATGCATGATAAATCAATCTTCGAGGAACAGCTGCAGAGGTTGCAATGTGCAAAAGTGAATGCTTAAAAAAACCAGAACATTCGTCTTAGCAGTCAGAAACACTAGTCAGTTGAGTATGCACAATCTTAACTGAACTGGCCCAATGATTTAACCTGCCAATTAAATTGTGGCCAGAAAGAAGGTAACAGTGGAAAGAATTGGTGGGGCATCCAAGTGGACCATAAAAACTCCTCAAAGGCAAGAATGAATATGATGTCAGAGTAGTTTACAGAGATATAATCAATATCAATGAAGATGATGCACAAGTTGCAAGATATTGAAGAAAGGATTTCAAGTGCCCTCTTATTTAAATCATGTAAGGCAAAGGTGCTCTGTGTTAGCTTGGAAAGGCCTTTGGTGAGTTATAATGCTTTACAAAGTAGCTTTTCTAACATAAGCAGCAACTATTTAGGTGATCTGTACACGGAATCTCATGAACGAAATGGTGGAAGGACCCAGAAATTGGAGTTGCATTTCTAGGCCTAACTAATTTAGCAAGGCAATAAGTCAAGAAAGCGCCAGACAAAAAACAGCAACATTTCTTTGCCATTTGTTGAATGTTTGCAAAATGTGAGACTTTCTGAGGAACTTGGTCTTTACATGGAGGTGCTTGAAGGGAAAGGAAAGTAAACAAATTAACCATTGTCAATTTTCCTTTTTATGAGAGTTTTGAGTTGAAGGTAAGTGTAGCACAGTTCTTTCATTATTGCTATCTTTCCAATAATTAAAGGAGAACTAATGTAACACAAGGAAGCAAAGAAACAAAAAGGTAAAGAAAACTACACTATGCTCGGAAGACAATAATCAATTCAATTCATTCAAAAACTAATGATCCAAAACAAGTATAGCCGTTCGATAGGGCTAACCACTAACCCTAATTAACCATTCCTAAATTACATACCTGCAAATAAAATCAAAATAAAATCCCAACAATATAAAATTCCAATAATACTAAAAATAACCCAGAGAATAGATCCTAAGATATAAAATACTATATATAATCCCAAACATTCTCCTTTGATTGAAAAGAACTCTCCGGATAAGAAAATACTCCATAATCAAGATTAAGGCGGCAAAACTTCTCCTGAGTAATCCAAGTAGTATCAACGTTAAATCAATTCTTCCACTTGACAACACATCGTTGGAGCTAAAGGAAAAATGATGTTCTCAACATTGCACATTGTGAAACCCTGCTCTGCATTATATTGTTGAAGAGGTGGAAGAACTGAAACTAGTATAAAAACATCGCATAACCTACAAACAACATGAAAGGCCCAAAGATGTCTGGACAAAATAACAAGTCCTCCACATCAAAAATTGTGTCAAAACTACATCACATGGCAACGCAGAGAAAATTGTATTGGGTCCAAGATCACAAATGATATAAAAAGGTCCAATGTCAACATCATGCAATGAATGTGAGAAATGAGTAGAGATGAGTAGGAAAAGCATGAATAAAAGCATAGCCACTATTAGAATACTGTAAATATTGTAATATGTATTATTGCCAAGTGTGATAGATTTGATTAGGAACTTAGGAGATATTTGATTTGATTAAGGAGTACTTAGTTGTTTCTTAGTTTGTACAGGACGTGTTTATATAGATATATTCTAAGACAGCCCTACTAGTGTCAAGCCTTTCCATTCACTCTTGTTTTCATGACATGATATCAAAGAAGAAATCCCATTCCATGTTTTGTTTTCTGTTTGGATTTTTGTGTCTGTGTCAAGAAACCCTCATTTATTAGTTCTTGTATCTGTATCAAGACCCTAGCCACCTCAGTATCCAAAAAAGTGATTTTGCAACTTCTATAATACCAGAAGTGATTTTGCAATTGCTACAAATCAGCATAGTTGGCGTTAATCATCACCAAATCAAAAATCATAAGGTAACCTTACTGTCAACGTCATGATTGACAACTGTTGCCCTCCAATCATCAACTATTGTCGTTAGTGGGTAAACAAACAGCAATGCTGCTACAAAGACCTATCCTTTGTCAGTTGCCGACGAGACTAAACAACATCATCGAAGCCTTCACCTTGTGCCAACCAACTACCTACTTCAATACTGCCCCAAATGTGGCGCAACCTCAAAGAGTAAGATCTAACTGTGAAGCACGTTAAGTTTAGCTCTCGCTATGTAACACCCATCATACGAATTGTCGTCCTTGGTAATCATCCAGCACCGTCTTTGGCGATGATTTATTCAAGCAACACTCTAAGCTCAATTTTTTCATCCCTTTTTCATCACAAATGAGATCTAAGTCCAATATCGTTTATAGTCTCTCTCTACTATGGTATCAAAGTCGATTGGCTCCATTAATTAGCCCAACCATTTAACTAACAGAAAGTTAATGGCAAGAATTATTTACAACGGTCCAAGACAGTTATGATTACCCTAACTAGAAGCAAGCATAAACATCTCAGTGATTCTGCACCAGCACCATCCGAACCCTCCTATAAGACTTGGATTTAGGATGACACTAATATTGTGAACCTATTATGAGATTCCACGGAGGTAGAAATTGCATGCCCATGTACTCTAGACAACTGCAAGTAAATATGGGATTATATTCAGCTATTGTATTCTAGTGATCTCACTCGACTCCATAATGTAAGTATGGGATTGTATTCAACAATCTGGGAAAACATCACTCAATACTTCGAAACTCTCAAAAAGATGTATTGATCCTACTCTAAAAATGGAGTTTTAAAAGGATATTTATGGTTGAATTTGTCACATTTTTAGAGTAAATCATGGATGTTAATTAAGGCTCCATTTGTGAGTCTAGGAGAGAAAAGAAAAGAAAAAAAAATATTATTTAAGAGAGAAAAGAAAAGAAGAGAAATTATAATATTTTCTTTCTATTTGTTTGTAAGTTTAGGAAAGAAATGATAATAATTTTCAGTTTAGGAAAGAAACGACAATAATTTTCTTTCTTTTTGTTTGTGAGTTGAGAAGAAATGAAAGGAAAAGAAAGTATATATTGTTATTTTACCATTAAATCCTTCGAGGAATTGAGGGTTGTCAATTTATTTAGCTCTAGAATATGTTTATAATTTTTATTTCTTATTCTTTAGTTTATGGGCAAATTTGTCATTTCGAAAGTTTCATTAATTAACTTTTCTCTCCTCTCCATTTTTATCCACTTTTAGGAAGATGAAATTTTTAAAATTTCAACACTCACTTTTCATCCAATTTCTTTCCATTTCTTTTCTTTTCTTTCCTAGAAAAACAAACAAACAAGCGATAAATTTTAAAATCTTTTCTTTTCTCTTCTTTTCTTCCCATTTTGCTCCATCCAAATGAATTGTAAATATTTTGTATTTGATCAATTTTGGTTAAAGAATATAGATTTTGATTTAAAATGATCAAATTGATGCATTTTTGAAAGATAATTTGAAATCACTAGGAATTTTATTATAATTATTTCATGATTGATAGTTTATTTATTTGGTGAGTAATTTTTTAGTTTATTTCTTTAAACTTATTGATACTAAAAATTAGTTAATATAAGAGTGAGTATAATTTTAGTATTATTAACTTGATTGAACTTCAAGTAGACAGGAGCATGGCCATTGTACCTACACCATCCCAACTCCCAAGCAGTTCCCACGGCCATGCAATCCCTATGCTCACCTCGTCCCTACTTAGCCCAAGTTCATGGTGAACCTGTCCAGATGCCGATTATGTCCACCCCCAAGCCGTGCCCATGCCAACCGTCACCATGTTCGCTCTCACACTATAACCTATAAAAGTGTTAACTCTTGATGTGATTCAAAGAGTCCCAACAGCAATCAGGTTCTACAGCGGTGATTGAGGAGAATTAAAGATGCAACCTGATACTAAAAGGGATATGGATTAATATTCGAAACGGTGCAGAGAAATTTCAAAGAGGAAGATCAAATTGAAGAAAGAGGATCAAGACATACATACAATACATATAGTTGTATATATATCGGATACGATACAGAAATATCAGCTGACTTGGGAGAGTTCGAATAGAATTCAAAGTCTAAAGATCCCATCTCAGCCCACCTATATAAAGGCACCCACACCTAAAGAAGAACGCATCAATGAGTAGAGTAGGGAAGATACGGAGAAATACAAAGAGATGAAGCATCAGTAGGTTAGATTAGTCTAGTCATCCTCTCCATTTTCGTTTCTGAGTAACAATAGGCAAGGTTAAGTTTTTTTTTTTTTTTTTTTTTTTCCAATCATGCTATTCTGAGAAATCCAATAGTTTAGTTGTTTCAATTCAATTCGAAGCATTGTTTCATTGTTTCAAGTACTCAGTATTATTCAATCAGTAGAATTTCAACATTCCAGTTATTCTCAATTCAAGGTCTCCAGGTTCCAACTTATACTATTACAGTATTTGTTTTGAGTTCAGTCTTTACTTTTACATTCCAAATATTCAATTTAAAGCTCAAATTCAGTTATATTCAATTCAGAATTTCTAGGTTTTAATTTTTTTGTTTCAGTTTGCACTTTGCAGCTTTTCAATGAGTTTAATTTTATTGTTATTTATCGCTTTTATCTATAATTTTAGCATGTTAGGCTAGATTTTAAATACTTAACCTAAACCTACACTGAGGGCTGGATCTATAAATATAAAGGGTTATTACGTGATTTTAATGTTTCTATATTTTTGCATTATAAGAACAGTAATTTAGAATTACTTTTAATTGTTCCAAAACAAATAGAATCGATGATATCTCACTGAGATCATTGGCAATTCTAATGGATAATAATCTCTACATTAAAATTAACTTTTAAAGTTATTGTCACTTGATTTTGGACTTTAAAACTCTTGAAAAAATATGGGATTGATTATGTCTCATTGAGGTCACTGTTAATTCTAATTGACAAGAATTTGTTTATTAAAACTAAATTCAAGTTATTTAAATGGTTCTTCAGTGTTAAATCTTTTGATTTTTCATTACTTAGGTATTTTGAAATTTGAGTATTTATAGTTCTATCTTGATGTACTTGGTTTGGAGTAAGTATCGCTTTTTATTTATTATTTAAAAGAAAGTGTATCTATTCTTTGTTTTTAATTTTTAATTGCTAATTACTTTATTGTTGTAAGTTTTATTTATTTGCTTATTATTTGAAAACATAGCTATTTAGGTAAAGCCTTGAAATTTAATTTCTGCAGTGTTTATTTATTTATCTAGTCATTTAGTTAATAATGTTTTCAAACTTATTAAAGATCCATAAAATTTAGGCTAATATTGATTAGGTTCGGACTACAATTAAGTTTTAAATTAGTTATTAGATCCTTGTAGAGACAGATCTCGATCTTACCATTAAAACTACAATCATACACCCTTATATTTGAGGGTTATATTTTTGCAATTTTAAGTTGCAGTCAATTATGAAGAGTTGAACTCATTTCAACCATTGAATGCCGACATTAATTTAGATACGGAAACAGCACGAACAGATGGTCGTCCTTAAATTCGTAGCTGGTCTTAATTCAAAATTCCCACCAGTTCAAGCACAGATACTTGGGGGAGCCTCTCTTCCATTTCACATGCTCTCAAGCTCTAATGGTTGCATCTCTGACTCCTAGCAAATACAAGTCCACACCATTAGCCCTTGCTAGTCAGAGAATTGCTCATGCTCCTCCTGACTAGAGATTGTCATGGCAGCAACAGTCAGGGAGATCATAATTGTAAGGGAAATGGGCCTCAACCCAAATATACACACTTGAAATATGGGTCATCTTCATGAGAAATGTTAGGTTCTTTATGGCAAGCTTGCTCACACAGCACATCTAGCCACCACTGATAGTTCTGCTTCAATAATGACTTGTGGTGATGTAAGACTATTACACTCACACCTATGACTATTTCTGGTGTGAAGTACTACAAACTTCTCCAGTATCAAGTGACTCATAAGGCATCTCATCCAACAGCTTCCCTTGTCTCTCCATATCTTGGATTCTTGATTCTGGTGCTTCTAATCCATGCTAGGCACATCTAAACTGTTTTCCAATCCCCAATATTCATCTACTAATTCTCCTATTATTATAGCCAATGGTTCTAGTAATCCAGCTTGAGGCATTGGCACTACCTCTGCTTTTCCCCTCTATCATTATCATCTAATCTGTTTGTACCATTTTTTTTCATTTAATCTCATTCCCATCAGCTAATTAACTAAACAGTTAAGACTGCTCAGTGACTTCTTTCTCGATTCTGTCATTATTTACGATATCACGACAAGGGAGACGATTGGTGGAGGACATGAAACAAAAGGAATTTACTACCTTGATGCTCCATCCACGTCATGACTCACACAATTAACAACCTAAAACAAAAGGGATCACTCTAGTAAATCAATGTTGCTTGTGTAGGTGTGATGGAGGATCCACTTGTTCATGCAGTATGGATGGTCGAGAGAGTTGTGAGACTTGGCTTTGACGTGCTTTGATATGAAATTGGTGTTCTCTTCAATAGCCAAATATGTCTTTGAATTGTTGGGGGGAAGCATCTGCAAAAGGAAGTGGAAGACGTGGAGATTAATCCCATTGGTATAGGATGGTTGATTTGGGGGAGACCGAAATTAGAGAAACTTTCAAAACACTAACCTATCTTTGTAAAGGATAAAGTATTTTTTTTCCCACTTTACATGGTTAAACGGAAGTAGAGAGCCAATTTTGTATAGGTTTTTTTTGTTCATTTGTGGAGGATATGGATATATCTTGGCATGTGTAGTTAGGACCTTTTCGCACTTGGGTGGCATCCCCTTGATGCTTTTTTAATACAATCTCTTCATTTATTTATTTTACAAAAAAAAAAAAGAAAAAGAAAAATCTTAGCCTTCAACGAGAACTATTCCTTCATTTGTATTTTGGTTGCCGCCAGATTTACATTCCATATATTTAATTTTAATCCAATACCTCTTAAATTTTTGTAATTCTAACGTTTCTCTTCACAATCCTAAAAATCTACTTCATATTTTGTTTCATCACCTAACAACAGATGCAGTAAAAACATGCACTATGGCACCTCTTCTTAAATATACATAGTCAATTCATCCATAGCTAAAGCTTAAAGACAAGGACTCAATATAAAACATCAATGAAGACTTACAGAAAATTTACTAGTATCCACAACAGCTGATGGTCGTGGCTCCACTATAAATGTCTTATACCATCTCAATATATCTATATGTAGCCCCCTATTTCTCAATACCCAGCAAATCAAATCTCTAGGCATCTTATCATAAAAGCTTTCTTAAATCTATAAAAACCATGTCATTTTTTTTAAATGAGTAAATAAGAAATTAGATTGAAAATAGCATCAAGGAGATGCTAACCATAGTACAAAACAACTCCACTATCTATGAGCGTACACAAAAATCCTCCCAAACAATGCATTGCCTGTACTCTATGAAGTGTAAGAAACTAAGTAAATCTGATTCTATGCCCCCATTCAACAAGTTGTACAAAATTTCCAAAAAAGCTGCTCTTCAACCTATACAAAGAAAAGTTTGAAGGACCTAAAAAATCATGAGATCTTTCTTAAGCATTTATTAAATTTGTTAACCGATAAGAGGAATCTTCTAGCTAAAGCAAAATAGAACACAAATGATGCAGTACAAATGGCTATCAATAACTCATAACTCATCAACGGAAGGATGGGACCTTATTAGGAGGTTTACTAAGCAAGGTAAAGAAGAAGTAGCCATTGTGAACTAAATAGCCTTTATTGACAAGCAATTTCTCAAGGATCTAGGGATGCTTTTTTTTCTCTTGACTAAGTTATCATTTTAAGCCCCAAAAAACTTGTATGTTTGTTACTTTGCAAATACTTTTGATCTCCAAGGAGGACCAGTTTGTTGTATATGTCTTTGTTCTTGTTTTGCTTTTTGTAACCAGGTGATGCCGCTTAGCGCATTCCTTAATTTTCATCATTTATCGTCCCCCCAAGCCCCCCCCCCCCAAAAAAATAAAAAAATCAAAGAAGAAATATAAAGTATTAAAAAGTTATAACTAACGCCCATTATCCAAATATTTGGACTAAACAATTCCAAAGGCTTTGCCAACCCTCTATATGACCCACCACACATCCAACAAAAAAGTTGATTTGTTCTTCATCTATCACTGAACCGATCTCTAAATCACAATTCGCCCCAGGCCCCAATGCCACCACTTGCTAGCATTTATTCGAACACCCTAAAATCTCAGCCACGTCCTTACACAACCATAAAGGTTTCTCCCTACCCCCTCATCCCTTCTGGCTTCCGCAATCTTGCACAAAACCCTAGCCATCTCAATCCATCCTCTCCACCCCACCTCTAAGATAAACACACACCTTCTCATCCTTCCTCCACCTCAATCATCAGATATCTTGTTACTTTGCTATAAAGCCCTCAAACCAAAAACTATTGTTTACCTCTCCACCACTGCCTAGGCGAGCTTCTGCTTCATTCCTCGACGGATAGCTGATGAAGACACCCAAATCCAAAGCATTTCTTCTGCCGATAACACTGTTCACCTATTGTAACCTGTGGATCCTTCCACAGTCGACAACCTACCATTGCCATCGTCAGCAATGTCCAACATCTTCTAGGGGACTTGTACAGTCCTCCTCTTCATGCTTCACATAATCTAATGTGAGGATTCTCCCTCTTATCACACACCATCCCAAAAAAACCAGCTTAGATGGAACTTTTTTGGAAATTGAAGATTTTAACAAAGCTTTATTGGGGTTTTGAAAGTTTGCTGATGAGAGAGATACTCGGGTAAGCCTGTTTTAAGCATATCATATGCAGGTAATTCCTCCATTTTTTTCCTACTATATGTTCAAAAGTGATGCATCATCTTAGTAAAGGAGTCATTCAAAACGAAGCTAATCTTAATGCCTCTTTATATGCCAGCAGCTCTTACAGAATGCATAATTAGTTTCATCATGAAGTCATTCTATCATAGCTGTTCCCCTTTTACTATATTTAGTGAACGCACAAATCAAAAAAATACAGTGTTTATCTAATGCTTTGCAATGATGGGAGATATGTGACTTAGATTAAGGTATCCAACTTAACCGCAACAACTAATTTTGTCACAATGGCTTCCAACTTCACAGAAATAATATTTTAGACAATGTCATTTCCATTTCAAGAATTATTTGTCATGTGTTACATTTCCCCAGTTTAATTTGGCTTTATTCAATTTATGTGCTGTAGCTAAGAAAGAAAATCCATACTAAGGGAAAACACATTAAGATGATTTATATGGAGCACAAACTCACTTGAAATATGGATAGAACAGTGACAGGATCTGTAGCTGATATAAGAGCACCAAACATGAGGCATTCAACAAACGGAAGTCTATACATGAGATACATCAAACCACCAAGGTACCTGCAACAAAAGACATCAGAAAATAATTATTATCTGGGCAGGACCAAACGCTTAAGACTACAATCAAGAGGACAAATATGACAAGCAAAGGAATACTCACACCAGAACACCTGTGACAACAGAAGCTATGAAAGTTCCTAGAATAGCAAATGTGACAATTGCTCCAAAGTTTGAGAAGAATGGTTTCTGCAATGAAGCAGATTACATTACATGGAATTAAGATGTAAACCAGTCAAATGTAAATAAAATAAAATAAAAGAAGAAAGTCATTAAAACTTACAGGTGACAAACTAAATCCTGACTGAGTAAGCACAATAAGTCAAGGGAAGCAATTCAAAAGCAACCAACATAGCAATAAAGCAATAAAAATTGAGTTACAGTGTCTATGCCCTAGATTAGATTTAGAACATGGTAATAAAGGAAAATTCCAGTGGCATAAAATTCTGGGTATGGATATAATATGATCGGAGGCAACAAAAAAAGGAAGAAGAACTCCTCGTGGAAGTTAAACCACGTCCTGAAAAACAGCAAAAGAGAAAACAGTTTAAGTATGGAGCTAAATAAACAAAAGGGAAGACAAGAAAGAGTCTTTTATCCCTCTCCAGAAATGGGACATTTCTTTCTATGAAGAAATTCAAGTAATTAAACAATGTAATGACCAAACCTGATGTTAGTTTCTGTGTTTGAGATATTGGCAAGCCCACCGACAATAAGACCTGCAGCAAGACATAACATGAATGAAGAACAATGATATTTACAATCAGAAGACAGTAAAAATGGAATTCTTCAGAGCGAAAAGACAACATAATATAATCAAATCAAATTAAACCAAACCACAACAGAAAAGGAAATGTAACGAGTACGAGAAACCATACATGAACAGAAAGAACTATCACGTATATATAATGGTAATAATTTCTAGAAAAAAAAAAAAAACAAATAATAAGGGCTCTCACCAATCAAAAGGGAAGCGCTGGCTTCGGGAAGATAGTAGAATCTGTGACGACGCAGGACATGGCCAAGGACAAAAGAGAGGACTAGCATCATGATCTGAAGAAGGATGCCCACTCCAGCCGCTTGTTGCTCTTTTCCTGGACTTCCCCCCCTCGGGTCTGCCGGAGATATCTGCACCTCCTCCATCCCCTTTGATAATAGTGCCATAAAGCGCCCAATTCTTCTGCCTCTCCACCCCAGCCGCCACAGACAGAAGACTCAATCAGCGATCACCACCAAAACCAAAATCCCTTCTGTGTTCCTTCCAACAAGGTTTGCTCCCTTGCTTTCTTTTCCCTTTCGCCCTCCCGCTCCCCTTTTTTAATTTTATTTTATTTTATTTTTTCTCTGGGCACTAAATATAGAACCTGAATATTTTTTTTTTTTTTTTTTGGAAAAGAATATAGAACCAGAATATCAGAAACCACCTTGACGTTTCTAAAATTTCAGTACCTCCCGTGCAGACTTGTAGTTGTCGATTCATTTTTTCTTTTCATTGGGAAAAATAAAATAATAATAATAAGTCGTACACTTTCAACAATAAAATTCTTGCACCTTCCCGTTTGTTGCGTTATCTGAGCTCTCGTTTGTTGCTTCGTAAATAGCGCAATATATACATACATATATATATATATATAAATAGTTTTGTAATATTTTTAATATTTAAAGTGTAGACAATAAATCATAATTTAATATTGATGAATGGTAAAAAAATCAATTCAATTGGTACATTCGAACAGTTATATATAAAATTTTTTTGGAGTTTTATAGAGATTTGTTAAGACTTTCATAATTCGAGATTTGTAGAGTTTTTTTAAATTTTGTAGAATTCCAAAAGCCCTTTCAATGACCATGTATATAACCATTTGTAAGGAGGAAAAAAAATAAAAACACACTTGTGTTGTTTCATATGGCACAATGAAAACAAGTTTTTATTCACTATTGTCGCGGTCAAGCCTACACGCATGGCTTGATTGGCACGAGTCGTGCACCTTAATTGCGATACGATATATTTGAGATCATCCAAATGTGAAAAATATGTTTTTAATTTTATAATAGGGACTAATTATAGAGACTTAGAAATATCACCCAATACTTTCAAAATGAGTGCGTCAAGAAATTCAAATTTTTGTATTAGATTGAAAATGTTTTAATTTTATTTTTGAAATTGTGAAAATGACCCTTTTTAATATCTCGACTAGTATGTGTAATTAGAGATAGTAGGTCTAGAAGTTCAACTATATATGAAACTGTTACGCCTGAATACCTAGAATTATATAGAATCCTTTTTCACTCTTCGCAATCATAATCTTATAAAATGATACTCCGATTTATAATAATTATAGTAATATAACCCATAAATGCAAATGATGTATGAAAATGTGAGGAGATTGAGCTTTGTAGGGCATGTGTGCAAGTAGTATAATATCTGCCTATATGGCAGTGATGTACCATAGGGGTTTCTATATATGCTAGTTTAACTTTAATGCAGTTTAAAGACAAAGTCTGCTTTTGGTGGCCATTGGGAATGTTCTATAAAAGTGAATTCTACTGGGAATAAGACTTGAATTAGAAAGATGAATGGAGTTAAATGTGTGGACTTATATAGTCATTATCTATGAGTTGCTGGAAAATAGTGAATATTAAATATGATCTATGCAGACTGAGGTGACTAAACTCAAGCTATTTGTTCGAGCTACCTACATACCCGGCGAAACGATTAGGTCAACGTAGTTTAG
Source organism: Vitellaria paradoxa (assembly GCA_019916065.1). Taxonomy (NCBI): domain Eukaryota; kingdom Viridiplantae; phylum Streptophyta; class Magnoliopsida; order Ericales; family Sapotaceae; genus Vitellaria; species Vitellaria paradoxa. The sequence goes on along the minus strand of CM034237.1, from coordinate 30,673,458 downwards.
ACCTATAGTGTCGGAACCATATATTTATATGTTTATGCAATGATGGATGGATGAAGGAGCCTCGCTTTAAGTCTAAGTTACCATCTTATGCTAAACTAGATATGTAGATAATGCACTGGTTTGAATTCCGGAATGCCGTGGCAGTAAACTAGTAGCCTCAGGCATCATTGTCAACCAAGGTAAGCTAAGTGTATGTATAAATAAGTGACTAATGGAGTTAATGTTACGTATTAGATTAGTGTAAAGGAGCCCTGCTCTTAAGATCTAAAATGAAAGTTAGTCCATTACACGTAACTTTGGGAAAGGAGCTTCGTTCCGAGAAGAAAAATATAGTTACCGCCTGGCACATAACTGGGGAAGCAAACTTCGCTTAAGAGTAGAAAAGATAGTTAGCGTTTCACACATAAGTGGGAAAGGAACTTCACTCCAAGAGCAGAAAAGGGTAGTTAGTGTTTCATACGTAATTGGAGAAAGAGTTTCACTCCAAGAGCAGAAAAGAGAAGTTAGCATTTCATGCATAATTAGGGGAAGAAGCTTCACTCCAGGAGTTAGAAATGGATAGTTAGCATTGCACACGTAATTGGGGAAAGGTGTTTTACTCCGTTAGGTAGCGTAGCTCTAAGGGTGCGCTTCACATGAGTGAGTGAGTGTTTAATCGCCTGGGAAAAGAGCTTAACTCCTAGTGCTGATGGTCAAGTTTGTGTGTAAAGGCCTAAAAGCCAAGTGTGCTGTGAGTGCTGCAATTGATAAGGTCAGATATGTCATAGGCATGTTGAATTTGATGACAATTTATATTCTAATATTTATCCCTATCACAGATGACAGTTGAATAATGCATGCCAAATATATTTATGGGAGTCATGACTTAGAAATCACCGGCTTAACCAATCCTAAGTCATTCTTAGTCTCTTGAGCTTAGTTCACTTAGATGAATGATCTGGACTAATAAGTGTTTGACTTCTAAGCCTGTGTCAACCTAAGTGGGTGTGTGCTTGCATGTATAGTGGTGTTCTAGCATGGCAGTTGATGTCTAAGCATGGTATATGGCATACTATTGTACTAAAAATAAATATGCTTAACATGGAATGGCATGGAAGGAATGATATTATGGCATGGCATAGCATAGTAATATGATGTGGGTGACTTATGTATAAAGTCTGGGATTTTACAAAGTTATCTTGGGTAAATTCGATTGATACCATCAATCGAGTTTAGCCTAGACTTGATCTATGATCCGAATACCTTTTATTGACAAAGGGTTTATATTTATATAATCGGAGTTTTACTATCCCAATCATGCAAGTATGTTAATTTAAAAAATAAAATAAAAATTTTCAGATAAAGAAAATTATACCAATGCAGGCTTTTTCTAGAGAGAGAAAATATGGAGTTTCAATCTTTCCTTCAATGCTCTAGGTGCATTAAGTTTTTGAATGTGAAAAATAAACAAGGGTGGCTCCCTATTAAAAAGCTGCCTGACATCTGTGGGTGGTGCGAGTAGGGTTTCACGCCTACAAACGCTAGCATAATGTCCTTCCTATGCCCCTTTAATGAGATTTTTTCCCTATAAACGTAGGCAAGAAAGTCTGCCTACAAACATAGGTAGAAAACAACACCTGGGCTTATGGGTGGAGTACCTTGCTTAGCCCTGTGGGGGAAGAAATGTGCCACAACACATTTGGCCTACCCCCTTATGCGGTATGTACTTTATAGCCAAATTTAGCCTGCAACTCAGAACTTGAGTCAGCTTTGTCTAAGTTCAAGACATGTTCTGACATATTTAGGCCATTTTCAAAAGTTCTAAAGTTTCGGGAGTGCTTGGAGCTTTCTAGTGATACTGGAGGGCAAAATGAGATTATTAGGGTTAAATTAGGTTAAAATGGATTTTCCATTACCTAATTTTGGCTATCTAAAGATTGCTGCTTCAAAACAGGCTAAGATAATAAGGGGGCCACCTTATTCCTTTAATTAACTATTATAGGCACCACTAGGATAACTTTTCTTATTGTTTTGGTATGTAAAATTCATCCATAATGTTAGACTGACCTTTGAGCATTTCTAGTGGCTTGTGGTCTAGTATTAACTTTTCAAGACTTAGTTCCCAAGAAGCTTTCCTGATGTTTGATCTGGTCTAGCTCAACCAGAGAGTTACTTCAGGAATTTTATTCTCAACATCCCTTTGAGTTTTGGATCCTTTCTGATTTGATTTAGAGCCTTACGACCTATCCCAAAGGTCTGTCCCAACTGTGGATCCTGTATAAGATAACCAGAAGAAGAAAAGGTAACAGTAAGTCCAAGATCACACAATTGACCAACAAAAATAAGGTTAAGAGACAGGTCGAGTAAAAAAAGGTTTGAGGGAGGGAAAGTTGTGAAGTAGATACATCACCAATATGCTAAGCATGCATATGAGAGCCATTGACAGTTTTAATAGTAGGTACATGAGAGGCAGATGATGTGGTAGTGAAGAATTTAGGATTTAGTGTCATATGGTTGCAACAAGTATAGTCAAAAAACTAAGAAGAAGTACCTATAGTGGCAAACATGGCAGTAGAAGGATTATCAGGTACGATTGGGACACAATAGTAAGGAGTGATCAGGTTGCTTACAGTATTTGCATGGAGGTTGATCTGAAGGGTGTCCATGAGAAGAACTCAACGGAGCAAAGTGAGCAGCATAGGCAGTATCTAGCACTAGAATCTGGAAAGAGCCAAGACAAGTTTCTTTAGAAAGAAGTTATGAGATTGCTTGATCAAGGTTGGAAAGATGGCTGTGACGTAGGAAAGATGCTCGAACCGGCTCAAAATCGTCATTCAAGGCCATAAGAAATATAATTAACAGCTGATTATCACGATAGAGAGCAAATTTCTTTGCATCAATATAATTAGTCCAATTAGGTTCAGAGGCAGACAGTTGATCCCAGTAAACTTGCATCTAAGCCAAAAAACTGTGAATGGATTGGCCAGGTTCTTGACGAAGATAATGAAGTTGGGCTAGAATTTGATATTGGTGAGTAAGATCATGAGTGGTACAGTGAGAGCGAAGGAAATCCCAAACCTCTTTAGCAGTCTCAAAACGATGAAACTGAGACCCAATAGAAGGAATAAAGGTATTACGAAACCAGGTAATAATTTGATGATTGTTGATGTCCCATTCATCAAGGCGCTCATTAAACTTTTCGTCTGATTCATATTCATTCTTAACTAGAGGGTGAATATCAACAGTGACATAATGCCAGAGCTTGCAGCTTTTTAGAAAAACTGGACATGGCATAAGCCCAAAGCAGATAATTAGGCCTAGAGAGAATAATGGTGATAGGTTGAACAACATCCACACCCTCTATGGATAATAACCAAACAAGCAGTGTGCTATAAAAGCAGAATTTGGTAGAATGTGGAGTCGAGAAAGAGTAGTTTGGGAGGAGATAAAGGTTTTAAACAATCTGGTTGTTTAGGAATTTTGGTATATAAAAAAAGTAGCATAGGTAGTTTGAGAAAAGACAAAACTTAAGAGATAAGAAAAGGCAAAACCTAGAAGAAAAGACAAAACTTAGGAGAAAGTATATATATAATTATAGGAAGGTAAAGGTATATATATATATAGACGTAGGAGATAGGAAAAGACAAAACTTGGGAGAAAGTGTGTGTGTGTGTATATATATATAGGAAGGCAGGGATATATATATAGAAGGATGTTTATTGATGTGGCTGAGAAGCTTTATATATATATATATATATATAGAGGGGAGCTTGATGCTGTGTTCCCAAACACCGCAAAGGAGAGTGCTGGCCACGGGTGCACTGCGTTGGAGTAAGGTGGTGGTGCACTGGCCGTGCACTGTTGGATCTGAAACTACAAGCTGTGCGTGGAGGCTCGTGTGGTGGCTATTCCTGGCAGTGGTAGAAACGGTTGGGGAGAGAAAGAAAAAAGAAAAATTATCTTACCATGGCTTTGATACCATGTTAGAATATGAAAAATAATAAAGAAATTCTGGAGAAAATAATTGAATTGTGTGTATTAATGTGTAGCATATGTACATATATATATATATAGGCTTACGAGTTTCCTAAATATTAGAGAATAATATATATACATTAGAATATTTCTAATAGTCTCATGTCATTTCTTTTCCTTTTCTGCAGAGAAAATTCAGCTGTTAGTCATTGCAATACTTGGCGTTATGATCTTTTTGTCAAGTGAATAGATATTATAGAACAACAGCTTTTGCAGCTTTTTGATTTGTTTTATTGCCCACTTCTTTAACAACTTTTGGATTGGAGTGTCTTTGTTGTGGCTTCTCTTAGGATTTCTACACTATCGAGATGGACTTAGGTGCGCGTAGGCTTTACTTTTTGTCTCCCTGTTTTGTCCTATTTTGTTCCATTCATGTTCCAATGTTAGAATTCATGACGGAACATATGTATATACGTGTCAATGCTAAAGGTGAAGAAATTCACCTAAAACATAAGTGAAAAATTCCATTCTCGTTTCCTCATGATAAGAGCCCATGTTTAGGAAAGTGCTACTTGTAGCTTCTAAATTCGACCCTTATAAGCAAAATGCAGCAATACTGAAATGAGTATCATTTTGACCTACTAAGATCAAGATGGTTTTGCAGCATTAGAGGTTGCATGTTACTTTTTGCACACCTTATGTTTGCCATATCCACCAAATATGGACAATGAAAATGTGAAGAGACCTTTTAATCAACTATATATTATTAGAGAAGGGTTGACTTGCACTTTCACCTGTAAATAATAAGAATAATAATAATAATAATAATAATAATAATAATAAAATAATGATCTGATCCTTTATACAAAGTTCATTTGTCGTTTTATTTTGTTTAAATTACCCGTATTAGTCCCAAGTTTAATTTTTGATAAATAAATACTGGACATATTTGCAAGAACCTCGACAGACTGTACTTCTTTTAGGCTTTCATGATTTGTGGGGCTACTACTGTAATTGAGATTGACTTTTTACACACTATCATAGATTGAGATTGACTATTATGTGTGGCCTGATATTAGAACATTTTTTAACTAGCCTGCAAAGATTATTTCTAACACCTAAGTTTTTTTTTTTTTTATTATTTGGGAATTAAGATATCGATTAGTTAGTTGTTGATGGTTGGCAACAAAGTTTTTTAGATATTATTTTGCTTTACATTTATTTTTTTTTTATTTTTCCTGTTTATCTTGTTTATTAAACTAATTATTGTTTTATTTTTATTTTAGGGATTCAAATTAAGATTAGTGTGGAGTTAATTTTTTTTTGGTACCATATTAGGGAAGTTAAGTCCGTTTTTGTTTTTAATACAGTATTCATAATTTTTTTTATATTATATTACAATTGCAACTTTGTTACTAGAATATGATTTTTTTTTGTATTATATTATGGATTTTGATGTTACTGTGTAAATTTTTTTTTTATTTTAAAGTATTCGGATAAATTTTTGTTAATTTATTGTAGTTTATATCTCGTATTGAATTATAGGTATTGTGTAAGAATTAAAATCAGTTACTAATTGTAAACATAATGTTAGTTGTATAAGTAAAATGGTTATTACTATAAATCAAATTGGAATTTAAAAATAATTAAAATTTTTTACTACGACTATGGACAATAGTCAATACTATATAAAAATAATATAATTATTGGTATTGACCGCTTTCGAAGCCGTAGCCAAAAGTTTATAAAATTAAATTAATTAATGCTTTTTACCTCAGCCATGGGCAATAGTCAATATTTTATATAAAATAATATAATTTTTGTATTGACCACTATTAAAACTACAGCCAAATCTTTTAAAATTAAATTAATATGACAATATTTGCCATGGCCGAGACTGTAGCCAAAAGTCATACCTACAGTAGTTAATAGTTCTAGGACCCATTTATTGGCTATTTCAAACATGTCTTAGCCAATAGCATATCTTGTTGTGTCCAATACATGGCTACAATCATAGGTCGTATCCAAAGAATTTTTTCCCACTAAACAGAGCAGTAGTTAGGCCATAGCCAATACTGTTTAACTACTACTCAACTTTTGGATACCACTTTGAGCTGTAGCCACAACACCTTTTTCTAGTAGCAAGAGAAGCTTGATTATGACCCTTCATAGGTTCCCGCACCATGACCAATAGGGCCAGTACAACAGTTACTGGAGCAGGAGGGTCGTTCTCTGTGGGAAAGGCATTTGATTATCCCATTTCATTGATGCCTCTATTTCAGTTCAGGACATCATTGATGCTTAGGGTGGACTATTGTGATGACATTTTACATCGCTACGGACCCCGTTTTGGTCCTTAAGTTTAACATGAATGCCCACCTCTTTGACAGTAAGGATGGGGAGAAGTAGCTAATTGGTAGAGTACATGGAATGCGTTTTAGATTTATAGGAGATCACATCGCTTAGCACACAGCCAAATTCCTTATGTCCAAAAAGGGTATGTTTTATACAAGGGTTAATTGAAGAAAACTAAGCAGCCCATCACTATCTCAGCCCATTCTTATGCACTAATTTTTGGATAGTCATAATTGGGACACAAAATTTGATTTTGACTTTATTTTGACCAAGTCAACCCTAAAAATCTCAAACTTCATTTTGACATTCCTAGAAATCTCCCAATGCTCCTAGAAATCGCCTAGAACTTCAATTCATACCCTACGTATAATCTGCATGTCGTGTACATCACAAAACTTGACCCGAACATTAAGTTCTAAACCTAAAAGCCCAAAAAGACCAAAATACCCCTTTTAGCAAAAGAAGGGTACAACTAAGGTGTTTGTAGGAATCTTAGCATTGTTTAGTTTTGAGGAAAATTTTACAATCATGTATTTTGAAGAATTATTTAGAAAATGCATATTTTTTGGAAATTTTCACAAAATGCATATATTCTAAAATATTTTGCAAAATATGTATTTCCTAGAAATTTGTCTACCTCAAAAGTTTGCCTATAAATAGGTTGTTTCTCTATCCATTTCAAATTACCATCACACATCAAGTCTTTAAGCAAATTCCTCAAGCATTCTTCCAAATCAAACTCCATTTTTGTATAATTTCTAATTCATTTAAATTATTAAATTTCTTTATTTGCATAATTAGGATAGGATTCCCTAATATGTTATTAGGACATTAGTCAACAAAAAGTACATGAGCCACAAAATAACTTGGGTCTTGACTCTTATGTTTAGATTTTTTCGATAGATGATGTTGATCGAGATGACTCGAGATAACATACGGCGTACCCTACGTGACCTATAACATGCCACAATGGCATAGGGTCAAAAATTACATCACATATCATAGCCTTATCCATGACATGCCACCAAGACATAGATTATACATGACATCATGTCATCACCGTATACCATGCTACCTCATACATCAGTTTTAGGTGAAGTGATTTAGGTGACTCTTGAAATTAGGTTAATTAAACTTTATTAGGTGGTTAAGAAAGAAAGGAAAATCCAATTGATTGATTTGCTTAATTGCCTTGGATTGATTAGAACATTAAATTAAAAAACAAATTTGAAAGTACAATATTGAAATTGCATAATTTAAAGTGCAACAAATTAAAAGACAAGTATTTAAACCTAGAGAGGGAAAAATCACTCGCCCTCTCTTGGGTGGACCCTCTCCTTTCATCTTGCCTATGTAAGCTACAAATAACACCGTAAAAAATATGATGTTAGAGGTCTGATTGGTGGCAGTCATTCAGGGGCCCTCTGATGCCCAAATTAGTGATAGGTTTCAATATAGAAGAAGAAAAAAATTAGAAAGAAGTAAAGAGCCCCGTTGTTTAGAACATACCTTACTTTTTATAATAGATATGGCCCACTATGTTCCTCGTATTAAGAAGTGGGGATAGTGGGAATGATTGGAGTAATGGAGGTTTCTTCCTCCTTAATTTTAGTAATCTAAGAGATGAGGGAGTGCCACATGTTAGGTGGTCTCGAACATGATTTTTGACCTTCCAATTGCCCTCCAGCTTTTGCTCTTGGCTCAATCCTGAGATGAGAGTTAAAGCCTAATAATAGAACATGAAACTCCATGCTTTTGAGGTGTACTTGCCCATTTTAAGGCCATTCAAATTTATCTATTGATTCGTTAGTAGGCTGAAAATACTTAATGAGTTAAAGCATGAAAACAATTAGCAATTTTATGCTATTCAATCTAAAGATAGTTAAAATATGAAAATTCTTAATGATTTAGTGAATCAGTATGTTATAAATATTTGGATTGAGCCAAAAAGAGCCAAGTTACATTGTAGATGGCAATGGTAATGGAAATGAATGAGGCATTGAGCTACTTATTTTACTGATCAAAGGCATAAAGTTCTGGAGCACGGATGCAAATGTGTCGAATCAATCTTGATTGAGCCGAACAAGTAGATTTTCCAAATGAATCTAACAGAGATGGCCCTTTGTTAGTAGCATATAGTTTTAAGAAAAAGTGCCGGAACATATTATCTAAGCCAAGGTACCGGAGTACGGGAGGCAATTGAGCGTAGGGTACCGGGGTACCAAAGTATATAAAGCAATTAAGCCAGGGTGTCAGAGTATGCAAGGCAATCATCCTAAGCCAAGTTATCAGAATACGTAAGGCAATCAAGCCAAGGTGCCGAAGTACGTAAGGCAACTATGTGGGAGTAATGTCCGTGCACTACCTAGCAAGTGGACCCACCTCGTTAGTGGCGAATGCAAGCTCCTATATGGCTGATAGAAAGCCTTTCGAAGATCAATTGTTGCTTACCAGTATAGTCATTTTTTTAGCATTGCATAGAGATATGCCTAGCTAGAAATACAAAGATGCTCAGATTCATAGAGAGATGTTCGCTTGGGAAGGCTCAAGTAGAGTATTGCTTGATCTAGTAAATGCTGATCAAAAATCATAATTTGCTTTTGCTTTGCTAGTGGCACAATTGGTGCTCGTTTGGTGATGCTCACCAACAATAGATTACATGGGTGAACTATTCGAATGCACGTGCTTGGCCTCGTATAAATGGATATGGCGCACCCCGATGATCTGATCGAGAATGAAAAAGGTGCGAGGGGTTATCTTCTTTACTAGGCAACAAAGATGGACAAACGATAGCAGCATTTTTTAATTCAACGATAGCTACGTCTTAATAGAATTCAAAAAATGCTTGATTTTGGCAATGCATGATACGTTGTGTAGTTTTGCAATGTCGTTGGATATTTGCAAGATGCTTAGCAGAGACATACTCAGATTCAAGCTCAGGCATAATTGAATTAAGGCTTGACAAAAAATTGAGTGATGCCTGACCATATTTGTGTGTTGCTTGACATAGGCTATTCCTTCACTAGAAATACAGTGATTGCTCACCCATTGGCATGACATCAAAATTTGCCATAATCTGGTCAACTATGCTTAGTCTCTATATGTTGTAACATACTCAATGAACCATGCTTTAGGCAACACGTGATAGATGCAATATGCCAACTATCAATAATAATGCTCAATTGATCCAATGCTCAGATGATGACTAGTTCAAGCATTCTCATTCCATTGCAAACTAGACAAATTTCCCACGCAGAAATATTATTTGATAAAATAGATTCATGCATTGGTCGGCGGTGATTGACCATATGTGCATATGGAATGGTCGGGTATTTATTTGATGCAGAATAATTAAATGGTGTTGAATGGAATTACGCAGTTTGTTATTTGTTGTAACTAGTTGGACCCTTACTCATGCTATGGATTGAAGTGCTGCTCGGCACATGGAGTTTGGTTCTGTAGAAGTGCTGCTCGATGACACAAGTGGCCCGATTGGTCATCTTTTCTTGTTGGTAGGCTATATGTGTACTGTGAGAGCGTTGTTAGGCGAGAACTTGAATACTTGGCATGATTCAAGTTGTTTAGGCCATCGGTATTGGTTTTTGTTCGAAAGTGTAGGGTTGATGCTTGGCCAGATGCAAGCTTTCCATATCAAAATGTATAACTTGAAACATATATTCAACCAAGAAACTCGAACTTAGTTATTCAAATTTAATGAATTCAAACATTTTACAACACAATTATGAAATATTTACGCATACAAAGATCATACCTGGTTTGAGCACTTAGGTTCTTAGAATTTTAAGTTATGTCTGACTATAGTTAGGCTTTCGCTACTGCGTGTGAGATAGCATGTGTGATGTAGAAACAAAGAGGATCAAAGCAAAATTGGAGAGGAAAATATGTATTCTATATGTATAATTCAGTGTACAAAGGAGTCCTATATATAGGTTTAGAATAAAATGGGTAATGATCTACTTACCATATATATGTTATCTTACTTACTAAAATAAAAATGCAGAATATAGTATTTACTAAACTAAGCACAGAATATACTAATAGTATATAGAATATATGCTAACATTCCCCTTCAAACTTAAGACCAGCTTGAATTTGGAAATAAGAGATTAAAAACTGCTTGATGGTAAAGCTTTAGTAAGAATATCGGCCAACTGCTTATGAGGCTCAATTGAAACAAGACGAAGAACATCCTACCATAAGTGATGGTGAATAAAATGGCAATCAATCTTTATGTGCTTGGTATGTTCATGATAGACATAATTATGACCGATAGTAATAGCACTGCGGCTATCACAATGAATAGGACTGCTGGAAGGCTAAGAAGCACCAATATCCTGAAGGAGCCATTGTAACCGTAAAAGCTCAGAAGTTGTAGTGGCAAGAGCACGATACTCAGTCTTAGTACTGGAGCGAGCAATGACTGTCTATTTTTTACTATGCCAAGGAATAAGAGAATCACCAAGCAAGAAAAGTATCTCAGAGGTAGAGCGATGATCAGTAGGATCACCAGCCTAATCTGCATCTGAATAGGCCTGTAAAGTCAATGTAGTATGAGTAGAGAAATGAAGGCCATGAAACGGAGTACCCTTCACATAGCGAAGGATCCGAAAAGCTATAGTATAGTAGATGGACTGCAAAGCTATCATAAACTGACTATCCAGATGAACAGCATAAGCAAGATTGGAACGAGTCACAGTCAAATAAATTAAACCCCCAACAAGTTAATGATACCGAGTATGATCAGCAAGAGGCTCACCATCATCATGTTGAAATTCAAGGTTGTGCTCTAAAAGAGTAGAGACAACCTTACTGTTAGAAATACTTGATCGAGTAAGGAGATCAGAAGCAAACTTGGCTTGAGATAAATAATAGCTGTCAAAGTCAGAAGAAACCTTAAGACCAAAGAAGTAGCTGAAATGACCAAGATCTTTCATTTCAAACTGATTTCACAAATACTGCTGGAGCTCAGAAATCCTAAAAGAATCATCGCCAGTAATAATCATATTGTCAACATATAGTAATAAGATAGTAATACTAGCAGTCGTACGACGAATAAAGAGAGTAAAGTCATGTAGGCTGGAGGTAAAATCCAACTGTGTAATGGTAGAGCTGAATTTAGAAAACCAAGCTCGTGGATTATGTTTAAGTCCATACAGAGCTCAATGAAGACGACAAAATTTATGTGGAGGATAATTATAGCCAAGAGGAGGCTACATAAAAACTTCCCCAGTTAAGTCACCGTTAAGAAAAATGTTCTTAATATCCATTTGTAACAAGGGCCAATGTCGAATAGATACCACAGCAAAGAGAGAGTGAGTTGAGGTGATGCGAGCAACTGGAGCAAATGTCTCTTTATAGTCAATGCCATACTCCTGAGTAAATCCACGAGCAACTAGACAAGTTTTGTATTACTCAATAGAACCATAAAATTTGGTCTTAATCTTGTATACCCACTTACACTCAACTGCCTTCTTACCAGGAGGTAAGTCGATTAAGTCCTAAGTATGGTATTGGTAAGAGCATGAAGTTCTTCAGCCATTACTTGCTACCAGAGAGGGTTAGAGGAAGCTTCATGATAGGAATGAGGCTCATGCAAAGAAGTAAGGGTAGCAAAACAATGAAAATCACGAAGATGAAAAGGAAGTTATCTTACTCAAGTAGAACGTCGTGGCAAAGAGGAAATAGTGTCAGTGGGACCAGCAGGGGGTTAGAGCTGTGGGACAATGTAGGTGAAACATTGGAATAACTCACATGATCTATAGAAGAGTTAGTAGTATCGGGTAGTAAATCAAGAGAAACATTAGTGACCAAATGAGTGTGAACATCCAAGAGAAGTGGAAGGAAATGAGCTCATACTACTAAAAGGTTTATGTTCCTAGAAAGAGACATGGCAAGAAATTATAAGGCAATTACTGATAGGATCATAACAGCGATAACCTTTGCGTTCAATGCCATAACTGAGAAAACAACATGACCGAGACTGGGGTTGCAATTTAGTATGCTTATGTGGTTGAAGAAGAACAAAACATGCACAATCAAATACCCAAAGATTATGATAATCAGGAATATAATTATACAGACACTTATATGGAGACTGTTGATTAGTCACAAGAGAAGGAGTACAATTGATTGTATAAACAACAGTAAGGGCAGCTTCTCCTTAAAAAGGTTTAGGTACAGATGTAGAAAGAAGGAGTGTTCGCACAGTATTGAGGCTATGCCTGTGTTTGCGTTTAGCACACCTATTTTGTTGAGAAGTTCCAGGATAAGATCTATGGGGAAGAGTGCGATTTTGTTTTAAAGTGTCAAAAAAAAAGTTTCTTGGTATTCCATAGCGTTATCAGAATGAAAAACCTTAATACTTCTTGAAAATTGAGTTTGAATCATTTTCTGAAATTCATGACAAATTTTAGGAAGTTCATATCGATTTTTCAACAAATAAATCTAAGTATAATGGGAATAATCATCAATAAACACAACCAAAATAACGATAACCACCCATGGTAGAGGTGGGAAAAGGTCCCCATACAGCTGAATGAACCAAATCAAAAGGAGCAGAAGAAATAAAAATGTTGTTATTAAATGATAAAGCTGATTGTTTCCCAAGTTGACACGAAATACAATCAAAAGACTCATGTTTAACATACCCTAATCTACCATTAGAAATAAGAAGGCAAACATGAGAAAGAGAAACATGACCCAATCTAGAATGCCAAAGACTCAAAGATGCAGGTGTAGATATAGTAGAAGCAGAAACTTGAGTAGGAGCACGAAAAGATGTGAGTTCAAACGAATGTTCCACTTTATCTGCTGTCTTTTCTATCTCGTCTATGGATCCTATATAATAAAACTATGATTGGAAAAAAAATCAATTCAAAGCCAAGCTCACAAAGTTGTCCAACAGATAAGAGATTAAGTGATAAATTTGGAACAAGATAAGTGTCTGAGATAAAAAAAGTAGGGGTAGACATAGTACCAGAATGACTAACTCATAAGTGAGACCCATTAGCAGTATAAAAGAAGGTGAGTTAGGCAAAGGAGTCTTAGAAACAAGGATAGTGGTTAGAGCAAGCAAAGTCTAAATATCAAGAAGAATTACCTAACGTGATGGACGAAGTAGAGGAAAGATTAACTTTGGGCAGAGCTCTGGCAAGAAGTGCTTTTACATCAGCAATAGTAGCAGGTAGGCTAAGTAAGGACACAGAGGGATCATTTGATGATTCTGGGAGCATAACAATAGCTGTATGGTGCATTTGTCCTTGGCATTGATGATTACGCTGACGTTTTTAGCACTCAAGCTCCTTATGACCCCATTTTTTGCAATAGTTGCAATAACCATTAAAAGGACGTGTAGACTAAACAGGTGATGGAATAGGTAGTAGAGTCAAAAGAGTAGCCAAAACAGATGGTAAAGCCAAAGGAGTAGCCAGAACAGTCTCAGAACTCTTAAGTGACCTGGTGAAAAATTGAGTTTTCTTAGAAAGCAGCTCACTCAGCACAACTTCTAAGGTAGGCAATGGGAAGCGATGCAACAAAGAGGCTCGAATACCCTTAAATTTCGGTCAAACGGTAGAAAGAAACTCAATCAATCGCATACTATCCCGATAAGCATAGTACTTTTCAGCATCAATAGTGGTCTCAATTTCTGGTTCAAATTAGGGATAATTGATCCCAAAAATAAGTAAGTTAAGAATAAAAATCAATTATCAATTGTTCCGAAGTCTGACGAAGATGATTTAGTTGAACTAAAAGTTGATACCGCTGAGAGGGAACAGCAGATTGATAGCATTTAGCCAAGATATCCCAAATAACTTTGGCATTAGTGGAGCAGCCGAAGGTCATACTAATGGATGGAGCACAAGTTTTATGAAACCAAGAAAGAATCCAATAGTGCATGCTTTCCCAACCATTATATTTTTCTTTGTAAGTAACTGCAGGAGCTTTCTCTTCACCTGATGTGTATCCCAAAGAAGATGTCCTTTAAGCCACATCTTCATAGTATTCGCCCATGTCAGATAATTTCCACCATTCAAAAGCACAGAAATAGGTTGGTGACTTCCTTCATCGAAGAAATAGAAGCTGATATAATTGAAGATAATCAAAGAAAACTGAAAAATAAACTCAGAGAAGAAATCAGCAAACCTAACCCCAGTTCTTTTCAATCCATGGAACCAAAAGCAAAGTGATTGCCAAAGAAAATAACCAATGGGACCCAACCAAAGTTCTTTTATATAAAAATGTTTGGTTTGTTATATGTAAGAAGATTCACAGAATCAAGACAAAGTGATTGCCAAGTAAAAAAAATTGTACCCATACCTCCTTTTGCTTTTGCTATCACAAGAATCAAGAGGTTATCCTTCCACAACCAAAACAAACACTGTCTATTGCAAAATTTAAAAAAAAAAAAAAACTCGATCTGAGGTGATCGAGATGGCACAACTCCAGGAATTAGACAGAGGCGTAATGCCAGAAACTAGACAGAGGTACAATGTAAAAAAAAAAAATTAACATATGTGGCCTAACTTTGATGCCATGTAGAAATAAAGAGGAGCAAAGTAAAATTAAAGAGGAAAATATGTATTCTATATGTATAATTCAAAGTACAAAAGAGCCCTAAATATAGGTTTATAATATAATGGGTAATGATCTACTTACCATATATATGTTATTTTACTCACTAAAATAAGAATGCAAAATACACTATTTACTAAACTAAACACAAAATATCCTGATAGTATATAGAATATATTCTAACATGTGAGAATGGCATACCTATCTACAGGCACTTTTGTTTCACAATTTTTTGTTGTTAGTGCTGCTGATAAAGATAATGTTGTAGAGATTTTGAGGTTCTTTGGCCAATCAACAACGGGAGGTGGGCATGAATTCTACTATTCTAGCTGAAAGCAAAATAAATGTAAAATATGTTAAGGTAGGAATGAGGTATTACAGACAGAGCATTTGATTTTCCATATTTGAGGTAGTAGAAGGCTCCTTGTTTCCAAGGCCCAGTTGTTCTAAAACTGAAGAAGTTATCAATTGTAACCACCAATCTACTCTTATTTGATCTCATCAACGAAGTTCCGTTCGAGGTAACCCTTGTGAATGACTTGTCCAGATGAGTCTTGTCGGTGAGATAGAACTCATATTCTGCAGTGATTTTTGATTTGTTCAACAAAATTTCTTTATTGACAGTTAGGGTGTTTTATTTGGCAGAGTCACATGCGAAGCTCAAGCTTGGAATGACTCCTCGGGTTTCTTAGTGACTGCAATCCTTTAATTTTCTTAGGGAGGTTTTGGAAGGATTATTACTGCTTGGCCTATTGTACGGTGGTTATTTATTGGTAGGCTCGGAAGTACGATTGACGATAATGAAGTATAGTTGCCTAGTAATGGGGCTAGTTATCTTGTTTGACAATGTAGATGAACCATAGTGCCGATAGGTGCTCGGTATTGATGTACATTTGGTCAGTGATGAGAATTGATATCTTGTTTGATAATATAGATGAACCATAGTGTCATTCATTCGTGGGTGCTCGATTGGATTTTTACCCTGGTCATTACTCGTTGGTCGTTGGCCACTAATTAGTTTTGAACTTAACAAGAAGAATTTTGCTCAAATATATTACTGAATGAATTTAAAGCCATATCTCCAAATGACTTGTACATTAAATATTTGAATTCATGTTGTGCTCGAATAGATAATTGTTAACTCATGCTTGACAATTCATAAGCATTAAATCGAGCTTCAAATTGCCCCCTGGGGTTAGCCCGAGTGGCTCGTGGGTTTGCTCCCTACAGAGGCCACATGGATTCGATTCCTGACTCAAGCAAGATGTGCGTGAGGGGTAGCGTACATCTCCCTAATTTACCCATCGGTTACGCAGTTCGTTGAGAGCTGTAATAAACTGGTGTGGGTTCCAAGTTACCAAAAAAAAAAAAAAAAAATTGAACTTCAAATTTTAAAATCATGTTAGCAATTACATAATGATAAGGACTTGCATAATTATGTATTTCACTTAAAATTATATTCCCAATCAGTTTTGAGAATGTTTCTGGATGCTTTCATGGCAAGTATTCATAATTTAATGCTATACATAATATGGCCAAAACTTAATGCATCTATATGTCCCAATTTTTTGAATATTATATCTTGTGCTCGGCCAAGTCAAAACTTTAATAGTGCCTAGGCTTGATTACCCTTGGAATTAATTAGTATAAAAGTAATACTTGATAATTCTGGAATTAATTAGCATGACTCTTGTTGGTTATACCATCACATATAATCTTTGCTATGGACTTCCAAGCAATATAGGCACCCGGTGATCCTTAGTTAAGAGCTTGCTCGAAATCATTGTGTAATCTATGTTTGCAATATATTCAGAATAAATCACATTTAGCTATATTAAATCATGTATGCGATGTGCTTCATACTCAACAAATTAATCTTCTCAAATAAATCATTCTATGCAATTTAGCTTGGTAGAGTAATCTTCTTGAATAAACTTCACTTCTTAATATAAGTTGTGTTAAAAGAATAACTGGCCAGTGTAGTTATATAAAACAAAATACACATTTCTAGTTTACCTTCTTGTGTCTACCATTTAATAAAAGATGATTTGTGTTTGCAGGAAATGTCCAATCATGTAGCTACTTGTCTTTCCTTAACCAAGAATTTTATGCTTCAGAAATTTGTAACTATGCTTGGGCCATCTACTCTATTAGGTGCTCTTGTTTGGCTGAGCGAGCAACTGTCCAATGATTGTCTAAGACTAATCGATGCAATACCCAAGCTCTGATAGTGGAATTGAACAATGGAAGGTGCCGCTTAGTGTGATAGGTGGGCTTTCAACCATGATTTTATTAACACATTTGACATTTTAGGTTCGTTTGGCAGCAATGTAAAACATTGAAAAACTCTGAAAATCTCTAAAAGTTATTCACTTTTTATCTTATTGCATAAATTACGAACTTACGAATTATTTTAAGTTATCTGACTTTATCTCATTTTTTGTCATTCCAAATGCCTTCCTTTATCACCTTTCTCATTCCAGTGGTAGAACTACAAATGGGAATTAACTTGACTCCCATAGATTATGCTAATTAGAGAAGGAAAAAATCACTTATCCTCTCTTGTGTGGACCCTCTCCTTTTATCTTTCTCATGTAAGTGTAAATAATGCTACAAAAAATGACGTTAGAGGTATGACTAGTAATAGCCAGTTGGCAACCCTTCAACACCGAAGTCAGTGATAGGTTCTAATATAAAAAAAGGAAAAAGAATAAGAAAGAAGGAGAGAGCCCCACTGTTTAGAACATGCCTTACTTTCTATATTAGACTTGGCCCCCCATGTCCCTCATATTATGAAATGGAGATAGTGGGAATGATAGGAATAATGGAGGTTTCTTCCTTCGTAATTTTAGTAATCTAAGAGATGAGGGAGTGCCACATGTTAGGTGGTCTTGAGCATAATGTTTACCCTCCAAAACCAATTCTAATAATAGTATATTGGTGGGAAAGTTTGAGCATACTATTTATCTCAGCTTAATTACCTACCTCGAGTGGTAATAGGCTGGAAGATTTAGTAATATAGCTTTATGTGATGGAAGCATGATTATGTTAGAATTGGAGATTAGAAAGTCATCCTAACAAGACATGGAATTGGAATTAAAGTTGTAAAAAGATGAGTGATTTACTAAATGATTTGACACCCTATTGGGTTGTCTTTGATTATTATTTATAGTTATACAATAAAGACTATACATATTACTTAGATTAGATACAATACCCTAGACTTAGATACATCACATTTAGATACATAAACATGAATGTACATTAACACACCCCTAAGCTAAAGCATATATATTATATAGTTCAAACTTGTTACAAATAAACCTTACTTTAGGTCTCCCCAAGCTTTAGTAAACAAATCACAAGTTGGTCTTCAAACTTCATATGACTAGTTTTGATCACATTCTATAGAATCTTTTTTCTGACAAAAGGATAGCCGATCTCAACATGTTGGTTCTCTTATAAAATACTTAATTAGAGGTAACACAATCCATAGCCTGATTAGTGTTTAATAACTCTATAGCTTGTAAATGATGAATTCCTAGTTCTTTTAACTTGATTATCATGTAATAACTCTATAGGTTCTGAATGATAAATTCCTAATTCTTTTAACATTTGTTGTATCCAGATCAACTCACAAGATGTGTGTGCCATGGCTCTATACTCTGATTCGACACTTGACTATGTTACTATTTTCTACTTTTTACTCTTCTAGGATACTAGATTACTTCCAACAAAAATACAATATCTAGCAGTAGATTGTTCATCCGATGATGGCCCAGTCTAAGTCGGTGTAACCCTGACCTAAAGTGTGTCCATTTTTCTTGTACAATAAGCATTTGCCAGGTGCACTTTTTAGGTATCTCAAAATTCAAACAATAACATCCCAATGAATACTACGAGGTGTTTCTAAGAAGTGACTAATCACATTGATGGCAAAACATATATTAGATCTGGTGACTGTCAAGTAGTTTGGCTTCCCAACTAAACTATTGACTACAAACAAATCTAGATTGATTAATATTTAGATACATATCTCCTATATATGAAACACTTTCATACACATTATTCAAGTTCCTTAATCAATCAAGGATTACATTCAACACATTAAATACATGCATCTATACGAAATAAAGAAACCTTAAATAAATCAAATAAATATTCCTTATAAAATAAAATCAGTGCATCATCTAATAAATGACTTCAAGGCACATCCCAACAAACTCCTACTTGTACTTAAGCCATTGACCCATTACATCTTATTCCTATCCCATTAACACAAGACTCAAAAACCTTTGTAAGTAAAGCCTTCGTAAAAGGGATCAGCTAAGTTATCCGTCAATGCAATCTTTGTCATAATGATGTCACCTTTGTGAACAATGTCTCTTATTAAGTGATACTTCCTCTCAATGTGCTTCCTACCCTTATGCCTTCTTGGCTCCTTGGATTGAGCTACAACCCCACTGTTATTACAATAAAGTGTAATAGGCGATTTAGCAAGTGGTACCACTCCTAGTTCCATAAGAAACTTTTTGAGCCAAACTGCCTCCTTAGCCGCTTCTGAAGCTGCTACATACTTTGCTTTAGTGGTAGAGTCAGTAATACATTACTGCTTAATAGTCCTCCATCTAATAGATCCTTCACCAAAGTTACACACATAACTAGATGTTGATTTTCAAGAATCTTTATTTGACATGACAGTGTGTCCACTAGGAATTAGGTCTCCACCTTCGTAAACCCATCATATCATCTTTAGTTCTTCTTAAGTACTTAAGAATATGCTTTACAACGGTTCAATATTCTGGTCCAGGATTAGATTAATACTAGCTGCCCATGCCCATTGCAAAATAGATATCAGGACTAGTACATATGAATAGCATATATGAGGCTTCTTACTATCGAAGCATAAGGAACTACCTTCATATGCTCCTCTTCCAAAAGTGTTTTAGGACATTAGCTCTTAGAAAGAAGCACTCCATGCCTGAAAGATATCATACATTTCTTGAAGTTATGCACGACATACTTGACTAGTATCTTGTCAATATATACAGTCTCAGATAGGTTTAATATCCTATTTTTGTGATCTTGCAAAACTTGAACCCAAGAATGTAGCTAACCTCTCCCAAGTCATTCATATCAAATTGTTTTGCTAACCAAACTACCAGTATCATTCTCAATGAGTAAAATGTCATCCACATAAAGGACTAAGAAAACCATCATGCTCCTACTACTCTTCTTGTACACACAAGGTTCATCTGGAGTTTGATCAAAATAAAATGATTTGTTTGCTTGATCAAAATAGACGTCCCAACTCCAACGTGCTTGCTTAATTCATAAATGGATTTATGCAATTTACATACCATATGCTCTTAGCTCATAGTTATGAATCTATCTAGTTGCTTCACATAGATGTCTTTATAGTGATGGCCATTCAAAAATCCCGTCTTGACATCCATTTGCCAAATCTTATAATTGAGATAAGTTGCAATAGATAAGCGGATACGAATAGACTTAAGGATGGCAACTGGCAAAAAAGTTTCCTTATAATCGATACCCTCTTTCTGAATAAACCCTTTAGGTACTAGCTTAGCCTTATAGGTCTCAACAAATCTATCTAATCCCCTTTTTTTCTCATAAACCCACTTACAATCTATAGGTTTAATATTGGCAGGTGGTTCCACAAGCTCCAAGACTTGATTTGAGTACATTGACTCCCTTTCGGCCTTCAGAACTTTTTTTTTCCAAGAATCTACATCTACATGAGAAATAGCCTCATTATAGCTAGAAAGATCAGATTATTGTTCTCCCTGGAAATCTCTCCTAAGAACATATGCCTATTAAGTGCCCTAACAATCGTCCACTATCAAAAGAAGTAAGTGACATGGTGTGTGGAGTATCCTAATGACCATGTCAATAACTTGTGGGCTAGAATTATCTTCCTCCTCTAGCTGAATTATGCCTTAGGTTTTCTGAACCATAACATAATCATCTTCTAGAAAGACAACACTCGTCTAACGAACATCTTCTGCTCTTTAGGATTATAAAATAGCTAACCCTTCATTCTTTTTGGATACCCAATGAAAAATCTCGATTCCAATACACTAGTGTTGCCCTTCCACATGTATACGAGGCAGTCTTATATCCTAAAGTATTATAGACTGCAACATTATCCAGTCCACAACTCAATGAGAGTCTTAGGGGACTTAGCTGGTACAAAGTTTAGAATATACACAGTTATTTCTACGGTGTATCCCTAAAGAAATATAAGCAAGTCAAAATAACTCATCATTGATCTTACCATCTCTAAAAGAGTTTTGTTTTTTCTCTCAGCTATACCATTTTACTGAGGCATGCTTGATGTAGACAACTACGATAGAATCCCATTATTCAACAAATATTTATTAAAGTTAACTGGAGAGATGCTCACAATCTCGATCAAATCTGAGTGACTTTATGTTCTTATTTAATTGCTTTTCTACCATGACTAACTCTTTGAACTTTTCAAAAGCTTCTGACTTATGGTACAATAGATAAATATAACCGTACCTAGAGTAATCATTTGTGAAAGTGATAAAATACTCATAACCTCCTCGAGCTTTGACATTTAGAGGTCCACAAACATCGGTGTGAACTAACTCTAATAAATCTTTGGCGTTGTTCCCTTTTGTAGAAAAGGGTCTCTTGGTCATGTTATCCTTATGCAGGATACACATGTTGGTAATGGCTTCATTGCCAATGAAGATAAAGTACCTTCCTTTACCAACCTTTGTATCCTATTTAGATTAATATGACCTAACCTCAAATGCCAAAGATACGTAAGATTAGATGAAGAGACTTTTCTGTTATTATTTGGTAAAACCAATGATGATGATGACAGCTTGCTACTTTCTGTATCATGAATCTTATTTAAATGCAATGTAATTAAATATAAACCATTTGTTAACGTACCTTGCAAATAAAAGAACCATTTAATTTGATGGTAACATTATTTTTAAAACTCACAGGGTAGCCAATTTTAATCAAATATGAAACAGAAATTAAATTTCTTCTAAAACTAGGTATGTAAAAGTAGTTGTCTAACGCAAAAGTTTTATTAGAAAAATTTAAACTAACTACTCCCATAGAAATAATAGTAACTCTAGTATCATCCCTAAGGAATAGGCTAACCTCTCCATCACTTAACCTCTTGGTTTCCTAAAACCTCTGCAATGAATTACAAATATGATTGGTTTCCCTGGAGTCTACACACCAAGAATATGAAGTACCCACCAAAAAGCTTACTTTAATAACAAGTGATTTAGGTAAAACCTGCACACTTTTGTGCTGGATAGGTAAGATAGTTCCTCTTCCTATGTCCTTCCTCGCCGTAGTGGAAACATTTTTCCTTTGACTTGGCATTTGTTTTCATGGCAGTCTGCCTAGTAGGCCTACTTAATTCCCCAAAAATCTTCTTAAGTTTGGGCATGCTAGTGGGAGGATTAAAAGATGACATTTGATAAAATGCAAGAAAATCATTATTATGTATAGATGCAAACAAAAGTATACTTTTATTTTCATTATCTAACAGTGTTATTTTCAAGGCACTATAAATACATAGAGACTTAATCCATACAAAGACCATGCTTCGTGGGAAAGTCAAGTGCTATTATAAGATCAAGAGAATGAAATACTTGACAATATCAACAAGGCATCTCATACTATATGATATTGTAATACCTTATATTTGGTCTTCAAAAGAAAAATAACTAAGTCATGGCGACAATAGTTGTTTTCCTTTTGAACAAGTACACACCATTATCTCGAATGAAAGACAACTATCGTGAGTAAGCATTCTCATGGGGAGAATCACTCTCACTCTGTCTCAATCATCCTTATACTAAGATGTTCACTGTTGTAACCAATGAGAATAAGCACCTTCTGTGGAGGATGGTGACTCGAAGATGACTCGAGATGCTTATTCCCATCTTACTATGAACTGATAATGGAAGAGCAACACTTGAATTTCAAATTGAGGATACTTTAAAATTTATTATTCATATCTTGCTTTCTTTTATTTTCAAAGATAAAATTTAATTTTGAAAAAAACTTTCTTTTACAAAATTTTAAAGCAAATTATGAATAATTTCCTTTTTTAAGTTCATGAATTTAAAAAATTGAGTTTTTTAGCATACTTGCATAACATGCATATTGTCAAACATAATAACATTGTACGCAGTATAAATATGCATAAACGTAAACAACATCTCTCTTTTGATTTTCGGTCTACAATAGAAAACCTATGTAAAATCTATAATATAACATAAGATTGAATTCAACCTCCTTCTTCATCTTTGTGTCTTCAATATTTAATATTACATAAAACCTATGCCCACTAATGGGCGTACATAATTTCTAAATAATTAAAAAAATAAGGTAAAAAATAGCGAAACCAATAAACCTTCCATTTTATAGGAAAAGTAGGTTTATTGCCATGTGCAAGCTTTCCATATAAATTTATACAATCTTTTCCTATTGACCAATCAAAAAAGTGATTCTCATGTCACATTTATAGCAACGATGTATAACCATTCATAACTAAATAATTTTAACTGACAATAAAGTTGCAAGATATGAAAATTATGTAAAGCTTAGGATTAATAACAATTGTTAATTCCTAACTTTCTATTGATTAATTGAAAATCTTTAATCATACATTAAAGAATGTCCAAAACTAAAGAAAAATAAAAGGAAAAAACTTGGCTCTGTTTTGAACTAAAAACTTTATTTTTAAAACTTTTAAACAACCCATAATTTTTAAAAATATCTAAAATATTCAAAAATTAAATTTTAATTTTTAAAAACATTTATCATGATGTTATAAAGTTATAGAAAAAAATTGAGATCAAAATGAGGTTGTTTGCACCCCAAAAAGCTAAAATAATATAGTTTTTTTAGAAACTGATAAGCAAATAATTCTTAAGCTCCCAACTTTGAACTGCCAGCATTGAGCCACTTGTGCCCTCTTCGCTTTGATCCAAGTCTTTCTAGCCTTCAACAAGTCAAAGACTAACACTTTTTTTTTTAAGGTACAAAGACCAAACTTGAAAAGCGGGTAAAATATATATATATATATATAATAACAGCCGTGGGGCCCATAACTCTCTTTCCTGTTGTGGATTAGGGTTTTGGTGAATCCTTCGCCACCTGCACTATTTCTTTTTTTAGAAACATGTTCAAAGAAAAAATAAAAAAAATTCAGGGAACTTTTTATTTTTCTTTTCTTGTCAAATTCTTTGGCCAAAAAAAAAAAAAAAAAAAACAAACAAACAACGAACCCAATTTTCCTGTGAGAATTTCTTTTTCTTTTCTTATTAATTAAAATCTGATTTTAATTAAAATTTTGGACAGGAATTAATTAATAAAATTGGCATACATAAAATAAAATAAAACTCAATTTAATTCTATGAACTTACAAGAAGTTATAAAAAATCATGCAAGTCCTGGCTCTGATACAAATTGTTGAAATTAGGAACATAGCGGAACAGGTTTCCAAAATTTTTTTAGATCAATCATGCATGAAATAATATAAACTTCTTATACTATTTTATTCAAAATACAAAAATGATTCACGATTCAAATCAATAAACAAAATTGACATTTTATCGTTTCCTGATTTGATTTTGGTTTCTTGAACTTTTCTTGGCCGATGGTTAAAACTTCTAAGTCTTCTACTCTTTTCTTGTCAAGATACTTTCAGAACTTTTCTGATGTCTAGAATTGTGTAGGCAACTAAAAAGACTACCCTTCTATACAGACAAAAGTAGGGACTTAAGTGTAAATAAACTAAGTTAGCTAACTAAAAAAATTACCCATAATTACCTCATAATTACAAATACATCTTCTAATAATTATACCTTACTCTACTAAAAAGGTATAATTGAACTCCAACCCCAGTCTACTGAAATAATCTCATGAAGCACCTTGTTCACCTTTTAGTTCTACAGTTAAACCTCTACATCAGATATTGAGACAATTAGAATTAAGAAACTATCCAATTCTAATTGATATTTCCCTCAATATTTTAAAAACTATTATTCTAATATCCTGCATTGGTCACCATCTCAATAACATATTATTAAGATAACTGGATCCAAATTTAATGATTAGTTAATATTCTTAATATGGATAATATTCCTATCTCAAATGAGATTGTGGTTTCCTTCTTGATAGTGTTGTTCTCTAATTTTATGCAATGACTTCCCAAAACACCAAGGTGTTAGCTTAATGATAATTAATCTCACTCCTGATGAGTTAAAGTTATCATTACATAAAATAGCATCCATTGCAATCTCGAGATTTAGAGCAACTACTTAGAGTGAACACAAGAATTACATTAATGCGGATAGCATAACTTAGATTTGTTTCTTGTCATTGTCCCGTTCAGTGTCTTCCACACCAATATTTTAGATTCAGTCTGCTACTCTAATGATTGAGATAAATCATTTTATCAAATAAAAAACTAAAATGTTATAGTCTTTCAGTTGAGATGCCCACATCTCATCACTGACTGTGAATAAATCTAGATTAATTAATACTTAAATTCATTTTTCCTGTGTATGAAGCACTTTTATACGCATGAATCAAGTTCCTTAATCAATCAAGGATTACATTTATCACATGAAATGCATGCATCCATATGAAATAAAGAAATCTTAAATAAATCAAATAAATATCTATACTAAACTATAAAAATGTGAGGGATTGATATATGAATGACACATGGCAAACTCTTATTTTTTCTTTCTTTTTTGTTGTAAATTAGAAGCATCATTTTGATGCTGTTGCACAGACGCTTGGTATTCATCATGAGAACACGTGTTTTCTCTTTTTTAATTTTGATTATATTTTTTTATTTTGCGTTCAATTTCCTTAAAAACTGTTATTGAATTATTTCTTAAACAAATTTACTAATACTAATTTTTTTTGGGTTGATAGATTATTTTTTTAATCTATAATGCACAGATATAAATATTAATAAGTAACTAGCAGAATCACCCACACATTGCTGCAGTTTTATAATATATTTAATTATTTATATAAAATATAAAATAATATTTAATGTGATAAATTTATACTATTTAAACATTTAAGAAAATTTCAAATACCTAATTTATAGAAAATAATACACTATAGACTTGCAAAAAAAATTGTGATACATATCGTTATTCCAAACAAAACATATAGTCACACGAGTCGAACCATTAATAATTTTTCAAATACTCTTAATAACAGTAAAATGATTCATTATAAACTTATAAGAAAAATACAACTTCGTTTGTTAGTTTAGGAGATAAAAGAAAAGAAAAGAAAATATTAGTTAGAAAAGAAAATAAAAGAAGAGAAATGATAATATTTACTTTTTGTTTGTTTGTAAGGTTAGGAAAGAAAATATAATAATTTTCTTTCTTTTAGTTTTTTAGTTAAGAAGAAATGGAAGGAAATAAAGGATATATTGTTATTTTAGCACTAAATCTATTGAAGAGTTGGATGGTTATCAATTTATTTAGTTTTAGGATATATTTGTAATTTTATTTTTCTTAGCCTTTGGTTTATAGGCAAATTTTCATTTTCAAAGTTTCATTAGCTAATTTTTCTCCTCTTCGTTTCGTCCCACTTTTGGAAAGAGGAAATTTTTAAAATTTGAACACTCACTTTTTTTTCACATTTCTTTTCTTTTCTTTTGTTTTCATAGAAAAATTCACAAACAAATGATAGATTTTAAATCTTTTTTTTCTCTTATTTTCTTCTCATTTCACTCCATCCAAACAGATTGTAAAAGATGCAACACCTATCAATTCTCCAAACAAAAAACAAAATGTAAAAAAAAAAAAAATGAAATACGTGTCAAACTGCTACAAATCATTGAAAATTTTAGTGTAAAAGTAACATTAGTATCTAAAAAAAACCCAAAAACATAAAAAAAAAACTCAAAATACATGTTAATAAAAGTATTATGATAATTTAATATTATTTAAATTTACTTATTAATTAAATATTAAAATTATGATAATTAGTTATATATATATATATATATATATATAATATGCTTAATTTTTTAACAACAGATCACAAACACTCGCAGCAAAGCGTGGGATGTTTACTAGTTCTTTATTAAAATAAAATTAGTGCATCATCTAATAAATGACTTCAAGGTATACATCCCAAGGTAAAATAAGTTTTTTTTTTTTTTTTTTTTTTTTTCCTTTTCTACCTCAGTCAAGTTATGGCAGAAAAAGAAGGGCAATTGTAAACACTCCAATTTTCCTCTCTTACTTAAATATTACAATATTTAAAGCTTCTAGTTGAATGGTGCTCTATTGATTAAGTTCTCTTAATCATAGGATATGTCAAAGTGCAAGAATTTAACAAAAAGTAAACGTTCAGCAAACTAATGATTATACCCTTAGAAGAAATGAGAAATTAAGCTGAAAGCCCAGATCAAGATGGAACACCACCAGATTGCATAGACATGTCTAAAACACCAAAACAATAACTCCTACGTCAACAAAACATCCAAGGTCAGAGTCAATGATCAATTTGGTCTAGAAGTCAAGAATAACCTCTACCGATGCACCTAAAAAATGGTATAGACCAGAATACCCAAATCAAGCTAGAAACATACAAAAAGAGAAAAAAAAATTTCAGAACATGCCAGAGGCTATGGAGATAGTTTAAAATAGCCAAAATATCGAACCAATGATCATTTGGGCCTCGCCGACCCAAAATGGCTTATACCGACGAAATGAAAGCTATTAGCACACCAGATACAATTTAAGCCTCCAAATGAAGTTGGAAGAGCTCTAAAATTCACAAGGGTAATAAGAACACAATTCTTCAACTAAACCCTCTAGCTGAGCCAGACCAAATCAAGCATTGAGATGTACCTCGAGCATCGAGCACTAGAAAGTCACTAGTGGCCCACTATTCACCCAAAACTCTCGGATGTCAATTTGACATTACAAATAGATTCCTCATACCCAAAAATGATAGGAGGATTCGTCATTGGGGTGCCCCTAAAGGTTGGGAAAAGGTTTAGGTGGCCCCCTTCCATTTTAACTCGTTTCAGAGTAGCATTTTTCAAACAAACCTAACTCGGTCCCTAGGAATCTAAATTGAACTAAAATTTGACCTAATTAGTTTAATTCTCTCTTGAAAGAGTCCAGGAGGTCTTCGATGATCCCAAAAACTATCTAGAACTTCCTGAAATGGTTCGATCATGTTAAGGCAAAACCTGAACCTTGCCCAAACTGGCCTGAGCTTGGAACTACAGGCTAAGATGGCCCATTTTTGCCCTAGCTTCCCAAGCCACTTTGCCATAAGCCCTATGACGAGTTGTTTTGCCTATAAGGTCAGGCAAAATCATCCACTTGCATTATCGGGTGAACCTTTCCATCTACGAAGCCAGACAGACTTTTTAGCTGTGAATTCAGGCAAAAGTTTTTGCCTGTAAGCTCGGGCAAACAAATCTGCCCACACAGCTCAGGCGGACTTTCTGTTCAATGCAAGAAAGCTTATAAATATGGGCCCTCCTTTTTCTTTTTTCACATTCAACACTAGGCGCACTCAAGAGCTCTCAAGGCGAGGCCAACCTTTCAAAGTTTCTCTATCTAAAAAAGCCCGCATCGGTAAAATTTCTCCCTCTAGAAAATTTTTACTTAATTTTTTAATTTAATTTATTTGCATGATTAGTACAAAATAATTCCAATTATGTAAATAAAAACTCTCTACTAATGAAAGGTATCCAAATCATAACTCAAGTCCAATCCAACCCCGATGTATGATATTGACCGGATTTACCTAAGACAATTTAGTAAAGTACCAGACGTTATACATATGGCATGCCTATTTCATACTACCATGCCATGTCATGACATCATACTACCATGCCATGCGATGCCAACATCATGCCAAGTCATGCCAAACATTATATTTACCATGCCATGTTATCCTTAACATATTACGCCATGCTCACATGCTATTATGACATGTCATACTATAATATCATGATGCATTATGATGTCATACCATGTTATACCATGCCATTACCATGCTGCACTAAGTTATCATGCTGTATCATCATGCTATGCCATGCTAACATGTCTTATCATCAGCATATATCATGGTATAATATGTTAGGACATCATTTACTATGCTAGCGCTTGTTATGACATACCATAGACCGTGTCCTGACATGTTTACACATGACTTGACATGCTAGAACAAATCCAGACATGTGAACACACACCTACTTCGGTTGACACAGCCTTAGAAGTCAAGTTTATCAATCCAGAGTACTCGCCTGAGCGAGTAAGGCTCCAAAAAGTGGTAATGACTTAGGATTGGATAAGCCAATGATTTCTAAGTCACGACCCCCATATATATATTTGACATGCGTCCTATGTCATACATGATAGAGGATAAATGTTAGAATACAATTTATCATCCCATTCAACATATTTATAACGTACCTGATCATATCAATGGCCTCACTCACATCACATATGACTCTTAAGCCATTTCACACAGACCTGATCATCATCATTAGAAACTGAGCTCCTCATCATAGCTAAGTTTCTTTCCCAAATGATAAATACTCACTTGTCTGTGTAAGGCACACCCTTAGAGTTGAGCTTCCAAACATAGCAAAATTCCTTCCTCTAGTTATGCGCAATGCGCTTATTATTCCTTCTCATCTGGAGCAAAGCTCTTTTTCCAGTTATGTGCAAGGCGCTAACTGTTCTTTTTCATTTGGAGCAAGGCTCCTTTCCCTAGTTTTGTGCAAGGTGCTAACTATTCTTTCTCATCTGGAGCAAGGCTCATTTTCCTCAATTATGAATGAGGTGTTAACTATCTGTTAACTATCTTTTATCATCTGGAGTAAAGCTCTTTTTCCAAGTTATGCAAAAGATGCTAACTTTTATTTAATCCTAGAGCTAGGCCCTCACACTTAGGTCAATACAAAGATAATTAATCCTAATATTAACATAGAGAGCTAAGCTCTTCCTCATCCCATCTTAGGAGTGAGGCTCATTCGCACTAAACTTAGTACACAACATCGACTTCATCACTTGCTCATCGATTGGCCGCCAGCATCTTGATCATGCTTGCATCCATGCATACATATTAGCACATCACATCTGCATGAGGTGCTGACTCAAAGCTACGTTAACTTGATCCCTTCACTAGGTACATTGGTAGTTTGAGAATATAGCTTGAGTCTGATCACCATGGTTTTCATTTAGCATTTGCACGAGCACAATTTGGAGCTAAACTCCCACACACATTTATCATTACAAATACACATAGTTCAAACCATATGTTTGAACGACGTTGACCTGATCCCTTTACTGGGTATGTAGGCAGCTCAAGCATATAACTTGAGTCTAGTCACCTCAGTCTTTATAAACCATCTTTAATACTCACTATTTCTTAACACAGACGCTCATGCATAAGGACTACATAAGTCCAAACATCTAACTCCATACAACTTCCCAATACAAGTTTCATCCCCAGTGGAACTCATCTTCTACAAAGCATTCTCGATGGGTACCAAAAGTGGACTTAGCCTTTAGCTTACATTTAGAATCTATTCAGCATATAAAACCCTCTAAGGTATATCACTGCGACATTGGCAGACGTTACACTATACTTGCACACATGCCCTGTAAGGCTTGACAGCTTACATTTCATATATCATATGCATTTAGAATTGTATTACTATGATTATCATAAATTGGAGCATTATATTGTGAGATTATGATTGTAAATAGTAGAAAAAGACTCTAGATATTCTTAGGTATCAATGCATAGCGATTTTTGTGCACAGCCGAACCCCTGGACCCATTATCTTTGATTTTATAAACTAATTGAGAGTCATTAAAAAGGGCTTTTTATCACATCTTTCAAAAAAATCAAAACATTTTAAACTAGAATTAAAACTCGAGTTTCTTGACACACCCATTTTGCAAATGTTGGGTAGCGACTCCTAGTCTCTGCATCTAGGCCTTATTTCAAAATTAAAAATATATTTTATTCATTTGGACGATCTCTGACCCACCATGTTACAATAAAGACTTGTGAACTATGCCTGCTGCCTTGCGTGCGGATCTGATCATGATACACATCCTACCATGTCACATCATGTCATACTGTGCTATACTCTAATATATTACGCCATATCATCATTTTATATTGTGCTACACTATGCTAGGGCATCATATACTATGCTCTAACATGTCATACTATACCATGCACCATATCTCGACATGCCTTAAACACTAAGATACATGCGAACATATGCCTACTTGGCTCGATGCATGCCTAAAAGTCAAATGCTTACCATATCCAGAGAATTCTTCTGAACTAGTTACCCTTTAGAGATCAGGAATATCTCATGATTGGCTAACCATTGATTTTTTAATCATAACTCCAATAAATATATCTATCGTGTATCTTATAATTGTCACAAATGATAGAAATGAATGCTGGAATATAAAATGTCATTACATCTAGTATATCCATGATAGCTTGTTACTAGCTAGACTATATAATGTTCAGATCACAGGCCATTTGGTCTCTTATACGACATACCTTGACTCCACAAATCACTAGACTCACAAAAGCTAAGCTCCCATTTGCTAACCATAGCAAAGCTCCTCTTAAGTGTAAGTGCCCAAGTGCAATCCCTCATAGGCATAAGTGCCTAATTGTAAGCCCACACCCAGATGATGTATGCATTTAAGAGCTAGCTACTCTAACCTACCAGGATGATGTAAGCGTCTAAGTGCCAGTTAATCTGTTTAACATAGAGCTAAGATCCTCATAGACGTAAGTAGTCAAGTGTCAGTCCATACAGGAGTAAGTGCCCAAGTGCCTACGCATACCTTTAGAGACATAAATGCCTGAGTGTAAACTCTCCACACAGGTATAAGTACCCAGGTTCCAGCCTAAACAGAAGTAAGTGCTTAGGTACTAGTTCATATGCCCTTCAAGCGTAAGTGCTCAAGTGCCAGCCCACATCATTAGATACATAAGTACCTAAGCACTAGTCTCAGATCCCCTTATAGTATAAGTGCCTAAGTGCCAATCAGTCCACCCAAACTAGAGCAAGTACCCTGTATCGGATTGCGTAACCTGAGGGGTGAACTACTTGAATCACATGCAATTTATACATAACTCAACCAAAAGCCTAATTAGTGCCATACAACCACCAAGAGCAAACATCCAACAATAAATAATAATAAAATAATAATAGCAAAGCCTCGGTCAAACAGAGCATCAGTGCTTTAACATAAAACCTAATATAACATCCAAGCCTTGTGGCCTTTACAGGCATGTTGAATTTATAATAATACATCTTAAAATAATATAATCAGCTCTAACTCTTTGGAGAAACAAAAGGGTACATAAATCAAAATATGATAGAGTCCACCTAAGTCTTGAGCTCTGTACTTGCAACACAGTATGTAGGGACATGAGCATTAATTCACGTGTGTCCATGATGCATAAATATAAATATATATAATATGCGACACATGCCCTGGCATGATACTATCATGTAATGATAACAACAATAATTGATAAATGTCAGGGTACCATATCACATCATCAGCATCAATAAAACCACATATCATAAGCAACATCACACATACACCATCAACATCTAATTATTCTTTTATGATCTTTTCCATTATCCGTTTACCATTTCTCATCATCGTCACATTACATGTGGGGTAGATACTCTACAAGACTAACCTATGATTAGCAAGTACAGTCTAAAAAACGTCATTTTTTATAGGTCGATACCCAATGGAAATGATGAATCAAGTCATCCTCATTTATGAGTCTGGGCTCAAAGGCGACAATATGCCAAGTTAACGTCATCGTTTATAAATCAATAGCTAACAGTCACGATGAACCAATATCAGCATCATGTGTAGGCTACTAATCTACTAGCAAAATAACCAAACCCTATACAAGTTTAGGAACTCTCAACCCAAAAGTATTTACGTACCTCTTTATTTTCTAGTATCTTATAACCTTGAAATCATAACCATCAATCATTATCTCTTTTCATTATCAATTTCCAGGTCATTTCCTTAGTACGGCCCACAATATCATCATAGCACAATTTCATCATCATTATCAACGAAAATCATACATTTCATATTATATCACATTTTAATTTACAAACATATTCTTTCAACATAGCCAATAACATCATTCCTATCACTCTTAAGTCGTATTTCAATTCATATGCCCTTCCAATCATCTTGTACAACATATTATACATAATAAAAACCTTTTTAAAACCTAACATTTAAAAATTTTAGGAAAATACCTCATTTTTAAACAATTAACAAAATTATATTATGGAAACAAGGAAAGTCCATGTGCACAAAAATCCCATCTCGTGCGCTCGGGTCACTTCATTGGCCATGGCAGTTCATTCTATTTTTCTAAACGTTAATTTTCAAAATTTTAGAAATCATATTTTGAGATTTTACGAAGTGAAAAACATGAATTTCAATTCCTTTTCATCATCTTTTTCATGAACATATACTTTCATATATATATATATATATACACACATCTATATAACATGTATAAATTCATACCTTATGCTTCCAAATTCCAAATTCCAAATTAAACACATTATCAATATTATAGCATCTTCAACATATCATATATGCAAATAAAATGCATTAAATCCCTTCTTCTAAAACTCGAAAGAAAGAAAAATAAAGAATTGTAAGCTGCCGAAAACTTTGGAAATACCAAAACTTTTGTATGGTCAATCTATTAACCCTAAAACCAAAACAATCATGCTAACATGCTCAAAAGTAGATCTAATTGAAGAACAATAGCATTAATTTGAATTCAGTTAGGTTACAGGCACTTACCAACCTTGGTTCTATTCTTTAGTTCTCGGTTCTCTCCTGACCAACTATATACATATATAAATATGCTTATATTTATAACCAGAGGTCCTTAAGGACGAAGGAAATGACAAGAAGAGGCCAGAGATGGCAAACCTAACCCC
Source organism: Vitellaria paradoxa (assembly GCA_019916065.1). Classification (NCBI taxonomy): domain Eukaryota; kingdom Viridiplantae; phylum Streptophyta; class Magnoliopsida; order Ericales; family Sapotaceae; genus Vitellaria; species Vitellaria paradoxa. Next base: position 30,639,476 of record CM034237.1, on the reverse strand, counting down.
TTTAGCCATCATTAATTGAGTAAAAAGAATCGAATTGACCCTCAGCTGAAAAACCAGAGATAGGCCTGCACCTAGGCTAATGTCTAGTATCCGGGTGCCCGACTGTGGATGGGCGTGCATCTGGAGTGTTCTATCCATGCTCCCAGGCTCCTTCTCTTACTCCAAAACTCTTAAGTGTTTGAATATATTTGAAACTTGTTCCAAATGCAAGCAACAAAGTCTATTACTACCCCACTTTAATCATATTAACATATTTTCAAATCAAAATCTTATGCATTAAGAATTTAATAATGCATAATAAGACTTGGATTGTTACATCAAGGCTTCCCATAGAAATAAATGCCTAAGTGGGAGTCCATACATATGCAGAGACATAATTATGTAGGATCCATTCACAATTTTCCCCAATGACATATATAAGTGCCTAATTGCTAGTCCAGGCACTACACTATAAGGACGTAAGTGCCTGAGTGTCAGTCAATTTAGCAACATAGAGTTAGGCTCTCCACATTTAACCTTGTCATTGAGTAAGATATAGCATGTAACCAAGCTTTCCCCATGGAATTAATAGTTAATCCCAATGGATAAATGTCATTACTTATATATTGATTGACATACTTAGACAACCCATTAGGTTCGATGATGATTACTGAGGCCACCATGTTACCATCCATGAAAGCCTGACATTGCACATATATAATCAACTTATACTTAACATTTAGATATCATCCACACACAATTTAGTTTGAACCTAATGGTTGAAACTATGTTGACTCGATCCTTCTCAAGGGTACGTAAGCAGCTTTCAATACTCCCGAGTCCAATCATCATATCCCTCTTGGCAACAATTCCATCACTTATACGTAAATCCAGATCCACCTCTCCAATAGGATTACCCCAACAGATCGACACTGCCATCTAGATAGACATCTCACTACAATTGCACACACGAACTACGCCATGGGTGATTCTCTATGAGATATGTAGGCAGCCCTGTAAGGCCTGACCCCCATGCATTATATGCATCATTTGCATTTGTTTATTTTTTGGATTGTGTTGTTATAATTGTTGAATACCAGACATTGTATTGTGAGATCTTGTGAGATTAAGATTCTAAAGAACGAAAAAGGACTCTTGATATTCTTGGTATTCAAGTGTGATGGTTTTTGTGTGCAACTGAACCCTTGTACCCATTATCTCTAATTTGGCATATCAATATGAAGTCACTAAAAATGGCCATTTATGACATTTTTGAAATATTATAAAATTAATTTTTAAGCAAAAATTAGAATTCTGATTTCTCAACATACCTATTTTGAACGTGTCAAGTGGCAACTCTGAGTTCTTTAATATGGCCCAATGAAACACTCACTTTTCAAAAACCATTTTCAATCTATAGGACAATAGAGAGCCCATGTCCCACTCCTATGATTTAATTCTTACAAAGCTTTTTATCAGTATGTGGTTTCAATCACGACAAACTTATTTTCCTATTTCCCACCATTCTCATTCAACCACCAGTAGCATTCCTGAGAATCTAAATTTAGATTAGTTTACATTACGATTACTTTATTAAGAATAGAGAGTGAATTAATTGTAAACTGAGACTGTTTCAATAGAAGAATAGCTAATACTTTTCATTGAATCCAAATTTAAATTGCTATAATTGACCTGTGTACTTGTAGAGCTCAAATAGTTCAACATTAGAAAGAATCTGGTAGGGCTTGTTCCTTCTTATTTGTAATCCCTGAACACTTGGCAAAAGCTAACCAAGTGGCCCCAAAGGACACTTGTAAGTTAGGAGACCAATACCTCGGGAAACCCCTTTAGTGGGTGACGATATATATAGCATGTATTTGTTCAACTTAAACTCCTAAGCTAATGAATCTAAGGCCTATACCATACTATATTAACCACACACCCATTTCTTAACCTTCCAATATAAATAACTCTCATGGGTATCCTAGCAATCTCCCCATCACATGTGAATCTCTTTTCATGTTACTAGACTCACCCTTTAGCCAAAGATTTTGAAAATATTTTTTTGTGTTTATGGGCTTTATGGGCTTGCTATAAACACCATCTTCTACTGCTTAATTTCAATCTTATGGGCCTAATATACTATACCAACTGGGCTCTCTTGTGCACATCATTCAATATAGTTGCTACTGACGAGTGTTTCGTGGTCTTTTAATCTACACCCTCCACCAGTCTGTTATACCTCATGGTTCATTTCTAAGATTTACTCCTCATAAGCACAGTGGTCCTATCACCGATGCAACATTCACTTGTCCCATCCTTAAAAGCAAAGGGATTTAGGACTCTATCATGTATCATTATTTGTTACAATAAACTAAACCCAGTTAAGTTTTGCTCATCTTGTGTTTATGACATCTGTAGGCTTTCTATACACAACATCTATGCACATCTTCCACTGCTCAACTATAATCTTATGGGCTAAATCGCTAGGTTATGCCAAGTACAAAACTTTGTGCCCATTTTCTAACATATTCGCCAACTAAAGAATATTTCTTAGGCCTTAATTGCACACTATCTACTAGTCTGCAACACCTCATGGTCCATCTACAAGACTTATTCCTCGTGAGCCCAATGGTCCTAGGCTCCACTATTCTTGTATCGACTTGACTCTGTGTATAGACACCCTTCCCATCCTTGATCGCTAAGCTAACGGAGACCCTGCCATGGACCACCGTTCATTGCACTGAACTGAACCCCGTACATGTCTATCCATCCAACCTATTAACAAAAGGACATGCACATACTCAATCGATGCTTTGACACCATTCTAAGAAGACTAATGGCCTGGGAAGCCAAGTTTAGCAAATGGTAATATAACATTTATAAGGCACTTTCCAACTCAAAATTTAAGGCCATTTATGGCTCATATCATGCTATATTAACCTCACACTCATCTCTTAAATTTTCAATATGGGTTAATTCTTATGTGTATAGCCAATAATAAGGATAGCCTTGCTTGGGCCATTCTAAGGATTACAAAAGGATAAGATAAAATTTTCCTAAAATGTTAGAAATAGGGATCACTTCAAAAAGAGAAGGAAAGGTGTTTGAAGGGAAAACCCCAATTAGAAATCTTTGAGGAACTTGCTTGGACCAACTTTTTTCACTTTTTTCTTAACCCATTGTTATTATTAAGCCTCTCCCTAGATTAACTTATCTATGAGCTTATTTTCATGGTATAAATATTAAAGAACCAAAATATCAAAGGTTTTCCATGCCCCTATAACTCCACCTTAAGCCTTTGTTTAGGAGGAAGTGAATGAAACGAACGAGACAGAAGGAGAGGCTAATGAGAGAGCGAACAAATTTACACTTCTTGGGGCATTGACCTCCATCAACTAAGAGGCCGTTTGGCAGCATAAATTCTAGCAAAAAAATACCAAATTTTGCATTTTGGGCATTTGGCAAAACACGAAATTTTGCTACTTTTTTGTTCTGCTACAGGAACCCCCGAAACGGTACCATTTGGTAAGTTTTTATGATTTTCCTCATTTGCCCTTCTCGTCATCTTCTTCCGTATAGAGAAGTGAATTCAGATTTGAAAGTTATCTGCCTTTAATCGGCAGAGCTACCACCATTCATTGCAATGAAATCGCGGTATCCGTACTAGCTTCGAAGCTCCAGATCGAAATCTTCTCCACTGTTGACCTCTGCCTGTTGATATAATCTTCTATCCCGAGCTCGCCGACAAGCACAACCCACAACACTGCTTTGACCACCATCATAGAGGTATGGAAACTATAGAAATAGGTATAGGTCTAATGATTTTACATCTTTTTGGGGCACATTGTGGATATTTTGTTCCCTAAATGATACTAATTTAGTAATTTATTTGTTTCAAGTTCTTTAAAAAAGTGAGATCATATGTTTGTTGCATATCTTATTTTTGGGGAGAGCAATATTTACTGAAATCTAGGGTTTGCAAGCATGTGTACGTACTCAGGTATGTGCACGAAAATCGGATTTGTAGCCAAAAAAATTAGGTATGCACAAAGTGTAAAATTGCTGGGAACGACTCGCGTCCATACAGACAAATGTGACAAATGAGTTTTAATTTCTTCCCATATGTAATGCAAAGTCAACCTTGATTTCCTCCCACCAGTCATATTCTACATGGATTGGCTGGTGCGACAAATGGTTAGGCAATCCAATTATTTATGGCACAAATGTCTACCCTAACCCTTATTGGTTGTCACTGTTGACACTTTAAGGAAGTAAGAAGCCGATGTATTTCAAAGAGACTAACGTTGTGTACCTACTAACGAACTTATTATGTTGTATTTTGTCTGTTCTTACTTTTATAATAGTATTCACATGGAAGAAATTTACGTATTTGACTCATGCTATACTCTTTTAAATTCATTTGTTTCAAGCATGAAAGGGTTGTAATAGCCAAGAGCCTAATATTTCCCATACTATTGACGAATAGGTCTAGTATATATAAAAACCTATGGTAGTAAATTATTAACTGTTTGATTATCAACTACAACTATGTTATTAATTTTTTGTTCACATTATAATAACTGTGTATGTTGAGTATTTGTTTACGATTTCTTGTAGTTCTATAATGAAAGAAAAAGATTCACCCATTGATATCCAACATACCCAACTGATTTAAGATAATTACCGATTAAACCGTTCACGGAGGTAAAAAAATTTCCAATTGGGTGATGTGGCCGCTAGCAAAGCCAAATGGGACTATAAGCACATTGGGATCTTACTTGAATTAATGGTCACACTGATAGACGATGGCTATAGGAGGGGTAATTATTTGTCACCAATAAGGTATAGAAAATTAATTAAGGAGTTTTACAAACGAACAGGAAGATTGCACCAGCATAGCTAACTCAAGAGTTAACTTGACAGATTAAGAAAGGATTGGCGGACATGGATGTCCATTAAGTCCCCTAAATCAACTTGCACTGGTATGGGATAGGATGCAGTGAAGGGGACTTGGGATGCTCTCGATTCATGGTGGGCTTCAATGGCATAGGTTAGTACTTAAATTAGATTGCGTACTCTGCTTCTCTATGTGCTTACTGGTATCACATTCAAGCCATTTTTGTTCATTTGACATTATTAAGTTTCGTATTTTCTATTTTCACATATATTAATAAACTTGTTATTGGTCTCAACTATATTTGCTTATTATTCATCCAATGTTCTCCTCCATTTTGTGCAGCTCAATCCAGATGTGATGAAGTTCAAAGAGAAGGGCATCGATCATGAGGAGCTGATGGCTAAGGTTTTCCATGGAACGATAGCGTCCGGCGAAATGCACTGGACTCTTTCTGTAGGACAGGGGAGTGTTCACTTTTTCAATGTGCCGTCTGATGGCAACGATGATGACAATGTAGCCTTAGGACCCACTCCGTAAGACCCGTTTCAAACTTTCAGTGATGTCAACACAGAAGGTCTTGGTTTAGGAAGTCAAAAACAGAGGAGAACAATTGACGATTTCGCCGATGATAGGTTCATTGTGGGACATCGGCGAGAATCTGTCGGTCCACGTGTGGGCCGCGAGTTGGGGGGTCTTATAGATGCAGTTGAGGACTCGATGAGTAACACGTTGCACATTATATATAACGCTCTTAGATGTGGCATTGGTGATTGCCTGGCGAAGCTGACAGCCCTTGAAAGCGTGGCTATAATGGGCCCATTGTACATTTTTGCGATTGATTTGTTCAGCTAGCAGATTGCCAGGGAGACTTTTATGAACCTGCCATTCGATGAAGCGAGGGTGCAGTTGTTGGAACTGAAAGATCAAAGCACGAACGTACACAGTACCCATTTACGTCTTCGATCCCAATGCCTCCTCTAGCTCCTTTTAACTGTCCCCCACCACTGGGTTTCAACTACCCACCCCCTAGTTACAACAACCCCTTAACCCCACCACCTGCTTCAAACTACCCTCCACCCCCAAACTAACCCCCTTGGCCGATGGAAGATACTTTTGTTTTGCTAAACATCTACCAAACTTAATACCTATATAGTTTTACTTCACATGTTTACCTCGTATGCGGCTACGTTAGGACTCGCTTGAACATAGTGGGCTTTCCCTATACACCACATATGTTATTAAGCTATGATTGATATATGTATAACTTCACGCCTTTTGATGGTCTGTTGCTACATTATGACTTTGTTCCAACATGCTAAGTAGTGTGTTTTCCCTGTACACTACAAATGTTATTACCTTCAAATTGATATACGTATAACTGACAATATGAACTGTTATAATAGTTGGTTTTGCTTTTTATTTATAATCTCTCTGTCCTTTTGTTGACTTGCCGTTTCCAAATGCTTGGTTGATATGTATTTCTTTATTCTTTTTCTTTTTTAACATATTTTTGCCTACTAAAATCGAAATCGTGCTCCCTAATTGAGACTCTTATTTTAATTATTTACATTTCACAATGTTTTGTAACTATATTAATTTATTTGTCATTTTCTAATACGCAGCATACTAATAGGCATGCTCTTCTATTTTGCGCTAAAGCAACTACAGGTGATCAAGATGATGACAAACAGCAACGACCAACTATTGAAACAAGTTATTGAACGCACCAGTCCATCAAATCCGAATGAACTATTTAATCAAGTTCACTCCTTATTGCGTAGTGTAATCGAGCGGACATTTGGCATTTGGAAGCATCGCTGGGCAATCTTTCGGGATATGCGGGCATACAACTACAAGGTACAAGTTGCCACAGTTGGCTGTTCAATGGCGCTGCATAATTTCATTATCAAACATGGAGGCGAGGAGCAGTCAGAGTTTGATACATCATGTGGAACTATAATTCGGGCCGAACCATCGGTATCCACAGTTGTTGACATGAACAATGACGATTAACCTTGCCTTGATTTAGGCGATGACAATGAGGATGACTTTGGTGAAGGTGATCCTAAAATGGACGCACGTCGAGATGCAATTCGTGATACTCTTGTACAAACTCAAGCTGCTACTCAACGTTGAATCTTATTGAGAGTTAATTTTCAAATTTCACTCCCCATTGTTGTGAGATATTTAAGCTTTCTATTATGTAATAGATAACTTTAAGGTTGGTAATTCAGATTGGTGTACTTTGGGGAAAACTGTCATTGTAAGATTTGTCTACTTATTTTGTGTAATTAATGTAAGTTCTAATTTGTTATATTATTTATAAAATCAAAATTTTTATGAATGACCAAAATTGTATGTTGTTTGATTTGGTAGCAACTTTTCTGAGTTTCTTATTGGCACTGTGTTCTCACTGATAGGGCTATACATGCTACCTGCTGTGTGACGTTGGATTGCTGATGCAAGTTTTATTTTGTGTGCAGTTTGCTGTGCTGTTTGGTCTTGCAATTGTTGGTTTGTTGTAGGCAATGGAAAGATGTTATAGAGTTTATTGTATGGCTGTTATGCTGCAATTTTGAATCTTTCAGAGCCTTAATGTTGCTACATGTATATTCTTCCTGCTTTTGGAACGTTGGAAATTTACTTCTTATAGCTAATTTGTTTATTTTTGTGTTTGTAATTTGGTAGTCTTATGATTAGTTTAGTTGGTTGGTTGATGTGTTATTCAATATGGCGAATTTTTTTGCTTTTATTGGAGGTGTCTGTTACACTGGTTCATTGGAAAAATGTTTGCACTGGACGTATGGTTTATTTGCATACTATTAGATGGCTCTGTGCAAATCATGCTAATTGTGTATTTTGGATAACTCTTGGTGTCATTACATGTGGTCGGATTCATTAGTTGTGTGACTTGCCTGCTACATAAGAAACAAGAACACTTTTTCGTTTGTTTTTAGGTTTTTATCCAAGATCTTGCATAGGCCGAAACTTTCGTGCATTGGGCAACCTTTTTTTTATTTTTATTTTTTTATCTGGATATAATGAAATACATAATGTTTTCCTGTTGTTATTTTTTATCAAGAGAATTAGAATTTATTACGAAATTTTTATGGCAAATACATTCGAAAGGGCAAAATATATTTGACTAGAAATAGATAGGTTGAACTAACAAGTTCTACCAACCACACGCAGTGTGTTAGCACCGGACCGAGAATGAAATTTCCTCCTTCGCACTAGGTACGTACTCTAATACGTACAATGTGGTCACTCTTAGTAATTCCTTTGGTATTAGTAAGTATCTTCTTATTTCAGTCTCTTTCAAATATCATGGTTGCTTTAAAAAAAAAAAAAAAACTCTTTAAAAAATATAAACAAAACGTTAACTATGAAAAAAAGAAGAAAAAATAAAAACAAACATAAAGGCAAAAAACCAAAATGGACATAATAGTCAAATGGTAATAAAAACCAGCCCTAAGTTGAAAATATGATGAAAATATGATGCCCAAAAAAAAAAAAAAAACATTGTAAGCCCCATTCCCATTAAATACATTAAGGGTGTGTTTCGAGTGATAAAAAATCAAATAAAATGAGAGAAGTTGTGAGTTTGTAATTCATAATAAAAAATGAATAATTTTTAAAAGTTTTCAAAGGTTTACAGCAAATTAGACGGAGCAAAAATATCTATATATATATACTTGTTTTTCCATTTCGACAAGTAGTAGAATGACCAAACAAAATAAACTGGATAGGCATAAGGGTTGATCGATAAATTAAGCTACAGGCCTCGTGAAAAACAAAAAACAAAAAACAAAAAGAAAGAAAAAAGAAACTGATGGCAAGATCAAGTATACCAAGCAAAGCGGCCAACACAATCACAACCACAACAATAGACAAATACTCAATTTCATCAGAGCTCTGATCAAATCCAACCAACAGAAAATTACATATTTTCGTTAAGGCAACCCTTCCTTTCATTTTAAGCAAATGAATTGCATAGGAGAAAAATCCTTCCTTACATAGCAAAGCTAGAGAAGCACCCAATGGAAAAATGCAAAATAAGAAGTCAAAATCCTTTATGAGCAAAACAAAAATTTAACCATTGGGAAGCAATCAATTTTAGATGTAATTTCACCGTATGTCATCTTCCTCATTTTTTTTTATTTTCTTCCATTTATCAAAGAAATTAACCAAAAGCCCATGTACAAATTTGGGTATGGATAGGTATTAAAAATATAGAATGCACATTCAATCTAAAATCTATACAAAAGTACATTACATTAACCAAAGGCTGAGCTCTCCACAAGGCTTCAAAAATAGCCATTGGAGCTGGGCTATATTCCCCATTCTCTATTAAAAAATTGGCCATTTGAGTTAAGTGACCGACCCTAAAAAGTGTTTTAGGTTCTACCTCTCAAGTGCAAGAGGGCAGTCGTAATTTTAAACTCGGTGAGTCCGAAGTCGAATTCACAGGAAACCTAATGTTATTTAGTTTCTAGGATGTGAAAGAAATCCTAAACTAAAGGGAAACAAGTTTGGAAATTTATTTTTTTCTAAGTTCTAGGGTTTAGTAAAATAAGTTCAATTTCAACTAATTAAAATTAAAATAAAAAGGGAATTCAGAATTTTAAAAGTAATTAAGCTAGATGGCGAAAAATTAAAATAAAATCAACAAAACAATTTCAATTTCAAATTAATCCATTATAACTAAAACTATGTTGGATTGCAATTCAATAAAAATAAAGATCTTGATTCAACGTCAAGTCCGGGTAGTTCACTACTTTGCCTTGGGATGTGTTTGTTTGAAAATTAGGGTTTAATTTGAAAATTATTTAGAACGTTATAGTCAAAGGTCAGTACTAGTGATCTCAAACGGATATGGTTAAAGACCTTTGTTTTCGAAGATTTTTCAGGTAAACAACAAAAAGTTAATTAAAATCTGATTTTTAGTTCTATTCGAAAGTATTTAACAATTGTTACGAAAATCCATACCAGTGATCTCAAATGGATATGGTTAAGGATTTTCGTATTCGAGTGTTTTCGAATAGAGAAAAAAACAAGATTTGTGAAAGAGGGATCCCTTCGTAAAAGGTTTTGCAACCTACGCAAAGGGACTACGAACACCCCAAGGCGTTTTCGTGAACTACCCTTTCTTGATTTGTTGAATCAAGATTAGAGTTTTACGCTATAACTGGTTTAAACATCATAAAAGCGATAAAAGAACACTCAAACATGTGATTCAATAATTGAAATAAACAAAACATTATATTAAAGAGTAAAACGAAAATAACTTACAAAGTTTGTGCACAAAAGAAGAGATGAACTACGAAAGCGAAGATGAATAACACCACACCAACAATATCCATTAACGATCTTCAAGAACAAAGGAAACACTCACAAAGACTCTCTAAAACTAATCTAAAAACTAATCTAAACTTCAATGGAATGGTAGAAACTTCTAAGGAGGCGTCCTCTCTCATAGCCGTCCCATCAGTCTTTAAAAAGATGCCACAAAACCCTAGAAGAGGAGCTCTCCCGCGGCTAGTGTAAATCACGGGTGGTCCCGACCATCTGGAGGGGGGTTGGGACCGTTTGAAGCTTTTTACACACTGTGGTCCCAACCATCTAGGTGACGGTGGGGATCGTCTGAAGTTTTGTACTTTCTGTGGTCCCAACCGTCTGGGTGATGGTGGGGACCGTCTAGTATCTCTTTCATTACTTTCCTTCCTTCTCTTGGTTGGGTCTTTGGGCTAGTCTTTTCCATCAAAGATGAGGTTCAAACCATGACTTTTTCTTTGTTTTTTCTTTGTCTTCTTGGCCCTCTCCATATCTATAAACTTCGACATCCTTGCCCTTTTTCCTACAAATAAAACAATAGAAATATAAGTAACACACACTAAAACTTCAACTTTACTTATTTAAATGCATGAATAAGTGTTGAGTTAGGGAGTTTGTAATTACACTTTTCAAGTGTAATCATTAAGCATCAATCGACTCCTATACCGACCGTACTGTAGAAATAAAGAGGTAGCAAAATCTGTTGATTCTCCAACTCGGGTAGCTTCAGCAATTCTAAGCGCCACTGCAACTTTGTAAGTTACCAGGTTCGCATTCTCCGTGACCTGCTGTGCTTTTGGACATTCCAAAACAGCAGAACCCTCAGATTTGCTTACTCCAAATTTAGCTTCTTTGACTTTAAGCAAAGAAGTCTCTTCATCCACAACATTTTGTTCTACTATAATGGCTATGCATTTATAGGAAAAAAGATTTGAGTTATAATATGCAAAAGAACCAAAATAGGATGTACAAGACCTCTCATGTGACCTATATATATCGAAAGCATGTTTTGATCATTGGTAAGAACTCCTCATAACTTGCTTGAATGCATGACCAAAGATCTACAGAAAGCTTCCACACTAGCAACTATGGAATAAGCAAGATGCGTACACCATCTAAAGCACAATCATGACTACACAAAAACATCATAAAATAGCTTAGAAATACTCCACCACCACCCCTCTCCCCTGACGAGCGCCGCAGCCATTCCCGGGGGGGAGGGGATGGCAAATTTGTCTGCCCATTCATCCTCTATTCACATTACTAGATGCATTCACACTCGGGTAAAAAGGATTTTATTATGAAATCATAAGAATATGTTTTCACCGATAAGTAAAATCATAAGAATGCATGCATTAAGCTTTTAAAATAGAACCATTTTGGAACATGTTGAGATAAAAAAAATAAAGAAAGCCAAACTTTACAGGTATAAAATAGCAAGATAAAACTGACTTCAACTAGCTTGGGATTAAGGCTTTGTTAAGTTGTATAATAGTGGGATACAAGCTATGTTTTCCCCCAAAAAAAGGAAAAAGAAATATAACTTATTAGAGAATGTGTTAAGTGGAACTATAATTAACAAAAATTTGACACAAGATCACCAGGATGTATATTTAACAATTTTTGAATAACAACACAAAAAAAAAAAAATAAACTATAATTAACAAAAATTTGACACAAGATCACCAGGATGTATATTTAACAATTTTTGAATAACAACACAAAAAAAAAAAAAAAATAAAATACAAGTAGCACTCCTAACTTCAATGATATTATTTCAAAAGAAGGAAAAAAAAAAACAAATTTGGGGGGAGGAGATTAGACCTTTTTCAAGAGATCTCCATCGAGCTTTTGTCTCTTAGCAGCTTGACATTCTCTAGTTGCTTTCAACTAACAATTTTTGAAGCCTAACACCAGGTAATCCAATCACTAAAATATGTGAATGCTACAAAGAAAGGCAGGTGATATGCTTTCCCATGTTAGAGAAATGGTCTTATGAATATATTAAAAGCACAGATTTAATGGGAATGCTGTCTTTTCAATGAAAAATATTTTTACACAGGAAACTTTCAAATATTCAAACTTCTGTACAAACAGAAACTAACTTCAGGTTGGGGGAGACATTTTAAAGGAAACAATAATAATGAACAATATGTCAAAGAAGATATCCACTGAACAATATATAAAATAGAGAATAAGAGTCAGCACATTGCAAGTGGTTTAATAAACCAAAAAAGAGATTCATAACTTTTTTGAAAATCACCTGGAATCATCTATTTTGCGAGCTCGATTTTGCATGGCCAGCAGATTTGCTGTAGGCTTCATCAATGTAGAGGTCCTTGGACAAGATGCCTTCACAAAGGATTTGGTTTTAGCCTTTGAATTCTCTTTTGTCATTGGATTGTAAAATGCCAATCCTACAAATACATTTTGCAAACATAAACGAATTTATTACTTAAAAGAAAAAAAAAAAAGGTAACCAGTTTAAAGAAATTATATTCCACTGTCTCTGTGACATTCAAACTATACTATCGGCAAGGTAAAAGCATTGAACTAAGTAAGACAGGAGCAAAGAATCAAGGATGCCAAAAATTGGGCTCATGAACTGAAACTTCAAAATATTCAAAAGAAAGGGAACTTCGATTTTAAACAGAACGAAGGAGTTAAAAATTATAAAATCATTAAGGGATGAGATACTAGATTTTAAAGAACCGAGCAACTGATCCAGCATGACCTACAGTAATATCACTAAGTAGAATAATAAAAAAAGCAACTCAAGACACCTGAGGCCAACTGTTGGAGTTGAGTCTGAAATGTTTGCAGACTGCCACCGGACAACTTTAGCCAAAATTCCTCCATTCATTACTTCGCAGTCCGCTGGATGGGAAAACAAAAACCATTAGCATCTTATCATGAGACCATGCATCATAAAAAAATTATTAGGTAAACCACCTACTCCCCCCCCCCCCAGCCTCCCAAAAAATTAACAAAGATATCTCCTAATCTTTTAAAAACTACGTAGAGCTCTCTTATTTTAAAATAATATTTCTTCATACTTTCTACTAATACCATTACTTTGGTAAGAATTATTTGATAAAAGAAAAAGTACTTGGGTAAGAATTAAGCACGCCGTTGCAATTGCAATTTCATCTGGGGAAAGGAATTGTTGCTTGTTTGAAAGCAATAAAAACATAGTTTATCACCGAAAGCATAAATGCTAAACCTGTCATACAGTCATATGACAGACAAGGAACCCTGCAGTCATGCCTGAAATAAATTTTTAAATTTTGTAGCTGATACAAAAATTAAAGGGGTACAAAGTTTACACAAGTCCTTTATATATATATATATATATAATTACACAAGTCCCTGCCAGAAGCCCTGCATGTCCTTTTGCATATATTTATATAAATTTCTTTTGCCAATTGGAATAGTATATACACTTTTACAAACATCTTTGGGGCTATTCAAGAACAGAAAAATATTTAAGGGTACAATTCCATACAATTGAAGTTTGACAAAAGCAAACAGTTAATTTATTTATTTTGGTACTAAATTGTACCTCCATCAGTCATGTCCATTACTGTAAATTCGTGGTCAACCGCAATATCAGCCTCGCTATCAGGCAAAGTTTTGTTCACCAAATCCTTAGGCTTTGCGTAAGTATTAATATTTCCTTGAAGGATGTCCTCTCGCAGGATCAACTTTGTTACAAAGGCTGAAACAGAGAACAGGTAAAAAAATCATGTAAGAACAAAATAATGTGAGCCTCGTGATAACAGAACTCAAAAATACTTGGCTACAAAACCTACCAATATAAAATTGCTTTCAGGTAAGAAATAATTTTTTTCCAATGAAATTTGGAGAATTTATATTCTATTCAGAGCCGATTTTTTATCCTGTTTGGTAATTCTCTTCCAACTGTTTAGAAACAAACAAACAGAGCCTTGCATTGATAATCATATGGTAGAAACCAGTAGTAATTTTCAATTTTTATGTATGAAGCTATTTAAAGATCAGGTTGATTGTTGACAAAACAACAGCACAGAAAAAAGAGCAAAACATAAAAAATCAAAGCATTCAAAACACCACAGAATGTTAGCAACCAGACGAAAATATCATTGGAACGAAGAAATCGCTAAATCCATTAACGCTTCAAGGTTCGGTGCAACATAGCTCAACAATACTAAAATCAAATCAATCGACCCACAAAGAAATTTATATGATAATCTAAAAACAACAAAATAAAATAGGCCTTAGTGTTGAAAACACTCATGAGAAGGCAGATAGCTTCCCGCAGATTCGAACCAAAACTTGGCCTCACGAACCTCAGCACTCGACTCCTCACGCGTAAAATCGAAGTACCGAGCTGCGTCGAACTCGTATTTAGATAAGAAAGGCATATCAAACCACAGCAAGAATATAACTCACAGATTATCCAACCAACTTCCCCTTTATTTATACTTGTAACAGCAGATATCATAGTTCACATTGAATGGAAATAAATCCCATACAACAGCTTAAATCCAAACTAAGCCTCAAAACATATAATAAATTCTTTAGCATGAAAATAATTGATCTATATATATCAGTACAGTGCACCATTTAAGAGACAAAAAAACAAATTAACCAATAACATATATCATAATTTTTTTTATCATTGAACTACAAAATACGTCATTGGTTTCAGCAAGACAAAGTTCGATCACATTAGAAAATCGAAGTAATTAAAGATTACATGTGTTACAATTCAAAATTTGCAACCTTAAGCAATACATAGCCAGGAAAATAAAAACAAAATGAACAATAGAAACAATGGCAAAAAGATCTAAAGTAAAAAGACCGAGGGAACCAAACAATCATCCTCCGGAGATGGCGACGATGGCATGTCAGGTTGTGGTGGGGAAAACTGCTGTTGGAGATAAGCAAGTATCATGTTGTTTTGCTCTATTATCGTCCATTGATTGACCTCTATCTCATCCATACGCCTTAAAATCTGATCTTGCTTATCTTGATCTTCATTAGCTTTCTTTTTCTTCAACAGTGCTGTGTTTTTTACACAAGTTCGCTCACAAATAGGACCAATAGGCCTAACTATTTGTATGTCACCTGTAATCTGTACTCCTCTTTGCTCAAACAAAGTAGTCAGGAAACTTCCAAAAGGTAAGCTCGCACTCCCATTAGTTTGTGAAATTGCATGTGATATCTCCTCCCAAACAAGCAGTGGCAGGTCAATGGTCATCCCGCTTTCAATCGCATATAACAATGCAGCCATTTCATAACTAATCAAGTTCTTATGTACAAGCGGCTTTAACTTGGCTATCAACAAAAGGAACAAAATACCAAATTTTGGGGACAACTTGGAAGTTTCAAACTAGCTCCTACTGCCCCACTTAGCATCAAATTTTCCTGTCAAAATTTTAGCTAACTCATCCTTTCCAAGGGAGTTCTTGATGCTCATTGGGTATTCTAGGACTCTACACCGAGGTCAAGAATGTCAAAAAGTGAAGCCACTGTTCCAGGGGTCAACCTAATCAGCTTCTTCCTCACCATGGATGTAATAATTTTTCTTCCAGCCGTCTGGTGCTCTATCACGTTAGAAAAGAATTCTTGAACGAGAGGGACAGCCGCATTCCCAGTAAAAGTGACAAAAACAACCCACCCTCTATCTATCATGTTTTGTTTGAGATTAAAATCATGAGTTGAAAAATCATCCAACTCAACAGCTCTCGCAGCCAATACGTTCCTATGACTCCAGGTGGTGTAAAATAATTCCTGTTGGTTTTCACCCTTAAACTTATTGCTATCATAATTAATAACACCATTTCCCTTCATCTTAGGTGCCATTTGAAAGGAAAATAGGAGGATAGACACTTACGTTTTGCGAAAAATTGCTTCTCGTATACCCAGCGCCTTCAACTCATCCAACCCTAGGATGGCCTTGAGGAACATAGACTTCTTGACAGAAAGAAGGAGAATCCGAATGGTTGTAAAATTTATGAGTTTATTAGAGGTGAGGATTTTAAATAAGTGAAGAGGAAGAGTTTTTGGCAAACTCCATCTGTCACAGAACAGGGGCCAAAAATGGAAATGAGCTTGGTATGTATTGTAGTTGTGATTTGCCGCCATTTGGTGCATTGGAGGTTATAATGGTCATTTTACATACACGTCAAATAAAAATTAAAAAAAAAAAATTTATCAAACACTCAAAAATTGTTAATATTTACTGAAAATTACAACTTTATTCACAAAATGCACAAAAAGTTGTAACTTACAAATTTTAGTAAATAAGTGTTAAAATTTACTAAAATTTGGACTTTCAAACGCCTCCCAAGCTAGAAAAAAAATACTCTAATTTTTTTTTTTTTTTTTTTGTGTTTCTTATTGGCGTTTGTGTATATTTTCCAACCTCCGAGCCACGTGTCCCTGGCAGCTTCATCTTTTTTGCACCTACCTCTCCTCATCATTTAACTAATTATAATTATACCCCTCAACGTTTAAAAATTATACTTAATTCTCATATTTTGAAATATTATTAATATTAATCTCCTTTCGTTAAATTAACTATTAAAACTTAATGAAAAATATCAAAGTAATCAAAAGTTTAGGTATTTTTCTTATTTTACTTTTTTAAAAATTTATATAAAAAAAAAATTGACAAGATATGAGAGAGGATGGAGTAAAATAATAAAAAAATTAAAATTTTGGTTACTTTAACATTAACTCTGTTAGTTTTTAATAGTTGGTTTGACAGAAGAATATCAATATTAACAATATTTCTAAATAGAGGAAATTAGTGTAATATTGAAATATATATTGAGGAGAGGTAAGTGTAACTTACATTTTTTTTTTTTTTGGATCACTCATAATGTTAGCTTTATTACGTGCTTCTCTAACTAATTTTCTAGATATTTTCCTAATACAACAAAAATAAAACTTACATAAACTACTAAACAAATCATTATATGCGTTGTTCATTATATGCGTTGTTTAGTTTTTTTTTTTTTTTTTTCTTATCCCAAAAAGAATAGCTTATATTTTTACCCAGACCCACTTTGATGTTTCAGTTTACGTTCACTTACAATTTTTATGCTCCCAATATTATTAAAAATAGCATAAAAACCACATTAAAATTACAAAATAGCCTTAATATATATTTTTTAGTAATTAAAAAAATATACATTCATTGAGTAAATACTATACAAATTTGCCTTTAAGGTTGTCTAGGCTTTGATTCCAGTTAGTTGAACAATTATTATTAAAACACTCAAACTTTTGTTAAGATTCCGTTTTCATATCTCTTTCTCAGAGTGTGATCCTCGTAATTTAGATTTCTAATTATGGACTTAAAATAAGATAGAATAAAAGATAAGGAAAACATAAAATAAGGAAAAAAAATACTATAATAGTACAACAATTATAAAATCCCTTTTTGTTCAAGCTAATTTTTTGGTTCTATCATATGCTGGATAAAGTTGTAATCGTACATAACTTGCTATAAAAAGTTTTTCCCTTTTTCCATTTGGGATTACTCTTTGTTAATTCATTGTAATTTTGTGAAGGTTTAGTTTTTGTTAGCCTCCTATTACATTTTGTTACATCATGCCAGGTTTTTTCGTATATATTATTCCAATAATTGGCTTTAGCTCTTTAGCTGAGACAATAGCTTTTAAATGAAGCTTTTTTTTTTTTTTTAAATTTCATAATGTCATCAAAATAAATTAGTACCTCTAACAAAGCATCAATTTTTATTTGACTAATTTTGTTTAAAAAATCGAATGCTTAAATTTTTTGATTATCTATTACGCTTAGAAGTAAAGGAATAGAAGATACAATAATCACCTACCATTTGTGATTATATGTTTTTCTGACATATCTTGTAAAATTTTGACATTGTAAATCAATTAAATCTAAGACCACAACAGATTTGTTTTTCTGATATGACTTTTTTAAGTTTCTCATCTTTTCTTCATAGAAAAAATAATTATTTAAGTGAGAGTATTCTTTTAATTTCCAGATTTAATATGATTTAAAAAATTTTTGATTGCATCTCCATCCCATAGAACTATAAATTTCAAATACCATGAATTTCTTTTTAAAGCCATAGAAAATTTTACTGATCATTACTCTAATCAAAACAAGAAAATTTTGGTAAATTATTGTTTCTATTGGATTAAAAGATAATCTTTTTGATTAATCCTAATTAATTTCCGAATGTTCAATTGCCTAACTGAAAATCAAATTGAATATTTCTAATATGAAAAATTATGTTATATTTTATTTTATCAAAAAATTTTCAAGGCTTGGTTTAATCTTTTAATTGTTGACATATTCGTCAATAATCGAGAATAATGCTTTAGGAATGACTTGTTCAGACTTTTTATAAAATTTAATCCTATTTATTTTTATAAAATTTAAATTTCCAATAGATATTCCTAAAAATCTCCATGTTTGACGAAAGATATCCACTGTTATCATCCAAGTTGTGCTAAAAATATTGCTGAAATTCCAAATAAGGAAAAAGAAATTAATTGTGAAATTAAAAAATAAAAAAATAATTTAATAAACTTTATGCAAATGTTGGTAATTAACAATAATTATTTTTATTGCAAATAACATAAAGCCTTATAGTGTGTAAACTTACATCCCTTTAGCCTTTTACAATCTAAAAACTTCTTGTTAATTGACAAATATGTGGAAATCTAATCTCAAAGGGGAAAAAAAAGTTTTTTAAACTTTTTTTTACTCTACGAATTAAATGTCCACGGACAATCATAAAAAACATTTTTTTTTTATGTAAACAATACTTTTGCCAGATAATTTACTAAAAAAAATTATTTTTTCACAAAAAATATTCGTCATAAACAATCAACCTTAATGATTCGAAGCAAGTAAAAATAATACTAATAAAATAACATACAGCTCTATAATATTTAAACCCACATCTCTTTGATTTTTCATAACCTCAAAAAATCTTATTAACAGAAAAATACGCGGACCTCTAATTTGTGAGGGAAAAGCCCGTTTTAAACTTTTTTTTTTTTATTTCTTCAAATCATATATAATATGATTTTAGATCTTATAATAATAATTTTATAAAAAATTAAATAGTAAATATTTATATTTGTAAATAGAATTTCAGCTGATGGGTAATATAATTCTCAATTCGACTCTGCTATTTTCTTAAGAAATCAAAAAAAATTTAGTAATTCAATTTTTGTTCTAATTGTGCAAGAATGAACACATCTATTGGTATATAGATCCCGATTAGAAGCACAATTTTGTGCAAAAATTAGTTAAAAGTTGTAAAGTCGGTATTCGATAAAACACTAACTTTTGTAACTTTTCTCCTCTGTTAATAATTTACTCCACTTAAAAATTATCAAAATTTTTATCAAACATACAAAATTATCAAAAATTACTAAAAATTATTAAAAATTATCAAAAATTTTATTAAATACTAAAAAATTATAAAAAATAATTAAAAATTATTATTTATTTTACTTAAACATATCAAAAATTATAATTAATAACTTTTAGTAAAAAATATAAAGGTGGAGACGGTGCTTGCTCCTTGACTGCTTGCGTGGCCAAGAAGAATAATCTCACGGCGAAGAGTATATGATTGAGGTCCTTGCCGGCAGATTTTTGTTCCCCCTAGATTGGCCTTTGATTTTTCCCTGTTGAACAATTTTGAAAGTACCCACATCCCTTGTTTCAGCCCCCTGTTGGGGTGGAAATACCCATATAACCTCAGAAATTATTAAAAATTGTAACACCCACCCCCACCCAACCCCCCGGGGGTCCAAACCCCCGCCAAACACACACACACACACACACAATCTTTGCCCCAGTAGTTAAACGTGGGATAGGATGATTTGCGTAGAAAAAGTCAAACTGAAGGAAAGGGAAAACAAAATTTGGGTTGCAAATTAATTACCAAAAAAAAAAAATTTGGGTTGCAAACCTTTTGAAAATTTTATTTTAATCGTTTGATAATATTTATATTTTTTATTTTTGTATTTAATTATTTTTATTTCAATTTTTTATTTTTAATGGTTATTTTTGTTCTAAAATAAAAGCAGAAAACATGTTTAGTAATTTAATTTTATTTGTAATAATTAAATTTAATAAAATATTTAATTTTATTAATTTTATAAGATTAATTGAATTTAATAATATGTTTCATATTAATTTAATTAATTAACTCGATAAAATATATTTAAATTATTTTTAATAATATTTAATTTCAATAAATTAAATTAATAAATAACATAATCTAATAATAAATTATTAATTTATTTTCTAAAATTAATTTAATAAGTAAATCATTTTACAAGGCAATTATTAGTTATTAAAAAATTTTAGATTAATAAAAAATTATTTTAATAATAAATTTATACTTTATTTTTATTTTTAGTTTTAATAACGCAAACTATTTTAACAATAATTTAGAATAAATTGTTTTAATAGTAAATTATTATTTAATTTATTTGAATAAAATAAGTTATTTTAACGTGTATTTATTATTATTTTTAATTTCACCAAAATAAATATTTTAATATGTGGTTATTATTTATGAAAAATAACTTTAATCCAACAAAATAAAACATTTTTTAATAATAAATTATTATTTTAGTTATATTAAATTGAATTTAAATAAATATTATTGAAATAAATCAAGTCTACCATAAATTATTATTGTAGTTTTAATAAATAAATTATTATATCAATATATATTATTTATTAGGAATAATTAAAATAATTTAATTTAATATGATGTAATGAAAATAAATAGAATGTTAAAATTGATAAAATATTTGTAAAAGAGGAAAAGCGAGAGTGAAACATTCTCTTTTTGGGGGGGGGGTGAGTAATGAAGCATGCTTTCTGTTTATGATTTTTTGTTTTAATTTTATTTGTTTAAAAAAATATTATTATTACCTCATTTTTGCAAAATTTCTCTTCATTGTAAATCCATGTATTGGAAGCTTTTTTCAAGAGTCATTTGTCAACCCAATTCCCTCGCCCCCCACCCCAACCCCGCCTAAACAAGATGTGAGAAACTCTCTCCACCTGCGAGCCCCTGTATTCCTTTTTTTTTTTTCCTTCCCCCTCAAGTTAGTACTATCCCTGTTTGTATGGTTGCCTAATGGCATTTCATAGCGTGATATGAATGAAACTTTTTTCTCCACAATGGTGTTGTATAAATTCTTATTTTGTTCGCTTGGCTTTTCTTTTCATTTCTTTTTATTTTATTTGTTTGTCACGTCTCGCGCACACCGGAGCTTTCCTCTTGTTAATGATATTAATTCTCTGAAAGGCACTGGGTCTGAAAAATAATGGAGGGGCAGGAAATATTTCCATAGAGATCCATCCAATCAGGGGCGGAACCAGAATTTTTGCCCATGGGGCGCCGGGGGCATCAGGCGCCAAGGGGGCACCGAACACCCAAGAAAAAATAACAATCGACTTATTTTTCAATTGAGAGTAGGAGAAAAACGATGTTATTTTTAGAGAGAAAATAAATTATTCTTGAGTATTAACTAGTGAATATATTTCTCACAGTTAATGGTTCAAGCACCTGAAGTTTATTAGAGATATCCCTTACTACAAAAAATATAATTATTATTAAATTTTATTATCTATAGAATTTATTATGTTATATGCTAAATTTATTGATAGTATAAACAAAAATATACAATAATATATTAAAAGATACACTTTATTTCATAAAAAATATCAAGTTTGATTCTTTTAAACTTCTTATATGTTAAAAAAATTTGAGTTAACTTTAAATTTTTAATAAAATCAAAATATCTTAATTTTTAATTAATTTAATTTTTAAATAAAATTAAAATAATAAGAAAGGTATTTTAGTAATTTTATCTAAAAAATTGAGGAGGTCACTTGCCCCCTTTGCCCCAACATAGCTCCGCCCTTGCATCCAATTAACCTATTTGGGGTTATGAGGTGTTCTTTAGATTTTCCTTTTCTCAAACATGTCCATTGACCTGCACCATGAATCTGCTAATTGCATGTAACACTTATTGCTGCCTGCCCATTTCTACCTTTTGCAGTTCAATTCAAGTGTACATGCTCTGCTCTATTGTTCAACTGGTGAAATGTAAATACTATACATAAGCCAACGTTAGTCATCTTAGTCCATTTCTGTGAATAAGTGGAAATCATGTTGCTGGTGGACAAGATGGCTCATCTGCAATTTGGTCTTTTGATTTGTTTCTCCTTTCTTTTCACAATTCACAGATTATAGAGGATTGGGATACGCATTTGGGAGGAAGTGTTAAAGAACTGGGAGAGTTGGTGGCAGAGGTGTTGCCTGCTCCTCCAAATCTAATAGAGCCTGATGAGGCTTCTGGTGAGGATAAACAAGAAATTCTGGCTGGGCAAAAAATGTGGACGCTAGTTGGCACCGCATTTCATTCTTAATTTGAATCAATTGATGTTTAAGAATATAGAAAATGGTTTTAACTGACTTCATCAGAGATCGGTTATTTTATGAAATAAAGTAAATATATATATATATATATATATATATATATATATTCTTCTAAGAGATTGTTTATTGATTATTATCATTTTGCGTTATTTTTTTTAAATATAATTTCCACGATATAAAATGTTAGGTTAGAAATATTTGTACTCCTCCACTATTTTACCCTTACTTATCAATAGAAAAAAAAATCAATGATAACAATCAAGTCTTAACACACACGGTCAAATTTTAATTTAGCTGTTCCACCAATTTTATTAACAAAAAAACTTTCATAATGTGAGATTAACATATGACATTTTTTTTATCATATTTACTAAACATTATTTGTTGATGGAAATATTAAATTAAAACTTGGCTGAAGCATAAGAAATTAATTGCTACAGATAAAAAGAAAAATTGAATTATAGTGAAACTATATAATGTAAAAAAGTATGAAATATGATTTACGCTTACAAAATCTGTTTGTTAAAAGAAGTTGACGTGAATTGCGATCGTCAAGCCAATGAAGCGGGTATGGACAACCTCGAGTTTGAGAGAAAATCTTGTTCTAAAACCCTTTGCTCTATTTAAGGGGTCATGTTCCGATATGAGAAAAAATAAAATAAAATAAGAAAAAAAAATTAATACTCAAAAAATGAAAGAAAGAAATCGTATTTAATTTAAAAATTTTTAGAAAAAATAAAATAATAAATAACGAGAGTGAACATAGGATTTAGTTTAATGAAAAGAAAGTTAATGAACATATAACTTTAATACATTTATATAGATAATATAGATTTATAAAGATAATCCAAAATTAAGTTGTTAATTGGTTGAAAATGATCAACGTGACTAAGTTAAAATTAAAATTATTCTTAAAAAAATTACTCTCATGTCTAAAAAATATTTAGGCATTTTTCTTTGTATTTTAAGTTTAAAATATAATAAGAGTTGTCATTTTAAGAGAATGCAAATTTTTTAAATTAATTAATATTCAATAAATTTTAAAAATTTCCCATTTGAATTAATTTTTTTAAATTTTTTTCTGTGTTTTTCAAAATATAAATTATATGACTACAGTGAACTAATAGGCAGGTTCAATTTAAGGAACTCATAAGTTCACTTTATATTGATGAAATTCACATGTTACAATTATAGTGATTTTACAAATAAAAGAAGAAGTGAAATTGTCACCATTTTCTAATATGAGATAAAAGTAAATAAATGTTTTATGAATAAAAAAAAAGTATTGAAAAATAAGAAGATAGTATTTCATTCAAAAATTTATTTAAAAAAAAAAAAAGAAAAAAGTAGAGTAATGAATAAGAAGAGTGTGACGTAAAATTTTTTAATTCATTTTCAATTAATTTTATAAAAATAACTTAAATTAAAAATATTATTATTAACTATATATTATGTTTTAGAAAAAAAAATATGATCACGTGATCAATTTAAATTTAAAATTAGAATTTAAAAAAGAAAATAATTCCCAAGCCTAATTTTATTCAAGGATCTGTAAAAATGAAAAAAAAAATGGAATGATAAATATAGAGAGTGTTGCATAACATTTGGTAATAACTTTTCGATTGATTTTATAAAAATAACTGAAATTAAAATTATTATTATTAAACATACATTATACTTTATAAAAAAATATGGTCAATAGGACCAATTTAAATTTAAAATTAGAATTTTAAAAAATAATTACTCACAAGTCACATTAATGTTTATGCATTTTTCTTTGTTTCTAAATTTAAAAAATATTAAAAGTTGTTATTGTAAGAAAAATAAAATTATTATTTAGGAATTTTTATTTGTATTTTTTATTTTAATTTCTAATGCATTTGAAATATGTAAATTTTATAACTATAATGAATTAATAAGCAGGTAAGTTCATTACAAAAATCTATAGGTTTACTTCATATCTATTAAAATTACATGTCACAATTTTAGTAATTTTATATGTAAAAGAAAATATTAAATTGTAAATGAAAAGTGAGAAAGAAAAAAAAGAAGGAATGAAAGAAAAGAATGACGCATCATATTGAAAAGAAAAAGGGAAGGGAGAAAAATATTCTTTTTGTATTAGATATAGATTCTCAAATTATCCTTAGAGGTTGATATATAATAATAATAATAATAATAATAATAATAATAATAACTAGATAGTTTTACAAAATTAATAACTCAGGGTAAAACGTTAATTAACTTTTTTTTTTTCTGGAAAGAATTAAACCAATTAGGTTTTGATAAATTTATATTAAGAATCAATTGCTAATTTAAGCCAAATTAAAAAAAAAAATGTGGTAGCTATTTTGAAAGAGAATTCACCGGTGCTTAAAAAAAAAAAAAAAAGGAGAACTGGTTTCAAGTTTTACCAACTGATCAACCTAACCTATCAAATAAAAAATTCGTTCTATCCTTTGGCTAAAAAATAAGAAAGCGCAAGAATACAAGTCCAATACTCATTAAAGAACTAACGGGGAAACGGACCATATTTCGCTGGTGGAAGGTTTTTCAGAGCGAGCAGCGTCCACATGGGTCGCCGCTGTGCTTTGGCACCGTGGAAACATTGATATTTAAAATAATATATATCTAAGTACAATGAACAAAATTAAAAGGAAGGAAACCAAGCCAACTGCTAACCGGGCTGTACCCGACATCAATTGAAGATTTATTTTATAGTAGAGCATATATACTTTTTTTTTTTTAACTTTATATAATTTTTTTAACTAAAAGTTGACATTAGCTAGAAAAGGTAAGCCATTTTTATTTGACAATATATATATATATATAATGAGTAGAATGGACGCATTTTGTAAAAATTTTCCCACCCACACTATTAATATAAATTTGATTACCTTCACTCTCTCATGTGCGCGTCCCAAAAATCTGAAATAGTCTTCCTTCATATATATATATATATATATGTATATATCTGTTACAAATTCATATAAATAGACGCCAATAATCAAATATATTAGACAAGTAAAAGAGCACATCATACAATTAATTAGGCATGATACAACAATATCAAACCACGGTACAACATTAAATTTTTTTGACTTCGTGTTACTGCCCCCATTCAAAAAATTAAAATTAAAAAAATAAAAATAAATATCTAATTGCGGGCTCTAGCTGCACTATCTTCATTCCCATCAATATTGCTGTTGGCACCTTCAGCATTAAGCTTATTCAGAAAAAACATAAAGGCGTCTAAATAAATGGAGACTAAAGCTGAGGTGTATTCGTCATCGTCGAAGTTCTTAATCCATCTCTTAGTTTCATAATGACAAAACTAGAGAATATGATTGCCAACAAGCATCCGCATACAGTTGAATTTAACTGCCCTGAAGGGACAATCGCCTGTTAATTGAAAAACCCAATTGAGAGAGAGAGAGATTAATTTAACAACACATCTTGTTATATATGTAACTAAAAAGGAAAAAATAACTAAACAAACAAACAAAATCAAAAAGTCCCATCCACAAACCTGAATGAGAACAAAAAGACCGAGCACAGTGGGGAAAGCACTCCTCATAAAAGGGCTGAGGAAGCTATTGATGTCATAGCCTTGCTTCTCAGCCCAGAATGTGTATAAAAGCAGAGTGACAACTGCAACACTTGATATAATCAATGCCAGCAAAATGATCCTTCCTGTTTGTTAGATATGAAAAAATTTGGAAATTAAAACTGGCATAAAATTGATAAGGGACCACCAACTTCAATTTATAGACCCTAGCGGAGTCGAAATTTCATATGTGAGTGAATATTAATTATAAAGCCTTGCTCAGTTATAAAAAAATTTCCTCTCTTCTTTTCATTTTATTTGACTATTTTATCAAAATTTAAATTTTTTGAAATTTGTACTTTGTAGAGGTATTAACCCCATTCTTAAGAACAAATACCAAAAAATCTAAAACCATTTGGGTAAAAATTTTCCCTTTAGGTAAAAAATTAACGAAAAACTAGTTTTTTGGGGGGTAAAAAAGAATTTTTTTTCTTTTTACTATCTTTTACTTAAACAGAGATGAATTTTTGAAATTTTTTTTATAAATGTAATTAATACGCCTAAAATCTATAATTTTTTAGAAATTAAATTTTAATATAAAAATAATATAAGGCGAAAAAAATTACAAGGAAAGTTTCCATCTTTTAACCAGATGAAATATCAAACACATAAATATTCTAAGTCTAAGTCTTGGGAGAAAGAGGAGAGTCAAAGTGGAGTTAGATTTTTTTTTTTTTTCCAGTTATATTAGGTGGTTTGAATACAATTGCATTGATATATATTGAGTCAAAATTTGTTTCTTTCATTAGGTAAACACAATAAATATTGAACTAAAATTTTATTCATTTATTTTTTGAATAAGCACAATAGATATTGAACTAAATTTTTTTTTTTGTTTGGATACGCATAATTTTTTTCATTTTCTTGGGTACACCACAATTGAACATTAAAGGTAGGCACGAATGCAGGATTTGTTGCTGGATTTTTAAGGTCAATCCATTTTGAAAAGACTGCGCAAGAGGCTTCTAAAGATGCATGACAGTGTCAATTATCTTTGTCAGGAAATTAATTTCCCTCATAATTTTTGGTTAATTAAACAGAAATCTGGAATTGGAATTTCACCAGGAAACAATATGTTAATTTCCTTCACTGCGGCTCACAGACCCATCAAAACTTCAACAAAATTTTACTTAAAGGTGCCTGAACCGGACACTCCTACATCCACCCCGGTTCTCTGGTGATGATCAGAATCCCGGCGGCGACTCTGCTCTCCGCCTCTCAAGCGTCGATCCAAACACCAGCCACCTTAGAAATAGGGGTGGATTTAGGATTTTCACTAAACTAAGGGACACCAAACGCTTAAAAAATGATAACGAGTTATACAGGATTTAAACTAGGAAAAAAAATAATATTATTTTTAAAGAGAAAAAATTATTCTCCGTTAATTAATAAACAAGTGAATAGAGTGTTTAAGTATAATAATTCAACTGTCTCTTTTAACAACACTTAAAATTTAATACCGATATCCATGTAACTAAAACTATAATTATTATTAAATTTTATTGTTTATAAAATTAATTATGTCATATGTTATATTTATAAATATTATACATAAAAATACTCAATAATATAGTAGAAGAATATATTTTATTTTATCAAAAATACTTGAGTTTTGATTTTTGTGAATTTTTTTATGTTAAAAATTTTAAGTTAATCTTCATTTTTAAACAAGCCAAAATACCAAGTAAAATATTAAGGGTATCTTAGTAATTTTAAAAAATTCAAAGGGAAAAAAAAAAGATCTTAGTAATTTTTCATCCAAAACCAATAATCTGATGACGTCAGACAGGCAGGACCTCCTGCTGCCAACCTTGCTAAAATACCAAGGGTATTTTGGTAACTGTGCATCCAATCAAAGGTGCTGGCTCCACATATGCAGGAACTGGAAACAGCCACAACAGTTAACCCCGGTACTCCGGCGATGGTCAGAATTCCAGCGGAGACTTTTGCTCTCCGCCTCTGGCGTCGGTCCGGATACCCTTCACCCTTAGAAACCCGGCCCATCCGCGTATGCATCCATGTATGCATTAAGAAAAAAAAAAAGGCAAGTGGAGACCGACGTCTTTTACCTTTGGGAAAGGAACATGACAAACCAACTGCGACTGCCATCGCAACAGTAAACAAGATCAGGAGGACCAAGTTCTGAGGATGATGGTTCTTGTGAGCGTGCAATACCCAGAGTACTACAGATGATCGCACACGGCGCATGTTAGTATAATCACAAGGCGTATTGAAAGCTGCAAGATTTGTTTAAAATAAACACTCAACTGATGAAGGGAACAGCCATTGTGAGAACGTAGACGACGGCGCCGGGCAGCGTGTGAATCATTAGTAAATCTGGAGGGATGGTGGGTTCGAAAACTACCATTGCGGAAACGCCGACTGTAAGAAGCAACTGAATTGCAAGTATCATGTAAGTTTTTCGAATGAAGACCCAGTGCTGCCCCTTATTTCCGCCCAAGCTCGGGTTGGGTCGACCATCCTCATTACCGGCCGCTGGCAGTTCAGGATCATCGACGCAGATGTGTGTTTCCGCCTCCGCCATGTAGAAAATCTTGGGACCAGCTCCAAAGAGAGTCTCCTCGACTGATTGGAAATTCATTCACGCGGACATATATGAACACACCCGTCAATATCTAAGCGCAACGGGTAACCGGTTTTGTCCCGCAATTAACCGGTTTTGTCCCCTGCGCTTCGGTGCGTTATTATGATAACCGGTTGCACCCTTCGGTGCATCGATTCCGAAACCGGTTATATCCAGTTTGCCCCACGATTTTTTTTTTGAAAGGTGGTTGCCTTCTACTAGAATTAAAAAATAACTCCAATAATTTCTCGTAATTAGGAAACATACTATCAGACATTAAATACTTCACAAATATGCCCTCAATATTGTTTAAACTCTGATACTAGTTAACTGCACATTCAGAATTTTCACTAATTATTAATAAAACATTCAAAACATAATTCATAACTAAAACTTTTATTATTTAACTGATATTATATAAAAGAAAACTTACTGAGAAAGAAAAGAAAACTCTTATTTTTCATGCTACTTTCTTATGGAGTAAATCCTCTTTACAAGGTCCGAGTTCGGATTTTAAATTCTGGACTTAAAAAATATAATAAAATAAAAGATAAAGAAAAGATAATTAAGACCAAAAAGAAAAAGGTTATAATAGTACAAAAATTATGAATTTTTTTTTAAATTGACACCTTTACATGAATTATGTCGTGTGTTAGATAAAATTATAATTGTACATAACTCTCTCTGAAAGTGACATCTTCAACGAAAGCAATGGTTTCTAATTCAAGCTATTTTTCAAAATTTTTATAATGTTCATCAAGACAAATTATTATCTCTAATAAAGTGTCAAATTCTATTCAACCAATTTTGTTTAAAAAATTGAATACTTGATCTTTTTGATCATCTGTTGATTTGAACATTAATGGAATAAAAGGCACAAATAAACTTCTACCATCTATAGCCATATATTTTCCTACCATCTTCTATAGAAAATTTTAAAATTGTAAACCAATTCTATCCAAGGCCATAATAATTTTTTTTGTTTTTCTGATATGCCTTCTCTTTTAAGTTTCTCATCCTCTTGTTCAGTGGCAAAAAAGTGTTTATGGAAAAGTATTCCCTTAGGTTCCAAATCTAGTCTGGCTGAAAAAATGGTTCATTATATCTCTATCACACAAAACTATAAATTACAAATACCATTATTTTTTTTAATTCACGGAAAATTTTACTGATCATTGCTTCGATAAAAGCTAAAAAATTGATAAATAAAATTCTAGTGAGTTGATGCTTTTAGTTGGTTGAAGATAATTTTTTGACTAATTCCCAATCAACTACTTTGAATATTTAATTATCTAACTGAAAATCAAGTTAAATTTTCTGATATGAAAAATTGGATTGTCTTTTGTTTAATATAAAAATTGTTCAAAGATTGGTTTAATCTTTTGATCGTGGACGTATATACTAGCAATTAAGAATAATGCTCTAGAAATGACTTATTTATCCTTTTCATAAATCTTAATCCTTTTTATTTTTATAAAATTTAAAATTCTGAAAGAAATTTCTAAAATCTCGGCAATTTATTGAATTTTAGGAATTCTTTTGTAATCAAATACAAATATTTTAAAATTGATTTTTGAAATCATTTTTTTGACAATTTTTTTAAAATGTCAATCTTGTTTTAGTGTCTTTTTAATTCATATACCATTTTAGTCATTACTTTGTAGAATTCATAATTTTTCCAGAAATATGAGTTTTCCATATTTTGTTCAAATGATTGTGGAGTTTGTTTCCCAAACCTAGGTTGAAGAAATCTAGTATTTCTTCTTCTACTAAAACAAATGGCCTTTGTTTATCACTGTTTAAGCTAACTTTCACGTGACATACTTTTTTGGAAGGTTTTTTGAATAAATTTTTTTTTAACTTGTTTAGCTTGGACTACTTTTGCCCTTTGAATTATTTGCCCTAGACATTTTAATCTTGTTTGGCTACGATGAAGATTTTTGCAATATTAAATATTTTAATTAGTCTTAATATCCGTATAGATGCCTGTTAAGTTAATTTGCAAGAAAATTTTTAATAGATCTAATATGTTCAAGTTTAAACGAATATGAAAAATATAATCGGACCATCTAATTTTTCAGTACTTTTATGTTCAAATTTTTTGTTCATTAAGAATTTTAAAAATATCTTCTTTTTTAGTTTTTTTTTTTATATTTTTGTTACTTTTAGTACTAGTTCCCAAAATACTTTTGAGACATATGTCTCCAATATTAAGACATCAGACTCTGCTGAGAAATAAACCTTTAAATTAGGTTTGATTATAGCTTTAATTTTTTAATCTCCTACTATCTTCTTCATTCTATTCAATTTTTATATTGAAATTGTTTTGAGTCTTTTCAAGTTTTCTAAAATGATTTTTCTCATTTTGAAGGATTTTTTTGACAAATTATCTTCTATAATTTTATTATCAAGTAAGACTTTGTAGGTCTTTTAAAGTTTTCAATTTTTCTGTGAACTCTTTGATATTTGTTATCATACGAGCTTGTAAAATAATTATCATTAAATTGAGTACAATACTCAAATAAATAATTTTTTCTTTTCCCATCTTAATTTTTTAAAATTGAGAATCATTCCATTACTTGTATAGAAAAAAACTCATTTAACATACTCGATGCAAAAGTTGGTAAGTAACAGTAACTAATGTTAGTGTTTAAGCCTACATCCCTTTAGCCTTTCACAGCCTAGAAGCTTCTTGTTAATTAACAAATATGTGGATCCCTAATTTCAGACCAAAAAAAAAAGAGTCCATTTTGAACTTATTTTATCCTTCAAATTAAATGTTCACGAACAATCATTAAAAACAATTTTTTCCCTTATGTAAACAATACTTTTGTCGGATAACTTAATAAAAAATTGTTTTTTCACGAACAATATTCGTTATAAACGTTAGTCGACCGTGATGATCGAAGCAAGTAAAAGTAATAATAATTAATAAAGCTCTATAATGTTTAACTCACATCCCTTTGACTTTTCATAATCTCAAAACTTCTTATTAATTGAAAAATACGTGGATCTCTAATTTTTAAGGAGAAAGACTCATTTTAAACCTTTTTTTTATTCTTCAAATTAAATATCCATGGATAATCATAAGAAATAATATTTTTTCAATGTAAACAATACTTTAATTTGCCAGATAAATTAATAAAAAATTTATTTTTTTCACGAACAATATTCTTCCTAAACAATTAATTTCAATGATCGAAGCAAGCAAAAATAATACTAACAAAATAAAGTAAATACAAATGTCTTCAAATAAAATTAAACACCTATATAGAAAACAAATAAACGGGGAGAGAAGGGTTTCGCAGATAAGGGTATGCAAAATTCAATTCAATTATTTAATTTTTGGTTTGATTTCAATTATTTGTTTAGAGTCAAATTACAATTCAATTCAATTTAGTACGGTTCTGATTCTTGCATATGAAGAACCAAAATAATAGAAAATCAAATTAGAATTAAATTTAAATATAAATATATATTAGAGTAAAATGAATTGGTAGCTAACTGTCCAAACTATTTGAGCAACACTCTGAATGAAACTAAGATATTTGACTATGTTGAAATAAGGAATGAAAACTGGTGATCTTGGAATTCTTGCCATATACTTGAAAATGAACTGCCAGTAGGGTGGAGTTTGGCCAAATGCCACTTCGACGATCAAATCAGTATTGATGGTAAAAAATAAAGCTTAAGGAAGCTAGAAAGCTCAATATATACTAAGTAATAGTGTCTAACATTTCTTATCTAAACTATTTGGTATTTATATATATATGAAGTTTGTACCTATCACTATAGGTGGTCGGACCACATTTGGGAGTGGATAGTGATGCTAGAACATGGGTAGAAGTAAAAGGAATAGGGTAAGTCCCTCCTTCCCCAAGATCTCCATGCCAATCATGCTTAAGAAATGGGGATACAAGGGCCTGTCATGTGTCCCATGCTCAGATGGGTGCCACGTGTCCAAATGATCTCCTCCAACTATATATATAATAATATGATTTTAGATGATATAATAATAAATTTATAAAAAAAAAAGTTAAATATTAAATATTTATATGTAAAAATAGAATTTCAATTAATGGGTAACATAATTCTTATTTTTTTTTGTTTTTTTTAAGAAATAAATGTCACGCCTCTAATCTTGTAGTTTGAGACGAATGACTATAAAATACAAAAACTAATTAAAATAAATAAAAGCCTATACCAAGGTTAAGTTACAATATAATAATAATAATAATAATAATAATAATAATCAAAGCATCTAAGATTGTTTCTCATTTCCATATTAAAATAATAAAAACGATATCATAAAAGTAAATTCGAGCAATGCCTTGGTGACACCATCCAAGGCTTACACAATCATAATAACATCATTATATTACAATCTTAAATAAGAGTACAGTAATCTAACAATAAAATCAAAATAGACACTAGGTCAAACCATCAGTCTCAGCTAAGTTTTGGTGTGACTACTCTATAGGCTCGTAGTATTACTTGTAATAAAGATAGTGTGAGCACCACCGCCCATTAGGTAGGACCGTGCCAGTGTGCATGAGTGAACAATAGTCAAACATATAACATAACTCACAATAACATCCACAAAAAATATAATATAGCAATGCAACCCTAACCTTATCCTGGAACAGGTGACACTCAACAAAGCACGCGGGGTCATCAACTGTATCGTTTGCATTTACAGCAAACGTATCTCAATGTATCACGAGTGGAGAATTGACTTACACCCCCATAGGTGTAAGACTTAGGGGAACCAAGTTACACCTACTGACCCTTCTGCAACAGAACCGAGTTACACCTCTAATTAGGCATTTACTTAGCTCAAAAAGGGTCCAGTTGCAGTCTGGAGAAAATCTCGTAATATATTATCTCAAGATTAACGTCTCAACTTCAATAACTAAGCTCTAGTCATATATATCAATTATGGATCATCTGATATTTTCAAAATCTTATTTTACCATTTTTCTCAAAACTAAGGATCCTGTCTATCAGTAGCAGATTCAAGATTTTGTTATAATGGGGTCAAGCCGACAAGAAAAGGGCAGTGTGCTTGATATAAAAATAAAGGTAAAACTTGTAAATTGTTTAAGGTATTGGGGTAATCTATTTTAGGGAATATAATTTATGGGGGGCAAAATTACAAAAATACACTAAAATTATACTATTCTCTACAAAATTTTGCTTCCAATGAAGTCAATTGCCCCTTGCCCCCATTTAGATCCGCCCCTGTTATCTATATACATGACCCGTGTCTTAGCACGTCAACAATATAAATATAACACTCTCGACCAACCAACAATTACAACGTAAATCCAGATTATGCAACCCCAACTCCATGCACATAATATATTCAATCATGTAAATAAATACAAGTTCATAATAACAATGCATTCTCATCAAGTTTGATGAGGATTTAGGATTCATCTTATCTTTTAAAATTAATAATCAGTGGCTATGGGCACAAGCAAATTTCATTTAATATTTTAAAAGTTAGATTTAAAAAAAAAATGCCTGTGAGTACGCACCTCCTGATACCTCATATGTACCCCATGAGTACGCGTTGTTAGTACCCCTGCACGTACATGCAAGCCTAGAAACCAAAAAAAGGTTTGTTTTCAATAAAAAATCGAACCAATCCAATCCCAAATCATACATCTAAGCCACAAGCTCAACAATTAATTATACATACACATGTAAAAATCTCGATAACATGTCTATTTAACATTTATTTCAACAATAACTTAGAAGAATGCAAGATTTCAACATATATATACATATATATACACAATTGTATATACATATATACACATCATCACAAATCCGCTAATGCTAAACCAAATCATGCATATAATATACTAAAATCATGCTAACAAAACATAAAATCATGTGCATAAGTTCCACCTACCTCAAATCCGAAGAAAGAAGAAGAAAATATGAGAAAAACGAGTTGAGCTTCCAAACTTTTGAAGCCAATTTTTTTCCACTTCGGGTCAAACCACTAAGAATGGTCACCACCATAATAATCACAGCATCGAATACTATCTCGATCTGTTAATTTTTCTCCTCGAAACCTCTCTCTCTCTCTCTCTCTCTCTCTCTCTTTCTTGTGGCTGTGTTCCAAAAGCACTAGAGGACAAATTAGGAAAGATGAAAAGAAAAGAAGAAAGGAAAGAAAAGAACGGATAAGGACTGGGCCTTTAACCTAGTTGTCCAACCTAATGCAGCTCTGGACTAAACTTGTCCCAGAAACAATAAAATAAACCCAATTATCCAGACTTATTCTCAAGCCCAAATATTTAATTGGCCTAACAACTTAAATAAATAACTAAAATAAAATACCAAATGTTATAATGAAAAAAAAATAGTAATTCAATTTTTTTTGTTCTGATTGTACACATGAATAAACACCTATATTGACAGATAATCTTCACCTGAATAGTTAAACTTTGGGATAGAATGCTTTGAGTAGAAAAAGTCAAACTGGGAGAGAAACTCTCGACGAAAGCAAAAATTGGATTAATTGCAAACCTTGAAATTTTTACTCTAACAGTTTGATAAAATTTAGTTTTGTAGCTTTTGTTTAAATTTCTTTTTTCAATTATCAATTTTTTTAAATTAGAACAAAAAAACATGTTTGGTAGCAATTTGTCTACAATAATTAATTGTATTTTGATAAAATATTTAATTTTATTAATTTTTTATATAATTAATTGAATTTAATGATAAATTTTATTTAAATTTAATTAATTAGTTTAATAAAATATATTTAAATTAGTTGATTTAATTTTATAAATATTTAGTTTTTAATAATAGTTAAATTTTAATAAATTATATTAATAAATAATATAATCTAATTATAAATTATTATTTTGTTTGGATTAAAATTATATTAATAAG
The DNA here is from genome assembly GCA_019916065.1 of Vitellaria paradoxa. Classification (NCBI taxonomy): domain Eukaryota; kingdom Viridiplantae; phylum Streptophyta; class Magnoliopsida; order Ericales; family Sapotaceae; genus Vitellaria; species Vitellaria paradoxa. The sequence continues at coordinate 30,603,700 of CM034237.1, read as the reverse complement.
TAACATAATCTAATTATAAATTACTATTTTGTTTTTAATAGAATAAGTTGTTTAAATAATAAATTATTATTTTAATTTTAGAAAAATAAATCATATAGTAATATATTACTTATTGAAAATAATTTTAGTTTAATAAAATAATTTAATTTAATATGATATAGTAAAAATGGACAAAGCGTTAAAATTGATAAAATATTTATAAAAGAAAAAAAAGAAAGTAAAAATATATTTTTTTACATTTTTTGTTTAAATTTTTATTTTTTAAAAATATAATTAGTTTTATCAAATATATTTTTGTTCTTAATTTTTAAAAATTTATAAATATAAATAAAACAAATAAATAGATAAATAAAACAAATAAATATAAACAGTAACGGCATTAGTGTTCAGATCTTTTAGGACGTTAGATTTCCATTAATTAATAAATCCAAAGGCTATAAATGGAGCATAGGCGGCACCCCAGCCATCGTTGCAGCCATTGCCCTCCTACTTCGTCACGGTGCCACCCCTTCGATTTAGACACGGTACGCCCAGCCACCATTTTTCCCGTTCGTTCGTTGCTATTGTTAATATGGGTATGTATGTATCCATTTGGCGATGGTTGTTCAATCTGAAACTCAAGTAGAATCTTATGGGTTTTTGTTGATTTCCTTGGGGCATCCATGAACTTGTTCTATGTTTCCTTTGTTTCCATTTTTTCGTTGAAATTTTAGCAATTAATAATGCTGAATTTACAAGCCTTTCTTCAAAATTTGGAAGAAACCCCAAAACCTCCTAACCCTTGTTTGGCTTTGTCTCTGTGTAGAGAGAGAGAGAGAGAGAGAGAGACTGAAAATGGTTTTCTATATCCACATTTAGCATATTATGCACAGGTCTATCAGTTGAGGGTTCGCATGTGTGATAAAATTTGAGCACAAGTATGTAATTCTGCTGTTCAACTGCTGAGTTTTAAGAATTAGAACTTGGTGAAGTTTAGGTTGCGTTTGCCAGAGTAGCTGGAAGGAACTTAGCTTTTTTGTTTTTTTTTTTTTTTAAATAATCAAATTTATTTTCTTATATTGTAAATTTTTTTTAGATCATAACAGACACAAATATTAAACTTAAAAAAAGTTAAAAAAAGTGAATTTTTTTTTTTTCATTTCCCAAACACAAAAAAAAAAAAAAGAGTTGCTTCCCAAACTCTACCTTGGCTTTTTGTTCGAGCATTGTCTGTGTGATTATTCATTATATTTGGATTCGTTTGTTTTATACAATTTGTATTTGCAGGTGTATATCAAATTGGCACCTTCTGTTGGATGCTTGAAGAGCTAATAATTATTCAAAACTAGTCGGTCTCAATCTACCTTTCCTCAGTTATGAGGATGTATGTAAATTGCAATTACCTGTTTTCTTATAGAACCTAATTACCCTTTTACTGGTAGAACCTGTTGATTGTAATCCTCTTGTAACACTCGGCTGATCCCCATTATTTATTTATTTTAAATTTTTTTCATCTTTGATTTCTTTTGGTGATTTTTTTTTTTAATGTTTTGCAGAATAAAATCTAATGCAGGTGCACTTACCAATTTTGAAGTGCTCGATTTTTTACGAGCTAGAGGGGCTGCAAAGGATCCCACAAAAGTTATCATTTCCATCGCACCATCGAAATTCAAAGTAGGGTGTATTTGACTTTGGAAAATATATATATTTTTTCTATTGGGATAATTGATAATATTTTATTATTTGTGTTGTGTGGTAGGTTTTTGACTATTTAGAATAAAGTGCTGCTTGCAGTCAGACAAGAGAGAGTGTAATAGAATTTGTGGAAAATTGTAAAAAATACATTCTGATATGGGGAGACCCCACACCCGATTGGGGGCATCAGACAGGTTTCTTGATTGATCTTTACCTGCTTGGGTTACCCGAATGAAATAGTTGCCGAGCCGATTCATCTACTCGACTGGTTCCTGAGTGAATTTATTCCAATCAAACCTTACTACCTAGATAGGGGCCTGAGTGGACATACTCCCGATCGGGCCCTCCAAAGTAATTTACGTCACGAAGTCACACATTTTACCTCTGTTAAATAGTCCTTGTAAATACGCCTGTGAGGACGTTACCACCAACCATATCAATGGGAAACATGTCAAGGCATGTTAGCCAACGGGTTAAGAAACCAACCTTGGGATTTACTAGTATAGATGGCATCATCCTATTGGAAAGAGAAAAAACACGTTACATACAGTTAGGTGTAACTGCATGCCCATCAACCCACGTGAAGGCTTCTCACATAAAAACCAACACTCTACAATAACAAAGGTACAACATTCTCACTTTACTGAAACTCTGCCAAATCAATTTTGTAAACTCTCTTGCTAACCTAAGTATCGGAGACTTTTTGGCATGCATCACACCAGTATTCTAGACAGCTTCCTCCACTTGGGTCGGATCTTTTGGAGAGGACGAAGTTACTGATTCATCAGTTAGCATCATTTGTGGGAAATGAATTTTCTCGCAGCTTTTATGGTCCAAAGCAAGTCTAGCACAAACACACAATCTCATTCAGAACCTATAGAAACGATGGAGAACCAAAATGACGAAAAGATCAAAGCCATTAAGAACCAAATGAGGGAGATGATGGCTATTATGCAAACTCTCGTAGCGCAAAACCAGGCGTTGCTTCAGCGGCAACAACCCGCCCCTGTTCACATCCCACCTCCTCCAATAGATCTCCCCATGAATGGGGCAAATAATGGTGGGATGGTTGAGATGAATGGCGGACACAATGGAGATGGACATGAGGGCAACAGAGCAGGTATTGTGGGGAAGAATGAAGTTCCTACTAGACAGTCGGAGGAGTCAAGGAGGCGCGAAAGATTAATTACGTCAGATGTTGGAGCTGGTAGTCACCCAGAGGCGACACACACAAGAGGGGCTAGCATCCATTTGTGGGAGGAACCAATGAGGGCCATGCAGGCTCAGATCTATAGTATACTGGTAGTAATGAAGGGCCCAAACATGGCAGATGAAGCGAACATTGATGCAGACTCAGGGTTTTCACCAATGGTGATGGCTTGGTCTCTGTCGCCTAAGTTCAAGATGCCAACATTGGACTCTTTTAATGGCTCGAATGATTCCTTCGACCACTTGGAAACATATAAGACTCTGATGTGCATGCATGCGTATCCAAATGAGATGTTGTGCTGAGTCTTCCCGACAACACTTAAAGGCCCAATGCGGTTATGGTTCAATAAAATTAAACTGGGCACCATCACTAATTTCACACAGTTGGGGAAACTATTTGTGGGGTACTTTATTGGAGGAAAGAGGCAGAGGAGACTAGTCACTCACCTCCTAACGATAAAGCAAGACAAGGAGGAGACCCTCAGAGACTAAATGGGAAGATTTAACAAAAAGATACTAGATGAGGCAGATGATAAGGTTGCTATTACGGCCTTTATGAGTGGGTTGAGAACACCCCGATTCATAGCTTCGCTACTTGAAAAAGCTCCTGTCAATATGGCGGGGTTAATGCTTAGGGCGCAAAGCTATATCAATGTAGAAGATGGGCTCAGAGCAAAAAGGAGAACGATAGAGCAGGAAGCTCTAAAGCAGACAAAAAATGCCTAAACGACTCTGTGAATATTGGAGATTCCCGGGGTACAAAGAATCGAAGATTCGAAGAGAGGTCTGATCAGGGGGGACAAAGGTATGCCGATCTGGATCTTAATTTCACTTTGCTAAATACAAGTTGGAAAATGTCCCCTACAACATTTAGCACAACCTAACCTTGAAATGGCCTGAAAAGACGAGGACTCCGACCGGTAAAAGGTCCTGGACGAAATGTTACCGATTCTATGGGGACCGTGGGTATGATACGAACGATTGCATTGATCTCAAAAAGCAGATCAAGGAGTTGATTCGGTGAGGCAGGCTCGATCAATTCATCCCTGGTCAGGAAGGAAATGGGAGGACCGATCGAAGGAGTCCAGATAGAAGAAACCTAAATAAAAGGAGTCCGAACAGGAGAAGTCCCGATCGAGAGACTCAGGCTTAGCAACCGATCAAAGAAATAAGGGTAATATTTGGAGGTTTTGTTAGCGGGGGAGAATATTTGATTGCAAGGACAAAACATGTTCGAAAAACTAGCAGACTGAGGGAAATTCTGACTGTTGAATGACCATATAAGAAACCCAAAGTAAAATCCTACTCAATCACTTTCACCAAGGAGGAGGCTAATGTGATATGTCAGCCCCACGCTGACCCATTTGTCATTTCCTCCATAATTGCTTAAAATTTGGAGTGTATTGGTGGATAATGGAAGTTCAGTAGATATTTTGTATTTGGAGGCCTTTGAGAAAATGGGGATTAGAAAGATGAACTTACATCCTGTGTCTTCCCCTTTGGTCGACTTTACTGGAGACTGAGTGGCCCTATTTGGATCTATCATGTTGCCAGTTACTCTAGGAGAAAAAATACACCAAAGTACCAGGATGGTTCATTTTTTGGTGGTAAATTGCCCTTCTACTTACAATGCCATCTTGGGGAGAATCTCATTCAATCAGTTTAGGGCGGTCATTTCCACTTACCATTTGAGGGTAAGTTCCCGATAGACGCTGGTATGGGCTGCGTCAAGGGAGACCAAAAAGGTGGCTCAGGAGTGTTATATGTCATCACATAAACAAGATACAAGGTGGGAGGCCCTGGTAATAGAAGAACTAAAGGTTAGGGATGATGAAGAGTTGAAGAGGGGTGAACCAGAAGGAGAGTTGGAGGAAGTTGTGGTTGGTGATCTCAACTAATGGAGGATTATCAAAATTGGCTCAGCAACCCCAGATGAATTAAAAAACAAGCTGAAGAAGTTTTTAATGAAAAATGCAGATGTTTTTGCATGGTCACAAAAAGAGATGTCTGGCACTAACACCAAGGTGATAGCTCATCACCTGAACATTTTCTTAACAGCAAGACCAATAAAGTAAAAGAAAGGACATTTGCCCTTAAGTGCCACGAGGCCATAGTAGAAGAAATGGACAAGCTGCTTGAGGCGAAGTTCATCCGTGAAGTTCAGTACCCGTCTTGGCTATCAAATGTTGTGATGGTAAAAAAGTCCAATGGGAAGTAGCGAATGTGTGTAGATTTCACTGATTTGAACAAGGTCTACCTAAAGGATAGTTTCCCTTTACCAAAAATTGATCTGCTAGTTAATTCTATAGTGGGGTATAAGCTGCTATCCTTTATAGATGCATTCTCCGGGTACAATTAGATCAAGATGGTAGAATAAGACAGGGAGTACACTGCATTTATTACCAATCATGGCTTATATTGCTATGACATCATGCCATTTGGTTTAAAGAATGCTGGCATGACATATCAGATATTGATGAATCGAATGTTCAAAGACCAGATCGGAAGAAATGTGGAAGTGTATGTGGATGACATGCTTGTTAAAAGCAAAAAGATTGGCTCCCATATTGCTGATCTACAAGAGACTTTAGACACCCTGAAATGGTATAGAATGAAGTTGAATCCAGCTAAGTATGCTTTTGGGGTAACTTCTAGAAAATTCCTGGGCTTCATGGTATCCGATCGAGGAATTAAAAAAAAAATACGAGTAATTATAGAAATGCAGCTCTCATGAACCACAATGGAAGTTCAGAAGCTCACTAGTAGGATTGTAGCGCTGAACAGGTTTATCTTCAAATCAGCGGACAAGTGACATCCGTTCTTTAAAATTCTAGGAAGAGCATTTGAGTGGACGAACTAGTGCGACACGGCCTTTTAGCAACTAAAGGAATATTTGGGGTTAGTCCCATTGCTTAGTCGAACCTCCCCGAGAGGAGAATTGTTCTTGTACTTGTCGGTTTCAAACACGATAGTCAGCTCTGTGTTGGTCTGTGAGGAAAAGGAGGTGCAAAAAATAATTTATTACACGAGCAAACCGTTCGAGGAGTAGAAGAAAAGTACCCGAAAATGGAGTTACTAGTTCTTGCTCTAGTTACTACTACTCGACGCCTTAGGGCATATTTTCAGGTGCACACATCGTGGTATTGACTGACCAGCCACTAAAAATGTCTTACATAAGCCAGAAACATCGAGAAGATTAGTGAAATGGTCGGTTAAGCTGAGTCAGGTTGATATTAAGTACCGACTGAGATTGGCAATAAAGGGACAGGCGGCAACAAATTTTATAGTCGAATTTACAACCCGTCTAGTCAACCCACCCAAAGAAGAAGATATTGAACATGCTTGGGTCCTCAATGTTGATGGCTCCTTCACACAGTACTCTAGCAGTGCAGGTATAATTCTCACCTCCCCTAATGGCCACAAATTCGAGTATTCTCTCCATTTCAGGTTCCCTGCGTCCAATAATAAAGCTGAGTATAAAGCCTTAATTGCTGGCCTTCGAATGGCTCGGAGAATGGGACCAGAGTGCATAACTGTTTGGAATGACTCGCAATTGGTAGTCGAGCAAGTGTGAGGCGATTATAAAGGAAGGGGGAAAATATGGTGGAGTATTGTGAAATGGCAAAGAGATTGGTCGAGAGGTTTTGTAAGTTCCAGTTCCAAAGAGTAACTAGATTGCAGAATGCGGAGGCCGATTGATTAGCACGAATTGCATCATCTAGGGAGGCGAACTCGGATATCCTGATCGAAGTATTGGATTCTTTGAGAATTCAAACACCAGAAATTAATTAGCTAGAGGAGGATGACGAATGGGCAAAGCAAATCAGGACTTACTTGGAGACTGAAGCTCCGTCGATTAAAAATTATGAAGCTAGGAGAATCCAATATAAAGCAAACAGATATTTGATAATGGACAGGATTCTTTATAAGAAAGGACACAATTCTCTGCTGCTCAGATGTGTAAATGAAAGAGAAGCTGACTATGTCATGAAAGAGATAGACGAAAAAGTCTGTGGAAACCACTTGGGAGGCAGAACATTGGCTGGAAAAATCTTAAGGGCTTACTACTACTGGCTTGCGGTCTAGAGGGATGCCCGGGAATTCATTAAAAAATGTGATAAGTGCCAGAGGTACTCCAACATCCCAAGGTAACCCGGCTCAAGAGTTATCACCAATCCAAAGCCCCTGCCAATTTGCTTAATGGGGAATCGATATCGTAGGGCCGTTTCTGCTAGAAAGGGGGCAGAAAAAGTTTGCAGTCGTGGCCACCAATTATTTCACAAAATGGGCAGAGGCTGAAGCTTTACTATCACTGAGCAGAACATGAGAAAATTTTTGTGGCAGAATATAGTCTGTTGGTTCGGCATCCCAAGGATGGTAACTATAGATAGCTACAAGCAGTTTGAGGAAAAATAGTTTAATAGGTTTTGTGAAGAATTGGGCATCAGCCATCAGTACTCATCCCTCAAGCACCCACAAGCCAATGGCCAAGTAGAAGTCACCAATCGGTCCCTCTTAAAAATAATCAAGACCAAGCTGGATAGAGCCAAGGGCCTTTGGGCAGAGGAGTTATGCAACATTCTGTGGACCTACAGTACAACAGAGAGAGCCACAACTCAGCAGACGCCATTTTCACTCACAGATGGAGCTGAAGCAGTAATCCCGGTCGAGATTGGGCTCCCCAGCGCAAGAACGCAGAACTTTAATCCTGATGAAAACCAAAAAGCGATGGAGAAGGAGATTGATTTGCTTGGAGAGAAGAGATTGTAAGCTGTAATCAACATGGCATTCTACCAGCAGAGAATGCGGCAATACCATAACTCCAGGGCTTGATCGAGGAAATTCTAACTAGGAGATTTGGTGCTCAAAAAGGTAAATCGACAAAGAATCCTCAAGAAGAAAAGCTGGGCCCAAATTGGGAAGGACCGTATGAAGTACTTAGTTTCACTCGAAAATAGACCTACTAACTGAAGGCAAGAAGCTACCTCATCCATGGCACGTAAAACATCTAAGGAAATACTATGTATGAATAACTTCATTTTGTAATTTCATCCTATTATCAATAAAATGCAATGATTTGGCAGGTATTTCCAGAAAATAGTTTTATAACGATGAATGATTGCACCTAAACGAAGAAATGTTACTCAGCTCACGTGGCTGAACAGCGTAAAGAAACCTTAATGGGCCAAAACCTACGCTGTTAGTCATAGTAATCCTCCTATTACCAAGGGCTATAGTCACAAGGATGAGCAATATAAAGAAGCTCCATGGGGCCAAAACCTTAAAAAAGACCAAATATACCTACTCAACTCACGTGGTCGAGTAACGCAGAGATCCTGCTCAGCTCATGAGGCTAAGTAGTGTAAAGAAGCCTTTAGGGGCCAAATTCTTAAAACAAGGCCAAGAATTCACGTAATTGTTAACCTCTTACCAATTGATTCTGAGTAGCTTTATCTAGATCAAAAGCAAATTATGCAAGGGACTTGAGAAGCGGTGGTTCACCCTGTGGCGGATGTCAGTGGTTCCGAAACGGTCCCTATGTAACCAGTCATCCATAATATCAAATAAATCATTTTCATCTTTGGTAAATTTACCAAGGACTATAGTCATAGTAATCCTCCTATTAAACCACTTCGACCATTTCTGGACATATAATAGTTCCGAATCGAATCTCTTTATAAGGAAGATCTTTTGTCTTATGGTAGCCTACTCCAATCCCCTAAAAAAAAAAAAAAAATCAATTGAACTAATATTCAATTTAAAATAATATTAAAAAAAGACTTTTGTTGGATTGGCACTACATAGATACAAATCTCATCAATCGAATCACTTTTTTGAGAAATACGAGATATCTAAGTCATACAAGTAAAGAGATCTATTCATTGATAATAAAAAGAAAAAACGTGAACAGGGATATGCCTCATTTACCATTCTATATAAATAAGGTGTTAACCTTATCAATTTTTCTTAATAAATGATTCGCTACGAAAGGATTTTGGATTTGTTGCTAAAATAACGATATTAAACCTGAAACTCCCGGCGAATGGCCAGTAGCCCAAAGAAAGAAAAGAATCAGTTACACTTTCGATACAAAGTCTAGCGACAAACTCTTATGTTCCTTTCATTACGGTATTTCTAAACAAATTCCTGGATAACAAGCCTAAAGGTTTTCTTATTGATGATATCAACATTAATGGATTTGATTGGTATAATGGAAAGTAGGGGTATTTGGCGATTCAAGAGGCGACTTATCATTATTCATGATAATTCTAATTTATTAAGCAAAAGTTTTGATCCTTTTATCCTGGGAGGAATAGCCTCTTATCATATTGTAGCAGGGGCATTGGGCATATTAGCGGGTCTATTTCATCTTAGCATCTACCGAATATAGGAGGTACGAAGAATACAATTCGGGAAAAAAGAACCAATTGTATGGGAAATACTTCAAAAAGTTATGCAATGATTCGTACAGAAAAGAGATATTTTTACCTATTTTTTAATAGGATTCTTGGAGATGAAAAATTTTCTTGGATTGACGTATAGTGCGACTTATCAGATATATTGGGTCATATGGGAATTCCCCATTTTCTTTCCCGATTGAGATAGGCTCTACAGAGCGAAAAGGGTTTTTCATGAGATGGGAAATAAAAACTATTAGCCCCACATAAGGTTTGTGAATAAGTAATTGTTTGATAATGAGCAATGGATATCTGTCTTCGCCTCTTTGCCAATAAATTCGAATTATCATGGAGAATGGCAGGATATACAAGATTATAATAATCAAAACTTCGAATTGGAGTCGAAATATTATTGAATCATCAAAACTACTTAAATATCTTCTATCCACAGAATCTTTGTGAATTCAGATGACTTTCATTCTTCCATTTCTTTGTTATTCATCAACCTGCTAGTTCTTTTTATGAAGCACACACGGGGGAAGTTATCCTGGAAGCAGAAGAATTGTTAAAACAGCGTGAAAAAAGCGGAAAAAGAAATAATAGTAACATCCATAATGACTAGGATGGATATCTCATATACGAAAACTAGCAGTTCGCCCTGTCAATATATCATAACTCGTACATCCATTTCAAGTGCATATCCCATTTTTGCACAGCAAGGTCATAAAAATCCATGAGGTATTACCCATCCACTAGGAGAGGTTATAAACAAATATAGATCTTTGGTATCATCCTCCATACTGAGATATACCATAATACCAATAAGTTGATTCGAGATTTCGCTATCAACCCCTTAGACAAAGAGTGGAAATCTCCCTACTGGTTTATGATACATAAAGGGGAGAAAAATCCGAGTCAAAGCCTTATTTATCTTAACCTTAGGTCAATTTACTTCGCTTTTATCTTATAGATCTATTAATTATGAAAATAAGAGAGACCCATATATTTATGGATTACCATTTCAAATAAATAAGAATTAAGAAAGTTATTCTAATTCCAACACCCAAAAAGAAGGGAGCTACGTCCAAGTGAAACTTGGAGATGGAAATCTTCTTTCGTTTCTCAACGATTGGTGTCAATTAGGTGGTCTGTGGACTTTTGTTGCTCTCCATGGTGTTTTCGGACTAATAGGTTTCATATTACGTCAATTCAAACTTGCTCAATCTGCAAGCATACCTTCTTGGGTCACGTGGCTGAGTAGCGCAGAGATCCTGCTCAACTCACAAGGCTGAGCAATGTAAAAAAGCCCTAACAGGTTAAAGCCTTAAAAAAGTTCAAGTATGCCTCCTCGGTCCACGTGTCCAACGCAGAGATCTTGCTCAACTCACGTGGCTGAGCAGCGTAAAGAAGCTCCAAGGGGCCAATGCCTTGAAAAAGACAAAATATGCCTTCTAGACTCATTTGGCTGAATAGCAAGAAGATCTCGCTTGGGAGCTTAGCTACCTTAAGAATTCTTAGTTGCGAAAGCAAAGCAAAGAAATAAAAAGGCATCCATGCATTCAATAACTCAATTCAAAGTAAAGTAAAAGTAAATTCCTCATTTGTTCACAAAAAAAAAAAAAAAAGAAGTGAAGCAAGTTTGATCACATAAAAAAAAAAGAAAAATCTATTACAGCCAAAACATAAATTTTCAAGAAAAGGTTAAGTACATGAGGTCAGACGACAGGGTCTTTGGATTGAGCATCGCCAATTCCCTCTCTCTTCTGGCCATCCCTTGCTGCCACGGTCATCTCCAAATCAGGGTAAAGCTTTGTGGCCCTTACCTAGGCAACCTCGAAGGCTTGTACAAAGACAGGTTCTGCATTATTTTGCCACTGCTCGCTGTCTTTGTACCTTTAAATGCGAGAAATAATCTCTTGACTGTGCTTCACGGCCATTTCAGTCTTCTCTGCCTTATACTTTTTTTTTAGATCGTTCAGCTGAGAGGTAAAGTTCTTTTTTAGTTCCTCCGAGGCAGTGTGGGCGGTGTCCCTCTCCCAAGCAACAACAAAGGCCCTCTGCTTGTAAGCCTCGACCTTATCTTGGAGCTTGTTGATATGCTTCTCGTCCGCTACCAGTTGCCATTCGACTAGCATCATCCGATGGGCCAGAACAATGAGGGCCTTCAAAAAACAAAAACAAAAAACAAACATGTAAGCATAAATCTCAATTGAATGACAATATGCACAAAAACACTTTGCAGAATTCATACCCTCACAATGTCATGGTTGAGGTCACGGTTCAGTTGATGACTTGTGCAATTTTCTTGATGTTGGATTTTCTCATCTGCAACTATCAGTAAGGATTTTCTCCAACCCAGTTGAGAATCATCAATTAAGCTAACGAAGTGATCGGGAACGATGGGGTCCTCAGGCACGCTAGCAACTTCCCAATTGGGAAGACTGGCAATAGCTGGGCTGTTAGTAGTAGCTTATGGCTCAGGAGTGTCCTTCTTCGTTCTCGAGCAGTCCCCAGTCATCAACTTATTCTTTTAGTCCGCCCCTCCGTCGGTGCCCTCCTTGTTCTTCCTCTTCAGTTAGTTCACATCGAAGCGTACCATTGGGGTAGCAGAGGTTGACAGATAAAGGTCATCTGCACCAAAAGATAAGATCAGAGTAAAACCAGATAGGAAAAAGAAACACACAAAAGCAAAATAGTAACCCACTCCGTTCACGTTCGACGGCTAGAGTTTCTCTGGTTAGCTTAGGGCTGAGCATATACGTGGCCAGGGTCTCAACGCTAGTTAAGCAATCAGACTTATGGACATTGTAATCTTGCACAAGTTTGACCCTGACCTTGAGTTCCTCAGACAGTTTTGGCTAGACTCGAGCTGCTCATCGAAACAACAACTCATAAGATAGAACCAATGAGGTGTGTATATATATATATATATATAAGGAAAGAGAAAAGAGGAAAAAAGAGAACTCCCATACCTCTTTTCGTCAGGGTGCCCCATCACCTTGGGACCCTAACTGTCGATGGGTTTGTGACCTCCCACTCGTGGAGCTCCCATCCAATACCATAGATAAAAAAGAACCTGTCCTTTTAACCTTTGTTGGAAGTTAGCAAGTGGGTCACCAAGTTAAGGGCCTTCTCTTTATCAGAGAAGAACCACCAACCTTTCCCAGCCTTTGTCACCTTATAACAGTACAGGAACTTCTCGGCCGTGAGCTTATACCCTGTTGCCGCTTTCCAAAGAACGATGTAACTAATCAGGATTCTCCACCCATTCGGGAGAATCTGGCCTAGCGCTAGGTCGAGCCTACTCAGGACTTCCCAAGCGGGCTTTATAAGTGGGAACTGGAGGCCGCTAACGATGGCACCCTCGTATAAAGTCACCTCCCAATTTGTTGACCAGCACGCTGTATCTCCATCCTCAAGAACCCTAAAGAAAAAGGTCCTAGAAAATTGGAAATCAAATCGGACTTTTTGGATTCTATCTACATCCATCGAGGATTTGATGTCCTCGGTGTAGAATTGGGGTCGTGCCCCTATCATGAGGGCTCGATTCCCCAACGTCTACCTTAAAGGCATCCACTATTGGCCCAAGGTTTTGGCCTGAGGCCTCAACTCCAGTCGTGGAGTGAGAAGTAGACACGGTCCTCCTAACCCTAACTAAGTCTCCAGATTAGGTTTCTTCTGAATCAAACATGGTCACTAACTTGGGATTACTAACAGTTCTCCTACTATCTAATTCTTGTAACCTTAGAATGTAGGAATCGAAGATCAAGACATCAAAGATAGTCCTTGTCAAGCTATGGTCACCTACGAAACCCTCCAAGTAAGGGATCTTACGGTTTCTACTAAAAGATCAAAGACCACGACGCACAAAAAAATGCATAAACAAATGAAACGAAGAAGGAGACGAAAAAGAGGAATTGAAATCGAATCGGAACTCAACAACGAAGAAACGACGAGGGCTTGTTGAAGACTTGAGCACACGACACAGAACCAAAAGTTGTAGCTGAAGGCTAAAGGGTTTTGAATAAAGAAGTATAAAGGCGTTTGTTCTTGTTTCAAATTCGAGGGCTGGGATTCAATTAAATGGACGGCTAAGATTATTCTGGGGATTTTTGATATTTTCGGCATATATGAATTTGACGTATGGCAGGAGAGAGGAAAATACGCCTCATTAATGCTACGCCAACACGACATTGCCTACGGCGCATTAAATGCATGCATGGAGTAGAAACCCTAAAATCGTTAGATTCCCTTAATCTCGCTTGGGAGATCGGGGGAATCGGGGGTATCTGATATGGGGAGACCTCACACCCGATTGGGGGCATCAGACAGGTTTCCTGATTGATCCTTACCTGGTTGGGCTGCCCGAGTGAAGTAGCTGCCGAGTTGATTCGTCTACCCAACCAGTTCTCCAGTGAATTTATTCTGATTGGACCTTACTGCCAAAATAAGGGCCCAAGTGGATATACTCCCAATCGGGCCCTCCAAAGTAGTTTGCATCACGAAGTCACACATTTTACCCCCCGTTAAACAGTCCTTGTAAATACACTTGTGAGGGTGCTGCCACCAACCATATCAATGGGAAATATGTCAAGGCACGTTAGCCAATAGGTTATGGAACCAACCTTGGAATTTATAAGTACAGGTGCATCATCTTATTGGAAGGAGGAAAAATATGTTACATGCAATTATGTGTAACTGCATGCCCATCAATTCACATGAGGGCTTCTCATATAAAAACTTGCACTCCATAATAACACAGGTACAACACTCTCACTTTACTAAAACTCTGCCAAACCAATTTTATGAACTCCCTTGCTAACTTAAGTATCGGAGGCTTTTTGGCAGACACCGCATTGGTGTTCTAGACAGCTTCCTAGACTTGGGTCATATCTTTTGGAGAGGACGAAGTTACCGATTCATCAGAATCTAGCAAAAGCTGAGATTCTCAATATCATTAATGTTCAACCTTCTTCAGTGGAGGAAATTGTCCTAATAACTCCTATTGAATGATATGAATTTCTTTCTATGATACTAAAAATGATTAAAATAGTGGTCTCTTAGAATTTTTTCTTGATAGTTGATGCTTTTTTTTTTTCCTTTTTCACCTTCCCCTTTTTGGGGGGGGGGGGGGAGGAGGATTCTGCATACCCAGAAGTTCAATATTCACTGCTATGCAATTGCTTGGAAATGTTCCAATGCTCTTAGCCAATTCCTGAAGGTATAAATATTGTGTGTGTGTGTGTGTGGGTGAAAGATATATTCACCACTTGGTCGGGGTGTTAACATATTATATTACAGTATTGCCACATTTTTTAGCAATCTCTTTTCATTCTAAATACATTTGGAGGCCTTTTCAAGAATCACATGCCAAACCTTTGCAAACCTAATGTGTGAGAAACCTGCATGAGAGCCCTTATACATTTTTTTTTTTCAAATTTTGATTTTCAAAAGTCTAATTTTGATGTCTATTTAAAAGGATTATTTCTATGGGGTTTAGAAGCTACAAGAAGAACATACATTGAAATAAATATAGAGAGAACAAACAATCAAAAGAGGTGTTGTGAAGGTGTCCACCTTGGCTGGTGTGAGCAAAGTTTAGAGGCATAGTTTGTGTACCTTTATGTGCTCTAGAGCTTTATAATTATATTGCGTGCATTAGTAAAATTTCTAGTATTTGTGATTCGATGTTTTCTCACCCTTATTTGCTAAAGATTTTACTCATCGAATCTCTGTTTCTATATCTTTTAATTTTCACACTTGTGATTTGTTGTTTAGATTGGGTTGGCTTACACTTGCTATGCTAGAGTAAAATTCAATTGGTATTAGAGTAGGCTAGTTTAGAATTTCTCAGCCACAAATGCATGATGTCATTGCTCATGTGATGAATCCCTCAAGAGAAAGAGGCTCTAATACGCAACCATCTTGTTTCAAAGGTTCACTTACTCTTCTTGGAAGGTGAGAATAATAATCCATTTCATCTACATAAATTGTAACATATTCGGAACAAAGATTTGTCAAAGGAAAAAGAAGGAATATGGATTTAAAATTCATTTCTCTTGTTGTTTGAGTTGTGATAACAAAATAAAAAGGCAAAAGGTATATAATTTAAAAAATTTTAAAATTAATATATTGATGACTTCCATTTATTCTATTTTATTTTATTTTATTTAGTAATCCATTCAGATCAAGACATGTAATTAGGATTAACAGCTTTTTGACTATCAATCTTTACAATTATCTTTCTGGAGTCAAGATCTCAATCATACGCTTAACCAACCCGCATAGCCCGAAACTCAGCTGCAAGAGCGGAGATAATTCTTAACGAATTGACAAATCCTACCATCCAAACACCTCTACCAATATCCTGAAATAGACGTCCCAGGTTAGTGCAATAAAAGCAGCGTCAGTATTGGGCTTAATAGCATTCATAGGCGGAGGTTTATGAACTCTGACTGAAGGTTTACTCATTTGGGCCGTGTCCCCCAATCTAAGACTGCTCAACTTCAAAAACTCTAGTCTTGATAACCTGCACTGCGTCTTTGGGTTCTACAGGGTCTGGACTAATGTCCACTGGTTCGTCCAAAACCAATCCAACAAATGGTGACCATAAAGATTAATGCCCAGCCATGCCCCTTTAGATTTATCACCGGGCCTATCAGTTACTGATAGTTCAAAAAATGTATTTGTGTCTGGATTCCGTATATTTTTTCGCGACTTCACAATCTCTGAGCGCGTGAATTTCGTCAACAATCTTATCTCGTTTGTGTTTGTGTGTGTGTGTGTGTAAGATTGTGTTTCTTTTAAGAAAAATAAATTTTTGAAAAGTATCTGTTGACTGTTTATTTAGAGAACTTTAAATTATAGGAAAAAATTATATAATTTTAAAAAAATATAGATAAACAATTTCTAGATTTTAACTCATATTTTTTTTCCAGAGGAAAAACAAATAAATTTCTTGGAACTTATTTGAAAAAACTATCATGCAATTCATTTTTATGACTCAATTTATTTGATAACTCGTGTATCATCCCCTCATGGTTATTGGAATAAATTATACTTATGACCTCTATTTTACTTTTAATATCATTTTAATCCCACTTGGCTCCTTTAGTCGATTATCATTAAAATAAATGAATAATTGACACTCGATAATTCTTGTTAATAAATTTAATAAAAAGAAACAAAGTGAAACAATTTAAAATAGAAGGGATTAATTAGAACAACTCAAAGTATAAAAACCAAAGGGAAATTAAGAGTAAAATATAAAGCTAAAAGTATGATTTATCTTAATTATTATTATGAATTAGTTTTATTAAAAGTAATGTTGTGATTCCATAAGAAAAAAAAATTCTAAATATATTTTGAAGATTTTTACCAAACATTTTAAAATGTTTGAAAAACAATTTTTTCGAATAAATCTTTATTTTCATGCAAAATAGAAGGGATAAATTAATTTTTTTGGTAAAAGGAAACTCGTGATTAACCATTATTTTTTTTGGGGGGGGGGGGACTTTAAACACTAAAGGTACAATAAATGTTTTTTAAATGGAATAATATAATTTGTAATAAATTAATAATTTAAATAAAATGTTTTAATGGCACTATCCTGACTCCCTACGCTACTTAAAAAATGTATGAAATTTAAATTAAAATAGACTTTAGTGTTATAAACTAATTAAAGTTGTTAATATACATTAAGTAATAGGATTAGGGGTAGATTTATCCATTAAAAATTCCTAATTTTTAAAATATTAATACCACATTGGTAAAATTAACATAAGTTGCATTTTAATCATTACTAAATTAAAAAACCCTTTATAAAATTATTCAAGATATATTTTCAAATTATTTACTAAACAAGTGATACTTTTGGGGGGAAATTTTTTCCTTCTACCCTCACATATATATTTTAAAAAAAAAACATATAATATTATATTTTAGGGTAAAACAAACACACATAAAAGAATTTATGGAAAAAAAAAGCCACAAAAGATTCTCGATACTCCGTTTGGAATCGTTTACTAATCAGTTTAAATGAACTTCAAATTGATTCTGTTATGAAAACAGTTTTTCTACTAATTAAAAGATTAGTTCAAAGACAATGGCAGGATGAACAAAAAGAGGAAGAATTAGGTGTGAAAAACATTTTAAATAAATAGTGTGAATGTAAATTTTAAATATTGAGGTTAATTGATTATATTATCATTTCATTACAAATTTACTTAAATTTTATTTAAAACTAATTATCTAATATTTTAAAAGTATTTCAATAATTTTAATTTAAATTTGTTTGATAATTTATATAAAATTAAAAAATATATATTTACTTAAAAAATAATGCACTTAACATGTCCACTTACACCTTTAGAAGTATAAGAAAAGAAGGACAAATTAATCTTCATTCAGCTAAGTTTAGTACAATCACTTGGTGTAATTATGAAATCTTCCTTTTTCTATCTTAATTGACAATAAATGTTATAAAAAGAGAGGAAATAACATTGAAAAGGGAGACTGATATCGCACATAAGAATATGTGTATGAATTTGAACCATTAAATTTTAATCTAACGGTCCTATCCTGATATTTGGTGTGACATCGGGGAACAATGTCAGTTACCTGAGTCCAATAACATCTAGATCAATTCTTTCAAATTGGTTGAATCTTTGTCTTCTATACACTTAGGACAAAACTAGGATTTCATAATGCAAGGTATTAAAAATTTTTAGTAAAAAATTAAAAATTGAAATAACTTTAATTCAAATATGTATAAACATCTTTTTGCACAAGATGATTTTTTGTAACTTTTGATATGGGTTTCAAGCCTTGAAGGGAACAAATCTAAAATGAACAAAAAAAAATCATAACTCAATATATATGGATATTGTTAAAATTTAAGTTATGAAAAATATCTAAAAATATCTGAAAATGTAAGGACTAAACTTATTCAAATAGAAATTTATTATCCATGATGAAAATTCAAAATTTACCAATGATATATTGGTAGGGAAAGTGAAGACTTGAGAAGTTTTATAATTTTATTTTGAGAGAAACGGTTTGTAAGGAGTGAGAGAAGGAAGAGTGAAACTAGTGAGAAGATGAAGTGATGGAGAAAAAAAGTGTATAAGAGAGAATATAAAAACGGGATTAATGATGGCATGAGAAAGTGAAATTCGTGGGATGGAGAGAGAGATTTGTGAACTTGTATTGAAAAAGATTAAAATTAATTTTTTTTGTTTGCTATTAATTTTTTATACGGGTCTGATTATGAAAAATTAAGTTAGCTGAGAGTTTTCATTTGTGAAAGGGAAGCCATTGTTAATAGAATATTTATTTTTAGTAAAATATAGCATAAATATAGATAAAATATCATAACTCCCCTAACCTAACACAAGTTCTGGGGGGCGTTTAGGCATTAAAATTGTGGATAGAGGTAGAAACGAGTCGAATCAAGTCGAGTTTTAACTCCGAACTCGATTTGAATTTTTATATAAGCTCAAGTTTGATTTAATAAAAAAGAATTTAGACTTGAACTCGGCTTGCAAATAACTCGATTAAACCAAAATAACGTCGTTTTAGTTTAAAATATAATAAATAAAATTCTATAAAAAAATATAATAAAAATATTATTAAAAAGAGATTAAAATATTATATATATATATATATATATTATTTTATCGAATCTGCTCGTAAGCTTTTGAGTTGAGTTTTTTTTATGTTTGAGTTTGAAATCGAATCTAAATGAGTCATAAATCAAACTCGATTTAAGTTTATTTTAATCACGAATCGAGTTTAAACTGAACTTTCGAATTCAACTTGAATAATTTGTGAATAGTTCAATTTGCTTCTTTTCTTGATTGGGGGTAGTCTTGTGAAACACATCGTTTGATGGCTTTGTTGGACAGCTTGAGTTTTTTTTTTTTTTATTTAACGGTAGCCTGAGAGCCATAATAAGAGAAATTTATAAATAAAAATAACTAATTTTTTATTTCATTAAGTTAGAAAATAAAATAACAATTATTTTTAAATATAATTGTTCTTTTACTTTAACCCAATTCAGAAGTTATCAAAATTTTTTTATTAAATATATAAAAAATTACTAAGAGTTACTAAAAATTTATATTTGTTTTACTAAATACATAAAAGTTACTAAAAGTTACTTAAAATTTTTTATTTATTTTACCAAATATAACAAAATTCAACTGTCAACTTTTGTCAAAAAATACTAAAAGTTGGTTGAAAATTAAACACCTAAACAATGCCTCAACAAAAAAAAAAAAAAAGAAAGTAAAATAGGATGTAAAGAATAATTTATGAAGTGCAAATAAACTTATTTTTATTTAAAATTTAGTGAGTGAGTGTTATATACATGTCATTTAATCAATAAATTTTTAGAGAATTAACTAGTAAGATTCTATTTTATTTTATGTAAATTCTTAGAGACTTAATTAGTAGGTTTAATTTTATTTTATGTAATATATTTATTTTTGTTCCCTGGTGAAGTCTTTGTTATCTATAAAACCTTTCAGTGCTCTTATCACAGACAACGGCATTCGCAAAATTTATTTATATTTATATATATATATTTTTAACAAATATATTAAAAATAATTTTTATTTTATATTGTTTTGAAACTTAATCAAATGAAAAATTAATTTTTTTTTATTTTTAAATTTCTCACATTAAATCACACAGGCTACCGTTTAAAAAAAAAAAAAAAATTTCCAGCACTCAGGCTGTCCAGCAAAGCCATCAAACATTGGCGTTTCACGCGACTTCGGGGGCTGACGTCTACCGCCAACTTCAGCCCCCCTTTGCCTGTCCAACAAAGCCATCAAACGATGCATTTCACAAGACTTCAGGGGCTGAAGTCTACCCCTCAACTTCCGCGCACCCCCCCCCCCCCCTCTCCCGCTGGCGTGTTTGTTTGCTGGAGTAGAAGGTGGGATAAAATTGGAATGTTTGTGGGTCCCACCAATGCGAGCTCACGTGATCATCACACTTCCTTTTTTATTGCGTATAATATTTCTAATTGCAACGAATACCAGGCCAACTGCCTCCCGGGCGATTTATTTTATAGAAGAGCATATATCCTGATCTTTTTTTTTTTTTTTTTTTTTTCACTTGCTCTAATTTTTTTGACTAAACATTGAAATTAACTAGAAAAAAGGACATTTTATTTAAAAATTATATGTATAATGAGTAGAATTGACGCATTTTGTATAAATTCTTTCACCCACAATATTAAAATAAATTTGAGTCACCTTCATTCTCCCAAGAAACTGAAATTAATGCTCCTATATATGCGTCCCTAAAATCCGAAATTGTCTTCACTTGTATTTGTTACATATTCATATACATAAATAGAGCACTCCAGTCCTCAAATATACTAAACAATTAGCCATGATACAATTAATTAAAAACAGTACATTGTACAATTAATTAACCATGACACGACATCAAACCCCGGTACAACAACATTAAATTTTTAGACTTTTTGTAACCGCTTCCATTAAAAAAAGAATACTCTAATTGCGGACTTCACCTATACTGCCTTTATCACCACCAGGATTGCTATTGACACATTCAGCATTAACCTTATCGAGAAAAACCTTGATGATGTCTAAATAAATGGAGCCTGAAGCTGCTATGTACTCATCATGGTCGAAGTTCTTAATCAATTTTTTAGTTTCATATATAACAAAACTAGAGAATATAATTGCCAACAAGCATCTGTATACAGTTGAATTCAACTCTCCCGAAGGGACAATCGCCTGTTGGTTGGAAAACCCAATTGAGAGATATATACAGAGACAGAGAGAATAAGTTTTCTTACATCCCCAATTAGCAGTGTAATGGAAGTAAAAGTATTTTAAATTGTATTTTCTCTATCTTATTCATAGTGTTTTCATTGTTTCCACAAATATTCATTGCAAATAAATATATTTTAAAGAATTTAATAGTATTTTTAACCATATTATTGATCTTACCTTCTATTTCTTTTCCCATCTCTCCTAAATAACAAAAAATAATTAAAATTTGTTCCCTTCCTTTCCCTTCTCTCTCAGATACTTTGATTTATTTCCGCTCTCTTTCCTTCTCCTCCCACTCTCCTAAACAAAGCCCAAGTCTTCCCGAAAGTCTTCCTAAAGAGCCAAGGTTGCATGCAAATTTACTTTGCATACAATTTAACTAACTCCACAACCTCTTCGAATTGTTATACGAGAAATAAGTCTCTCCTCCCCACCCTGTAAATACTCGCGCTTGTCCTCTTTTATATATCCATTAATTGAATGGCATCAAAACAAACCTCCATTATCTGTGAATAACTAGCTTTCTTTGTAGCAATCCCTCTTCCGTGATTTGCATATCAATCCATCTTGCTCTTTCCCCTGACTTTCAGATTCACCCTTGAACCCTGTATCGGCATCATACATACACCAAGGACCTTTTTGCAAAAGTCTTTGATCCCCTAACTACTTCTCATTTCCTTTCATCACAGGTTGCTAAAGAAATAATGCTACTACCAAATCTTCTTTACGTCACCCAAATTCATTGACTCTTCTCCGCGCAAGTCTAAGATTGACCTTATTAATTTTCAAACACCTAACTGAACCCCTGTTTGAAGAGCCCATCCTCTTCAACTGATATCATAGATGAGAAGTTAAGGAAGAAGACATATTATCATAAAGCCCGTTCTTGAATAAGCTCTTCCCCTTGTCTTTACAATCCCCAACCTCGTCATCATCATCATGGGCTGGCTTATCTGGACTACCCATGCTCCTTATCTTGGCTATTTTATTTTTCAACTATTTTCTTCCATCCATCCGAGTTCGTTTGTATCACCTCAATTTGACCTTCTGTACTCACAATGGATGGTCAATGCTCCAACATGCATGTCATCTTTCTAGCCAAGCGAACGGGTCATCCAGTTGGAAGATTTGATTGCTACTCCCTATTTTGACCCACTTTGGTATCCACTCCCAACTCACAAATCCCCTTTTCCTTGCTAGATTTGAGGCGTCGTTGAATCTGCAATATGTGAAGTGATGTTAACTGAGCTGGGAGTTTGTTCGGTATAAACTGCACCGATTTGTTCTTCAGTGCAAAAATTACACTGATTATTATATGTAGGTTTTAAACTAAAAAAAAATTAATTTTTTTCTCTACATGTATAATCAAATCTATATGCAAGAATTAGTGTAAATTTTTATACTGGAAGACAAAACTGGTGCATGCTACACCGGACATACTCCTTACCCCTGTTAACTTGGCATTAAGCTTTTTTTTTTGGGGGATGAAATTAAAGAGATCTGTAATCTTGATCATTTACCTATGTGTTCATTAATCCACCCAAGTTCACACGAATCTGCCTGTCAAAAAAAGTCATAATTAATAATATTCTAAAGCCCACCATTTTCATAATTAATACTATCTCAAAGCCTATTATTTTACTCTATTTTGTCTCGCCCAAAAACATTTGGAACATTTTATTTTTGAATAGAAGAGCTCTTTTCAAGTAATTTTTTTCAAGTAATATTTGATTGATTACATATGAATTGATATTTGATTAAATAATATAAGGTTATTGACAAAAAATTATCCAAATCTCCATCATCAATAACAATGTTGTAACTTATTTGTCAGCCTCACTACTGTCCCCCCCCATGACTATAAGGTTTAAAAACAAACTGTCTGTAATACTAGAATATTATAAGTCAACTCTAGTATTTCTCTTATCATCCCATTGTGCAACATCTCTCTAACCAAATCTACATTTTTTATTCGTCTACCACTATCATTACACTCAATCTACCACCAATGTCGTTATAAAATGACCAATATTTAGGTATTTTAATTTGTACACATATTTCTTTCACGTCTAGCATAAGTATAATCATGTGCTGTGTACATATAAAGATAAATATAGATGTATGTATTTTAGGAATTTTTGTTTTTTGAAATTTTACATTTTTATTATTTACTTGTGAATTTTTATATTTCTCGAGTAATTTACTATAATATTTTAAATAAAGTTAAACTCGTAGCTATTATAAAGACAGAATTTTTATTTCAAATATAAGTATGGCACACTACGTGTATCTTTAATTAATTTTTAATTTATAAACTTCTCGAGTAATTTACTACAATATTTTAAATAAAGTTAAACCCGAAACTATTATAAAGACAGAATTTTTATTTCAAATATAAGTATGGCACACTACATGTATTTTTAATTAATTTTTTAATTTTAATTAATTTAAAAAATAAAATGTCTCAAATAAGTAAATTATTTATTAAAATATTTAAGTAAATAGTAACCAATTAAAAGAAATTTAAATAAAATAAGAAATTATAAAAGCAACTATTTTTCTTGTTAAAGGGTAAAATTATTTAAATAACTTACAAAGATTCAAAATTTACTCATACACATTTTTCAAATTTTAGGTGATTATTGGTGATTAAAAGATATTAATAAAAGAAAATAAAAAACTTCACCAAGTAGTTAGTTTTATTAATTTTATAATTTCAGTAACTACCTAGTGTTTTTTTTAATTATTATTATAACATATTATAATAGTATAGATGATGTAAATTTAATAATTTTATTAAGATATCTATTTTCAGACATCACTACCGACGCTCACGGTTGCATACTTTTCCCCTACCATATCTTGATTTGCTTCCATTAATAAATAAAATAAAAATTCCCGCCTCGAAAGCATTTCTTTTTTATTATTATTTTTTTAATCTCTCTACGCTCCCCGCATTGCTTTTCTTTTCTCTCATTTTTACAGAAGACAGAACGGGAATTATGAACAAAATAATAAAATAAAATTTTTAACCCTATCATTTTAAAATTAAAAAACAAGGACAACATAATATCAAGAATGCATTTTTAATTTTTAGAATCGTCTAAAATAATATAATGAAAGGAAGACACATTTTGCAAAGAGAGACATTTAAGCTTATTATCAAAGGCGAGTCGCTGCAGAAATCGTGATTTTACCTATGATTAAGTTGCCTCGTTCTTTCAAAAGTAAGATATCATCCGGTTTATTTATTTATTTATTTATTTATTGATTTTCTATTTTTGTTTCTTACTTTCTGATTTGAATGTATTTGTTATTTTGCGCTTTTGAAAACAAGACAAACAGTTAAAACACATTTGATCACGTATATTTTTTAATTTTATTTTAAAAAACAGAAAATGAATTTACAAACGAAATAAAAAATAATAAAAATCATTTTCAATGTTTTCAACCCAAAACCAAAACAATTTTAAAATAAGAAAAATAAAATATCTTCTATTTCCTTGTTTTTGGATTTTTAAAACATAAAACAGAAAATTAAAAATAGAAAACAAAAATGCAAAGCAAATACCCCCACAATTATTCATTGAATTTGTAGTTCACAAACACGAATTCCATGACATGATGGTTTGTAACACCATTTTTAATAAAGTCAATAGAATAAATTTTGATTGGAACTACTGTTTCAGTGACAAAAAAAGGTCCCATGGTACGACAGCATCAATGAAAGATTTCAAGTGTGAAAGCGTTCCCCAAACGAACAAGGCAACAAGAACAAAACTATTTTGGGTTTTTTTTCTCTTTTTTTTTTTGGGGGGGGGGGGGGTTGGGAGGAGAGCGGAGGGTTGTGGAAGCAGCCAATGGAAATAAGGAAAGCTTATCTTAGCAATACAAAGCCCTCATAAAATTTTAAGAACTTCAATAAAACTTTCAAAATTCTATTGAAAATTTCCTAGAATAGCTTGAGAAACCTTCTAGGAAGATGCTTCTCCCGAGTATTTTTTATTTAATTTTTCAAGCTCTCAAAGCTTATTTCCCGCTAAACCAAATTTAATAAAAGGAAACCTTGATCCAAACTAGTTAAACAGTTAAATGATTCATTTTATTCAATTTATTTATGTCAAGTGTTGCATTCTTTGTGAAGTTATTTGAAACTAAATTTTTATTCACTTAGTTGCATCCAATCACTTTTCCGAAGTTTTTAATGATAATTTGTAGTTATTCTTATAAGAAAAAGCAAATTCTCAAGAAAGAATATATAAAAAAAAAAAAAAACACCTCAAGAAGCTGCTTGTTTCAATGTAAAATATTTTCCAGAAAAAAAAAAATTAAAATATTTTACATTGAAACAAACTCAAAATAACAAATGAAATGAAGTTTGAAAAAAAAAAAAAAAAAAAGGTTAAGATTCCCAGACCCATCCTTAATTTATTATATTTAAAGTTTACGATGCCTTGCCAAACCATCCATAACAGGTAGCCCCACAGAAAGGGTGTTCTTTTAAGATAACAATAGGCGTCGACATTACTACCGTCTTTCTTTTACTAAAATAATAGCTCATTAACTCACAAAAGCAAAGGGCCTTTCCTTTTATTGCACAGGCATCTCCTCCAGATTACCACCTGTTTGAGATAAACCAACAAAAAATGGTTGCACACCTTATGTTATGAACATAAGCAATATATGGCCAAATAATTATAATCCTTCTAGGATAAATGGATTAAGTTTGTCAAGGGTAGGAGGCTCAAGCCGCTGGCCAGGTTTACCTTGGTCTTCCGAGGGAGGATCAACTTGCGGGTAAGGTTTCGCCAAATCACCATCCAGTGGCAGCTGTGACTTGATTTTATCAAGAGGCGGCGGCGGCGGCTCCAGCCGCTGGTATTTAGGCTTATTTTTCACCAGGAGAAGGTAAGTGGTGCAGTACCAAAACAACAGTATTCTACTTTGAGCCATCACTGTATCTCCAACATGAGTTCCCCCGAAAGAGAGCCGCTCTAAAGCCTGTAAAAAGATAAAGAAATAGAATAAAATAAGAATTAATTAAGCATTCATATTGAACCACATAACCAGACACTCTTCAATATCACTCACAAAACCCAGAACTCTGAAGAGCAGGTTGATCCCAGTGCTTTGGTACGATTAGTAATCAACTATAAAAAGACCTTACCAGGCTGTGACAAATTTTTGGTAACTGAAGAAGTCAGGCAGCAAGTTTTAGACTCCTACTAGTTCAAATTCACTGCAGTATCAAAACCTTAGATTTCTCAAAGCCTAAATGGCCTGGGAAAGGATATTTATGAGAAAAAAGGACAACACATTCACACCCCCCCCCCAACAAAAAAAAAAAAGAGTTAGTTTAATCAATGTCACTAGATCTTATTCAAAACCCAACCCTTGTTTTAACATGATAGAAAAGTATATTCAAAGAACCATCATATAGCATCCATTTGGCAATAAACTAATCTTAAAGAATAAATATTACAAGTATGACGGTGAAACATATAGTTAGAAGAATCTAGCATTATGGTAATCATTTTCTATATATATTAACACATTATGTGCCTCACATAGCATTTACAACCCCTAGCCCCTGAACCATTCTATCACACAAATTTAAAGCACTTCAGTACACACTCTGGTCTGCAAAATATAAGGACTTTCTCTTTGATGATATTTAGTTTGTTCATCTGTCGAAATAATGTAGTAGATTAAAATAGGAGTCACGTTCTTTCTCACCTGCTCTCCAGATTGTATATCAAACGAATCCTGGGAATAAAATTGAAGCCCATTAAATTCATTAATGCAAAGCCCTTGAAATGCCCTGAAAATACAAGCAAATGATATAATTATACTTGGTCGAGGGAAAAACGTAAGAACTATCCAAGCTCATAATCCATTCACCTTGCATGAAATTCATATAACTCTCTCATACAGGGAATAAAGAATGTACTTACCATCTAATGAGAGAAATACGAGGGATCCAACGAAAGATAATTGGTGTGTTCTCTGCATTAACATAATAGCCTCCAAACACAATGAAAACTGTCATAAGAGATGGGCCTAAGGCCATTGCCGCTTCTGTGGTTGGAACCATAGACCCCACAGTTAGACCCATCGCAGATGCAGCAAATGACTCCACTGTTACAATTCCGCAAAATTTTCCAAATCTAGAAAGTTAAATTTTTATATCAGTACCAGCAAGTTTTCTGGTTAGCCACCACAAGTTTTCCTCTTGCATCCCATGCCTAGTTTCTTGGACATAAAATTTCGTAATTTCAATACAAGAAAATTTCACCAGCAAAACATAACAGAGTTAACAATAAAATTATACCTGTAGAGTGCAACCAAACACCAGATCTAACGAGTCATGGTTTATATTCAGAAAGCAAAATTACAATCCATGAATTCAATTCAAGCCCTTACCAAGGTTGAAGCTATAGCACTAATCCATGAATTCAATTCAAGCCCTTACCAAGGTTGAAGATGTAGCGCTAAAGCCGTAATAGAGATGTATAGGCTTCGTAATAAGGTTGAATTGCAGTATAGAAAGATTATTCTAACCATATCAAGTGATAGGGTTGTTTCCCTGTAGCAAAGTCACTGACAGGGAAGGTTACAAGAAAAGCTGACAAGAAGGTGGGAAAGAGAGAGGAAAGACACTGGCTATAGGAACATATTATTAAAATATCGTACAAATGTTACCTATTATCATCTAGTAAAGCTAAATGATACTATTATTCAATTAAAATACATCTTTATCAACTAGTGTATGGAATGCAACAGAAATTTTCTATCCCTAACCCTTTTTTTTCTTTCCCGAGCATTGTGCAGGCTCAACAAGGTACTTGAAATATGAGACAAACCCTTTATTTGTTATAAGTCTTATGTCTTTCTAGAGGTAAACTTCTTTTCTGCACTGCGCAGGGTTCCATTACCAAACCAAACCAAACCAAGTCTTTTCCCACTAGGTGGGGTCGGCTATATGGATTTGTCAACGCCAATTAGATCTATTTAGGGGCATGTCATCCGATAAATCTAGGTAGGTTAGGTCATGTTTAATGGTTTCTTTCCAGCTTCTCTTAGGTCTTCCTCTACCTCTCCTACTCTTAGCAATCTCTATACTTTCATACCTTCTAACAGGTGCCTCTGCTGGACGCCTTCTAACATGGCCAAACCATCTTAATCGGTTTTCTCTCATTTTATCTTCAATCGGTGCTATTTCTAATTTGCCCCTAATCTCCTCGTTCCTAATCTTATCTTTTCTTGTAATCCCGCACATCCACCTTAGCATCCTCATCTCTGCAACTGCCATCTTCTGACCATAATTATGCTTTACTGCCCAACACTCTGATCCATATAGCAGCGCTGGTCTAACCGCTACCTTATAATATTTTCCCTTCACCTTGAGGGGAATTTTTCGGCTGCACAAAACCCCCGAAGCACTTCTCCATTTGGTCCACCCAGCTTGAATCCTGTGACTTACATCAATATCAATCCCTCCATCTTGTTGCATCATAGATCCAAGGTACCTAAATTTATCTTTCTCTACAATCTTTTGTGTGCCTAAACTTACTTCTATACTATCCGTTATCCTACTTTGACTAAACTTACATTCCATATATTCCGTCTTGCATCGGCTTAGCCTAAACCCTTTTGTCTCTAACATATCCCGCCACAATTCTAGCTTAGCATTCACTCCTTCTCTCATCTCATCTACTAAAACAATATCATCTGCAAATAACATACACCACGGCACCTCATCCTGAATATGTCTTGTAATCTCATCCATAACTAAAGCAAACAAGTACGGGCTTAACGTTAAGCCTTATGTAAACCAATCGTGATAGGGAACTCATTAGTCTCTCCACCAGTCGTCCGTATAGATGTCATGCTCTATCATACATGTCCTTTATCGCCTCAATATATGCAACACACGCTCCTTTCTTTTCCAATACTCTCCATAGAATCTCCCTAGGAACCCGATCATATGCCTTCTCTAAATCGATGAACACCATATGTAAATCTTTTTGACATTCTCTATACTGTTCCATTAACCTCCTCAAGAGAAAGATAACCTCCATGGTTGATCTTCCAGGCATGAAACCAGATTGGTTCTCTGAAACGTTTGTTGTCCTTCTTAGTCTTCTCTCAATAACTCTCTTCCATAATTTCATCGTATGGCTCATCAATTTAATTCCGCGGTAGTTCGTACAGTTCCGAATATCTCCTTTGTTCTTGTATATGGGTATAAGGATACTTTTCCTCCATGCATCAGGCATCTTCTTGCTCTTTAGCACTACATTAAAAAATTCTATCAACCAACTTATGCCATCCTCTCCTAAGCACCTCCAAACCTCAATAGGGATACCATCTGGCCCGCTTTCCCATTCTTCATCCTTTTTAATACTTCTTTTACTTCTTCCCTACTGATTCTCCTATAGAACATAAAATTTAATTCTTCCCTAAAAGTGGTAAACTGCCCCAAATGTATGTCACTACTACTACTTTCGTTAAATAACTTGTAGAAGTAGCTCTTCCAACGCTCCTTTATCTCCTCTTCCTTTACTAATACCTTTTCATCCTCATCCTTAATGCATTTAACTTGGTTTAAATCCTTGGTCCGTCTATCTCTAGATTTAGCAAGCTTGAATATCTCTCTTTTGCCCTCCTTAGTGTCAAGTCGCCTATATAAATCCTCAAATGTCTTTGCCTTAGCCTCGCTAACTACCTTTTTAGTTTCTCTTCTAGCTTCTCTATACCTTTCCAAGTTCGCTTTATTTCGGTCGTTTTGCCAAGATTTAAAACACTCTCTTTTAACTCTTATCTTGTCTTGGACAACCTCGTTCCACCACCATGCGTCTTTCTGTGCCGGAGCATTCCCTTTGGATTCTCCTAAGACTTCTTTCCCTACCATCCTAATACACTTTGCTACCTTATCTCACATAATATTTGCACTCTCATTTAACGTCCAAATGTTTTCCTCTAGTACTCTTTCCCTGAATGCTGCTTGCTTATCACCTTTTAAGTTCCACCATTTAGTCTTTGAGCATCTATACGACTTCTTTTTTTTAGCCCACCTTTGAAGCTGCACATCTATGACCAACAACCTATGTTGGACAGTCAAACTCTCCCCTGGTATAGCTTTACAATCTTTACAAGCTACATGGTCTCTTTCCCTAGTTAAGAAGAAGTCAATCTGTGTCTTTGAGGAGCCACTCTTATAAGTCACCAAATGTTCCTCTCTCTTCCTAAAAAAGGTGTTCGTCACCATGAGATCATAAGCCACTGCAAACTCCAAAATATCCTTCCCTTCTTCATTTCTATCACCGTAACCATATCCCCCGTGTACTCCTATGTATCCATCTATGTCGCGTCCTATATGATCGTTCAAATCTCCTCCTATGAAGACCATCTCTCCTTGAGGTATCTCTAATAGCATTCTTTCCAAGTCTTCCCAAAACTTCTCCTTATGTACATCTCCTAAGCCCACCTGGGAAGCATAAGCACTAATTACGTTTACTATCTCTTCTCCTAACACTAACTTAATTGCAATAATCCTATCTCCACAGCATTTCACATTAACTATATCTTCCTTTAGGTCCTTACTTACTACTATGCCGACCCCATTTCTCGATCTATTAAGTCCCGTATACCATAACTTATACCCAGTCCTCTCAATCTCTTTAGCTTTCTGTCCCACCCACTTTGTCTCTTGCAAGCAAGCAATTGCGATTCTTCTCCTTTCCATTGTATCTACCATTTCCATAAGTTTCCCAGTTAAGCTCCCAATATTCCAAGTACCTAATCTCAGCCTTCTATTTTGGACTAGCTTCCTTGCTTCCCCCACTCGTCCAGGAAAGTGCGAGGACCCTTGCCTATTTAACACCGCACCCGGGCGCCGATGCAGCGGTCCTTGCTTATTTAATATTATACTCAGACCATACAGCGTGTCGCTAAGTAGGGAACACCCCCACGAAATCTCATTAGGTGTCAGAAAATCCATAAAAAAATTCGACAAAGTTTTACGTTGGCTGTCGACTACCTAACACAACCCTCCTTCTTTATCCAGGCTTGGGACCGGCCATGAAAAAAAACATAGGCGGAGTTGCAGGGTTCCATTACCAATGTCATAAAAAACTGAGGCAGAAGTTCGAAGAAAATTTAAGTCTTAGGTTGCATTTCAATCTGTGGATTTGGATAAGAATGGATTTAAAAACTTCAAATTATTGGAGGGATTTCCCTAGATTTTAAATCTGCATGTGATTTGGCCATCCAAACTGGACAATGAATTTGAAGGTGTAGATTTCAAATCCACACTACTACAAATACCTAAATCCAAATGTACTTTCAATGCTCTTCTGGAAGGGGTTCAAATTAGTCAATCTTCATGGCATGGATGCAGCATTTACAACATTGCTGGCTATTACATGCTTTACACTACAATTTCTTGTACTACGTCCCATTTTTAAGAAAACCAAAACCTGGGGTTATATGCTGTTGATTTCTTAAAAATGCTACCTTTTGCTCTAGATATGCTTATAACTGATATTTTGTCCGACAAGGAAGCAAATTTCACTAAATATGATATATTGGAGAAATTTAGGTGGCATTTGGTCTACTTTTTTGTTTTCTATTTTCTGTTTTCATTTTATGTGTTAAAAATCTCAAAACGAGAAAACAAAAATACTCTGTTTTCCTTATTTTGAGATTTTCTCTGTTTTTTTGTTAAAAACCCTCAAAACGACTTTTTATTATTTTTCATTTCATGTGTAAACTCATTTTTAGTTTTTGAAAATAAAATTTGAAAACACAAGTAACCAAATGAATTTTGAGCTGTTTTTTTTATTTTCAAATATACAAAATGAAAAATGAGCTCAAAACAGAAAATAGAAAACAAGAATAGAAAATAAAAAAATAAACCAAATGACCACTTAGTAATCAGAAAACGTTTTCATATGAAGTAATATATGATTAAAATAATCATATACATAACCTACATGCATTATGCATGCATTTGAGTATGTTTGTGCAATCACCTTCTTGACAGTGGAACTCACCATATCAACAGTTGATATTCATACTTACCCCCCCCAAAAAAAAAAAGTTGATATTCGTCAATCAAGATTGAGCAAGTGACGTTAGCATTTGAGTATGTACACAGTTTTTAATTATTTTTATCATTTCTAGTTTTCTATAAATAGATCAAACCAAAGTATCATAGGGAATGGGCAAACCCATTAAAATTGTTTTTTCTATGACGAAATTTATCAGAATTTTCAATCATTCCTGCAGTCCTGTCTGTTGTAGTACTTTTCCACATTGGCAAAGTAGGCTCCACTACTGAATATTAAGGAAAACATATAAAATAGTATTCCCCAGCTGTATTTTAGATCAGACAATCAAACTAGTCCAGTTAGATAACTAGGATCACTCACCTGGACAAAGTCGGATGAAGACCAGCCATTGGGTACAGAATGGTTCCAAATAGTAATGGGAATGCTGCTCCAACAGGGATTTCAGCTAACAACTTAGAAAGCAGATATGGAGATAATGAATAAGAACCTTTTGCACGCTCCCTATCAACAATTGCACGTTCCTTGGGAAAGATGCCCCCAGTCTTCGTGAGGGCAGCCATTGCTGTATTTATAGCTGCAACCTAAGGGACAAAAGGGATGAAACTGAGAATATAAACCAAGATCCTTATTCTTAAACACAAGCCCCATTTCATATGATATTCTAAGAATCATAGTTTTTGAAAATGAAGGCTTTTGGAAATATCCCTACCTCACCTTGGTAAAACAACAAAAGGAATGAAAACCCCAGCAAGCAATTTCAACAGAGTATTTTCCCAGTTCATTTATTCTTTTCTTCTCTCTCTCTCTCTCTCTTATTTTATTTTTTATTTTTTGGTTATGTCAAAACATGGACTTAAAAAAAACAGTACTCAGGCTAGAAGTAAGAGCTGTACAGCTGTATATCAACACTTACTGACACATTCAAGATCTACAAAACTAATTATACCTAACCATTGATGTAATCCTCGCAATGCCTAATTGCGTAGCAGACAAAGTCATTCACTTGACCAAATCCTCACCTCACTAGCCACGATAAACCTATCCCCCTCCATCAACCCAACAAGACACATTACTATAATTGTTCACCATAGTAATAACCTTTGCTCTCTCTCTCTCTCTCTCTCTCTCTATATATATATATATATATATATAAACAACCCTAAATCTCATCTCACTCATCTCCAATGATTTCCACCATTGATGACACTACATTATTCTCAGATGCTCCATCCTCAACTGAGACCTCAACCCTCCACATCTAACTCCACAAAGAGTGTTGATCGTCTCCCGTGGCTCAAGGAAAACTAGTACTCAGAACAACCAATAGATCATTGATGCTACATCTCAACATGAGGGAGAGCACCCCTCTACATCGGACCAGCGCCTACCAAGCCCTTACGATGGAGATTGCCGCCTTCCAACGGTCAAGTAGGTCATGCTAGTAGCTATTCTAACCCTCCAACATCGCTAGGCACCAACTTTGTCACCCATTATATTTGACACCAGCCACTCTTGCCAATTGTAGACATCACATTTTGTTCCTACCAGCCGAATGTTGTGATTTTGACTCTGAATTGAAAATTGGCATAAAAATCATTCTATCATTATTCTTAGATATCATATGTATCATCCCGGGAGTTTTAGAACACCCGATTCCAGAATTCCATAATCCCAACACACCATTCACATTTTGGCACATTTTAATGAGACAAAATCAAATGAGAGCAAGGATCTACATTTCAGCTCACATAGTGATGAACATTCACGGGAATACCCAAAGCATACTGCTGAACCAAACCATCAAGTTAGAATCACCAAATACCCAATCCAAAAAAGCATTGACACACCCGCCAAAAATGGCCTCCACCGACCCATGCTAATATAGGGAGATCCTATCAGGGGCTGCCAATTCAACTTCGATAGTCACAAAACTTTATGTGAGCCTCACCGATATTTTTACAGACAAACTCATCAAGTCAGAATTACCAAATTCTGGAAGCCATCTCGATATGCGTGCCAAAATTGTCAATACTGACATGGTTGCCAATTTATTAATCCAGGCATCAATCTAAGGTCCATTGAACTTCTCATAAGCCAAAACGGTAGTATGACTTGCCTCACATATCACTGGTTAAAAGAATTTATCGTATTGTAGGGTCCCTCACCAACTTGGTCCATTTTTGTGCGACAATTTTCAAAGGATCAGAAGTTAACCTCTGGGAATTAGATTTTGCCATAACTTTGAACTAGAAAACCTTGATAAATTTTATTTGCACTCAAAATGTCCAATTCGTGATTCGATATCCCCAAAAGCATAGATCCTTAGCGAGATAACCTGAGCAACAAGAGACTTGACTCATTAAAGCAACCACCAAAAGAAGGCAAACCCCTAGCTCCACCACCAAGGGAGGTCGACCCAAGGTGTAAGGCTCCCCTACTCTTCCCTTTGGCACACTATGTTGCCTTGCTCTATGCCCTCGTGCTACTTTATCCAGCTGGGCAGTCTTATTTAGCATTTGTGCACTGTGCAATACTATTAAGTAAACGTAATACAGTATAACCTCAATAAATTAATACTCAATTAAATAATATTTTAAGCCGGTTCTGACTTGGGACCAATGTGGTTGTAAAGAAGCCCTACAACACATAAGAGTAGGAGCCTCAACCTTAAAACCTAAGTGTTAAGACGAGGGAAGTCCATCTCTTATATAGAAAAAATAACTTTTCTTATGGACCGATGTGGGATAACTTCTAACAGCCTCCCTCACGCTAGTCTGCATGAACATAGGCATAGCGTGGACTGTGGTTAGGTCAAGTTGAAAACTCACTCCAATACCATATAAAGAAGCCCAACTACATATAAAAGTAGAGATCTCAACCTTAAAACCTAGGTGTTAAAGTAAGTAAAGTTCATATCTTATATGAGAGAAATAACTTTTCTTATGAGTCGATGTAGGGCATCTTCTACTATTGGTAAATTAATAATTCGCTAAATTTATGAGATAATACATTTGGGGGGAAAAAAAAGCACACATAGGTCCCACTTGATATATAAATTAACTAGCAAAAACCCGTGCTTACAACACTCTGAACAAAATTAGTATTAAGTTTCTTATATAATTATAACTTTGTACAAAAAGTTTAAATCGAAAAAATATGATAATCCACGAGTTTTAATTTTCTCTCCAAAACTTTAAACCCTAACAGTTACTATATGTGTTTTGGTTTCACTCTCTCTCCAATTAATTTTTGAAGTACCATTAAAGAAAACACAAATCATGGTACTTTAATTTGGAAGGTTTTAACTTCATAAAAACCATAATTGGACGGAATTTAAGTTGACAATTTTGATTTACATATAATCTCCACACTTGAATATGGTGAAATTTAAAATGTCCAAACTGTTCTGTGAGATAGATGGTAGTAAAATCCACTAAAATAAGAATTGAGCGGGAAGTTAAAAATATAAAAATAATCTCAATCGTTGAATAAAAGAAAAAATGATTTTTAGCTGTTGGATCTTATGTTGTAAGAGGCACATTTTCAAAAATCATCCTCTTTTATTATATAGATGATCTCCTTATACATTGAAATTATATATATACATGACACTTGTGTCGCTCAGACTCGTCTATTTGACAAGGAGTACTCGTGTCAATGCAACACGATCATGATGTAGGTATGGGATTTGAGTTTGACGCGCCTAATTTACCTTGGATACGGCTGTATTGCCGCGAAGCTCAAATCTGCCATTTTTTGTTGTCTGCCATTGCTAAAACTTGAAAGCTTGAAGGAGACGATGAGAAAAGAAGATGCAGCTGAGAGGAGACTAAAAGCATTACAATTGGACGTTTGGGATCTTCTTGAGCAGGTCTGCATAAAGTTAATTACAAAAATGTAGTGTTTTGACTATTATACCCCTAATAAATGGAGAAGGCCAAGAAGCTGGATGGTTGGGATCTTGTTGAGTGGGTCATTGTAAGGCTAATTACAAAAATATAGTGGTTTGACTATTATGTCCCTAATAAATGGAGAAGGTTGAAAGGCATGGAAAATAGGTTATTATGATTCAACCTACACTAGCATGAAAAACCCATTGGAAAAGCCAAATTTATGTATAGGCTATCAAGTGTCGAGTTCTCAGTTGAATAATAAAAAAAATATGTAAAAAATACTATTTTTTATTTTTTGAAAAATAAACTTAATGAATTTTTGAGTATATTAAATTATATTTTTATGTGATTTATCATATTAGATCCTAAAAGAAAAATGACATCCTATATTATTTTCAAAATAAAAAAAAAATGTGTTTCAAACTTTCAATAACTAAAAATTACATAGATCACAAAAATAAAAATGTATGTATTTAAAATTTTCAAAATAAAAATAAGATAAATTTATGTCGTATCCCCATATCTATATCCACAATTTAGACACTTTTTTAGTCAAGTCTCTGTATCCTAAAATATAAATAATAGGCGAATCTGACATCCGGATATGTACCCAAGTCCGATACCCACACCCGAGTTCGAGCAACATAGCATGACACAGTTAAGAGGGCCTCTGTAAAATATAACTTCAATATTACTTGTTTCCTCTTAAAATTGATGTCTTGAACATCATCTCTAACTTTTCTTAGTGCATTAAGAAGTTTTAGTGCAGTGCTCTCGTATTGCAAGAGAAAATTATGCAATGTGATTGTTGCTTGGAGTGCATCTTTGCACGAGATAGACTCTAGTATAGAACTATCGTTTTCAACTTCATCTTTTTTTGTCATTTCCTATGACATTCTCAAATAATTTGCTCTTCACTTAACAGCTCTGAACTTAAAAAATCTCCAAGGTAGTTTAAAAGATACTCAACATCCACTGTATCATGATACTTCAACTCTTTGATTAGAACATGCAATTGTTAAACTGTAGTTTTCATATAATTACACTTATGAACTTGTTTTGGTTAAACAAAATACATATAATAATGATAATTCATAATTTGGTAATTACGTAATATTCGTATAATCACAAAGTTCAATATTTTGGAAAAAAATTACCATGATAAATTAATATTTATTAATTTATACAAAAATTAATTTATTAATTAAATAATATCTCGATTAATTAATAAATTTTCCTAGCCCCAAATGTATTAATTTATAGAGTTTAATTGTATATGCAAATATGTCCTGCAAATATATATATTTAGCAAAAAAGTCAACAATGACTCATTTTGTAGAATTGTTTGCAAAGCAAGTAGAAAAAATTGTATTTAGTTGAAATGCCTAGAAATAGGAGTCACCATCAATCACTTTTCACCATCACTTTCCAAGCAGAAATCTCTCTTAAAGGTGCACTAATAACTGAGGAGGTGCCCAAGCAGTCAGAACTAGATATCGTAGTTCCGAAACAACCGTCACATCAGTGTAACTCTCCTCTGTCTATGACCTAATTCATGATTGAATATGGTCACTATTGGGATAATTATGATAATTAGATATTGTTGGATATAAAGACTCCTAGATATTTATTTATCTTCTAGAATATTCTAATTTTGTTGGTTTCCTAATTGTATTCAAATTTTTTGGCTACAAATATAATATGAGAGAAGGGGAAATAATCACTCTCTCTCTTGCTCAAATTCTTTTTTCTCTCTCAACTTGGAATTAAATTTGTTGTTCGAGACAGAGGGGGGGAGGGAACAAGCCTACTGCAGCAAACCTAGCTGCCAAGTAGTTTTTCTCACCCCCAGTGACCTTTTCGACTACTGACATCAACACTTACCACCACCAACAGGAACGACTCCTTTAAATGATCACCATCGGTTAAGTTCGACCATTGAGGGTTATATTGCGTGTCCTCACGTCCTAGGATTATCATTTGTTGTAAATCTCATACACCACAACTTTGGTCGTGCATGTTAACACATAAGCCTTCCTCATCCCCCCATCGGCTTCTCATTGTGGCCATCCGATGTAGGGCTACTTATTTCCCCTATTGGTTTGACATTTTGATTGCTCATGACTCACCTTTCATTTGTTTTGCAGTTGTGGTACCTCGATTGTTCAATATCATAATTGTGCTTAGCTAGTGATCTCCGATGATCATCGCCTTATATTGAACAACTTCTAGATGTCTTTAGTGTGTCCATTTCTCGCTAGGATTAATGTCTCTTAGCTCGTTCTTTGTTTCTTCAAGCTTCTTCTTCGTTGAAGCACTCCTGTGAACACAAACACTATTTGGATGACTTTGTTGATTGGTGTTCATCCATTGCTCACTCCTAGCTCGTTGTCTACTATTGTTTGATCGTTGTTGGCTTTAGGATTTATACACAGCCACCAACCTACTATTCTTGTTTGTGAAAATAAATTATTGCATTGTTGTTTGGTTTTCTACAACATTATTTGTCCCTAGTTCATTTGCAGTTGTGTTTTTTTTTTTGGGGGGGGGGGGGTTGTTGCTTGGATCTGTTATGGACCATTACTTCTGAAGTTAAGGATCCCAGAGGGCATCATTACGATCCTTTTTGTTCCTATTGATAGTCTTCCATAATCTATTTCATGAGAGAAGTTGAATGTCACCTGTTATTTGACATGGTTTGCTGCTGTTCGGATTTTTTTGATTAGTTGACAGATGACACACTACATTAAGGATTCTCCACCGAACTCCAAGTCTTCTATCTATCCATAATGGCGTGTTCCAAATGCTAGTATTATGAGTTTGTTGCGGCATAGCTTCGAACCTTTTGGATTACTTACTATTGCTTTGTGAGAAACCTCAAAAACTACTTGGAACTCTTTGGCGTCTTCATTCCCTCAAAGGACTAATATTTAGGAGATATTTAAGGCTTATGAGCAGTTATTCTCCTTTCAACAGGGTGATTGTCCACTATCTAAGTATTATAGTACCTTTAAGGCACTTGGTGCTCAACTGTTACAGTTTCGTCCTTTCCCAAGAGTAAGTCTAAGATAATGTGACAATAGGATGAATTTATGACAATTTTACTTCTTACCAAACTTAATGATAATATTTGTCGTTACCAATGGTTTTGATTTCACCGGTTTAATGTCTATTAATGTTCATGTATATATGTAGGTGTTCAATAATGTGGAACTATCTAGATTATGGGTAATCTGAACATGCTATGGGTAATCTGAAAAGACACCCATGCACATGTATGTATATGTATTCACAGATTGTTCAATTGTGCATGAAAATTTTCTCAATAAAATTCAAGTTTTTTATCATAGTATCAGAGTGTCAACTCTAAGTCTCTGTGTGTGTCATCAATTCATCGTCCTGTGTGTGTCAAACACTGTAAAGCAGAAGGTTTCTATTCAACGTTGATGCCGGAAACCAAAAGGTTCCTATTCAACGTTGACGCCGAAAGCGAGGACTCATTGCCTCTGTCAAACGTAGGTCACTTATTGGTTGTTGTTTCAACGATTGATATAGCTCGATGAAGTCATTGTAGTCAAGCGACCATAGTTAGAGAACTGCCGTCACCAAAAACTGTTGCACGCGCTGTCACGTGCCTCCAGTCCATCTATGCGTGGGCCTCGCGCCTCCCTTCGTGCCGCCCATGTGAGCACGCAACTCATTGGCAAGCTGCTGGACTTTGCAATGTACTCACCTGGTTCTGGCGAACTCCCCAAGCATCTTTGTTTGCTGTTTTTGAAATGTTTTCTTATCACCTCCATTTCATAGTCCATCTCCCATACTAGTGCTAATGTTCTTTGGCTTCCATGGCTTCAGAAACTCTTGTTAGACAGAAGATGATTGGTAGTTTAGTCCCCATACCCCAACAATTAACAACTCGGAAATTGAATGAAACAAATTACATTCAATGGTCTAAGACTAATAAAATTACGTTGATCGGGTATGAAAAACAAAAACATTTGACTGAGTTTAGACCTTCTGAAATGGATCCCAAATTTGATACCTAGGTCCAAGAGGATGCTCATTCGGTTAGTTTGTTGTGGAATTCCATAAAACCTCACATAGCTTATATATGTACTCATCTTGACACATATAAAAACATAGGAGAATATGTTCATTTATTGTTCTCTAGTAATCTCACCTGCCTGTATGATTTGTCATTTAAGTTCTTTCAGCTGTAATAGTCAAGCACACTGGTTACTGAATACTTTACTTCCCTGGAGCGTGTTCTTGAAGAGTTGAATTCCCCTCAACCTTTATCTACATATATTAATGTGATGCAAAAACGACGAGAGCAAAAGGTTGCACTTCGATTTCTTATTGGATTGGATCCAAAATTTAGGCCAATTAAAGCCCACATACTTAGTGGAGCTTCCCTCCCCTCGTTTGCAGAAACTTACTCTCGAGTTATGAGAGATACCTCTCGAGATTCATCCACTATTACAAATGCTACACGATTTATCCTAATCAGTAAAACATTTTCAGATGATGTTATCAGACTTTTTACTCATCTAGTGATCGTGGAACTCGTAAGGGTCTTGGTCATGGTCATGGTCATGGTCGTGGAGGATGTAGTATGAGACCTAAACGTTCTAATTGTAATTGTGTTGGACATGTTAGGAAAAATTGTTGGGATCTTCATGGAATTCATGTGGCTCATACAGCTTCATCTGATGCTCCTGTCTCCATAGAGAAGCCTACTACCAGTACGAATGCTACACTCCTGTCTCTACAAAGAAGCCTACTATCAATACGAATGCTACACCACCCACAGTAACACTTTTAGGAGATGAATATGCCAAATTCCTTTAGTATCAAATGGCTCATCAAGCATCTCTTCCCACAGCTTCTTTAGCACATTGAGGTAATCCTACTACTTGTGTGTTTACCTCTTCACATACACCTTGAATTCTTGATTCTAGTGTCTCAGATCATATGTCTAATACCTCTTCATTATTATCCAATATTCAGTGCCCTTCCACTTCAAACATTATCACAACTAATGATTCATCTAGGCCAGTCAAGGGTATTGGTACAGCTTTTCTAGCTCCTTACTTACCTTTCATCTTCTGTGTTATTTGTTCCATCATTGTCTTTTAATCTTCTGTCTGTCAGCAAACTCACTAAACAGCTAATTTGTTCACTGACATTCTTTCCTGATTTTATGGTCATTCAAGATTTGAAGACAAGGAAGAAAATTGAAGAAGGGCATGAAGCTCAGGGACTATTATCTAGCTACTCCATTTACTATCTCATCTACCACTTGCTCTATTATTGCGTCTCCTATTGAGATCCATTGTTGTCTTAATTTTCTACCTTTTGATAGATTAAAATCTATGGTCCCTACTTTAAGTCAATTTCTGTTGTTAAATTGTGAGTCTTATTAGTTAAAAAAACATCACTATACTTCCTTTAGTCCTTGAGTCAATAATGGGGCATTAAGTCCTTTTCATTTGGTCCACTCGAATGTATGGGGGCCGAGTCAAGTTGTTACCAAATTGAGTTTTAAGTACTTTGTTACTTTCATTGATAACTTTTCAAAACTTACATGGGTTTACTGAATGAATGATCATTATGAGTTATTTATCTATCTTTTAAGACTTTTGTACTGAAATTATAACACAATTGTGTCTATCAAGATAATCTGTAGTGATAATGCAAAAGAGTATTTTTCTAAACCTTTCGCTGATTTTATGACCTCTTTTGGCATGCTCCACCAGTCTTCTTGCTCTCGTACTCCAAAACAAAATAGAGTTGTAAAGAGAAAGAATTTACATCTTGTTGAAACATTCCAGTGTTTGCTGTTCTACATGCATGTTCCTAAGACTTTTTGAGGTGACGCTATTCTCACTGCATGTTAATCAATAGAATGCCATCTTCTATCCTACAGGGTCGCTCTCCTTATTCTATCTTGTTTCCCCAAACATCTCCATTTTCTCTTCCTCCACGTATCTTTGAGTGTGTTGCCTTTGTGCACAACTTGATAGTGGAACTGACAAATTAGAGCCCCGTGCTCTTAAGTATGTCTTTTTTGTGTATTCTCGATTACAAAAAAGTTATTGGTGTTACTGTCCTCCTCTTCATCGATATTTTGTGAGTGCTAATGTCTTATTCTTTAAAACTACACCATTCTTTTCTAATACTCGGTCTCTATCTGAATTGAATGAGAGTCTTCCATTACCCGTGATTTCCCCTTTTCATCTCTCTCATTCTAATCTACAGATCTATATTAGATGGCGGGCAGCTGTTGAGTCCTCCCATGATGCTTCTGCCACTCTATCTTGTCCTACCCAGTCTTCAAATCCTTCTCCTAAATCGAAACCTAGTGACCTTGATCTTTCAGTTACTCTCCCAAAAGGTAAGAGTACTTGCACTTCTCATCTCATTTCTAGCTTTGTTTCTTATACGACTCTATCTCACTCTTATCATGCCTTTGTTACATCTCTCTACTCTTTCCATTTCTAATACTATGTCTAAAGCCTTGTCTCATTCTGGATGGCATGCTACCATAGAAAAAGAAATGTCTATTCTCTGAGCCAATGAAACTTGGGGTTTGGTAGTTCTTCCTTCTGGGAAGTCAGCTGTTGAGTGTCGATGGGTGTATAATGTTAAAGTTCACCCTGATGACTCTATTGATCATTTGAAAGCACGGTTAGTTGTTAAAAGATACAATCAAATTTATGGGCTTGATTTTTTAGAGACCTTCTCTCTTGTGGCTAAAATTGCATCAATTCGTCTTCTCATTTCATTTGCTACTGTGTTTCACTAGCCTCTTCATCAGCTGGATATCAAAAATGCTTTCCTTCATGGTAATCTTGCTAAAGAAGCGTATATGGAGCAACCACCTAAGTTTGTTGCTTAGGAGGAGTCTGGCTTAGTCTGTAAATTAAAAAAACCATTATATGACTTAAAGCAATCCCCTCAAGCATGCTTTGGCAGATTTAGTGATGTTGTGATGGATTTTGGACTAACACGGTATGGTGTTAATCATTCAGTATTCTATCGACATTCTTATGAAGCAAAGCTATGGTTGTTAGTATATGTGGATGATATTGTGATCCAGGGAATGATACACAAGGTATTCATGATTTGAAAATGTTTCTTCATATTATGTTCTAAACCAAAGACCTGGATTCATTGAAGTACTTTTTGGGCATTAAAATTGCAGGATCACACACAGGTATTGCTCTTTCCCAAAGGAAACATGTGTATTTGATTTGTTGTCAGAGACAGGCATGTTGGAAGTCAAACCAATTGATATTGCAATAGATCCAAATACTAAACTCCTTGCGGATAAGAGAGAATTATTTGATGCTCCTAACCGATATCGCAGACTATTCGGAAAATTCAATCATCTGACAGTTACATGGTCAGATATCACATCTACTATAAGTATAGTCAACCAATTTCTTGATGCACCTCGCTCTAGTCATTAGGATGCAATTATTTGTATTTTAAGGTATCTAAAAAGTGCACCAGAATGTGATTTATTATATTGAGATAATGGCCATACTCTTGTTCAAGGATATACAGATGCAAATTGGATTGGATCTCCATTAGACAATCAACCACCAGATACTGTATCTTTGTGGAAAGAAATCTGGTATCCTAGAAAAGTAAAAAACAAACTGTGGTAGTAAGATCAAATGCAAAGTTAGAATATAGGGCCATAGCATATACATCCTGTGAATTGATTTGGGTATATCATATGCTAAAGGAATTGGGAATTTCTGTATTATAGCCTATTGAGTTGTATTGTGATAATCAAGCTGTTGTCCACATAACCTCTAATCCAGTATTTCATAAGCGAATCAAGCACAATGAAGTTGACTATCACTTTGTCAGAGAAAAGATTTTGCAAAATGTCATCAAAACTAGCCATGTAAAGTCTGAAAATCAATTGGCTGACTTATTCACCAAAGCCTTGGGAGGTGTTAGAATAAGATTTATTTGTAACTGATGTAGGATTGTAAAGAGAGAAATAATCCAAAAAAGAGGAGGAGGAGGTGGAGGAGGAAGAGAGGGGAGAAAGAGGGCAGCAGCTGTAGGGGAAGAATCAATAATCAAAAATATCATTCAAACTAATCTTCTGTTAACCCTAATTAGGGTTTAAATAGAAAACATCATGGGTCTAACACAAAGGCCTAAAATAAAATAAACCTAATACTAAAATAACCCAAAACAAATGGGTCCAAATAATCTCAAATAATATAAACTCATTATCAATAAAACCCAAAGCAAATAGGTCCAAATAATAAACAATAATAATAATAAAAAGAAATAAATTTAAAAATTGATGTCCTCATCAACTCTCTCGGACTGAGAAGAACTCGACCCCGTCGAGTTGAAAACTTGGCACTGTTATCATG
Source organism: Vitellaria paradoxa (assembly GCA_019916065.1). Lineage (NCBI taxonomy): Eukaryota > Viridiplantae > Streptophyta > Magnoliopsida > Ericales > Sapotaceae > Vitellaria > Vitellaria paradoxa. The sequence goes on along the minus strand of CM034237.1, from coordinate 30,559,230 downwards.
TCGCATTTTTCACTTGACAAGACATCTTTGGAGTGGAAGGAAAATGAGGTCCTCAATATCGAATACAGATAGGCACCGCTGAAGAGGTGGAGGAACTGAAACTGGAACCGGAACCGGCATAAAAATATCTCCATAACCTACAGACAATATTTGAGACCCAAAGATGCCTGCACAAGATAACTTCTCCACATTCCAAATTACGACAAAACTTATATCACATGGCAAAGTGAAAAAAAATGCATTGGGAGTAGGATCACAAAGGGTATAGAATGGCCCAACATTTTCGACATGCAAATTTTGGTAAGACGATATGAGGTAGTAAGTAGGCAATGCATAAGTCATCATTAAGTTACATCCATTAAATTCTTCATTCCCATCACTAATATAAGTAGGAAATTTATAATAATTATTACTCAACCCAATTTTTCATTTAATATCAGCATTATCGAAAAGGGGTGGAATACATGGATGAGAATAAGTGACGAGTGATGATGTAACTGAACTTGTCAAATTAGAGTCCCTCAAAGACGGACGAATGGAATGAGACTCAATGATATCGATAGAATAGTGGTAACACATGCCACATGTAACTTGTAAGAAAAATTGTTCAATGTATGCAAGAATGTCTCTGTTTTACACTAGAAATGAGGAGGACTCATGCAATTAAATGATCTCACGGAAGAAAAACTTGGACATAGACTCAAAGAGCTCCTAACGGATGAAGTCACTAAGTAAAACTCTTGAGATGCTTAAATAATATCCCCTGAAAAAGTAACCATCACCAATGATAAAATCTATGCAATCTTGGCGATCATTATTCATGATGTCCTCAAATAAACCAACAAAATCAAGATAAGATGATAGTGGAACCAATTCAACCACTTCAGACACATTTTGAGAATTTGGTGACTCGTCATAATCAAATGCCAAAAGAGAAGAATCAATAAGAGAATCACAAGTGTCAACAGAAACAATAGGGGCGCTAGGTTTAGGAGATGGATGTTGTAAATCAATGGCTTGTATAGGGCACTTTGACTTTGACATAGACTCGTAAGACTCAAATTCATAAGATTTTTCAATTTCTAAAGCTTTGGAATAAGCTTCATTTAATATCTTATGAGTGTATTGCTGAACTACCTAACGGATGCAAGGTCTTAGCCCAAGGACAAATCTAATAATGGCACAAGGCTCATTTTGAAAGTTAGACCACTTCCTAAGAGTTTTAAATTGATCAAAATAGTCATCAACAGAAGAATCCTCCTGTTTAAGACGCATTAACTAAGACCATGCCTTATCTATAAAACTTTTAGAAACAAATCGATCACTCAAAATTTGTTTCATCAAGGCCCATCGAGTAACAGGTCTATGGTATAACTCAACTGTTTGCCAATACTCTCTAGCATAATTGGTAAATCTTGTTTTGGCTAGACGAATACATTGGTCATCAGACAGGTCGTGATAGTCAAATGTATTCAATATCATCTACCCAGTTAAGAAACTCATGAGGATCGATAGTGCCACTAAAATAGGGAGGATCTTTGATGTAAGTTTGATAAATAGAACGAAGTCCTACTTTATTATTCCAATATGATTGGTTTTCGAAATTCATGGTAAAAGGACAGAAGTAATTTTTTTTTAAATGCTAATATTAAAGAAAATTGAAAAAGAAAGTAATAAAAATATAAAATCCTAATACGCTTAAAATAGGAATAACGAATCTAATAAATGAAACTCAACAAATAATTTAGGCAAGCAATGGGTGAGTGAATTTTTTTTTTTTTTTTAAGATGGGCAACAATGAACTAAATTCAAAAGGGAAATAGGAGGTAGGATAAATGAAACAAATGGGCAAGGTTCAAGTTCAAATTTATGCAATTCACGCTGCCATATGACATAAGCATTTATCATAATTAACAATGAGAGAAAAGTACCTAATCCAAACCTTTGCTTCAAACCATGTAAAGTGTTCACTTTTGAAACATTCGAATAAGTAGTCGAGACTGCCTTGTTACTTGAAATTTGCCAAAATAGATTGACAAAGTGTTCTAGAATTCATCGGAAGTCGTCGGAGTTTCGCCGGAAAAGCTACCAGAGGTCGCTGAAGGTCATCGGAGTCACCTGGGAGTTCGCCGGAGGCAGGTTGTGCTGCTGGACTTCGTCGGAGGTCGCCGGAAAAGTCGCCGGAGGTCACCATCCGGTTGCCGGAGGTTGTTGGGGTCACCGGCGAGTTTGCCGAAGGTAGGTGATGCCACTGGTGGGGTTCGCCAGAATTAAATATTAGCAGAGACGCACGAAAACATACTCGAAGGGTTTGAAGGTGCATAAGGCGATGGCGGCAACCGCGGTAACTACTACGGCGACTGCTATTTTTTTTTTTCAGATTATTCCGGCTATTCAATAGTGATGGAGATTGAAAAAAGTTCGTTAGATCTTTGCTCTGATACCAAAGTTGACGTAGGATTGTAAAGAGAAAGAAATAATCAAAGAAGGAGGAGGTGGAGGAGGAAGAGAGGGGAGAAAGAGGGCAGCAGCAGTAGGGAACGAATCAATAATCAAAAATATCATTCAAGCTAATCTTCTGTTAACCCTAATTAGGGTTTAAATAAAAAACATCATGGACCTAACACAAAGGCCTAAAATAAAATAAACCTAATACTAAAATAGTCCAAAACAAATGGATCCAAATAACTTCTAATAATATAAACTCATTATCAATAAAACCCAAAACAAATAGGTCCAAATAATAAATAATAATAATAATAATAAATAAATAAATTTAAAATTTGATGTCCTCATCAGTAACAATCTTGGAACAGATGATATATATGCTCCATCTTGAGGTAGAGTGTTAATGTACATATACATATCTAAGTGTTCAATAATGTGGAACTATCTAGAATTTGGGTAATCTAAACAGACTACTACGGGTACTCTGAAAAGACACCCTTGCACAGGTATACATATGTATTCACAAATTGTTCAATTGTGTATGAAAAATTTCTTAATAAAATTCAAGTCCTTCATCAATGTCCAAGAATAATTCTCTCTCCCCCTAAAAGTAATATCGTTTTACTCATTTTCTTAACCCCGACATAACTCCTCGTCCTCTTCTTGGATGCTTGGTACCCCCTAGTGAAAATCCTAAATCTACCCTGTTTCCAAGACTATTTTTAATGAATATTGATACTTTGTCCTTTTTGTTAATGGTTCTTCTCGTATGACTTGGCTCTTTTTAATGAAAAAGTGTTCTTAAGTTGCCATCCATTGTTTTATGCTTTTACAATGAAATTCTTACTCAATTTGGCAAACCTATCAAAATTATTTGACATGACAATGCCTTATGCTAAATCTATTATGGATCAATTTGTGTTTAGCGAGGCATTATTTATCAAAGGATATGTGCATACATCTCAACAAATGGTGGTGTTGAATGCAAGAATCACCATTTGTTGAATGTTGGCTGTACTCTTCAAATGACTATCAATGTTCCAGAATAATATTAGGATGATGACATCCTAACTGCTCGCTATCTTATTAATTGTATTCAATCAGTCACACTAGGCAATAGATCCTCCTCACTCTTTTACCCTTCTACTACTATATTTTTTCTCATCCCTCGTATCTTTTGTTGTATTGCATTTTTTTGTAACTTAGACCCAAGTTTTGGACAAACTTTCACCTCAAGCTCATCGATGCATTTTAATTGGCTACTCTCGTACTCAGAAGGGTTATCATTGTTACCATCCTCCTCCCCATAGGATCTTTGTTAGTGCTGATGTGACTTCCTCAACTCCACTCCCTATTTTTATCTCAGGGAGATTTGTCTTCCCATTCCTCCTCGTAAGGGGGAGGTTTGCCCTTCTCATGAGGGGGAGTCCTCTATGAGTTCTTTCCTTTGCTGATCTCGTGCTTCTATTCCTTGTTTGCCTTTATCAGTCTATCAATATTATGCTCGTCCTGCTACAATCCCCTCCATACCTATAGATCCTAACCTTGTCCTTCATGTTTCAATTAGGCCTTACAAGTCTATTAGCATCATACTCATCCTTCTCCAGTCCCCTTTGTACCTGTGAATCCTAAGCCGCTTGAGAAACCTAATGATGTTGCATCTAAGTCTCCTAAGGCCACCACCACTAGTGCCTTTGAGCCTGATGATCTTCCAATCACCCTAACAAGATTACATACATGCACCCAACACCCTATTACTTAGTTTACTTATTATCATCACATGTTACCTTGTCTTCAGACATTTGTTTTTGCCTTTGTTTTCTATTTCTATTCCTTCCTGCTATAAGCAAGCAATAAACCAAACCAAACCAAACCAAATTGGTTTGGTTTGGTTTGGTTTATAAGCAAGCAATAATATCACCAAATTGGAAGACAGCGACGAATGAGGAAATGCATGCATTGCATCATAATCACACGAGAACTCACTCCTCTTCCACCTGGGAAGAAGCCTGTAGGGTGCAGTTGCGTGTTCACAGTTAAGTATTCCCCCCCCCCCCCCGGGGGGTAAGTAAGCATTTAATTTTATTACCAAAAAATATATTTTACAATAAGCTCGATACTGCACGCCAGAAGGAGAACACACGCCTAAGGGTAACTCATGGACAAAACCAAATTTATTTCACTTATAGCCCACATGGTTAGGCAAACCCAAATTCCCACATAATATTTAAGTTCAGGCCTAAGGGAATTAATCACAACCTCAAAAATTATAAATTGAACCAAAATGGCCCCATGAACCACCCAAGGCTACCCAAATATAAATTAGAGTAAGTTCATGGGGAGCCCAACACACCTAAACTATCCTTAAGGGTTAGAAACCAAATACAAGCCTAATACATCAAAAGGGTTGAACGTGACTCAATTGGGAAAGAAAATAGAAGTGCTAAGAATGCCCAAACCCAACTAATACAATTCCAACCCAATAGACTCATAGGACCAAACACAAGCAACAAATTGGTATACACAGGCAGGAAGATCACAATTTAAACATTTAGCTGGACCTTTACAGTGCTCAAACCAAACCAAACCAAACCAAACCAAGTCAAACCTTTTCCTACTAGGTCAGGTCGACTATATGAATTTGTCGACGCCAATTAGATTTGTTTAGGGCCATGTCTTTCGATAGATCTAGGTAGGCCAGGTCATGTTTAATAGTTTATTTCCAACTTCTCTTGGGTCTTCCTCTACCTCTACTACTCCTGGCAATCTCCACACTTTCACACCTTTTAATAGGTGCCTCCGCTGGACGCCTTCTAACATGGCCAAACCATCTTAATCGATTTTCTCTCATTTTATCTTTAATCGGTGCTATTCCTATTTTGCCCCTAATCTCCTCGTTCCTAATCCTATCTTTCCTTGTAATCCCGCACATCCACCTTAGCATCCTCATCTCCGCAACTTACATCTTCTGACCATGATTATGCTTTACTGCCCAACACTCTGATCCATATAGGAGGGTTGGTCTAACCGCCACCTTATAATATTTTCCTTTTACCTTAAGGGGGACTTTTCGGTCGCATAAGACCCCCGAAGCACTCCTCCATTTGGTCCAACCGACTTGAATCCTGTGACTTACATCAGTATCAATCCTTCCATCTTGTTACACCATAGATCCAAGGTACCTAAATTTATTTTTCTCTACAATCTTTTGTGTGCCTAAACTTACTTCTATACTACCCGTTATCCTACTTTGACTAAACTTACATTCCATATATTCCGTCTTGTATCGGCTTAGCCTCAACCCTTTTGTCTCTAACATTTCCCGCCACAATTCTAGTTTAACATTCAATCCTCTCGTCTCACCTTTCTAGTGCTCAATCGAGCAAAAAAGTTCCCGCCTAACAAACTAAAAAATATGATGGCATCAGCAATGATGTCATCATCTTCCTCGTGCACCAATCCGAGGACAAACCAATTTTGCCATTCCTGCATTACCATACCAACAAGAAGCTGGACTGTTCAGACCAGACAAATAAATTCCACATCATTATTTACACTGGAGTTAAGCCTACTGCAATATAATTCATAACCCAGAAGTGCTATAACAAGAAAAAAGACTAACAAGTCCCAGTTTTTGTCGTAGCCAATCATAAGCACACCAGCTACAAATGAAGCCATACCCAAGAATAGACAATGTGTGAAGGCTTGCTCAAGACAGAGCATTGAACCTTTTAACAGTACCTATGGTCTCCAGATCACAAGAAGAGCTAGTCAACAATAGCCACCCATGGTGGTAGTACACCTACTCCAATAGGAGATGGATCTGTTGAGAGGCACAAAGATCAGTCGGTTGCAAAAAAATAACTCAGACTTATGGTGTTGACTATCTAGATACCTCACTAGTTGCTTGTCTTAATTCAACTCATAATCTCCTAATTGTTGTAGTAAATAAATCCTGACCCTTGTTTCAGTTGGATATCATAAATGTTTTCTTACAAGGTGAGCTTCAAGAGGAGATTTATATGGATCAGCCAATTGGAAATGTTATTTCATGTAGTGAGAGGCTCGTGCGTCATCTACACTGAGCTTTATACAAACTTAAGCAGTTTCCACTAGAATGGTTTGCCTAGTTCAATACAATTCTTCTAAATTATGGTTTTCTACCTGGTCATTCTATATTTATTCAATAGTCATCTTCTGGCACCATTATCCTAATTGTCTATGTTGACGACATCATCATTTATGGGGATGACACTAGTGGTATTTCTGCATTGAAGTGTCATTCAGGGAAGTAGTTTCACACAAAAGACTTTGGTACCTCACGTTATTTCCTTAGGATTACGATTGCTCATTCTTCCAAGGGCATATCTTTGATTCTTGCCTAGCTAATACCCCTATGGAGTCCTCTGTTCAACTGGACTCTTTGAGTGATTTGTTTCCTGATGTGAGTCAATATTATCGACTTGTGGGGGAGTGGATATATATGATTGTGACATGACCTGATATTACATATATAGTTGATGTGATGGTTCATGCATGCTCCAAGTCAATTCATGCATGCTCCAAGTCAATTCATGCATGCTCCTTATCAGCCCCATTTGGTATTGTGTGTCGCATTTTGAGATATCTAAAGAATTCCCCTAGCTACAATCTTCTATGTTGACCTTCCACTTCATTGGATGTAGTTGGCTACAGTGGTTCCGATTGGGCTGGCATTTGTTCTTATGGATCATCTACTTCTAGATAATATACTCTAATCGATGGTAATTTTGTGACTTAGCATAGGAAAAAGTAGACTGTTCTCTTTGAGTGATTTGTTTCCTGATGTGGGTCAATATTATCGACTTGTGGGGGAGTGGATTTATATGATTGTGACATGACCTGATATTACATATGTAGTTGATGTGATGGTTCATGCATGCTCTAAGTCAATTCATGCATGCTCCTTGTCAGCCCCATTTGGCATTGTGTGTCGCATTGTGAGATATCTAAAGAATTCCCCTAGCTACAATCTTCCATGTTGACCTTCCACTTCATTGGATGTAGTTGGCTACAGTGGTTCAGACTGGACTGGCATTTGTTCTTATGGATCATCTACTTCTAGATAATATACTCTAATCGATGGTAATTTTGTGACTTAGCATAGGAAAAAGTAGACTGTTGTTATTTGTTTTAGTACTGATGCAATGTATCATGTCATGGATTACACTGCCTCTAAAATGCTTTGAGTTTGTTCTCTTCTCTGTGACTTTGGTCTTAAAGTTTCAACTTCAATGTTTATGTGTTGTGACAATCAAGTTGGCAGCTTCAGTGGCAATAACCCAATATTCATAAACGTACCAAGTACATTTTAGTAGATTGTCATTTCTCTAGGGACTGAAGCATATGATCTAATTACCCATTTGTCTGCTCATATTCTTACTTGGGTGATATCCGCACCAAGCCTCTCACTCATTCTTCTTTTCAGTAGCTGTCTATCAAGTTGAACATGTTTAATTTCTATGCTCCAGCTTAAAGGGAGTGTTGGGATAATTAGGATAATTATATATTGTTCGATAATTAGGACTTCTAGATATTATCTTATAGAATATGAGAGGATGGGAGATAATCAACCTCTCTCTTACTCAATTCTTTCTTCTCACTCAAATGTGATAAACCTTACATGAATGATTAGAACTCCAATCAATGAAGCGCTAGCTGATTAGGATCAAATATTGTATATTTGATACAATAATTCTCTTTAGTTTAATATAATTTCATTGCAAATATTATTTAATTTGTTAACATTTTTTTTTTATATTTAGTTTTTGCTTTAATTGTTGGAAAATGGGCTTAAATTGGCACTTTAGAGCTAAAAAGAAACCATGTAATGATGTAAATTTTAATTCAACCAGGTAAATCTAATTTTGTTGTTGGCATTTTCAATTCAACCGTGTAAACCATGTAATCTTAAGGTTTATCTGATTTTGTTGTTGGCCTTTTCAATTCAACTATGTAAATCTATATTCTATACTAGAATACGAATGGAAAGAATGATAACCCCTCATTTCTTTTGTTAGGAGTATTAATGTAGTATTAATGTAACATTAATGTATGTAGTATGTGTTAACTGTGTAGAAATGTATCTAGACATCCGGTCACTCGAACAGTCACCGATGTGAATTGTAAAGTCACCTTCCTAGTGTATATAAATCCACTCACACACACTGATCTGGTGTGTGGAAAATTACCTCAATCACATTGTCTTTCATCTTTCATTATTTTTTATATTATTACAAAACGAATTAAATTAAATACCTGAAGCAATCCCATTCGGTCCTGTATTGAAGTTTGAGATCTTCCCATCCTCCAGAACACAGACCCAAAAATAATAGCTGATGCAATTGACATTCTCGCCCGAACTTTGTTTGTAGGTCCATCACGAGTAGCCTGGTCATCCATCGAAAGGAAAAGATATTCAGTACAATGGTTGTATCAGGTTATTAATATGGTCTCTTACAACAAATCAATAGAATAATAACACATAGGCATGATGAATCTGCATCACCAAGAGCTGTTTGAACCACAATTTTAGATTTTACTATCCAAAACAACAACATGCATGGAAGGCAAATAGGATTCAAGATACTTAGCACTTTCATCCTATTTGCATGTTGTACCATGTCATGTTGATGACGTTGTCCAACAATGGTGGCCTCCAATATTTCATCAACCGAAAGGGGACAATCAGATTAGAAACAAACTGAGGAGAAGTGGTATGACAGCGGTAAGAGCTTCGCCACCTAAGCATTAGGGTATTGGGTTCAACTCAAACCGCCTACCCTAGATTTGGCCTCCAATATACTAAAAAGGAAAAAAGAAAGGATATAAATTCAAGATTCGAGTCCAGAACTGTCTGCGGTTGTCCAATGTCAACTTAATACATTCTATGAAAGTAAGTACCTTTCCTGTCTATACTATGTGATTTTAACATAAGAAACAGGAAGAAGTATAGTCCAATGTTGTTAAGTCTTTAGGAACCAGAGAGGAAGCGGAAGGGAAAGCAGCTAAGAGATAACCCAAAAGTAGAGAGACAGAGAAGTGAATGCTATATTTGGCCAGACATTATCACATCCATTGTATTTAAGCATGTTAATAAATTGACTCACATTCAAAGGAATTACCTGCATCCATGCACGTTTAAGGAGCATCCAGAATTGCTTCCACCAACTGTCTTTCCATTTGACTGAAGTTTTCTTCCTGAAGTTCATTTTGTTCTCAGAAATTTCCCTTCTAACAAGAGGGGTTGCATATAAAATTAATGATGCTTGTTGTTTGAATGTCTCAACAAGACCATCTATCCTTTTTTGGGAAGAGTAAACACTTTCGGCAGAACTATAGTCAATGGATATTAGATCGGCCAAAAATTCAGCAGGACTAACATGATCTGGGCGAACAAACCTGTGAATCATCAATCAGTAATTACTTTCAAATGTAACAGTTGCCAAGCAACAGCATTATATGCATAATTTTAATATTTGGATACTCGTATGGAACAGCCTCAATGGGTAATTGTTGAATGACCTTTGTTGTATAACTCAAGGAAGACTTAGAATTGGCAGTTTAATGTAATATAAGGCGTGGGTAGTCAATTCTCTAACATATGGCACCTCACCCACTGTACTTAATCCTCAAGCAAGAAACGTCTAGTGTTGTGGCACACGCCAACAAAATCTCCCTCACTGCAGTCAAAGAATATCCACACCTTTAACAAAGTTAGTATCTCCATACTCAATCCCCCTGAGATTTACCTTAGGCATGGAACAAGGTTTAAAGACCTCCCTCTATTCCCTACAGAGGTACCTACCAGCAACAAGCACCTCCAAAGGTCCATGATCCTCTTCCGTATCAGAGACTAATAGTCTGGTGGCCACAGTTAGGAAATCCTTCAAGACACTCTTGATCAGTCTACAAAGAGACATCTTAACCCATTAAATGTTTGTAATCCTTGCAATGCCCAAGTTTGCAGTAGATAGCACCATTACTTTGACCAAATTATCGCATCAATAGCCCCCATAAGCCTGACACTCTCCTATATATACCCCCCTTCAGCAATCCTACAGGGCACACTACTACAACTGTTCACTATATCCATAGCCTCTACTACTGTACTCTCTCTTTCTCCTGCACCGAACTGCCCTAACTCTCACATCACTCACTTCTCTTAGTTCCTGCCATTGGCAATGCTCAGCATTATTCCCAGATAGTCAAAAGCTCCCATCCACAGAACCAAAATAAAGAGAATTCAGGAATTAAATCTAAATCTAGCTCTAAGCTACACAAACGGGACAAGGAATCAACTACAAAGGAGACCCTTCAAGCCGACTGACTCTATGATATATAAATATAGTTAAAGAGTGGATTTGGTCCCTACTTATAGCTTGAACTGACTTTGACCAGCTGACGAGAGCATTTTTACAAACTGAATTCTATTTCTATGTTGGTAACTATTGTAGCTATCATTTATTTCCTTTCAAAAATTTAATGTTTAGTAGGATATTTTTAATCTTTACCAAAGGCTACTCCAGAAGCCATAAAAGATGCTTATGATCTCTCAGAATTTTATTATAACTAAGAGGACAAAAATAACACAAAAGACAAAATATGAAAATAAAATTCAGATACTAACCCAAATTTTGAGAAGTATGCAAGTGGTTCATCACGTGCAGGACCAGCATATACAAGTGCTCCTTCTGTCAGCAACACAATGTCGTCAAATTTACCATAAACAGAACCTCTGGGCTGGTGGACAGAACATATTACAGTATGTCCATCCTGTGCAAGCTGTTGGAGTGTTTCCATCACCTTCTCCGCCTGGAAAGCATCAAGACCTGAGAGCAGAAAAGATTTTGTAATAGACAAGAAAAACTGGGGGCACTTTTAACACTAATTTTTTTAGCCATCCAGATCAATAAACTATGGGAATAAAGTGAAGGACCAAAATATATATTTTTCTGTCCACATCTGTGGTGGAAACATTGATTTATGCCTAGCACTAACAACGCAAGTACCATGAAATGTTGTACAGGAACGGACGTCACTAAAGGTTGCAAAGTGAAATGAAAGCAGTTATCATTAGAAAAAAAAAAATAAGCAAATGCATGGTATTCAGAATTGGAAGAGGCCAAAAATTCCAATTATATCATATATTCCAAAGTTCCGAGATTTCTTTCATTTTTTTTCCATTTAAAAGATCATCCTTTGTTCCCAATACAAGAGAAGAAGAAAGTGAAATTTCAATAAGAACATTATGAGCCTGATATCCATCAAAATTACAAGATGCAAAAAGTATCATCCATTTCTAAGTTGTGTTGCAAAAACAAAAGAGTCAGCAGTATATCGTCTTATCGATAGATTGATTCGTCTTATGTTAACTCCTCCTGTTTCTACAACAGACTGTGGATTTTCAACCATGAATATTGTCAATAATAGATTCTGAAATATAACGGAGGATGAATTTTTTTTTTAAATTACCTGATTATGTATATTGAAAGAGGTACTGCTCGAGAATTTGATGTTAATTCAATCATAGATGACTTTTATGCAATGGAAGAACGTTAATTCAATCATAGATGACTTTTACGCAGTGGAAGAACGTCGAACACAATTTAAGTAGATGTAATTGAGGTGATTTTTTGGTACTTAAGATAATTTTTTTTTGTGAAAAATATATAGAATGTATTTTGGTTATTTTTGCCTCTAAATGTCAAATTATCAATATGAACTATCTTAATGTCTTTTTTCTACTATTTTAGTCACTCGCATCTTAAAAATCAACACTTCACATCTAACTTTCTTGTTAGATTCTTTACAACATATTTGTAGTCCGCCCCTTAAGTCATTTTTTTTTTTAATATCATGCCACCCGCTGTGAGTCTAACTGTTGGAGCCAACACTACATGGTTGCCATTTGGGATGTGAGCTAGTAAGTTGCCAAGCTTGACTTTTGACAGCCTTGGCCGGTTTACACATAATATCATAGTCTGCAAGGGGCAACAACCATCGAGTAGCTCTGCCAACAAGCATGGGTCTTGAAAGGAGAAAACAATGGGATCACACTTGGTGACGAGATGTAGGGGGAAGGGGAGAAGATAGTGTATGAGTTTTAGGCTGCAAACACTGAAGCTAAACAATGCCTCTCAAATAGGGAGTATCTCTCTTCCACTAATTGAATAATCCTATCGATATAGTAAAATAAGTGTTCTTTTCCTTTAATTTCGTGGGCAAGCAAGGCTCCTACAAATTGAGGACAGAGGGACGTAAAGGAGGCGTTTTACTAACTAGGGATATGTCATTTATAGGGGGGAGGTGAGTGCTTTATTTTTCTGAATGCTTAGGAGTAAGCCAAAGGGTTAAAAGATTTAAAAAAAAAAGGGCTAGGATTAAGCGGCAGATGTAGGCTGCTCAACCAATAAAAGTACCCAATGCACTGTGGGTGTTTGGGCGAGGCAACTCTTATGGCGTGAGTACTTTTGCAGGATTGGGACGGGATCGACAATGAGTCGATGCCATGGCAGTGAACTACACACAGCCAAGGAACTTGCTAGTGGTGACACCAAAAACACACCTAAGAAGGTTATCTAATTTGTACATTGCCTTGCCTTTATAAATATTCACTTAGACAACCCTAAGGTGTCAAGCCTTCCATTCAAACCTTATTCTTGGCATGATATCAGAGCAGATATCCTAAAATTCTCCGTCTTTTTCTCCAATTAGGGATCTTGTGTCCGTATTAAGAAACCCTAATCTCCTTTGTTCTTGTATCTCTATCAAGAACTCCAGTCCTAGCTAGCTAACATCAGTGCTATTGTTCTTCATCAGCGCAACAACCACTTGGTCATTATTCTTCAATAGCTGTTGTCGTTGTTGTCAATCATAGGGGAAGATGAAACCCTGAACTTTGGGGGGACAAGAGAGTCCTTTGTCGCTTTGTTGCTGATGATTGAAGAAAAGTGAGTTCTTCGTCTTCGCTACAAGCGATATGGTCTCATATCATGAAGAACAAGTCATCAACAACCTAGCCTTGTGTTGTCTTCATCGTCATCAAAGCTTGGAACATTATCCACCATGCGTCAAACATGACCTGACCTACCTAGATTTATCGGAGGACATGCCCCTAAACAAATCTAATTGGCGTCGACAAATCCATATAACCGACCCCACCTAGTGGGAAAAGGTTTGGTTTGGTTTGGTTTGGTTTGGTTTATGCCCCATCACGAAAGGAGTGCCTCGAAGTTAAGTCATGTAATAAGTGATACATAGAGATGCTCGCTATAAGTTCATCAACTGATCCTTCAATGGATCCCAATAACAAGACGAAATGTACTTCTCTTGCAAACTAAATTTCATGTAAATCCATTGAGTAAGAGGTGAAGTCCCAAACTGTTCTCTTTCAATCTGAACACTGCCAATAATACTTAACAAATCCCACTAACTTCATTTGTGTAAACAACAATTAATGCATGTCAAACATGTGATTCCACCTAAAATAATCCCTAAACTCAAGGAGACAATAAAATAAAATAAAATAAAAACACCTTGATTTAGTTGTCCATCAAAGGATGGAGCCTCAAGCTTAACAATTTTGACAAGATTTACAAAGTCATTATGGTAGGGCCTACAGTATTGACAAGTGATCCATAATGTCCCTCAAGCGACCTAGGATCCCCGACACACTCATCACTGTCAAAATAGGGAAGTATATTGTTATAGCCCAAAACAAAATTCTCTCCATTCTCTATATATCTATTAGGAGTACGACAAGGAAAGCCTAGGCCCCTAGGCTAAAATCCAACATATCCAATGAAGCTATGAGAAGGGTCATGTCTAGTCTTCGAGGAATAGGAATATCTCACTTTTGTTCATCCATATGAAGTTTACCTAAAATATTTGCCAATCGATCAAAAGTCCTCACAGAATTGCATCATTGAATCCTAAAGCGTGCTCACATTATGTTCTATAGTGAAAATTTTTTGGTCCATGGTGAAAGGGTTGGTAATGAGGGGTAAGGTAAAATATGAAGGTAAAGGGGATAGGATGAAATAAGGGAACTAAGTGATGTCAAGACGGATTGAACAAGTAAATATATGACAAACTAACCAATGAAAATACCGAAAGTAAGCAATTCATTAAAACAACCAGCCAAGTTTGCACACCAAGGTAGGTTGCAAAAGTTATTATAATAGGCTGTAAGGTGTATGGAAATAGTGGGAAATTGAGGTTATAATAATTTTGGGTTCAAGAGAGCATCAAACGTGCAAATTTAATATCTTACCAAACTAATTCAGAACACTGAATCACAATTCTCAAATTAAACAAAGCATAACCCTTTAGTATGAAAGAATCTCATGCCATCCCACTATTAAAAGTGTACCTCGGCACCTATACAATATGAAAAACTTCCACGACACAATCTAATTACCAAAAGCCACAAGGTTACGTTTCTATACCACACCAACAATTTAAGAGATGTTTACAATATTCCCTTCTGGCCCATTGTCTATTAGATCAAACTAGTATTATTTGCAATGTCAACGTGACAATCCAACATACCAAACCAATCAATTGGATGAGCTCAAGTGGTTGAAACATAAATCATAGTAAATAGGATCAGTCCTAAAGGAAAATTATGTAAAAGAAATCCCTCCTACCAGTCGTAGGTTCATCAGCAAATATGACAGAAGGGGTAGCTATAAGTTCGCATGCCAGGGATAAACGCTTCTTTTCACCTCCACTGATTCCACGGACTCTTGCATCCCCAACACAGGAATCAGCACAATTGACCTTTTGAAGAAAAAGCACACAGCAGCCACCGTAAGGAAAAAGAAATCAGTAACCCTGAAAAGCCTTTTCCTTTTTAAAAAAAAAAGGAATTGGGGGGGGGGGGCTAATAACAGATGCTGAAAAAAAATAAAAACAACCCCCCAATCAACATTATTTATGTAACAAACAAGAAGGAAATCAAGGCAGAGTTACCAAGCCAAGTTTGAGCAGGAGATTGTTCACAAATTCATTTCTCTCTTCCACCGAAGATTTATCTTTAAGTTGTAGTTCAGCAGCAAGCGACAATGTCTCTCGAACTGTCAACTGGGAGAAAAAAAGGTCCTCTTGCCTCACATAAGCAAATCTGCAATGATAACAGTTAAAAATAATATAGAAAACGATGTTAAATTAAGCTTTTTGCTCCGAGTTCTATCTAATCAAAACATACCTATAACTTCTGCCTGCATTTGACCGTCCATTGACCTCCAAAAGGCCCGATAAATGTAAGCGGGGTGAAGCAACTATTTGGCCTGCCAAAACATTGAGCAGCGTTGTCTTTCCTGATCCTGATGGCCCCATTATTGCAAGCAATCTACCTGGTTTTGCCTCTCCAGTCACATCGTTTAGCAAAAATCGGACCTAAACAACCAACCAACATTTTCATAACCTATTACTTGTGCTTCCAATAATTAGCCTCTGTTTGGTTGCTGAGAGAATGAAGGAAAAGGAAAGAAAATTTACAATCTTGCCAACTAACATATTCTTGGTTTCCAACCTTCCAAACAGTTCAATTTGGCCAAGTTAAACAAGGATATATACATTCATATACATACTATGGGTTGTGTCACGGCTAAATTCAAAATTTCTGAGTACCTTTTCAAACATTTTCTCAGCAATAAATCACTTCTTTAGAAAACCCTAGCTGCTTAGCCTGCTTACAGATTCTGCCTCCGTAGCAAGCAAAACTAGAACTATACAGCGTCAGAAAGGAAAAACTCACTGCTTTGGAGGATTTATCGCAGAGAGAACAGGTGATGTTTCTCCACCGGATATTCACCGGATGAACTTTCGCAGAGACAGGAGCATCGCCGCCGCCGAATTCTCCGTCGCCGCGGTGTTCGTCTTCCTCCACCTCATCCTCCGGCAAGAGGACTTGGCCGCGGGCGGAGAAGAGACGGAGCAAGAGAGCCGCAGCAACAGCCGTCAGAACCTGACCCACACATCCTTTGCCAATGGCGCCGCCAAACACCAACATTATCGCCTCTCCTCTTCTCTGTCCAACAACGGAGCTCTACCATGTAAGACCAGTTGCTAAATACGTTAATGATACTGCCAAGAAGATAGAAGGAAACGACGTCACTAAAAGAGGACCTGTCACTATCAGCTCAGTTAGGTAACGAGAGACGACGTTGTTTACTATTGACATCTCTGGACCGAGATTTTTCCGTGGCAAAATCATTTGCATTTCACGTATTTTGATTAGCTAGTCAAATCGTAACTGAACACGAAAGACACGTGTCCCTTAGAGGATAAGATGGCTTCTGGGGCGGTCCTGCTAACACGTGAGGGGACTGCAGTAAGGTTAGTGCAGTCGCTGCTGCAGTAGATAACTTCGTTTTGACGTTTTTCTTCTCAAAATACCCAAAACGACGTTGTTTCATTTAAGTTTTTTACATTCGAATATGAATTAATATATTTGAATATGCATTCAAATGAAAAAAATGTCATATACGAATATGAATTGTTGTATTCAAATATGAAAACTTAATTGGAACAACGTCGTTTTTAATAAAAAAAAATAACGAAACAACGTCGTTTTGGATTTACTACTGTCCCCCCGAGTCCCCTACTAACTGGGCCGACCAAATTTCGAAATCAAGGGTTCTTTCAAAAATGCTACCTTTACACCATTAGGTGCATTTAGTTTACTAACAAACGTTGAAAATTTTTAAAAATTATTTACTTTTTGTCTCATTGTACAAATTACAAACTCACAAATTATCTTAATTTTTATCACTCAAAACGCTCCGATTATTTTCCAACAATATTGTACAACATCCAAAGCGGCAAACGTTTTGGACCCTTTTTTGGACCAATCTATAAAGCTGCCCATGAACCGTGTTGGCTAAGTTGTGAAGAGAATAATTGAACTTTTAAGCTCCCAGTCACATGTGTATTCTCTCTCTTTCTGTGTGTGTCTCTTTTTTCGTGTCTCACTGAACTTGAAAGCCCCAAGAGATATTTATAGACAAACCAAGGTGGTTGGGGCTATTGAAGTGGTGTGTGGCTGGGGCTATTGAAGTGGTGTGTAGCTGAAGTTTCAGCTTGACACCCTATTAGTATTTTGACCATATTTTTTCACTCAAATTTTGGATTGACCTGATTCTTTTTGCATTGGAAAGAAAACTCAAAGGGTTACAACTTTCGTGTTTTAACCGAAGCCTGAATCTGTCGTTTTCAAGGTCAAAATCACGTTGGAAGTTCAGAATAGAAAGCTATCATTCGAGTATCTCGTGGGAACTCGCGGGAAGGGTGCACCCGCGGCCTTCCAACGGTCTTCCCGCAGCCTTCCTGTGGTCTTCCGGCGACTCAGAGTGGCCTTCCCGCACGACTTAATCTCTCTCAGCTTTTTTCCGCGGCCAATTGAAATTTCAAGATATGCTGATGGAGATCCCAATCAATCACACAGAGATAAATAGAAGGCGAGATATACAAGAAACGAGGAAACTCATAAAGGGAAACCTCAAACAAAACTTTCACTATAATAAATGAACGTTGGTTACAAACTCAACCACCCGATAGATCGACTTTTCGACTCTATACTCTCGTTGACGTTTGCTCAACTCCTCGATGCACCAACTCCTCTAGCGAAAGCCATTCGACTCCTCGAAGGCTCAACACCGAATCCTTGGTAGCTTTACCGAATCCACAGCGTGCTGAATTCACAGCATTCACAAAACTCAAATCCGAACTCCTTCGGATTGAACACGAACCGTGTTGGCTAAGTTGTGGAGAGAATGATCAACCTTTTAAGACTCACAATCTCATGTGTATTCTCTCTCTTTTTATGTGTGTTTGAACCTTGAAGATGCTTGGAAGGTATTTATAGACAAACAGAGGCGGCTAGGGCTATTGAGGTAGTGTGTAGTTGAAGTTCTAGCTTGACACCCTATCAGTATTTTGACCATATCTCTTCACTCAAAATTTGGATTGACTGATTCTTTTTGTGTTAGAAAGAAGACTCAAAGAGCTACAACTTTTGTGTTTTAGCCGAAGCCTGAATCTGTCATCTTCAAGGTCAAAATTACGTTGGAAGTTCAGAACAGAAAGTTGTCATCCGGCTATCTCGCGGGAAGGGCACGTCCGCGGCCTTCCCGCGGTCTTCCCGTGACTCAGAGCGGTCTTCCCGCACGGCTTAATCTCTCTCGGCTTTTTCTCGCGGCTAAGTGCGGTCTTCCCACGTTTTTCCTACGTTATTCAATTCCAAACCTCTTTAAGACTTCTAACCACTTTGGAAACTTGATTTTCAACCTCTTCAAGACTTCTAACCATTTTGGAAACTTGATTTTCAATCTCTTCAAGACTTCTAGCCCATTTGAAAACTTGATTTTCAGAGATATTTTCGAATTCTAATCAACTTAGGACTCTAGTGTCTTAGTCTAAACTAAGTCTAAAGTACATACAATTCTATTTGATCATGGATTTGTCAATTTACAATTTTAGCCTTAACAAGACTCCTAAACAAGCACAATATTAATGCCAACCTTTGATGTTTTATGCTAGGGGCGGCCAAGTATTAGTTGGGATTTAAGATAAATTTAATGATGAAATTTATTTTATAAAAAAATATAAAATTTTATTCAATAGAAAATATTTCATAAATTTTATCCCTATATAAAAGTTCTAATATTTGTAAAACGTTTTTGAACTATAATATTTTTTTTTTCAAATAAATTCATTTGCGTCTCTTTGTCCAAAACCCCCCAACTTAAAACTTTTTATCTTTTGTAATTAATTGTTAAACATCTCCATTAATGTTTGATTCTATATCATTATATTTATACATAAATTAACTAATATAAACTTATATTATAAAACAAATAATAAAAAAATATGATTTTTCAATGAAAAATATTTATCCAAAAAAATATAAAACATTAATGTTTTACTTTTTTTCTTATTTTATTATTTTGTTAAAATAACAAATCCAATAAAATGTTTTTTTAATTGTATTACCATTGTCATATTATTTTAATATTACTATATCATTATATTTAGACATAAATTCACCAATATTATAGACTTATATCATAAAATAAACAATAAAAATGATTTTTTTTAATAAAATGTTTATCCAAAAAATTACAAAACGTTAATGCTTTGTTATTTTTTCTTATTTATGTATTATTTTATCAAATAAAATGTTTTTAATTATATTACAATTATCATGTTATTTTAATATTATTTTTGGTAGACTTTTATGTTATAACATCATTTGATTCATTTTTTTAAATAATATTGCTAAAAAAGAAATTACATATTGCTAAAGTATGGACTAATGTAAGAAAAAAATGAAAAATGAAAAAAGTTAATAAATGGGCAATGAAAGCAATTGCAAGAGAAACTGACGCTATTTCTTTATTGGGTTCAATAATTATGCGTCTTCAATTTTTCTTTTTCCTAGAAACGTAAAGTGGTTAAGAATTTATGATAATTTTTAACCCTCCTATGATATATTTCATTTCATTTCACTTCTCTTATCAGAGAAAGATATTTGATTTAATTCCTCTATTTTTCATTTGTTTCTCTACTTTTTTTAATTTCTCTCATAGTGTTGATTTCATGGGGCCCCAATGTAAAATCTTGGATGGTGTAGTATATTTTATTTGCTTTTGATTTCTCTTATATTTTTAGGTTTTGTAAGTACAGGATAACAAAGATTTAAAAGTTGCTTCCCTTTTTAACGCTTTCTTTTTCTCATAATTTTGTTAAGTTCTTAGAGAACTAAAGTTCAGTTTGTAGTGATTTGAAAGAATATCATAAACAATTTTTTTTTTGGGCATGCTATGTCGAGCTTAGTAGCTTTTTCTTTTTCTCCATACCTCCAAACTTCCAAATGAAATTGGTTTTTGTTTTTTAATCTGTTTCTTTTTTTTTGTCTTTTTTTCTTCATTAATTCTTAATTTTTTATTATCTCACACACTGGATTCTTTATTATTTAGTTATTTATCTACTGCATCATTATGTAAGCTCATTTTAGGTTTTATCGTTTAACATCACATACATATCTTTATGTATTATCATCTTGTATTACTCAGATATTTTGGTTACAACTTGTTCTCGCTTTGTGTCGCATTTAGTAATCCAAAAAAAATCTCACCTTGCTAAAAAAAAAATGATAGCATTAAATTTATGTCTTACCATGTCTAATTATTCACTCAATTGATTAAGTACAATACTCTCTCAAATCTTAATAATTTCAATGTTAAGAACTTCTTAATAGTGCTTTAAAAATAAGATTTGGAATTGTTCCAAATGGATGTGAAGACAGCATTTCTCAATGGAAAACTAGACGCCGAGATCTGTATGGATTAACCAATAGGATTTCAGGTTGAAGGACAAGAGCGCAAGGTTTGTCGTTTAAAGCATCTATCTACAGCTTGAAACAATTGTCTAGACAATAGTACATTTAGTTTCATCAAGCCATTCTCTTCATGGGATTTACGATGATTGAAGAGGACCATTGTGTGTATATCAAGAGAGAAAAAGTTACGTTTCTTACTTTCTCACTTTATGTGTATGACATTTTGTTAGCTGGAAATGACATGGAGATGATTGTTGCTACTCAGAAGTAGTTATCCTCTACATTTAAGATGAAAGACATGGGTCAGGTAGATTATATGCTTAGAGTTAAGATCTCCAGAGATCGCTGTAAGAAACTTCTTAGTATGTCTCAGGAGACTTATATAAAGAAGATTCTAGAATGATTTCGTACGCACTATTCAAAACATATAGACACTCCAATGGAGAACGGCTAAACTCTTAACATTGATCAGTGTCCTAGAAAAGTGGAAACAAATGGCTAATGTTCCATATGCTAGTGTAGTCGGTAGTCTGATGTATGCTATGGTGTGTACTCGACCTAACATATGTTTTGTTGTTGGTATGGTTAGTCAATACTAGAGTAATCTTAGAATTGCCCATTGGGTCGTAGTTAGAAGGATATTTAGATATTTGCGAGGGCCTGCAGACTTCGTTTTATACTTTTAAGGTGGCAGTATAAGATTAACTGGGTATAGTGATGTAGACAAATCTGTTGACAGAGATGAGCATAACAATGTGTTTCTTTATCCACCATAGAGTCAGAGTTTGTTGTTTGCACTGCTACTGTGCAAGAGACTTTATGGTTGAGGTGATTCTTGTAGAGTTCGAGTAATACAAGGCACTTAGGTGAGGCTATTATGGTTCATTGTGATAACACAGCCGCTATAGCTTTTGCAAAAGATCTAAAGTACCATGGTAGATCTAAGCACATTGATACTCATTATCATTTCATTAGAGACATTATTGCACAAGGTCAAGTTGTCCTAAAGTATGTCTCTACCATTGACATGGTTGCTAATCCCATAACTAAACCCATACCAAGAGATATCTTCTGTAGACATATTAGGATCTTGGGTTTACGTAAAGTTTGACATTCTTGTATGATGGACATTTTTATATTATGCATTAATGAAATATCTTTTTAATTGCATATTATTTTGCTTAATTAGTGCACATATCTAGTTAAATGAATTAAGTCACTAGGTTTTGGTCATCCCACTCACACGGGTGATTACTGTGGCACTTGAATAGCTAGTAGGATTAGACACAGATGATCACACTATGAAGTAGTGATCTCCATGGTGCTTCAAAAGTGACAAGGATTAAGTTATTTTAAGTCACCTTAGCATTGGGCTAAGATAAGATTACATTAGTCAAACATGGAGTACATCTATGTCTCCATAAAACCTGAGAATAACCGAATGTGAGACTCATGAGAAGTCGCTAATGAGTGATTGTCTCGAAAGGCTCAGTTTAGGCTCTTTACACTACTAGAAAAAGGCTTTTTGGCTACTAATGTTTTTGGCTATAGCCCATTATCGAAGCTAAAGAACATCATTAGTCACTGCTAAACAAAAGCCGTAGTCACGTATAGAGCCAAATATTTAGCAGTGGCCATTGATCTTAAAGTGGTAGCAAAAAGTTATATGACTCTCCCATTTGGTTACGGCTCTTATTTTATGGTAGTTAATAGGCTTTTGATTTCCACATTTTGACTATAGCTTTAATTTTGTGGTAGCCAATGAGTTTCTGGCTTTCATATTTTGGCAACTATTTTAATAGGTAGAAACTAAAAAAAAAAAAAAATTCCTTATTTCCTACCTCATGAAAAAACCCTGCTCTCACTCAACCCTAAAACACTCTCATTCAATATCTCATTTCTCTCAAATCTCTTGCTACTTCCTCATTCTCATTCTCATTCTCATCCCTCATTCTCTTGTGTCCATGAGTGAAATCTGGTAAAAACCATCGAGATAAAGCAGTGAATCTTGTTTAGATATTCTTCTTTAGTAGTTGCTTCAATTCTCAGTTCGGAGAATCAAATCTGTGTGTGTGTGTTAATTATATTAATCTTAGAGTAGAGATTCTTTAGGAGGATTGACAACTCAACGAGCAAGCAAGTGACGTTTTCGAAGCAGAGAAACAGATTGCTGAAGAAGGTGAAGGATTTGGCAAATTTGTATGGTGTCAAAGTCGAAGTCATCATCTTCCCCAGCACCAATCAGCTCTACAATTTTGCTAGCACTAGGTCCCATCTACTTCTCACAATCTCTTCTTTGATGCTTTTCATAGTTATAATTGATATATCTGATCTTGTTGGAGTTACTATTTTTGAATTGTTCATTGATTTATTGTATGTATGTATGTATGTATTGTTATTTGATTAGCTTAATTAGGGACACAAATAGGTCATTCGTGAAATTAATTACATTTAGATTAGGTATATCACATTGTGTATATATGTATGTTTGGTTGATTAGGTGCAAATATAGTCTTGGCACACATACTCAAATTGGTTGGTACTCAGTAGTTGAGAACATGGATAGAGTGAAAGGGTTAAGAAACATTAATGTAGAAATGTTGATTATTCTTCGTTGAATCGCCGAATCCCAGGTCTTAGGTCATTTTAATTGGTTGAAATACAATGAAGGTTCACTTTTTCCGTTTGCCTTTTTTCCTTTCCAATTCTTGTCTTTTTTGGATACAAACTCAATCCTATTGATCTGAGTAAATCACTTGTATCTTGTCGAAATTCAAAGAATGTTTGGAAAGGGTTTTGATATTTGACTAATTCCCAGTGTAGTTGGAAATGCCACGGATGGCCTTTTACCTTTTGGAAATTCATTTTCTATTACAAATGTAATCATTTGATTTCAATTTAATCATGGTTAGTGGGTGGTCATGGATTTGCTGAGTACCTTTGGTTGAATGAATTTATTGACATTGTTGTTTTGTGCTATCTGAAGAAAGTTTCTTTAGTTGTGAGTGCGCTAATTCCATTTAGCATTTTTGAATTTAAAATTGATTTTGGATTGGATTATATCAGGTATTAGGTATGATTTAACATTGATTTTGGATTGGATTAAGTATCCAGGTATGAATTTAACGTTTGAAACATTGGGTTTTGGATTTTTTTTAATTATTATTATTATTTTACGCTTTTGTCTGTGAGATGATTTTATTAGAAATGCTTGCAAAGTTTTTATTTGTCTTTGTTCATAGTTTTTGACTTTATTGTAGCTTTCCTTTTGTGGATTATTATTATTATTAGATCTATTTCCAGTTTGATGGATGTTCAACTGCGGGTTCATTCTAATTATGTAAGATGATCTTGGAAAATAGTTATAACAGAAATAATGCAAGTCAGAATTAGATCGAACATCTCTAATATTGTTTCCCTTCAAAATCTAAAAGTAATAAAAAAATTATTTTCTATTGAATCTCCATTGTTATCACTTTCATTATCAAATAGGATATAAATAATAATCCTATATGAAAACCTATATTTATCCATGATAATTAATTTGTTGTTGGTAGATTGGAACATATTTTTCCTTAATTACTTTGATCATCTATATCCAATTATATAAGCAGTTGCGAATTCACTATCTATATTAGACCAAAGTGCACTATATTGCCAACTTATTTATCTTGCTCTTCATATAAAATTCACAATGATGATGGCTATGACTACTATCTACCAGCAGTATTATAAATTTATCTCAAAATATGATAATGGATTCATATGTGAATCGTAAAAGGTATTTATTTTATAGGATATAGGGTTGAATTAGATAATATCTCTTGTAGAATGGATATTATATACTTCTGATTGAGACATCTTCGTCATTGTTTAATTTACTTCAAGTTGAAAGAAGAAGAATTATAGAAGCACACATATAAGCCTATTGGCTAGAAAATCAACTTTTAAGCTAGCCAAACGTGGGGGCCTAATATCTATTGATTGCAAAAAAGAATTGGGTGGGTTTTTAGTTGTCATAAGTATCAATCAATATATATTTAGACATATAATAAAGTTAACTGCAACAAAAATAAATATATGTAACGTACAATTAAGAAAAAGAATTGCTATTTTTCCCTTTGGTTTTCTTATACACACAAATCTAGCTAGAGGCAGTAACTATACCTTACTTTTTTCTCAGAGGTTTTCTTCGATTCATTTATTGATTGTGCTCTTTTCACTTTTAGAACATGTGTTTTTCTAATAAACTTATGCGTCATTCATTGGTGTAAGTCTAATCATTATCCAGGCAATTTTGTTTTGAAAGGGTTGATAGAGACAGTTGCTATACCCTATCTGGGACTTCAAATTGGAGAATTGAGCTTGGAAGAAAAAGTTGAAATACTATTTTTGGACTAGTCTTGTGGCTTTCTCTTTCTCTCTCTCTCTTTCTCGCGCGTGCGCACATTTAGTGTTAAAAGTTTGTTGTGGATTTCCTAACAAGAATCAGTCATTCCTATAATTTAGCATGCTTTGTAGCTTAATACTTGAGCTGGTTTATGACAAGCATAATCTTATGAGGCTATTGAATTTACCAAATATTTATCCCCAATCTTATGCCTTAATAAAAATTAAATTAGCCTGTTTTACTTTTCCGTGGAAAATTTCAAACAATTTTGTATCTGCCCTTGGGGGTTTTGTTTACATGATCACCATGCCATTTTAATGTAGCTTCCTCCCTCTTTTAACTTAAGAGCTCCTTTTTTAGTTCATTAGACTCTAATTCTGTGCATGTGTGTGTGTGTGTAAATCATGGAAATCAAAAGGAAATAAGATTCTATTTTTTGGATACTAACAGGACCAACACAAATGGCTGAAAAGGACCCAAAAAGACAATCAACGTTTATAGAGTATGCCCCCACTTACACTGATTTTGGTCATGTAATGTTGGGGTTAAAGGTTTCTTGGTTGCATTCTAAACTAAAAATAACTAATTTATTTTTGTTGAATTCACTTTCTTCAAGTGGTTTAATGATTATTATTAATGAAACAGACTTTCCCATACTCTCTTTAAGAATAGCTTGTTTACAATTAGTTAGTGGAAATTTTTGTGCTTACATGTGCTGGTGAAGAGCTATAGATTGGTTGGGAAATGTTGGGGGAAATACAGGATGTTTAATGAAACTTTAAATATTTAAAGTTGTTTGAATTGAGAAGTGTATGCGAGTTTCTGCTTTGGTTTTGTTGTGATTTACTACGTCAAGGTAACATTCTATTACAACTATGCTATGCATATGCTTTTATTTGATATAATTTAATAAATGATGTAATTTTGAAGTCAATATTGCATGCGGGAAGGTCTATTGATATAAACATTATGCATTAATTCGTATTTGTAAATTGAAAATTTTCTTCATAACTCTTGAATTAGTAGTCTTATACCTTAATTAATAAGTCTTGAAAAATCAGTTTGTTTGACAAAACCTGATGAGTAAATCTTCTCTTCAGCTATTATAATGATAAGATGATGCAATCTAGGATTCAATGCCTTCACATGCATGCCATTATAATGGAATTAATAAGCTCTGTGCCTACAGGAAAACTAGACATGACCTAACAAATGCATGTTTGGAATAGTTCTTATCATGCATTTGTTAATATACATATAAATGTATACTGGTAGGCAATTGCAATTATACATGAGAAAATGATCTTTCATCTTTATCACTTGGGAGTAATGAGTATAACATAAATACATTGTATTTCATTGCCATGATGGAACAACATATCATACACTTTCATTGTATATTCTGCATTTTTCTTGAGAGTGAAGAACTATTTGGGTGTAAGAGTATGAATCTTAGCAGTTGGCAATCAACCTAGCTAAACTACTCATAGCATAACTGCAGATGTTAGTACTTTATTTTTTATTCAATGTGCATAATTGATGATTTTGATGCTTCTCTGTTCCCTTCATTGTCTATAGAAAAAAATATATAAATTGTAGTTAAGCCTTTATTCTTGTATATACAGGTAGGAACAATTACAGATAGACGTAACTTCTAGATTTTATGTTCCGTTTGGATTAGGTAAGAAAAATTCTTTGTTTTATTGTGTTTAACTAGTTTATTAAACTAACAATTGTTTTATTTTTATTTCAATTATTTGGATCAAGATTAGTATGGAGTTATTTATTTATTTTTTTGGTATCGTATTAGAGATGTTAACCCTTTTTTTTTTCCAGGATTTTTTTTATATTGTATTACAGATGCAACTTTATTACCGGAATATGAATTTTTTTGGTATCGTACTATGGATTTTGAGTGTAATTTTTTTTATTTTAATGTCTTCGGGTACATTTTCATTAAGTTATTGTAGTTTATATCTCATATCGAATTACAGATACCATATAAAAATTAAAATTAGTTATTGATTGTAAATATAATGTTGATAGTATAGGTAAAAAAAATATTACTATAAATTAAATTGGAATTTAAAATTAATTAAAATTTTTGACTACGGTCATAGATAGTAACCAATACTTATATACAAAATAATATAATTATTTCTATTGGCCACTTCCAAAGCCTTAGCTAAAGTTTACAAAATTAAATTAATTAATATTTTTTACTACAACTGCAGGCAGCAGCCAATACTATATACAAAATAATATATATATTTTTTTGTATAAGCTACTGCTAAAACTATAGCCAAAAA
This sequence comes from Vitellaria paradoxa, assembly GCA_019916065.1. Lineage (NCBI taxonomy): Eukaryota > Viridiplantae > Streptophyta > Magnoliopsida > Ericales > Sapotaceae > Vitellaria > Vitellaria paradoxa. The sequence continues at coordinate 30,531,698 of CM034237.1, read as the reverse complement.
ATTTTAAAATTAAATTAATATAGTAGCATTTGCTATAGCCCGTAGTCAAAAGTCATACCTACAGTAGTTAATGGTTCAAGAACCCATATATTAGCTATTTCATATATGCCATAGCCAATAGATATTTACCATAGCCAATACATAGTTACAGTCATGGGTCGTAACCAAATAACCTTTTATCACTGATTAGATACTACTGTCGATGAGCAGTAGCGAGGCTGTAGCCAATACCTTTTGGCCATGGCTCCTCAATTTTTGGCTACCATTTTAGGCCATAACCAAAGGGCCTTTTCTAGTAGTTATATATAAGAAGCAACTAGACTAAGATTCGTATGGTGTTAGAGTGTGACTAACCCCAAGTGGGAGCTCCACCATAGCATACACATTATACTATGTGTGCTACTAGACGACCGTGAAAGGAGTGACGAAATAAATCCCTTCTTCATCATTGTGTGAGACTTCTAGACTATTAGTTAGATCTTATACCCTTTGGGACTTAGAGTTATGTTTTGAAGTTGAGACTTGATGTTTTTTCAATGGCATGTTATCCAAGGACCATGAATCATACGGTCCAACGGAGCATGTTTAGGAAAGTTTAGATGGACGAACATAACGTCTGAGAAAAAGTCATTTGATACCACACCGATATTTTGTGACTTATAGCCTAGGTGATTATGTCATTGTTAATCTTTCGATATAATTATTAGTGCAAATATAATGTGAGGTCTAGCATAACTCTGTATGTGTTACAAAAGGGATTAGAGGTAATAGATCTACTGTAATTAGATGACTTGGGACATGAAACGAGACATGTAGTGTTATATTAGTGAGATGGTAACTTAATATAACATTCATTATTTTTTTCTTCTCTCATTTTTGTTTGCGCAATCAATTATTCATGTGAAGAGATGAACAAGATGAGTAAATTTTGGATGAGAGATGTTATATGACCTATGTGTCCAATTAGGAGATGTTGCATTAGCATGCGGTATGTCCACATGGCTTAGCTTGCACCCTAAAAAATATTAGGTAAGTTCTAGTCTCAAAGTTATCCAATATAATATCAGATAATTGTTATATCTCAATTTTGAATATTTGAGATACAATCTAACTTTATTTATTTATTGGTTGAGATGAGTTAGGCCTTTCACTACTATATATCTGACAAAAACATATACTGATGTTACATACAATCAATATTTCTCTCTCTTCATATATATATTTTTTCTTGGTTCTCTCTAAGGTATACCATCTTAGTCTCTTGGGTTTTTGGTTCATGTGCTTTGTATAAATGCTCTAATAGTACTCTATCAAAGAAGAAAAAGATTTGTTTGTAAATCTGTGTTTGTGACAAAGGATCTCGTAAGACAAGTGAAAGATCCTGAATAAAAAGATCTTTCACATTAAAAGTATACCAAATAATCTTGTTTATTATTTCTATATTCTCAATAAAATTTAAAATCATTATATATATGAAAATCAATTTGTTTAGAAAAACGGAGCTTTTCTTACTAAATAGGGCCTCAAATAATTGTCTGAATTACTTACGACTTGGATAGACCTTTTAATACAATAAAGATTATTAAAAAAAAAAAAAATAGAAGAAGTCTAAACCGCTGAGCAATAAGTAAAAACACACCAATTCATCTCTAATATCGCTTATGTTTATTTGTTCATATCATGATATGATGAGTATCCTTGTTGCGATGCAGCTATCCCTGATCTCTGAAAATAAAGTTTCATGCTGATCATCAACCTTGGGTGAGCTGGGTAATGTTGTACGACGTCAGAGCCTTTAGATTGAAGGGTCGTATCCAGAATTGCCTTCCACTCCATAAAACCTTTGAGATGAGTTTGTAAGTGTGCTCTGAAGGATGAAAATAATCCCAGAACAGATACTCATTTGGATTCGAGCAAATGCTATAGCCCTCTTTCCCACATTGCGCCAATCCTCCAAGAGTTCCGTACCCACAGCATGCGCTTGATACATTGAAGAAACCTATACATATAATATACATGTATGCAATCAATAAAACACTTGCATATTCAATCAATCGAACTAGTAGCAGCTGTTAGCGGCGCATGAGCAACCTGAGAATTTTTAAAATTCATGCCGCTTGATTCATCCACTAACCCATTAACTTATTTCTAAATGGCTAACGGATCAAAAAAGTTAACAAATTAAGGAGTCGGGTCAAACGGTTAACAATTGATAGTATATCTTTTAAAATATTTTATTATTATTTTTTAAAATAATTAAATGTTTAAATAAATATTATATTTTAATATTTTATTTCAGTATCATTTTTTAAAATAATTTGATTTTAAAATATTTTTGTATATTTTTTCAATTTCTTTTTTTTTTATTATTAACGTGTCAAATGAGTTACTTGAAAAACATCAATTTTTTTCTTTTTTTTTCTTTTCCTTAAACCCGGCTTATTAAGGGGTTAACAGTTTAGGTCCAACGGGCTATTTTGGTTGACAAGTCAGATGCACATCCCCAACAACGACTTCTTTCTAGTCAAGTAGAGAGTTCCACTAAATCTAAACCAATAAATATGTAATTTTATATCCATTCAAATATAAAAAATAACATCTAGGAGGCCCTCATCTCAGGAAATAAGACTTGCCTAATCTTACCTCTATTTGTAGGGAAATTATTTTCAAAATTAAACTAATCTTCTATGGTTACAGGACCATTCTTTTATGTCCATTTAAATATATAAATTTCAAGAATTAAAACATGCCCCCAACATTTTAAATTAAAAAATTTGAACTTCTTTAGTAAACATTCCAAACCCATTAACATGAATAAAATGTTGGGACTTGTGGCTCATACGGAAAGAAACCAAGTTCTAAAAACCGTCCTCATCTCGGATTTAACATGTAGTGGGCTGCGCTGTAAGTCTAAAGGTTTGGGGGTGGCCCCCTGTGGTACAATACGGTGTAATTAAGGATATTTTGAGAATCAAATCATGTAATCCTATTAAGGTTGGGATCAGACCATGTAATCCTATTATAGTTAGGAATAGAGTTGGCTATAAATATTCTCTATGTAACCCTGTGATAAATAAGAAATAATTCTCGCTCATACTTTTGTGGACATACCCGGATTTTGGGGAACTACGTATATCGTGTGTTAATATTTTATTATTTTTTTTCATATATCGTGAGTGTGTATGAATCGATCCAACATAAAGTTTATTCAAGAAGTTCAAATTTGATCATGGTTAGTGTGGCTAGGAAGAAAATATATATAGATGATACGTATTGATGCAAACACGGTCGGATGTGCTGCCAACATTTCCATTCCACTTCGACCTCTCCCAGGAGATAGTGATGCGTAGAGACAGTGATGCAAACGCAAAAGGTAGATATATATATAGAAAGAGAAAGCAAGAATTACCGTAGCGTGTGGGCTTAGCCCGAAAGAGCTGAACAATGCTATACACATCTCCATAAACACCAACTGCACCAGGATAGTTGATGGGTATAGTCTTGACTAGACTTTCTAAGCCCCGGTTGTAATTCGTCACCATTCTATTCATCTTCCCAAAGCATCGATCCATAGGTGCACCAGGCAAGAAAGCTCTCGCTGGAACACAGCCTACAGGGCCCAGCGAAAATATGGCTAGTCGACGAGCACCGAGTCTGTAAATTTGATTCACCAGGTGTTCAACTTGTGTCAACATCGCCTCGACATAAGCATCGGGATTGGGCGGTTTTGCAGCAAATGGCATGAAGTAGTTGAAGATGTCATTTGAACCAGACTCCAACAAGAAGATGGATTGGCTAACCATGTCTTTATCTATCTGGTTTTGCTCTATCAATGTTTGAAACTGTTGCAGCTGGACCTCGATTGGCATCACTCCCTGCTTCCCCCAGCCACATGATGTTAGTACGTGTTGACATATATAAGATATAGAAATTTAAAAATTATAATTAGGAAATTCTTTTCCTTTTCATTATAGGTTTTCTTATAGTTTCTTATTCCTATTCTAATTTACGCGCTTTTCTGCACCTCATTCAACGCGCTTTTTTTCGCGCCTCCTTCAACGCGCTTCAATGCGCCTTTAACCTTTCAACGCGTTTTTATGTGCCTCCATCAACGCGTTTTCATATGAACTCCGTTGCTCAGACTGCTGATTTATTTTTTAAACCTCTCCCTCCTGGACGATTTCATGAATTGGTTTCCAAACTCAAATTGGTTTCTCCTATACCTCCTTGAGTTTGTCGGGAGGTGTTAGATTATTTCTAGAATATTTCTATATATATATATATATATATATATATCCTATCATAATTAAGATTACTATTTCATTCCTTATTTTGTATATCCTATTATAATTAGGATTACTATCTCCTATCAGAATTAGGATTATTGTTCTCTTATATAAGGGATCTTGTATTCTCACACACAGAAATCAATATTAATACATAATTCTTTTCTCCTTCTTTTATTCTAACATGGTATCAGAGCTCATGGTTTTTGATCCTGGGTAGCTTAGGCACCCAGCGGTCCTATCTTTGGCTGTCGGTGCTGTCCTTCCTGCCATCACAATTGCCTCTGCTGCTGCTTTACCCAATTTCAAGTTTCTCTTTTGGAGATATTTGTTGCTACTTCAGTTTTTCTATTGAAGACCCCGATCACCCTGTTGGAGACATGCACATGTTATCTTGGAGTTTTAATTTTGCGTATCTTGGCCATTCAACATGTTTCCTCCTGATCTACATTTGTAACCTTGAGGTGCGTTAGTAGATTTTGGGCTCGTAATCTACGTTTTTGTGATCTCGAGGCATGTTAGTAGATTTGGGCTCGAGGCGCGTTAGTAGTTTTGGATCTACGTTTTTTTTGTGTTCTCGAGGCACGTTAATAGTTTGAATCTACATCTTTTTGTGTCCTCGAGGCGCGTTAGTAGATTTGAATCTACATTTTTTTTGTGACAACGAGGCGCAATAGTAGATTTGGGCTCGTGATCTTACGGCGTCTAACCAAAGTTATGTTCGTGACTTCTCAAGGCGTGTAACTTGCGCGAAGTGATAGGGATGTGCTGACTGCTTTTCAGTTCTTAGTCTCCAAACTCAAATTAATATCTAATTTTCCATCTTGAGTTTGAGGGAGGGTGTTGACATATATAAGATATAGAAATTTAGAAATTATAATTAGGAAATTCTTTTCCTTTTCATTATAGGTTTTCTTATAGTTTCCTATTCCTATTCTAATTTAGTTTCCTATTTCTATTCTAATTCTACTTTGGCACCTCTATAAATAGGGTTGCTATTCTATTATATTCAATATACACATCAATATAATTCTTTTCTTTTCAATATTTTATTTCTTCTTTTATTTCAACAGTACATATGTAGCACTAGGAGTACTGAAATCGAGTCAACCCATGTTTTAGTTTATTCAAATTAGGCACTTTAGTCTGTTTGAGCTCCACTCGAACAAATAGCAGTGGGCTCAAGCTGGACTCCATTAAAAAACAATTTAAGTTCGGGTTCTACTCAAAATAGTTTGACTAACAAAAATAATATCATTTTAGTATAAATATTATAAACTAAAATGAAAACTTACAAAGTTTAAATAAAATATAATTTCATTAAATTAAAATAATATTGTTTTAGTTTAAAATATTATATATATATACTTAAACTCCGTTCACAAATTTTTAAATCAAATACCTAGTGATTTAGTATTTTGGTTTAAATTTTAAATGAGTCATGAAAAAAGTTTCAATTTGACTAGTTTAAAACCACTAATTCAATTTAAATCAAGTCTCAATTGACTCAAACATGAGCAGCTAGTAAGTTTTTGGTTCACGATCAACTCAATATAGCATTCAAGCAGCAGTGAATGAATTAATTAAAAATGTGGGGGCAACTTCAATTACAATGTAAACATATTAACATAGTTTTAAATTTTTTATAAATTTGACGTATTATAAGGAATATATATGCGTTTCTACCTTACTCCTTGAGTTGACCCAAGCTTGCATGGGCAACCGCCAATTATTTGAAACTGCACGCGCAAGAAACTAAGATGATGATTTTTTCAAATTTGGACAGCATACTTGGTACTAAAGGCCACTACCCATTGACTTAGGACTAACTTTGCCGATATCAACCTTGCTATTAATTTGCAAGGAAGGACCTGTTTATACTTATATTGGAAAATAAACTTGTGCATGGATATACATGTTTATTACATATAACCTAATTCTAAACTTTTGTAATAAACTGTAAGCTACTTTCTAATCCCTTCTTAAATAAAAATGGTACTTTCAAAAAATGTCCAAATTTTAGCCCTTTTTAAGCAAATTTTAATTCCGAAAGCATTGGCAAACTAATTTTTTCAGCACTTGGCACTCATAACGTGTATGGGAAGAAAAACAGAACAAATATCGTAGGTCTTAAGAATTTCTTAGGAACCTATGCAAACGTGTATTTGAGAATAAAGAATGACAAACCTAAAAACAGTTGTGTTTATTTAGGTGCCATTTGATTTGTATTTGTATTTGTTTTTTTATTTTTTTTCTTTGTTTTTTATTTTCTGTTTTATGTATTTTATATTTTAAAAATCCTAAAATAAGAAAAATAAAAAAAATATATTTGATGTAATATTTTTTCTATTTCATGTTTTGAGGTTTTCTTTATTTTAGGTTAATTTTTGCCATTTGGCATCTCATGTGTAAATTTATTTTTTATTTTCTAAAACAGATTTTGAAAGTATAAGTGACCAAATGCGTTTTGAGCAATTTTTTTTATTTTCAAAATTATATAATAAAAAAAATCAAATCAAATATACCAAAAGACACTTTAATTATTATTTTTCTATTCAGAGTCCTTGATCTGAGTTTGCTCACCAAATCTTCATTTGTTCCGGGCAAAACACCGCTGCCACCACTCGCAAAGTTGATTCCATTGGATGGGTAATCCTTCCGACTTCCATTCAACACCTCAATCCGTGCTTGAAGGTATGGTTTCTGTAGTTCTATGCCAACAAATTGAGCTGCAATTTGCCAATTGGTTAGGCATCAAAAATCAACAAGAGGGTCTATATCTGTAATTAAGCATACAATGTCACAGTGTATCTACGGAAACTCACATATGAAGTCGACAACTGTTCTGCCATTTGTAAATCTTCCAGTGGGGTGGTGGAAGAAACTTGATCCATAAGGTGGGAAATCTGCCTGTGCAGTGCAGTTTTTATTGAAATGATTGTTACCGGCATCAAAAATGGAGTCCCCGAATGTGAAAATTGCAGGAACATTTTTTTGTCCCAAGGATGAAGTGGAAAAGAAGCCAATTAGGAGCGAGATGAGAAACAGCCTCTCCATCTAACGTGTTAAGTTCCTCAGGGACATGAAATACACGCATGGAAGGTGCATTTGAGTTTATTATATATATGATGAGAGAAAGGGGGGTGGGGAAGAAAAAAAGAAAACAGGCAACAAAGGAGAGAACAAAGACAAAAATTTAGAAACAGAACACACGAGCAAAATGCTTGAGAAAGCGCTTTATCATCAGCATCAAAGTGGTCATAAAACTAATTACTTTACCAACATTTTCGGCTGATTTGTCCATTTCCCTTCAATACGTCAATGGTTATTGTTGACACACAAATTTTAGCTAATCAAATATTGCCAAGTGTCAAATAAAGTCCAATTAAATTAACAAATCAAATCTTACCATATGTCTCACGAATGATTTCAACACAATTACATATGTGAACGAATCACAAGTCGCCACATAGGCAACCTAAAGATGACAAGACTTTACCAATTAAATTGTGCCACTTGTCAGCTTGGCCCATTATTAAAGATAATTAAATACTTTTTAATATTTATCTCTTAAAAAAAAATAAATAAAAAAGAGATAATTATTTAAGAAGTATGGTATTATCTAAATTCTTTGATATTATCTTTTATTTTATTTAATAAATAATAAGATAATTATCTAAAGAGAAGTTAAGTCCAACCGTGACTCTATCTCACACATCTATAAATATGGGTCACTACCAAGTACAAAAGGGGACCCTTTTACACACAAGGAGACTCTGCCAGATCAAGCTACCAAAGCCCCCACATACTCTCAAACAACAAGAAGATACACGTGTTGATTTGAGATCAAGCTGCAAGCCATTGCATCAACTTTTTGAAGAGAAGAATCAGAGGATTTTTATTTCTTTGATTAGAAATTCAGAGATTGTATTCCACTTTTCTATAAATCAATAAAATTTTAATTTGTTACTGCAATTTCTGTGTTTATTTCCAAACACAAAATTTGTGTGTACAAATTTCTAGCACGCCCAGTGGGACCATCTCTGCCTCTCATCTCTTCTTTCATCAAATCAAATCAACCAAAATCTTAATGGCTCCCAAGAACGATTGTTCAAAGGTTCCAGATCTGAAAGCCAGAGGCTTCAAATCCGCTACTGGCAACACTACTTCGAGGTCTACTGCTCAAAGCATGGGCCTAGTCACACGAAGTAAGGCAAAAGCTATGGATGAAGCACTGAAGCAAGCCTCACTGCTGCCAAAATCAATACCTGTTTTCAACTCAAGTTCGTTGAAAACAACATCCACATCATCAAGTCTTCCAGGAGGCAAAGAAGATACTATTGCTGTTACTGCGGTAAAGCCGAAGGGAGATGTTTTTGCAATTTTGGAGAAAGCTCTGTCACATCTTTCCATGTCTCAAGGGTCTGACTCAAGTGTCAAGTTCAAATCTGGCCAAAAGGAAATTAATGATTCAAGCAATTCTGAATCCAGTTCCCCTCCAGAAACTCCCCAGTCAAAGTTCAAGCCTCATGATGATTTTGCTAATTCTCAAAGCTCGACAGCCATGAATGTGATGATGACGAATGCAACATCATTAGAGGAGCAAGTCAACTCGCTGTCGAAAATTGTGGAGAGCTTGTGCAAGACGGTGCAAGAACGTGATCAACAAATTGAAGCAATCATGAACAAACTGAACAACATTGGAGAATCAAGTCAAGCTCCTGCTCTTCCAAAACCACAAGAAGTGGCAGAATCATCTAGCAAGCAAGAAGAAACTCTAAAAAGCTTGCCAGTTTCTATTGATGGTTTCGTCCCTGTTGATCAACTGAAGGAGTTCATTTTGGGCACCCTTAAAGACAAAAACGAGGAAATGCCAAGATCTTCTCTCACATACGCCAAGCCTTACACCCGTCGAATTGATCAATTGAAGATGCCTGCTGGTTACCAACCCCCGAAATTCTAACGATTTGATGGCAAAGGAAATCCAAAGCAACATGTCGCTCACTTTATGGAAACTTGCAGTAACGCTGGAACTGATGGAGATCTTCTGGTCAAGCAGTTTGTTCGAACTCTCAAGGGCAATGCATTCGACTGGTATTACGATCTAGAGCCTGGCACAATTGACAGCTGGGAGTAACTAGAGCAAGAATTTCTCAACAGATTCTACAGCACCCGTCGTACTGTAAGTATGATTGAGCTCACCAATGCTCGCCAATGGAAAGAAGAACCTGTCATTGATTTCATCAACAGATGGAGAAATCTGAGCCTTAATTGCAAGGATAGGCTGTCTGAAGCTTCGGCAATTGAGATGTGCATTCAAGACATGCATTGGGGGCTTCGTTATATCCTTCAAGGCATTAGGCCTAAAAATTTTGAAGAATTGGCTACTCGTGCTCATGACATGGAGCTCAGCATCGTTGCGAGTGGTAATCAAGGGTTGCCGATTCAAGAATCTCACAAGGGAGGAAACAAGTTGGAAAACAACCGCAAAGGGGGCAAGACTTTCTCTAAGTCAGCCAGTAAAGAATCCATGTCTGTTTCCACCACACCGGTGAAAATTTCTACGTCGACCAAAACTTCAAACAAACTTAAGAAGAAAGAGACGGAGAAGGTCGACTCCAACCAAGGAAGAGGATGGAAGAGACCTACGCTTGAAGAAATGAAAGCAAAGGAATATCCATTTCCTGATTCTGAAGTTCCTCAAATGCTTAAGAATTTGTTAAAGCTAAAACTCATTGAACTTCCAGAGATGAAGCGCCCAGAAGAAGCTGATAAAGTTAATGATCCGAATTATTGAAAGTATCATCGATTAATCAGCCATTCTACTCAGCGATGCTTCGTTCTCAAAGAAAAGATTATGCAACTGGCAAGTCAAGGAAAGATCCTTTTAGAAGAAGAAAAGGAAGAAGCAAGCACCAACCAAACTGCTGCGATTGAATCTGTTGATTTTACACAGAAAAGATTGATTCCTGACTTATCAAGATTTGAAGTTCAATTTAGATCTTTCGATCCTGTTGAAATAATAATTCAAGACTATTTGCAAATTTTTGATACACCGTTATTGAAGTGCAAAAACGACACTGATGAAACAACAGACTCAGCTGAGGAAGGGTGGATGCTTGTTACTCGCAAAAGAAAGAGTAAGTCAAAGTCTCATCACCCCCAAATCATTCACTACAAACAGAAGTTTGTTAAATCCAATAAAAAGAAGCAGTGGAGGAAGAAAAAAGTTCAACGGCCAGTATCAACTACAACAGTTGAGACTTTCATTCAACCACAACGCACTCCCATCACTTTATAGGAGTTCTTTCCAAAATCTTGGCAGAGTGCTGATCAATCTGATCCTAAAATTGTTGAATGCTATGTAGTGAACATGGAAGAACCAGCTGAAGAAAGAGTTGAGTCATCTCCAACACTCGTGCAAACACCAGAGGAACTTAGCTTCGAAACTTGTGGCGATACATCTGTTGCTGCTATGAAGAATTTGACTTTCTCAGACGAAGATCTTCTGCTTGGCTCAACACCACACAATCGCCGTCTTTTCATCTCTGGCTATACACGCGAACAAAAGTTGAACAGAATGCTTGTTGATGGTGGATCAGCAGTCAACATTCTGCCCCTTTGCGTAATGAAGGAATTAAGCATTGGTACGGAAGAGCTGTCACGCAGTCGCTTGATGATTCAAGGCTTTAATCAAGGAGGGCAAAGAGCGATTGGAGTAATCCGTCTCAACTTGCTTATTGATGACATCACATCAACTACATTGTTTCACGTGATCGATGCCAGAACTTCATACAACATGCTGTTAGGACGGCCTTGGATCCATGAGAATGGTATAGTTCGTTCTACTCTCCATCAGTGCCTCAAGTATTGTCGTGGTAATGAAGTTAAAAAGATTGTAGCTGATGAGAAGCCGTTCACTGAAGCTGAATCTCACTTTGCTGATGCTAAGTTCTACTTGACACACATGGTGGTGGAAGAGCTACAACCAATTAATACTTCATCAACGTACAAGTTACAACGAACTGACAATCTGCAAGACGATCAGAGTGGTAAGACTGTTGATCAAAAGAAGGGGGTCAGTAAACTAATTGAAAGTGGCGATGAGAAATGCGATGTGAAAGCTTCTAAAAATGCCATTCCAATACTTCGCTACACGCCAAAGGCTCAAAGAATTGATGATCAAGCCTTGGATGGACTAACTCTCCCCATCACTAACATCAATCAAACAAAGGTGACTACGCCAATCCCAGGATTTGTTTGTGCTTGTTCTTGTTTAATTACCTCACTCCAAAATAAAAGCTCAAATGAAAATTCAGATTATAAATTCAAATTTAAAGAAAATGTTAAGTGAGGTAAATTAAGACAAGTTTTCCCCCAAGTGCAAGGTGTGGTTGAAGCACAAAATAACTGGTAAGTCCCAGGTCATTTCCACAGGGATCTAGGGAGTAATGAAGTGAATGACTCTAATGGAGATTAATTTGGCAAAACACAACTCACAGAAAAATGTGAAACAGAAAATTAAAATCTGATTTGGTTGGTTGATGATTTTGAACTAATTTTCCAAAAGCAAAGTGAATTTAAACTAAAAAATTAAGTGATAAAAGGTTGAGCAAGACAAGTTTAATACCAATCCGAATGAATTTCAAGTGCCAAGAGTTTATAAATTACCAATTCAATTTGTACTGATTTTTGAGAAAATTAATTTCAATTGAAACAAACCATGGATTAAACACTCAATGTGCATAACCTATTTTAAGGACAATAGGAGTTCTAATTCTAGCAACCCACATACAACAATGTCATGAGAGTTCTAAGTTAAGCAACACCTATGAACTCATCAATAGGATATACAAAGTTGGATTAATCGGGTCTTGAATCAATGAGTTCTAAGACACCCAGCTGCAAATTGACTTGATAACCATAAGAACTCAAAGTAAATCCATGAAGTTCGGCCACTTGAGATTCATTGGAAGGGCATTACCCTTGCCTTGGCCCAAGAAGACTTAGCTGAGCATGTTAAAAAGAAGAAAAACAGAAATGGAAATCTGATTGGAAGACATTACAATCTGAAATTGAAAGTTAAATGGATTTAGAACTGAAAATCTGATTGCAGGAATTGGAATGAATTCAAAAAATGTAAATCTCAGAAACTCCAATGCCGAATTAAAATTTCCAATGTAAAACTATGAACTCTCAACGAATTTCTCTCCAAAACTCTCTCTACAAAATCTGAATCCCTTCCCCCGAATCTTCTCTGTTTTTCTTTTTTTTTGTGTGTCTCACTCCACTTCTTTCTTCTTTCTCTCCCCTCTCTTTCTCTCTCCTCTAACCGAATGTAGTCCTCATGATGGCTCCTTCTCTCTCCTATATCTTTTTTACTGATTTGCCCTCCCTGGATTGCAGGTTACATCACATGGAGAAGTTGGGGTCACATGGAATTCGTTGCTGTGAAGAAGCTTATATTCGAATACAGTAAAACCATATTCGAATATGATCCCCTGCTGCAGAAATTTCCAGAATAGTGATTCTGATCTCTTTGCATTGATTTCAACTGAATTTTCTTCTTCTTCTGAAATAGCTTCAATCCTTTGATGTGTTGTGCAGCATGCTTTCTTCTCAACACCCTCAATGTAGCTCAATTTCTTGTTTTTGTGATGAAAATCAACACATATTCCACTTTGGAGATATGGAGATGAAATCTGCACAAAACATAGATTTTATATCTTTTTATGATGTGTGCAAGTGTAATTTGAATATATAAATATGTAACAATTGATGTCCAATCACACACCCCCCAACTACAACATTACTAGTCCCTAGTAATGCTTCTAATAGAAGAAATAGGAGAGAAATCCAAAAGCATTAATTTCATTTCAATTTGAATGATATTTCAGCTATTCATATGGAATTAGTCAACACCATAAGCAAAAATTTTCATAAGCAAAGTTTAAAATTTAAAATTTTATAAGAGATGTGAAACTTGCCAAATGTGTGAAATGAATGTGAATGAATAACAGCTTTTAGCTTTATCAACTTAACATACATCTTTAGAACTTCATTTAATTCTGAACTTTGCATTCCATTTCATTCCCAAGTTTTGACTTCAAATCTCACCTTGGAATTCACTCCAAAGAAAATAGAGCACACAAGGTTTCACTCAAGATGCCCCTTATTAAGAGTAAATGTTCATCAAATTCTAGAAGGTGGCATCAAAAAGTCAAAAACGATGTATTCAAGAAAGAATTGGACTTGGCATAACTCCATGAAGGAATGATGTAGCAAAGTAATTTCAGAATTTTCACCATGATTCCCTAATTCTTAAATTTCACAATTGAATGAAAATTCTTTCAAAGATCAATTAGGACTTGCAATGGGTTGTAATGGGGCCATGAGGTTTAATAAGGTAATAGAAGGAAAGGATAAGGAATTCAAAAACTGATTTGAAATACTGAAATAAACTTTCTTCCACCCTTCTACAATTCTTTTTTTTTTTTTTTTGAAATTGAAAGTTACCTCAAGTGAATGTATTTCAAAATTAAAACAGTTTCCACCTTTTTGATTTTCTTTTTATCAACAATTTCCCTTAACATTTTTTCTGATTCCATTCTTTTTCTTTCTTCTCACCTCCAAATCCCACAATTCAGCCCACCAACCTTCATTTCTATTCTCAGTGCATTCCAAAATACATAAGGAAGGCTAGAGAGCATTCATTTTGGTTAAAGGAATTATGTGGTAAAAATGAAGAAGTATGAATGCTCTAATAAGGCTCAAACTTGGCTACAATGGTAATGTTTATCAAAGAAAGGCATTCCAAGCTCAAATGTTAAGAAAAATGGCCTAATATCACTTCTATGATTTCATTCCATCCAACCATAAAAATTAAGAATCAGAAGTCTAGTTCCATTCTTCTATCACTTCACAAACACCCAAAGCAAAATAGTATAAGTGGAGTTATTGAAGGAATTTGAAGTGCAAAAAGCTTGAGCTTTTGGAAAGCCCTTAGAGTAAATGAAGTCTCTCATGAACAAAGTTTAAAGCTCAAATATCTCACTTCAGGTTTTAAGTCTCCACTATATCTGGAAATCCATAAAACACATTATTCATTCATAAATTCATTCCTCAAGACAAATGTTAGATCAACAATCCTCAAACTAAATCCATTCACAAACCTTTCAATTTAAAAACACATGGCAACCACAACAACTCTTAAAATTTCATGCTTCAACTCAGCTCAATCCAATTTATGCAAATGACATCACTAATTCCAAGAAAACAGAAATTTCATTCATTCCAAGTTGTAAGTTCAAAGTCATAGGTAGCAAAAATAAAACAAAACAACTTAAACCTAATCAAAAGAAACAAACAGCAGGAACATCAATCCAAATCCTATTGTTGACAAAACATATTTGAAATATTCTAAAGATTTGCTGTCAAAAATCTGGTTTCAAGGACAAAAGGGTCTGAATCATGGCTGAAATACTGAAATTAAGCATTTCTCCCTTCTTGACTCAATTCGAATATGCTCTCCACCATTCGAATAAGCTTTTGCTGCCCCTGTCTCAGCTCACTAACTTCCCTCATCAGTACTTCTTGATTTTGCTGGATTAATTTCAACTTCTCCTCTGTGCTCATGGGGGCTGCTTCAGTTTCCTCCTCCTCTGCTGGCTGCTGCTGGTTGTTCTCAACTGCAGGTGGAGCAGCCTTCTTCAATTGTCCTCGACTTCGATTCATAGATATCTTGTCTATCAAAGGAGCAGCTTTCACAATGGCCATTCCTACCTCTTCCTCTATTCCCAAAAAGTGCTGAATTATCTCTGTAATTAAACCTCCAAAAGGCAGCCCAGCAGTGGATTCTGATTTCTCTACCACATGAGAAATAACCAACCAAATGTGGTAAGGTAAATCCATGGGAATGCCTAACAACAACTTTCCCATAATCATGGCTTGTTCTAGAGTGATGGTTGACTTGTAAGCATGGGGCAGAAATAAAGAACAGACTAGCATGTGAAGGACATTACTTTTGGGAGTAATTCCTGACTTGGACATCCTAGCAGTGGTCCATTGAGCTTGAGGGTTGGCTGTGAAGAGCCTAGCCAAATTGTCCTTATGCAATTGCTTCTCCCATTGTGCTTTTTGTTTAGGTGTGGATTCGGGTATTCTTTCAACAGGCAAGTGACCTATGAAAGAAATCTTCTCAAGATTCAAACTAATTCTCTTCCTTCTAACCTTAGAGTTTATCTCAGGTCTCCCATGAATCATACCCATTTCAGCATTTGAGTAAAACTCTCTCACATATGGTACCACAGCCCTCCTACTTGTTGTAACCCAATGTGCCCAGCCCCTTTGCTCAAATAATTCTAACAATTCATAGGGTGGTTCATTGTAATCCTCCAATTTAATTCCTCTTTCACTCAACACAGCTCTCTTGCTGTAATTCTCATCATATTTCAGCTTTGAAGCTTTGTTGGAAAACCTCAAGTTATCAAAAGAACCCTCATCAAACAGATCATGGTCAGATTGTGCTTCAGGTTCATCCTCAGGAACCTTTTCAGAGGTGTGGACCTCATGCTCAGGAGCTGTAGTGTGTTCCTTAGTAGGCACATTCTCAGGAACTCCAACAGAGTTTTCCTTTTCAACATTAGAGACATGATCATCATGTCTCTCACTCAAACTCTCATTACCTACAGAATGGAATGATTCTGTTCTAGAGGAGGACCTACGGTCTAATTTAGAAGATGACAATTCATATGTTATGGGTTCCTGAACAACAAGTGAAGAACCCTTACCATGTTGGCTCAAAATCCTCATGCTCCTTCTTTTAGCCTTACCTTTGTAAGCCATCTTCTTCATTCTCTTTGGTGGCATCTTGCTTCAATTGATTTTTCACCCTTTATCAGAAATTTTCCAAAGCTGTAAACCCTAGCTTCTTCAATCGCAGCTCTGTATCTGAATCTTCCTTTCAATGTCAACTCAAAATCACACTCAGATAATCTGAAAGTAAAAGACTGGAAGAAGATGTGGAATGGTGAAGGTTTCAGGGTTGTGGGCACCAGGGCTCGTATTCGAATAGAACAGGAACTTGAACGGGGCCACTCACGGGTATATACAGGATTTAAAACCGACATCATATTCGAATACCCAGACCCATATTCGAATACAGGTTATCAGCAATTTGCAATTCCAGTGTCCAGAAAACTAGAAATTCTTCCCCCACTTCTTAAGAATACTCAAATTAAGTTTTGCCAACAGCTAGGATTCGAAAATTATTTCAAAAAAAATTAACTAATTTAAGAAGAAGTTTTGCAATTTTTCCAAATTTTCAAATTTTTTTTTTTTAAACATATGCAAACTCAAACTGACATAAGCATGATCTTAATTCAATTCAAGTAATTCCAAATCATATTCAAAACATTCTGATCATATCCAATCACTCAATTCAGCAAATTGCAGTAAAAATACTATTCACATCCACAAACTCAGATTGTGTCCCCCCCAACTAAAATCATGCATTGTCCTCAATGTATTAAACCAGCAAGTTAAAGAAAGGTTGGTGAAGTAACATACCTGAAGATTGTGAATGAAAATTCAACTTATTACCAAGAAATGAAAGCTGATAGTCAGCTGCTGTGACCAATTCCCCACCAACTTGTTTCAAGCTCACATTTCAGCAGTGGCAAGGCATTTAGTCCAGCTACTGCATGATCACAGCTGCAGTTGCAATAGCAACTGATCACATCAGATTTGAATGGATTCTTTTCATCAAGCAGATTCTTCACTTCCTTAGTTGAGTACTACTTGCAGCTGAAAACTGAAGGTTAGCAATAACCATATACAACCTCTTTTTTTTTTTTTTTTACAAAAACAAAAGAAAACAGAAAATCAAAAGCATAACAGAACCTACACTACTATGATACAAAATCAGAATTCTTCCTTCATTCAAACAGAATTTGGGGGATCTTCAAGATCCCAACTCTCTACTTCAGCAACAAAATTCTTATGATACTCTTTCAATCTCTGTCCATTCACTCTAAAAACATTCTTGGAGGTTGGATTTTGAATGTCAACAGCCCCAAACTCAGTGATGTTCTGAATCACATATGGACCACTCCATCTTGATTTCAACTTCCCAGGAAACAAGTGTAACCTTGAGTCATACAACAAGACCTTTTGACCCACAAACAACTCTCTTTTGAGGATATGTGTATCATGCCATTTCTTCACTCTATCCTTGGTGATCTTAGCATTCTCATATGCATCATTTCTAATCTCCTCAAGCTCATTTAGTTGCAATTTTCTTTGAAAACCAGATTCAGTGATGCTCTCATTAAAATGTCTCACTGCCTAAAAGGCCTTGTGTTCAAGTTCCACAGGAAGATGACAAGCTTTTCCATACACTAACCTATAAGGAGACATGCCTAGGATAGTCTTGTAGGCAGTCCTATAAGCCCAAAGTGCATCAACCAATTTCAAAGACCAATCATTCCTTGTGGGATTCACTGTTTTTTCAATGATTCTTTTGATCTCTCTATTGGCTAATTCAGCTTGTCCACTTGTTTGGGGGTGGTAAGATGTTCCAACCTTGTGTAACACCCCATACTTCTTCATCAAAAGACCAACATGTCTATTGCAAAAATGTGTTCCCCTATCACTTATCATGGCCTTTGGCATTCCAAATCTTGAAAACACATTTTCCTTCAAAAATTTTATCACTACCTTGTGGTCATTGGTCCTAGTTGGTATGGCTTCTACCCACTTTGAAACATAATCCACTGCCACTAAGATATACTCATTGCCAAATGAATTCACAAATGGTCCCATAAAATCCATACCCCAACAATCAAAGATATCAAGCACATAAATGGGGTGAAGTGGCATCATGTTTCTCCTAGTGATCTTACCAAGCCTTTGACACCTATCACAAGCAACACAAAAGGCATGCACATCCCTAAACATGGTAGGCCAAAACAATCCACTCTGTAAAATCTTTGCCACTGTCTTCCTAGCTGAAAAATGACCTCCACATGCAAGAGTATGACCAAAACTAATGACACTCTGGGCTTCACTCTCGGGTATGCATCTCCTTATGACTTGATCTGAGCAATACTTAAACAAATAAGGGTCATCCCAGAAAAAATGTCTCACATTCCTAAAGAACTTCCTTCTATCCAGCATGGTCCAGTGAGAAGGCACAATACCTGAAGCTAGGTAGTTGGCTATGTCTGCAAACCAAGGTACCTCAGAAGAGTCTATGTGGAACAACTGCTCATCAGGGAATGTCTCATTGATGGGAGAATCAAAAGATGCTAAATCCTGATGTGGGAGTCTAGAAAGGTGATCAGCAACTACATTTTCAACTCCCTTTTTGTCCTTGATTTCTAAATCAAATTCTTGAAGCAGAAGAATCCATCTAATAAGTCTAGGCTTAGCATCAGGTTTGGTCAAGAGATACTTCAAAGCAGCATGGTCAGTGTATACTATGACATGGGAACCTACCAGGTATGATCTGAACTTGTCTAAGGCATATACTACTGCTAGCAACTCCTTCTCAGTAGTAGTGTAATTCCTTTGTGCTTCACTAAGGGTTTTGCTAGCATAGTACAACACATGTGGTCTCCTATCCCTCCTCTGTCCTAGCACTGCACCAATGGCACAATCACTAGCATCACACATGATTTCAAATGGTAAAGTCCAGTCTGGTGGCTGCATAATGGGAGCTGAGGTGAGCAAACTCTTAAGTCTATCAAATGAGGCCTGACACTCTGGTGTCCAATCAAAGGGAACATCCTGGGATAGAAGGTTGCACAAAGGTCTAGCAATGGCACTGAATGATGCAATGAACCTTCTATAAAACCCAGCATGGCCAAGAAATGATCTGATATCCTTAACACATCTAGGGGTAGGAAGTTTTTGAATAATTTCCACTTTGGCTTTGTGACCGACCCTAAATTGTGTTTCGGGTTCTACCTCTCAAGTGCAAGAGGGCAGTCGTAGTTTTAAAACTCGGTGAGTCCGAGGTCGAATCCACAGGGAGGGCTTTGTTAAAAGCTCTAGACTTGTTCTCTTAATTAGTAGGTGAACCTAAATTAATTTAAACTAATTTTTTTAGCAACTCAAACTTTTATTTTAGATTCTAAATGAAAGAAATTCAATTTAATTTAAAAATGCAAACAAAGCATCTACTCTAGATTCTAAAGCGAATAAATCAACTCATAAATTAAATTAAATCACAAGCATAATACTAAAAAGGTTCTTAATCCAACTTTCAAGTCGGGGTAGTTCACTACTTTACCTTGGGATGTTTTTGTTTGAAGAACAGGGTTTAATTTGAAAAGTTTTGAAGATGTTATAATCAAAGGTCAGTACCAGTGATCTCAAGCGGATATGGTTAAAGACCTTTGTTTCCTAGAGTTTTTCAATTAAACGCCAAAATATTAATAAAAATCTGATTTTTAATTCTATTCAAAAGTATTTGATGATTGGTTACGAAAATCCATACCAGTGATCTCACACGGATTTGGTTAAGGGTTTTCGTATTCGAATGTTTTCGAAATAGAAAAAAAATAGATTTGTGAAAGGTAAATTCCTTCGCGAAAGGTTTCGCAACCTACGCGAAGGGTTTCGCAACCTACGCGAAGGGACTACGAACACCCCAAGGCTTTTCGTGAACTACCCTTTCTTGATTCGTTGAATCAAGAACTAGGGTTTTACGCTAAAACTACTTTAAGCATCTTAAAAACAATCAAATAGCATTCAATCATACGAAAAGAGAATTGAAACAAGCAAAACATGATATTACGAAACAAATCGAAATAAAACGAAGTAGATTAAAGTGCAACTTACAACGTAAAGCGAATGTAAAAGATGAAGTGAAGAATCACTACAAAGATGACGATGAAAGCTCCAACAAAAACCATGAATCCACGCATGCAAGCTAAAAACCTAATCTAAAAACTCTCAAAATTCTATTCTAACGCTCAATTGAAGATGCAAAAATAAAAAGGGGCTTCCCCTCCCCTTGGTCGTGCAATAGCTCTTTATATAGATGCCACAAAACCCTAGAAGAGGAGCTTTCACGCGGCTATTGTAAATCACGGATGGTCCCGACCGTCTGGAGAGGGGGTCGGGACCGTCTGAGGTTTTAAACTTTCTGTGGTCCCGACCGTCTAGGTGACGGTGGGGACCGTCTAGTTTTTCCTTCTTTGCTTTCTTTCCTTCTCTTGGTTGGGTCTTTGGGCTAGTCTTTTCCATCGAAGATGAGGTTCGAACCATGACTTTTTCTTTGTCTTCTTGGCCCTCTCCATAGCTATAAACTTCGACATCCTTGCCCTTTTTCCTACAAATAAAATAATAAAAGTATAAGTAACACAATAATACTAAAACTTCAACTTTACTTATTTTAATGCATGAATAAGTGTTGAGTTAGGGAGTTTGTAATTACACTTTTCAAGTGTAATCACTTTGTCTACTTCTATCCCCCTAGAAGACACTATGTGGCCAAGGACAATTCCATGAGTTACCATAAAGTGGCATTTTTCCCAGTTCAAAACCAAGTTTTTCTCCTCACATCTAATCAAAACCTTCTCTAAGTTTCCCAAACATGTATCAAAGTCACTGCCATATACTGAAAAGTCATCCATAAAAACTTCAAGGAATCTCTCTACAAAATCACTAAACAGACTCATCATACATCTCTGAAATGTTGCAGGAGCATTGCAAAGACCAAAAGGCATACGCCTATATGCAAATGTGCCAAATGGGCAAGTGAATGTGGTCTTTTCCTGATCCTCCAATGCAATCTCAATCTGATTATACCCAGAGTAACCATCCAAGAAACAGTAAAATGCATGCCCTGCCACTCTTTCCAATACCTGATCTAGGAATGGAAGAGGGAAGCGATCTTTCCTTGTAACTGCATTCAACTTTCTATAATCTATGCACATGCGCCATCCTGTTTGGATGCGCATTGGAACTAATTCCTCTTTTTCATTCTTAATCACAGTCACTCCAGATTTCTTAGGCACTACCTGAGTTGGACTCACCCACTTAGAATCTGAGATGGGGTAGATAATTCCAGCATCCAAAAGCTTGATTACCTCCCCTCTAACAACCTCTTTCATGTTGGGGTTGAGTCTCCTTTGCATTTGCCTAATAGGCTTGGCCTCATCCTCCAAAAATATTCTATGAGTGCAAATCAATGGACTTATTCCTTGCAGATCTGCTATAGTCCAGCCCAAAGCTCCTCTATGCTTCCTCAAGACTTCCACAAGTCTATTTTCTTGATCCAACCTCAGCTGAGATGAAATGACAGCTGGATAGGACTCTCCCTCACCCAAAAATACATACTTCAAGTCACTTGGCAAGGGTTTTCTCTCAGGTTTTGGTGACTGGTCCAAAAATGACAGAGCCTTGGCTATGGGCAGCTCTAAAGACTCAACAGATGGTCTCCACTGATTCACCAATAGCATTGAATTTTTCATTTCCTCAAATTCTCCTCCCTCACAATTCTCCAAGTCACCATCAGCTAGGAAATCTACTTGCTCATTATTCACTAAGGCTTTCTCCAAAGGGTCATCAAAATACTCTCTATCAAAGTGATCTTGAGTGGTTGTTTGAATCCAATCAACTTCCTCTACTTCCTCATAATCACTCGGCTGTTTGGTCACCTTGAAGATGTTTTTCTCAATTGTCATGTTTCCAAAGGAGAACTTGATAACTCCAGTTCTACAATTGATCAAGGCATTTGAGGTGGCCAAAAATGGTCTTCCTAGGATAACAGGTACAGCTGGTTGGTTTCCTTGAATGGGCTGAGTATCTAGCACTATAAAGTCCAACGGAAAGTAAAAATGATCCACTTGAATCAAGACATCCTCAACCACACCCCTAGGGACTTTAACTGACCTATCAGCAAGTTGTAGTGTCACCCTAGTAGGTCTAAGTTCTCCCAACCCCAGCTGTTTGTAAACAGTGAATGGTAAGAGGTTGACACTTGCACCTAAATCTAGCAAAGCTTGATCTACCCTTTGATTCCCAATTAAGCAGGCTATGGTGGGGCAACCTGGATCTTTATATTTGGGAGGAGTTTTAAATTGCAAAATGGAGCTCACTTGTTCAGTCAAAAATGCTCTTTCTTTCACATTCATTTTCCTCTTAACAGTACACAAATCTTTCAAAAATTTTTCATAGGATGGATTTTGTTTAATTGCATCAAGTAAGGGAATATTGATTCTGACTTGTTTGAACAATTCATAGATGTCAGAATTCAAATTCTCTTTCTTGGCTTTGTTCAATCTTTGTGGAAATGGAAGTTTTGGAACAAATTCAGATTTGTCCAACTTGGTTTTATTCAAAATTTCTTTATTTTCAAAATCTTTCTCACTCTTTTCAAACTGATTTTCTTCAGAAATTTTTTTCTTATTGTCAGAAATTTCCTCTTTATTTTCAAAATTTACCTGCTCTGTTCTCTGGATTCTGATTTGCTGCTTACTGCTATTCGAATGTTGCTTGCTGGTATTCGAATATTCCTTTGGCTGCATCAGAATTTTCTGCCTTTCTTGGCTTAGATTCTGCTTTTCCTCAAGTTTTCTGCTGTCCAACTTGCTGTCCCCAATTAGTCTTTCATTTTGCTTCAATTCTTGCTCTTCATTCTGAAACATGATTTCTTTCTCAGAAGTGCTAAATTGCTGTTTCTGTTCACTTTCTGTTCTGCTGTCCAATTTCTGTTTCAGCTGCATTTCCTCTTCATTTTTCATTATTTCTTGCTCATTTTCTTCCTCAATTTCTTCAGCAGGTGGTTTGTAATCTGGCTTGACAATTTGCTTTCCACTTCTCAATGTTGAAACAGCTTGTACATGCTCCAGATTTTCATTTGCAGCAGATGAAGATGATTCACTGAAATGAACTTGGCTTGTAGGATTTGGTCTTGGCTGAGATGGAAGCTTTCCTGATTCTCTGATGGTTAAAGCTTGAGTTAGCTTTGACAATTGACTTCGGATGTCTTCCATGGCCCTGTTTTTCTGCTCTTGAAACTTGGAATTTTGATTGTTGGTTCCAATCTGCCCTTGCATAAATTGTTGCAAGGTGTCTTCCAAAGATCTTTTGTGAGGTGGCTGATAAAAATTTGTATTCTGCTGAGGTTGAAAAGGCTGAGAAGGAAATGGTTGGGGTTGCACAGTTTGTTGAGGTTGGTATTGTTGGTTCTGTGCTTCTGCTTTCCAAGAAAGGTTTGGATGATTCCTGTAGCCAGGGTTGTAGTTATTCGAATATGGACTATGGCCTTGCGAATATGTGTTCATCCCCTAATTTTGATTGAAGGGTCTTGCAGCTTGTGTGGGATTTGCTTGACCATAGAGAACTTCCTTAAAAGCTGGAAGTGTTGGGCAATCATCAGTCCTGTGGTCTGCGGTTTCACACATCACACACTTCACTTCACTCTCCTTCAATGTTTGCTTCTTTTGCTCCATCAATTCAATCTTTCTTGACAATGCAGCCAACCTAGCTCCAACATCATCTGCCCCATTGAGATGGAACTTTCCTCTATCATTTGATCTGTCAGAAAATTCAGAACAAGATGGGGAGACTACCTCCCACTGTTTAGTGTTTTCAGCTAAAGCATCAAAGAAATGTAAAGCCTCTTCAGCAGTTTTGTCATAGAATTCACCATTACACATGGTGGCAACCAACATTTTCAGATTTGGAGTTAATGCATTATGGAAAAAATTAACAATTCTCCAAGATTCAAAACCATGATGTGGACATGCTTGCAATAATTCCTTGAATCTTTCCCATGCTTGAGCAAATGTTTCATTGGATTTACACACAAAATTCATTATTTGCTGTTGAAGAATCACAGTTCTATTTGCAGGAAAATACTTCTTCAAAAATTTTGTTTGCATGTCTCTCCAAGTACCTATTGATCTAGGCTCAAGTGAATTCAACCACATTTTTGCCTTGTCTTTCAATGAAAATGGAAATAATTTAAGCCTAACCATGTCCTCATTAACATTCCTATCCATGCAAGTTCCACAAACATCTTCAAATTCTTTCATATGCATGTAAGGATTTTCTGAGTCCATGCCATCAAAAGTTGGTAAAAGCTGAATTGTTCTAGGTTTAAGATAAAAATTCTGATGTCCATTTGGAAGAACAATGCAAGATGGAGTGGTTTGTCTAGCTGGATAAAGATATTCCCGGAGAGGTCTAAGGATGTTTTGATCCATTTGATCATTCTCTCCTTGAACACTTCCTTCCGGCAGAACAGGTGGAGGTGGATCCATATGTGCAACAGAAAATTCAGATTGTGAATGTAGTGCAGCAAATTCAATCAATTCAGCAAGAGAAGATGGAGAGTGCAATTCAGATCTGTTTCCAACAAGTTTACCAGACCTTAAAAGCATAAACAGAAATTCAGACTGAAACAAAACTCCAATCTAAACTCCTAACTTCACAATTTCATCTACTGATTCACAGAGAATCGCAACTACAGCTTACAGCAGAGAAATGCAGCAGTATTCGAATATCAGATGAAACAGTTTCAAATCAGAAATTCAGGATTCAGATGCAAATAGTTCTAAAACTAAACTAACAACCAAGACTATAAAAGAAATAGAAATAGAGATGAAACAAAGTTACTCAACAAGTTAAGCAGCTCTGTTGTTGAAAATGGTGGTGAGATGTATTGCCAGTTAATGCTCCAAAGGCTCAAAACACCATTGCTTCTCAAAGATCCCCGGCAACGGCGCCATAAATTGTGCTTGTTCTTGTTTAATTACCTCACTCCAAAATAAAAGCTCAAATGAAAATTCAGATTATAAATTCAAATTTAAAGAAAATGTTAAGTGAGGTAAATCAAGACAAGTTTTCCCCCAAGTGCAAGGTGTGGTTGAAGCACAAAATAACTGGTAAGTCCCAGGTCATTTCCACAGGGATCTAGGGAGTAATGAAGTGAATGACTCTAATGGAGATTAATTTGGCAAAACACAACTCACAGAAAAATGTGAAACAGAAAATTAAAATCTGATTTGGTTGGTTGATGATTTTGAACTAATTTTCCAAAAGCAAAGTGAATTTAAACTAAAAAATTAAGTGATAAAAGGTTGAGCAAGACAAGTTTAATACCAATCCGAATGAATTTCAAGTGCCAAGAGTTTATAAATTACCAATTCAATTTGTACTGATTTTTGAGAAAATTAATTTCAATTGAAACAAACTATGGATTAAACACTCAATGTGCATAACCTATTTTAAGGACAATAGGAGTTCTAATTCTAGCAACCCACATACAACAATGTCATGAGAGTTCTAAGTTAAGCAACACCTATGAACTCATCAATAGGATATACAAAGTTGGATTAATCGGGTCTTGAATCAATGAGTTCTAAGACACCCAGCTGCAAATTGACTTGATAACCATAAGAACTCAAAGTAAATCCATGAAGTTCGGCCACTTGAGATTCATTGGAAGGGCATTACCCTTGCCTTGGCCCAAGAAGACTTAGCCGAGCATGTTAAAAAGAAGAAAAATAGAAATGGAAATCTGATTGGAAGACATTACAATCTGAAATTGAAAGTTAAATGGATTTAGAACTGAAAATCTGATTACAGGAATTGGAATGAATTCAAAAAATGTAAATCTCAGAAACTCCAATGCCGAATTAAAATTTCCAATGTAAAACTATGAACTCTCAACGAATTTCTCTCCAAAACTCTCTCTACAAAATCTGAATCCCTTCCCCCGAATCTTCTCTGTTTTTCTTTTTTTTTTGTGTGTCTCACTCCACTTCTCTCTTCTTTCTCTCCCCTCTCTTTCTCTCTCCTCTAACCGAATGTAGTCCTCATGATGGCTCCTTCTCTCTCCTATATCTTTTTTACTGATTTGCCCTCCCTGGATTGCAGGTTACATCACATGGAGAAGTTGGGGTCACATGGAATTCGTTGCTGTGAAGAAGCTTATATTCGAATACAGTAAAACCATATTCGAATATGATCCCCTGCTGCAGAAATTTCCAGAATAGTGATTCTGATCTCTTTGCATTGATTTCAACTGAATTTTCTTCTTCTTCTGAAATAGCTTCAATCCTTTGATGTGTTGTGCAGCATGCTTTCTTCTCAACACCCTCAATGTAGCTCAATTTCTTGTTTTTGTGATGGAAATCAACACATATTCCACTTTGGAGATATGGAGATGAAATCTGCACAAAACATAGATTTTATATCTTTTTATGATGTGTGCAAGTGTAATTTGAATATATAAATATGTAACAATTGATGTCCAATCAGTTTGGCCAACACAAAGTTCTAAAATAGAGCATGGTGACCTGCCTTCTACACGCACAAATGAGGGCTTTGATCCAAATGCATACAAGCTTCTTGCAAAGGCTGGGTATAATCCGAAGGAGTCTTCTACTTTAGGAAAGCTACCACCAGAATCTAACGGAAAAAATACATATGGGTTGAATTCGACCCAAAAGATGTTAAGGCAAAAGAGATACGCTGTACAGAATTCACGTGCAGGACTTGGTTTCACTCCACCTGCTCCAATGTGTATCATCATGAAAAAATCAACCAGTTACATTACTGCCAAAGAAGATAAATCTCCAACTCCAGTTAAACCTTCAGTCATTGATCGTCTAGAAGAAGCAAATCCACAAACGTCAATTGCTGATTGTTTCGAAGTGGCAAATTCAAGAATATCAGTATTTGACCGCTTAGGAGAGGCAAAGTCAAAAGGCTCAGTCTTTGATCGACTGAGGGCAGAAAATTCGGCATCAAAGGAAGTTATTGTGTCCCCTACACCTAGAAGATCAATGAAGAGTAGATTGGGAGTTGCTAAGAAGATCATTGAAAAAGAAGAAAAAATCGATGTCATCTTAGAAGACCTCAAAGATCTCAAAATTAAAATACCATCCCGCATGAAGCGTCATACTACTTTAGTGGTGATAGCTGAAGAAGAATTGAAGGTGAAGCGACAAACAGTAGTAGTCACGAAATTTTCTACTGAAACGCCAAGAACCTTATCTGAAGAAGAAAACATTGAATACTCACTCCACATCAGTGCAAGTGATGGAGAAATTCAAGTAGAGGAGGAAGCTGAAAATGCTCCACCAGAACTTGAACAAGGTGTTAAGTCCACTGTTGATGATTTGAAAGAAATCAACCTTGGTACACTGGAAGACCCTCGACCCATTTACGTAAGTGCTCTCCTAAGTCCCAAGGAAGAAAAGGCTTATGTTGAGCTTCTCACAGAGTACAAGGATGTCTTCGCTTGGAGCTACAAAGAAATGCCTGGATTAGACCCTAAAGTTGCTGTCCATCATTTAGCGGTAAAGCGGGGTGTCTGACCGATTAAACAAGCTCAACGTCGATTCCGACTGGATTTGATTCCAAAGATTGAAGCTGAAGTCAATAAACTCATTGAAGCTCGATTTATTCGAGAAGTCAAGTATCCAACTTGGATTTCAAGTATTGTCCCTATCAAAAAGAAGAATGGACAAATTTGAGTATGCGTTGACTTTCGAGATCTCAATCATGCTTGCCCAAAAGACGACTTTCCGCTCCCATTGATAGAACTCATGGTGGATGCTACCATTGGTCACGAAGCCCTGTCTTTTATGGACGGCTCATCTGGTTACAATCAGATTCGTATGGCACCGCGAGATGAAGAGTTAACAGCCTTTCGTACACCCAAAGGCATCTACTATTACAAAGTAATGCCGTTTGGTTTAAAAAATGAAAGGGCCACTTATCAAAGAGCAATGCAAAAGATTTTCGACGATATGCTTCATAAAAATATCGAATGCTACGTGGATGATCTCGTAGTAAAGTAAAAAAGGAGAGCAGATCATCTTCAAGATCTAAAGAAGGTTTTCAACCACCTACGTCGATACTAGCTCAAGATGAATCCTTTGAAGTGTGCTTTTGGTGTTACCTCTGGAAAGTTCCTTGGGTTCATTGTACGACATCGTGGTATTGAAATAGACCAAACAAAGATTGACGCTATCTTAAAGATGCCTGAACCGCAAAATATTCATGAGCTTAAAAGTCTACAAGGGCGATTAGCTTATCTTCGACAGTTTATTACAAATTTAGCAGGTCGTTGTCAACCTTTCAGCCGACTAATGAAGAAAGGAGTTCCATATGAATGGGATGAAGCATGCAGCAATGCCTTTAAAAGCATTAAAGATTATTTGATGAAATCACCAGTACTGGCCGCTCTTATTCCTTGGAAGCCATTGGTTCTATACATTGCTACACAGGAACGGTCTGTTGGTGCTTTACTTGCTCAAGAAAATGAAAAGGGAAAAGAAAATGCCCTTTACTATCTTAGCAGGATGATAACCCCTAATGAGCTAAATTACTCGCCAATCGAGAAGATGTGTTTGGCCCTAGTGTTTGCAATTCAAAAGTTACGGCATTATTTCCAAGCTCACACTGTGTATCTTATCTCTAAAGCCAATCCCGTCAAGTACATCATGTCAAAACCAGTTTTATCTGATCGACTAGCTAGATGGTCTCTTCTTCTTCAAGAATTTGAGATCATTTATGTGCCTCAAAAGGCAGTTAAAGGACAAGCCTTAGCTGATTTCCTAGCTAATCATCCTATACCTGCTGATTGGGAGCTATCAGAAGAATTTCCAGACGAAGACGTCCTCTATGTAGAAGTTCGCCAACCATGGAAGATGTACTTCGACGGAGCTATTCAGCGCAGTGGGACAAGAGCTGGTGTAGTGTTTCTCACTCCTGAAGGAAACGTGTTGCCTTACGCTTTCACTCTTACACAGCTCTGTTCAAACAACGAAGCTGAATACCAAGCACTCATACTTGGGTTGGAAATGGCGGTCAACATGAAGCAGTTGAAACTCAGCGTATATGGAGATTCAAAACTATAATCAACCAGCTGCTAAACGTTTATGAAGTAAGGAAACCAGAACTTGTTTCTTATTACAATTACGCAGCCCAATTAATAGCATGGCTTGGCGGCGTCACCTTAGAGCATGTCCCAAGAAAAGATAACAAACAAGCAGATTCTCTTGCTAAGCTTGCTTCAACACTTGCATTGCCTGATCAAGAGACACAAATCTCAATTTGCCAAAGATGGGTCATTCCTCCATTCTTCGATGATGAAGACAATGATGAAAGAGATGTTAATGCAATATCGATTTTCAAAATCGAAGAAAATGACTGGCGTCAACCTCTTATTGATTATTTGCTCCATCAAAAGTTACCAGAAGATCCACGTAGAAGAACTGACATAAAGTGTCGAGCTTCAAGGTTCATTTATTATAATGGTACACTTTATCGTCGCTCATTCGAAGGATTATTCCTCTGCTGCTTAGGAGAGGTTGAAGCCATGCAAGCTCTAGAAGAAGCTCACTCTGGTG
This sequence comes from Vitellaria paradoxa, assembly GCA_019916065.1. Classification (NCBI taxonomy): domain Eukaryota; kingdom Viridiplantae; phylum Streptophyta; class Magnoliopsida; order Ericales; family Sapotaceae; genus Vitellaria; species Vitellaria paradoxa. The sequence goes on along the minus strand of CM034237.1, from coordinate 30,502,033 downwards.
TATGTGGCGCTCATCAATCTGGTCCAAAACTACACTTTTGAATCAAAAGAATGGGATATTACTGGCCTACAATGGTAAAAGATTCTATGGAATACGCCAAAAGATGCCAAGCTTGTCAATTCCATGGAAATTTTATACATCAACCGCTCGAACCGCTCCATCCAACTGTCGCTTCTTGGCCGTTTGATGCATGGGGGCTGGATGTAGTAGGGCCACTGTCTAAGTCTTCTGCTGGTCATTTGTACATCTTGGCAGCAACTGACTACTTTTCTAAGTGGGCTGAAGCTATACCATTAAGAGAAGTTAAAAAAGAAAATGTCGTGGACTTCATTCGCACTAATATTATTTTCAGATATGGTGTGCCGTGATATATCATCACTGATAATGGAGAGCCTTTCTACAATAGTTTGATGAACAAGTTATGCGAGAAGTTCAACTTTAAACAACACAACTCTTCAATGTACAATGCACCAGCAAATGGTCTTGCCGAAGCATTCAACAAGACTCTTGGAAGCCTGTTGAAGAAAGTGGTTCCAAAATCAAAACGAGATTGGCACGAGAGAATTGGAGAAGCTCTTTGGGCTTATCGAACAACATATCGAATATCAACACAAGCTACTTCTTATGCTTTAGTGTATGGTGTGGAAGCTGTTCTCCCCCTCGAGTGTCAAATCCCATCATTACGGATTGCTCTTCAAGAAGGTCTCACTCAAGGGGAAAATGCTCGCCTACGACTAGAAGAATTGGAAGTACTTGACGAGAAGAGACTTGAGGCACAGCAACGCTTAGAATGTTACCGAGCTCGTCTTTCTAGAGCATTTAACAAGAGAGTCCGTCCTCGATCCTTCTAGAAAGAAGACTTGGTACTTGCTGTAAGAAGACCTATCATCACCACTCACCGCACTGGCAATAAATTCAATTCCAAATGGGATGGCCCGTATGTCGTTGAAGAAGTCTACTCAAGTGGGGCATACAAGATAGTTGCTGAAGATGGCTTGAGAATCGGCCCCATAAATGGCAAGTTCTTGAAGCGTTACTATCCCTAAAACATGTACTACTCCTGGCCCGCATGAGTATAAACTGTGAAAGGCACAAAAAAAAAAAAAATTCTTCCATTTATTTTTTTTCATTGTAATGAACTACGCCTGGCTTGATCCCATCTTGGGTACGTAGGCAACTTGAAGTTTTTGCAAGTTCAGTCATTTATTCAAAAAAAAAAAAAAATTATTCATTCCTTATTATTATGAACTACATTTGGCTTGATCCCAATTAGGTACGTAAGCAATTTGGAATTCTATTTTCAAACTCAATCATTCATCCATTACAAAAACAAAAAAATCACAAAGTGTAAGATTCTTATGAAAATAAATAATTTATTCCAAAAAGGAAAGAGTCTGCATTACATCAAAAAAAAAATAGCAACTAAGGGAAAAGCTTGAAGTCTCTCAGTTCATTGCGTCTTGCTTCTAGCATTTGCTCTATGTTTGCTAAGCATCGGACATCCTCATCGCTTAAAACGGGCTTACTTTCAATAGCAGAAATCTCTTCCCTGAGACTAGACGCAGTAGCTTGTAACTTGGATAGCTCTAATTTCTTATCAGAAATTTGTATCTCTGATCCCTTAATCTGAGTGGTAAGAGCATTCAACTTCTCTGCCAACTGCTCTTTTTCAAGTTTGAACGCCATGACCGTGGTCTCAAGAGATTGCAAGTCTTTGGCCTGTATACCTTCTTTAGCTTCAATATCAGAGAGTTCATTCTTGGTCATTGTCAGCTGTTCATCATGTGATTGTTGAGACATTTTCTCTGCTGAAGAAGATCGGCTAGAATTGTAGAGTTAGAGATCACGAAAAAGTCCCATCAGTAAATTTCTTAAAGAAGACAAATTCGAAACACTAACTCTTTCCATTTCCTTTAACACCTTTTCAGCTTCGTCTTCAATCGTATGAAGATGAGTCAAGCTAGATCTACCTATTTTCTGAGATAGGCCATTCCATAACAATGTAAGGTAGGTACGTTGACAATTAGAAATCAAGTCATCTACCTTGAATATGGAAATAGTTGAAGGGGCAGGATCCATGAGTCTCATAGAAGTTTGTTGAATCACTTCTACAGGATGATCTTCAACAATAGGATGAGAAGTTATATTATCTGTGACTTTGGAAACTTCAGGTTGAGCAACCAATATATCGAATGAATTTGGCCCATCAATAGATTTCTCATTCTCTTCCAAAATCATATCATCCACCTCAGCAAACTCATCGTTGTTTCCCAGCTACAAGTAAAAGCTTAGATTAATAAAAGGGATCATCGAGAATATATATTCCAAAATAAATTTTACCAAAAAAAAAAAATTAATAATAATAATACTTGCTTGATTCCCGAATTCTTCTAGAGGCAAAGGAAGGTTTGAGGTATTAGGGAATATGTCATCCAAATCAAGATTAATATCTTCCAATTCAAAAGCTGTGGTTTTCTTTTTAGGACGTTTCCAATGGTGATCACCTCCACTAGAGCTATGTTCGTCATCAGGTGGTAAGCAATTTTGATTATTCTTAACTAATGATCCATTGTTCGAGATTTTTGCATCTCTCTTCGCCATGCCTTCAAGCACATCTCTAGCATCAACCTGCTTTTCTCTGAAGATTGGTGTATGTTCAATAACTTTCCTCTTATTCTTCTTCAAAATTGCAACGGAAGGATTAAGTTTTGGAAGTTTTATGACAAGACTAGAACTTTTCCTGCAATAATTACTTGAACGTTTTTCCCACCACCCAACATAGTTCTTCGTAGCAAGACTTTTGGAAGAATATGCTGGAATCATAAATTTGGCGTTGGTGCCCAATTGAATACAAGATTGCCAAAGTTGAGCTATTTCTGCTATAGTCCCAGACCCAAGATCAATCTTCAACTTCCCAGGAATGCTTTGACAAAAGTTAAATTGTCTGGCAAATCTTATGGGACTATAAGACTCCACAATAAGCTCATCTCCTCGACGTAAAGTCAAATAGCTACAACGAATACTAATAATGTAGTCATCCTATGGAGTTGGCTGATTTCCGGTATCAACTAAAGATATATCCTTCTCCTTACCCAAGAATAAAGATGAAGAGTTGGAAAGATCAGCATTTTTAAGAAGGATTCGAGCCTCCGTATCATCGAAATGCTTGGCCATTTTCTCACCAGAATATTTCACCATTCGAGCACCACTTTGCGGACGAGAAGATGCAAAATAGTAGTCAAAATAATGACCAAGCCATCCATAAACATAATGGATTGGGAATGCCGCATTACATTTGCTGGGAAATGGAGATGAAGAAATTTCTCCTAAACCATGATAGATACTTGCAAGAACTGGCACTGCTAAAGAGAACTTCTCACCACGAGCCATCATACTTGCTACTTTGAAAACACGAGGACGAATGTTGTCAATTTTAATAGTAGGAAAGACAAATCTACATAGCCAACAAGATAAAAGGGCAGCTAGATAAGTCTCTTCTCTGATGCTTGCCTTAATGGCTAAATCATCAAAGGCTCCTTCTTCTTCCGTGGGACGTTGAACTAGTTCATTTATGATGCCCAAATGATTATAACGGGTCCTTGGCTTGTTAAATCTCTTTTTGTTTACTCTTTTGGGAGGTGCTGCATATCTTTCAGGTCCTCTAAACCAAAATTTAACCCAATCATGAGTTTTAACTTCACTGCCCGCACTCTCGTGATAATGTTTATAATATGCTGAGAATAAATACTTGCAGTTCGGGGGAAGAAACAATGTCTTGTTCTTATCAAAGCCTAATAATTCTTTTCTGGTTGGGATGACTTCATCATAAAATATACCTTGAACTAATAAGGCACCAATAGGTTGGGATGACTTCATCATAAAATATACCTTGAACTGATAAGCCACCAATATTGCGCAAATCCCATAAGGAGATGGATAGCTCCCCCGTTGGAGTATGAAAAGTATTCGTTGAAGAACACCAAGATTCACAAAGCGATCGAATAAGATTGTCGCTATGGTCATAGGTGAATAAAGAAGCGTAAACAGCATCGTATATACTTGCTTTGGTCAAAATTCTTTTATGACGATTGAGTACATCTTCTAACCATTCCCAATATTTGGGAATATAGGAGAATTCACCGAAGTCAAAAGGAGAAGTGTCCCAAGAAGTTTCTCCTTTGTCAATACGATCACCCAATAGCGTAAAACGATCAGCATCATAATCTTTAGAATGAAGAGAGGACTGCAAGAATAACGCTTCTGAAGAAATAGTGGTTGAATTACTATGATCAAATAAATCACTCCTCAAAGCAATACACCATCGCGTCAGGTGAGGCGAATCAACAGAAGGGGACCAATTGTGAGAAAAGTAGCCAATGATTGGATCGAACACTGGTAAGTCCAAGGCCGTCGTAAGATCACCGTCTTCTTTAACAATAGAGACTATCTTCTGGTCATGACGTGAATAATCTTTGAAGGTAACCATGATCTGAAAAGAAACAAATGTCTGACGCTAAGGCTTTCAATTGATGAAAATTGCCTTTGACAATGAATCCTAATGTAAAAATGAATAGTACCATCTTTGAAAGGTTCCCAAGAAAGATTGGAGGGGTCACATCGGTCCCACTTAAAATCTAATCTCCTAAATAGAACTTAAATAAGTTCCCAAGAAAAATTGGAGGGGTCACACTTGTCCCACTTAAAATCCAATCTCCTAGACAAAATTTAAGCAAGTTCCCAGGAAAGATTGGAGGGGTCACATCGGTCCCACTTAAAATCCAATCTCCTAGACAAAACTTAAATAAGTTCCCAGGAAAAATTAGAGGAGTCACATTGGTCCCACATAAAATCTAATCTCCTAGACAGAACTTAAGCAAGTTCCCAGAAAAGATTGGAGGGGTCACATCGGTCTCACTTAAAATCCAATCTCCTAAATAGAACTTAAGCAAGTTCCCAGGAAAGATTGGAGGGGTCACACTGGTCCCACTTAAAATTCAATCTCCTAGACAGAACTTAAATAAGTTCCCAGGAAAGATTGGAGGGGTCACACTGGTCTACTTAAAATCCAATCTCCTAGACAGAACTTAAGCAAGTTCCCAGGAAAGATTGGAGGGGTCACATCGGTCCCACTTAAAATCCAATCTCCTAGACAGAACTTAAGCAAGTTCCCAGGAAAGATTGGAGGGGTCACATTGGTCCTACTTAAAATCCAATCTCCTAGACAGAACTTAAATAAGTTCCCAGGAAAGATTGGAGGGGTCACACTGGTCCCACTTAAAATCCAATCTCCTAGACAGAACTTAAGCAAGTTCCCAGGAAAGATTGAAGGGGTCACATTGATCCCACTTAAAATCCAATCTCCTAGACAGAACCTTCTTGAACATGTATGCTTCCGTACTACAACATTGCATTCTTGAAAAACAAAGAATCTTCTGGTCATATAGTGAACAATCGTTGAAAGAAACCATTATTTGAATAAAAGTAATCTCAATACCGTACGAATCTGATAAAGAGATCCTAAAGGCCTTCAATGGAGTCCCCAAGTCAGCTCTAAAAGTTCTGGTGGCACGAACGACAGCTACCACGAACGTCTTTCAGCCCCGAGTTCTTGCCGAAACCGAACTCAAAGGCTCTGGCTGATGTAGACGCGAACGGTTACTACCACGAACGTCTTTCAGCCCCGAGTTCTTTCCGAAGCCGAACTCAAAGGCTCTGGCTGGCTGATGTCACGAATGTCTTTCAGCCCCGAGTTCTTACCGAAGCCGAACTCAAAGGCTCTGGCTGATGTAGACGCGAACGGTTGATGTCACGGAAGTCTTTTAAGCCGAACTCAAAGGCTCTGGCTGATGTAGACGTGAACGGTTACTACCACGAACGTCTTTCAGCCCCGAGTTCTTGTCGAAGCCGAACTCAATGGCTCTGGCTGATGTAGACGCGAATGGCTGATGTCACAAACGTCTTTCAGCCCCGAGTTCTTGCCGAAGCCGAACTCAAAGGCTCTGGCTGATGTAGACGCGAACAGTTGATGTCACAGACGTCTTTCAGCCCCGAGTTCTTGCCGAAGCCGAACTCAAAGGCTCTGGCTGATGTAGACGCGAACGGTTGTTACCACGAACGTCTTTCAGCCCTGAGTTCTTGCCAAAGCCGAACTCAAAGGCTCTGGCTGATGTGGATGCGAACAGCTGCCCTCACGAATTTCTTTCAGCCCCGAATTCTTGCCAAAATCGAATTCAAAGGCTCTAACCGATGTAGACACGAACCGATGTTGGCACGAAAACTTTAGCCCAATGTTGGAGATGCTACAATGAAAAAAAATGGAGTTAGCAAAAAAAAAAAAAAAAAGAAAAAAAAAGTGTAGGTTGGGATTCAAAAAAAAAAAAAAAGGTGCCGAAAAAAAATTTTCAGACATCTATTCATTAAAAAAAAAAAAAAGGCCATCCATCACTGGTTTGGAGTTACGCACAGTGACATTCAAATCATAAAGACATCAATTGAAGATTGATGCTGTGAAGTTGAAAGAAAGATTACCTCACTGCTTCGTCATGCACAAAAAAAAAAAAAAAAAAGAGAATATAAAGCTACTTTACAAAGTATTGGACAAGGATTGGCCGAGTAATAAAGTTACTTTACAAAAGTATTTTTCTCACCCAAAAAAAAAAAAAAAAAATCAATTAAGAAGTCAGTTTATATGATTACCTCACTCTTAAGCGTTCCCAACCAATTTGATGGCCAATCAAAATCTGTGAAGGTTCACTGAAGAAAGCCAAAATCCTTATCAAGATACTGCTGCACTGGAAAAAGAAAAAAATAATAATAATGCTATCTCTTGTCAGGTTGCAGAAGAAGGGTACAGATGTTGCCTTGTTCCACGTCGCCGGAGAATAAAAAAGACAGACAAATTGCTCTAAGCCTCTGCCTCAATTGAAGAATTATTTTAATTGTTGCGAAGTTGGGTCCTTTAAATAAAGTAATGAAGTGACCAAGTCTGAATCAAATTTAGAGTACTCAGAACATACAGCTTTGGAATGATTTAGAATCCTTTTAAATTTGGAGTTTCTGAAAGTTTAGAAATTCGAAGCAATCATACTAACATCAAGGTTACTCAGATGATTTGACAAAATCTTATTTCAATACATTCAATTGTTAAGTCCCAATGGAATTACAAATTGCTAAACTAATTAATAATGTGGAGTCCATTGGCATACCAAGTTACTGTACGGAGGATCACTAATTTGGGTTGCTTTAAGTAATGACATGAAAGTCTTCAACGTGGAATTGAATTCCTAATATATATATATATATTCCACTTTAATTGAAAGACTCAAATTTTAGATTATAATTTTCATTTAAGTTTGAAAATTATAATTTGAAAAAAAAATTATATTTCTAATTCCTATCAAATTTGGAATTTGAAATAAAATCAAATTCATTATTCCAACACAAATTTGGAATTCATGAAACCCATTATTTTGATTCCAATACAAATTTGGAATTCAAAATAAAATCAAATTCATTATTTTGATTCTAATTCAAATTTGGAATTCAAAATAAAAAAAAAAAATCAAATTCATTATTTTGATTCCAACCCAAATTTGGAATTCAAAATAAAAACAAATTTTAATTCCAACCCAAATTTGGAATTCAAAATAAATTCCAATTCATTATTTTAATTTCTATTATGGAAATTAAAAAATTTAAAGCGTGACTAATTTCAAAATTTTGTCATTGTACAAGAACCCAAATTGTTCAAGTTAATGACATCAAATTTTCAAGTTCGAGACATGCCCACTTTTCAACACTACTACAACGTGTACGTGATCAAGTCTCGAAGGGGCATTTGTAGACACACAAATTTTGGCTAGTCAAATATTGCCAAGTATCAAATAAAGCCCAATTAAATTAACAAATCAAATCTTACCATGTGTCTCGCGAAAGATTTCAACACAATTACATATGTGGACGAATCATAAGTCGCCACGTGGGCAACCTAAAGATGACAAGACTTTACCAATTAAATTGTGCCACTTGTCAGCTTGGCCCATTATTAAAGATAATTAAATACTTTTTAATATTTACCTCTTAAAAAAAATAAATAAATAAGAGATAATTATTTAAGAAGTATAGTATTATCCAAACTCTTTGATATTATATTTTATTTTATTTAATAAATAATAAGATAATTATCTAAAGAGAAGTTAAGTCTAACCGTGACTCTATCTCACACATCTATAAATATGGGTCACTACCAAGCACAAAAGGGGACCCTTTTGCACACAAGGAGACTCTGCCGGATCAAGCTACCAAAGCCCCCACATACTCTCAAACAACAAGAAGATACACGTGTTGATTCGAGATCAAGCTGCAAGCCCTCGCATCAACTTTTTGAAGAGAAGAATCAGAGGATTTTTATTTCTTTGATTAGAAATTCAGAGATTGCATTCCACTTTTCTATAAATTAATAAAATTTTAATTTGTTACTGCAATTTCTGTGTTTATTTCCAAACACAAAATTTGTGTGTACAGTTATCAATTGGAAACCCCTAGAATCGTAAATGGTTCGCACAGTATCTAAATACCCCCGTTTTTGTGCCTCTTGATCAAACATTAATTCTACTTTTGGCTGGAAATTCATACGAATCGATTCTTTCATTCGAAAAAAAAAAAAAAAAATTGAAACATGTTAATAATCATTTGGGATCCATCGAACTATCCTGATTCAAAAAACCTTGCAAATTCGACCATTCAATTGTCAATTCCTCCAAAAATCAAGAAAATTTGGAATAGTGAGTGCGACCACAATTTCTTCAACAATCAAAAGGTTCCTCAGAACATTTTTGCAAACATTCCTAACAATTTATAATTGTTGGATTCTGTGCTTCAAATTTTAACTCCATCTTAAATAGCAAATACCAATATAATGATCAAGAGGTGATCCTATCAACTGGCACAAGAATAACTTCACATTATCTAAACAACATATTATTCTCTATTGGTGGCTAACATACTCAATTCTGCAGATTGCTCGAACCCCAGGGGCTCTTCTCCGGTTCTATTATTTTTTGCACATCATTTTCCCCTAGAATTCATCATTTGATAGCTTTAGACAATGATCTAGAATCATGGATGATCAAACAACATCTCTCTCAGAGCTGGAGAGCATAACCTCAAGTCTAGACCTGCATAGGAAGTGTTGGGACAAATTGAACAAGAACAAAACTAAATGGCAGAGGAAATCAGAGAAATTTTATTACGAATTCAAATAAATTTTACAAACACAATATATCACACACAGAACTCTCTCTTTCTGCCTTTCTTGGCTTTGGTTCTCAGCTTCACTCCACACCCATCACCCTCAGCTTTGCTTCCTATTTATAGGCAACTACTTTAGCTGACAGTTAAAGGAAAAATTGGTGCATTAAATGCACCCACACACGAAGTCAAGGTCGATGCTACTGATTTCCGGTGCTGGCTGACACGGGCGATTGAATTCCTGCACGACTTTGACATTGGAGCACTTCTTGGTGCTTCTGGTGCCTTCTATGGGTGTGGACATCACCTAGCAGGAAGAACAAAGCAAGTTAAAAGGACTTGGTGCACCATTCCTTGTCCCAACAATCTGTATGGCAAGGCGTAGTGCACAAAAGAAGCCAAAAGGGTGCACGGCTATGTTTCTAGATATGTTTCGGTGCATGTTTTTTGGAGCTGCCCCTTGGTGCATCATTTGTCGCTTTAAACCTTTCCAAGTATTTATGTGTCACCCCCTTCCATATTACACACTCTGCTGGGATAAATGATACCCTGCTGGACTATGCCTGTGCTCGGCATAATTTCACTCCACTTATTAACTATTGTTTCTCTTACTCTTATGTTCTAGTTCTTGTTATGACTCTTAGTTGCTAGAATAGAACACATTGAGAAGAAGAAGAGGAAAACATATTTGGTGTCGGAGGATATCAACCATTGCTTCTTCCTGATGCCCTTAGGGAATCGCTCGATGGAACCTAACCCACTAGGAAGTGGTCACTAATAAAACTCTAGCTCTCCCATTTGAAGTGACCACCAGTTGGTGGATGCCGTTGATTTTTGCCATTTAACCTTTGGTCACCAAAAGGGTTTATACCAATATTTCTAAAATAAATTTGCTCAATTTTTATGTAGTCTAGATTGTACTTAATTATTTGAAAAGGAAAAATTTTGGAAAGAATATGCAATCTTGATTTGGTTGTCATTTTTAGTAATGACGTTTGTTTCTACATTATAATATATTCATTCTGATTATTTTTTTGAAATGGACGCATATAATTGTGACAGACAGCCTCCGAAAACTAAATTCCACCATTTTTCATCCCTAAATTATTATATTTTCTACTTTTGGACATTATTTTTAGCTTGCAATTAGGTTAGGATCTTTTCTAGGTTGGATGGTTATTTTGTTTTCTAATTTTGTTTTATTATGTTTTTGTTATAGTTTGTTTTTCTATTTAAGAGTTTTATGCTTTCTTAGTTGATAATAAAATTTTACGTTTTTAGAGAAGTTCTCTCTATCAAATTTGTGCATCTTTTCTAGTTATTCTCAGACAAAACAAGAAGTTACACAATTTATCTGCTCTACCCTACTGATTTGTAAAATTTCATGCATAAATTTTACCTTATCCTTTACTTGATCCCCAATTCTCTCTCTCTCTCTCTCTCTCTCGCTTTCTCTCTCTCTCTTTTTCTCTTCTACTTCTTCACTATCCAACTAGAGCTCTCCATATATTTTCTTATTTGAACTGGTTAGTTTGAAAAATATAACTTCTTAGGTGTGTCAATAAATCCATTTTGACCTCTAGAATGAATTGAGCTCTAATTCTAATCTGGTTAATTTCTCAATGTGAAAATCTTCAATGTGATATGTTGAATGTCCCTGTGTAATTTCATGAGAATTTGATTTGATCTGGACTGTCAATTTGTTTTTCTTTATTTGTTAGGGACGTAGTTGTTATTTTTGCAAAACAATTATTTACATTGAATTTGGACAATTTAACTTATGTAATTCTTAAGAAAAATTATGAAAAATATTACGAAATTATAATTTAATGTCTACAAGAATGTGTATTAATCAAAAATGAATTTTAGAATTGTACAGATTGGGTAAAAATGGGGTGACTATAGCGGCTCCTCTTTTTCTATCTTAGGTTGACTAATGTAGAAAAAGAAAAGAAGGCAACCTATTTTGCCCCCTAGTATGGTGAAAACATTAAAGAGCCTAGCTCTTTAGTTTGAATCAGTGCACTGCACATGAATTGGTAGATGAGTTTGCGTTTTGCATTTGACTCTATGTAGGGAGCCTCGCTTATGGGTTGGTATATGAGTTTGCGACTCGCACTTGACTCTATGAGGGGAGCCTGCTCTTGGGCTGGTAGACAAGTCAGGGTGGTAAAATTCATGTTTTAGCTTATGCAGTTCCACTGTGAAAATAACATGGTCACTAGGTACTTGTAAAATGTATGTCATTTTAGGTATAATTATGAGAAGTTCAAGATGGAAGCTACTTGAGAGCTTGAAAAATATGAACGAGATCATATATGGTCTTATTTATGAATGGGCCATGCACAGGCCCAGATAAAATTTGGCCATGTAAAACCAATGAATGCGATTAAGATGCTATGCTTAGTCCCTCAAAATTTAGACAATGCACAACTTATAAATGTGAATAAGAGACCGTAAAGTTGGGCCTATGTATAATCTATAAATTGTGAATATAAATAATAGAATATGTGAGTTTGTACAAATTAGGTACATGCAGGGTAGGGATGTGCTCTTGATATTTGAGTTCAAAAGATGGTTATCCTGGTTTTTTTGCAAATGTGGTGACCCACTTGTGTGGTAGAATGATGCTTTGCACTTTTGGGAAATATTCACTCCATAAAGGTCGTCAAAGTTTTCAATGAGGTAAAAATCCTTCTTGTGATTCATTCAGGGTCATTGAGATATGTTTTCTATTCCCTTAAAGATCTCTTTTACTTTAGGAGCTTTTGAATTAACAAATTATTGTAAATTAAAGGGGTCTTGTCTCTACTATGCATGTTATTTGGTTATGATTGAAAAGTAAGGTAGGAAATGATCGAGGTTTAGTCTAGTCATGGTTGATCATGACATATATGATATCCTTAGAAAGAGGGAATTGCCCTCTTTGACTTACTGTCTATTATTAATTGAAGAAGACTTGATTTGGGTTATAATATAGGTTATGATTCAAAGTTTAAAGAATAAAAGGAGATATATGCTCAACTTCACATTACTGTAGCAGTAAGATTTACTATAGATCACCTGCCAGGTCTCACATTTTAGAATGTTTTCTTTGTTGTGAGAGGTACCATAAATGTCTCCAAGGATCTATTTGAACAAAGCTATCAATCTAAAATGTGAGACATCTAGGGTTAACCCCCCTCCCCAAATCCATTTTTGTTACTTCTTTGTTTTCGACTCTGACTTTTGCATGATTTTGTCCTTTGGACTTTGAAACTTCTTTTTCCCTTATACTGACACTAGCTATTTGCCTTTTTATGCATTAGACTTTGTTTTGTTCTCTTTTAAGGGATAACTTATGGAGGCTTATAATAAAGGAACATATGCAGCGAACAGAAAGAGGAGAGGAGAGCTTATCTTTCTAGAGTTCTAGAGAGAGAAAGCTCTTTTTAGGCTTCAAAGGTGAATCTTCTCTCCTCTCTATCTCCCCCATGGTCACTCTTGCATTTATTTCTATATTTTTATAGTGTGCAAGAACTTCACATTCTGTTTATTTAGGAGTTAAACCTCCTTTCTCCATACCCCCATCGTTTTGATTGGGGGTTGTAACTCTGATAAGTTGTGGATATGGTGAAATGCTCCCCATTTTGCCTGGGTTTAATATAAGAGTTCTAATCCTCTTTGCGATCTACATAATCTTGCAAATGGGGGCCTCAAACAAGGTGCTTAATCGTGTAAGGGAAATAGAGTATTGCTAGGGTTCTTGATTTGGATTTCGTGAACCATGGAGCATTAGAGTAGCTTTGTCAGGTGACAACGTATTCCTTAGGTGATCTCTTTATTTAGATGGATTGGCTTCCATGGATGGAGCCTGTTGCTCTATGGCTTAAGAACCCAGATATGCTCATTGATATTCTAATAAAATTTTTTGGTTGTTTTCCTAAAATATTCTGGCTCGATGGTTGAGACAGCCGCTGCAAGAAAGATGATGGAGCTCGTGGTTCTTTCACTCTAGTTGAGGTCTCTTTTAAGATTTGATTGGATTCAGGTTGGATATGGGTTTGCCAACACTGGCTTGAATGGGTTGCTCAACCTTTGTGTAGCAGTTTCTATATTGTCCTGGTTCTCTACTAGGTTTCGATGCTTGAATTCCACCAATTTGGTCTGGTTTGATAAATAACACAATCTCACAGATGGGCTTCGTTGCATGAGTTGTTTTGCTCGGACTTGGAGAAAATTGGCGTAATTTAGGTTGATTATCTGGAATGATGAACTTGGTAAGGCTATGGCTTTGATTCAGATCTGGTTGAGTATAGCCCTTGTTGAGCAAGGTCGCTACCATGCCGCCATAGCTCTTTTACTCCTACATTTTTTTGGTACCCTCTAGTTTTGGATATGAATTCTTTAGTCATCCCTCCCCGCCTTTTAGCTACATAGTCAAGAGACAGCCGTTGTAGGCAAGCCATGTAGCTAGCAGTTCTCATTGCCTGGGCCGAGGTGTCTTTAATGATCACATCTGGTTCCATGGTTGTTTTTATAGAGCTTCCTTCAACATTGGTAGGTCTGGTCGTGATGTCATTTATCAGCGTTCCCATAACAGAGGCACGAGGAAGAAGGCTAATGTAATGCATGGGATCTCTGGGTTCGTCCTCCTATGGTTAAGGAGTCTTTAGAAGGTTATTCTCTATTGCGGGTGATTATTGTACATCTATGGTTTGGTGCTTGGGTTGCAGGCTACTACTGTATGTTTCCATCTTCCTCCCAATGCTTGGCAGAGTTAAGGATTGATGTCGTGATGATTGAAGCTATGACCTACGTGGGAAACTTCCCACTTGCATCTCCCAGCCAATGTGATTTGAATTCCAAATTTGGCTTTGGTGAGCCGATGTATGTATCTTCCTAGTTATTCTTATAGCTAGTAGGTGAGTTAGGTTGGTTGTGTTTAATGAATACCCATTGGGCTAACCTGTTGGGCCAGCTATGTAATTAGGGTTTTATATCATTGTGTATTTATGGCTCACATGTATATTAAACCTATCAAGCCTCTTATTGTTACGCTGTAAGATTTCTTAGTGTGTTTCTAACCTATCTATAGGGGTTGTAAGTGAAAAATTTGTTAGTGGACTAGATTAGAGTGTTCACTAACTTAGGTGAGGGTATTATGTTTCCTTTTATGGGTGTGTTACCCCTATTTGGGGTGTGTTTCCTAGTTTACAGGTTATAAATGGACATGTTGCCATACCCTAGATTTCGTAACCTGACTTGTGAATGCTAATCACATGCATTCTACAATAATCAATTATAAACCTAATCAGAGCCATGTAATCACCTTAAGGATTCCCAAAAATCAACATCTAGTTATGTGTTTACCCATGGTGGAGGAGCTATCAATTGGAGAAGTATTAAGTAACAGTGTATTGCTGACTCTACCATTAAAGCCGAGTACGTGGCAGCTTCAGAAGCAACTAAGGAGACAGTTTAGCTCAAGAAGTTCCTTATAAAGTTAGGAGTGGTACCATTGGCTAAGGTCACCTATTACACTTTATCAATCCAAGGAGCCAAGAAATTACAAGGGTGGGAAGCATATAAAGAGAAGGTATCACTTAGTTAAAGACATTTTTCACAGAGGTGACACCATTGTGACAAAGATTGCATTAGCGAATAACCTAGCTGATCCTTTTACCAAGGCCTTACGGACCACTCTCAAAAATTGAAAGGGCTTATACTCTCAAGTGCAAGAGATGGTCGTAGTTTAGTCTAGGTAAGTCCTAGGTCATCTCCACAGAGAGCAAGTGTGTGATTAGGTTTGGAAAAACTTGTTTTTGAAAGCACTTGCAAAGAGTAATAAATGGAAAAGAAAAAAACAATCTATTAGTGTTTTTGAAAATAGGTTTGAAAAATGTTTAAATACAAAACTTAAGTTAAACTAAAAATACTAGCGAAAAGATACGATTTAACTTTAACAAATTTCTCTTGAATAAAAACACTTGGTTTTAACCTATTCTTGTAATAGATTCGAAGAGATTGATTTGAATATGTCTGTAACTCAACCTATCAATTACGCATGTAGTGCTAGGTTGAAAGATTTAACTTTAAAAACCTTTTCGTAAAACACGAGTTGAACTAGGGTTTTGAAATTAGATTCGAAGTCACTAGGACATTGAATCGAAAACTCAAAGCCAATTATAACACGGGTGATTCGATTTCTAGGGTTAAACCTAGGTTCAACGAATGTTACGATCTAATCAAAAATATATTTCGTTTAAGATCATAATATTCGAATCTATCTTTTTCTCTTCCATTACATTCCTAGGTTAAAACCAAGATGGATTAAGCCTAGCATATTTAAATCGTAAACGAAACTATGCGGAGAATAATAGACATCCATTCGAACTTTTTAAGATGAAAAGAAATCAAAACCAAATACATGTAAGAGTGGTGAAACAAATATGAAGCATAAATGAAAGAAGAAAACTTGAAACGAAAAACTTTTAATTGAAAATATTGAAGAACAATTCACTTACATGCAAACAAAAAGCAAAATCCTCTTAGGAAACTTCAAACAAATCAAATGCATAAAAACGTAGTATAAATCTCTAAAAACTCAAAGAAAACTCTTTAGAAAATAACCCTTGAACTCCCCTGAATGGCTGTATAAGTTTCCTATATATAATTGAGATCAAATACCTTAAAAACAGAATTTGTTCGTGTAAATTAACCTTTTGTGGTCCAGACCACCCGTGGGGGTGTCTGGACCTCAGCGTCCTTCCTCTTCATTTCATGTTTTGCGTCTAATAGCTTTCTGTCCTCAATTTCTAATGCGATTTTGACCTTGAACATGATTGATTCAGGCTTTAGCCAAAACAGAAACGTTGTAGTCCTTTGAGTCTTCTATCCAATCTAAAAAGAATCAGGTCAACCAGAGTTGTGAGAAAAAAGTAATGATTAAAAAATTAACAGGGTGTCAAGCTGAAACTTCAATTGTACACCCCTTCAACCATCTTGAACTTTGGGCCATTTCCTTCTTCTCGGCAACCATGGTAACTGATTCTATTCTTTGGGATGGCTCTGGGAACATTGAGGAAGTCTTGAAAGTCATTGGACATGTTAGCCTTTTTTGTCTTCAAGCTGTTTTCTCCATGTGTGTCAAGTGTTCGACGAAAGCCCCAAAAGACACTAAAGCCTATTCTTGCGCTTCCTTACTCTGGCTTGCTTTGGCTTCTCCTCACCTGCACTCTTAGTGTTATTCAGGCTAAAACACCAAATTATATCACTTGAAACACACAAACAACAAGAATGCATAGAAATGAGATAATTAAGCTAAAACCCCGCCAATAACAAGCAGAATTGCATAATTAGCATGATCAATAGACATAAAATTGTGCAATAATACATACTAATTACACCCCCAACCTAGACATTGCTAGTCCCTAGCAATGCATGCAATTAAACCATGGGGTACAAAAAGAACAAGTGCAAGGACACCCACAACATGTAAGCTCTTATTCAAATCAAATAAAACAAAATAAAAACTAACTAAGGTAATGTCCATTTTCGTAGGAAACACATGACCACACTTAGTGCGTGAGGCAAGCCCTTTAAACTCCTAGGTTCCCCCTCGTGGACGTGTAAGGTCTCGTGAGGGTTTGCAGTGATGCTACCCACAAACATCTACGGAATGGTCTCAATATATCCAAGAGTGATTAAGATCAAAATTGAATTCAAGCTCAACCCCAACAAGTCACATAACCCAAATATCATGTGTAATTTCCAAGTGCTAAGCATAAATGTATGGACTATCAAAGTAGGAAGTGCACGTATACAAAATTGTTTCATTCATTTAACAAGGTTGCAAGAGCATAAACGGAACTAGATTTTGACTTTAAATACTCACAGGGTACCACTCAGAGAAAGAAATTTACTCATCAAGGGTTCACACATACCTATTAGCATATAATGCTATCCTAGTTGAACATAACCCTACAAACAAGTAAGTGGACTGAATTGAAGTTCAAACTAGACAACCTTTGACAATGTTCCAATGCATGTGCCAGAGGTCGCACCACACAACCTACAAAAGACCACTACATGCACAATATAAGAGTTGCTTGCTGAGAATCTACTAGGTTTTTATTTCAGTTGTAACTTGGCCAGGGGTAGTGGTTAACAATGGTAGTGGTTAACAATGGAAGATATGGAAATCAAAGCACAAATCTTGGGATAAGGATGTTCAAGGGCACGCAAGTCCCACTTTACCTGTTTCCTTTCCAACCCCAACAAGGATCCCAACAAGAAGCTTATTCACACTAAATACTACCCTTGGGACAATTGTAAATATTGCAAACAATGTACAAGTCCCATAATTTCATAAACAAAGGAATGATAAAAATTTTTTTTATAGTTTTATATTTTTTTCTTTTTTCTTTTTTTCTTCTTTTTTCTTTTTTGTTGCTTTTGAAATAATAAAATATACATCAGCTGAATTCTCCACCCAATATTTCCTCTCGATATGCTCTCAAAAGTTTCCATTCCCAACCCCCATTCACATCACTGACATTGAGGCACTTTCACAACCCAAGATGTGTGAGGGTAAGGCTTAAAGTGTGTGAATAAGGTTAAGGGATAATATATGAGGTGGGAACCAAGGGAAAAAATATATATATATCACACACTTTATTAAAAGGCTTCAAGTTGGTTCCTCGGGTGATTTATAACCAAGGAAGATAAGAAGGCCCAAAATAGCAAAGAGGGCCTAGCATTATGTTCAAAGCTTACAACAACTCATAATGTGCCAAGTGAATACTCATAAAAGTGTGTGTGATGCAATTGGTGTATTGAAAACCAAAGTGAAGAATAAAAGAACTGTGATTATGTGCAACCCCTCAAGAAAAGAATAATATGCTCAAAAGCTCACCATTAAGGGATATAAGTCTCCACCTAGTCCAAGAATACTCAATTAACCAATCTTAAATAAAA
Source organism: Vitellaria paradoxa (assembly GCA_019916065.1). Lineage (NCBI taxonomy): Eukaryota > Viridiplantae > Streptophyta > Magnoliopsida > Ericales > Sapotaceae > Vitellaria > Vitellaria paradoxa. Next base: position 30,483,826 of record CM034237.1, on the reverse strand, counting down.
TCTACTCCTAAGCACATAAGTTCTTCTCTATGATAGTCACAAAAATGCACATGGTTAGAACACACTCAACTTGAACTAAGTTTCCTATTAAAGCTTGAACAAGACTCACTTGTCACTCTCACTCAATTTCATAATTAACCAAACCAAAAAAGGACAATATGCAAGTGCAAATGTGCTAAAATCATGTATACAAGCTCAAAAATCTCAAAATTTTTAAAAATTTGCAATTTTTAGTACAAAAGTCATCTTGCGAACTCTACCCCCAACCTAAACTAAACATTGTCCTCAATGTGAGAACCATGATGCATATGTAGGTCCATAGTGTGCAAAGTGAGCATGATGATGATAATGAGCATAAAGATTAATCAATATATAACACATAGCTAAGCATGCGCCCCAATCTAGCCTTAAAGCAATAAAAACACCCCCCAACCTAGTTTCCACAGCATTCCAATAGCATCAGTAAAACATACCAAAGTGTAATCTTCAAAATAGAGAAATAGAACATGAAGAGGGTGGATATTACCTCGAAGCTGCTTTATTAATTAACTAACCAAAAACCTACAAAGCAGAATATGAGATAAAAAGAAAAGAATAGGGAAGGAAAAAATGAAGAAAGAAAAGAATGCTACTAAATGGAAATAAAGGAAATATAGTAAAAGAAAAAGAACAAGAAGACACTTACTCCTAAAACTATGTCTAAAAAGGAAAAAAAAAAAAAAAAACTCCTGCACTAATATTATACAAGAATTTGTGCATGTACTTCAATCAAAGGGGGAGGGTTAGAGAGCTCCCACGTCTCAATCTCAGCCACAAAGTTATCCAAATATGGTTTAAGACGATGGCCATTCACCTTGAAAATGGTGTCATTACATGGATTGTGAACTTCGCACACACCATGCTCTAAGATTGAGGTGATGATGAACAAACCAGACCATCTTGATCGAAGCTTGCCCGAGAAGAGGTGTAATCGAGAGTTGTACATCAAGACTTTCTAGCCTATGTGAAAAGACTTCCTAGAAATGTGTTTGTCATGCAAGTCTTTCATTTTAGCCTTAGCGATCTTTGCATTCTCAAAAGCATCATTACGTAATTCTTCAAGTTCATTTAATTGCAACTTTCAGAGAACATTGGCATCATCTAAACTTTCATTAACTGGTCGAATTGCCCAATAGGCCCTATGCTCCATCTCAATAGGCAGATGGCAAGCCTTACCAAAGACAAGTAGGTAAGGAGACATACCTAAAATGGTCTTGTACGCTGTCCGGTATGCCTATAAAGCATCAATGAGACATAAAGACCAATTCTTGCGTGTGGGGTTAACGGTCTTCTCAAGTATGCCCTTAATCTCCCTATTCGCCAACTCTACTTGGCCACTACTCTGTGGGTGGTATGTGGTACACACCTTGTGTGTTACACCCTAATTACGCAATAAGACACCAACGGGCTCATTGCAAAAATGCTTCCCTTCATCACTAATGATGGCCTGAGGCATCCCAAAGCATGAGAAGATATATTCCTTTAAGAACTTGACCACTACCTGATGGTCATTGGTGCGAGTTGCAATGGCTTCTACCCACTTAGAGACACAGTCGATAGCCACGAGAATGAACTCAAATCCAAATGACTTAGGGAATGGCCCCATGAAATCAATGCCCCAACAATCAAAAATCTCCAATATGATTATGGGGTTTTGAGGCATCTCATTTCACTTAGTAAGGGCTCTTAGTCTTTGGCACTGATCACATCTAAGACAATAATTATGGACATCCCTAAATAATGAAGGCCAGTAAAATCCACTTTGAAGAATCTTAGCAGCTATTTTCTTTGAGGAAAAATGGCCTCCATATGCTAGAGAATGACAAAAATCAATAACACTAGGAATCTCAATCTTAGGGATGCATTGTGTAACAATTTGATCCAGGCAATACTTGTAGAGGTATGGTTCATCCCAAAAGAAATTACGCACATTGCGTAGAAATTTCCTTCTATCAATCTTAGTCCAATGTGAAGGCATAAGGCCCGTCACGAAAAAGTTAGCAATGTCTGAATACCAAGGGAAATAGTCCTGAGATGTGGAGCTCACATGCATAATATGTTCATCTGGAAAATGCTCATCTATTGGTAGGTTACTATGGTCAGACACATGGGATGGCAGCCTGGACAAATGATCGGCCACCACATTTTCTACTCCATTCTTATCCTTGATTTCCAAGTCAAACTCTTATAGGAGCGGAATCCACCTAATGAGGTGGGGTTTGGCCTCTTGTTTTGAAAGAAGATATTTCAAGGTTGCATAGTCTGTGAACACTGTAACGTGGGACCCTACCAAATAAGACCTAAACTTGTCAAGGGCAAATACTACTACTAGCAACTCCTTCTCAGTCGTAGTGTAGTTTAATTGAGCTTCATTAAGGGTCTTGCTAGCATAATAAATGACATAAGGCTTGCCCTCTTTCCTTTGCCCCAAAATAGCCCCCATTACATGTCACTTATGTCACACATAAGCTCAAATGGTAAGGACCAATTTGGGCTTTGAATTATGGGTGCGGTGGTAAGCATGGTCTTTAATAGATCAAACGCCCTTTGACACTCAAACGTCCAAATAAATGGAACACCCTTAGAAAGTAAGGCACATAAAGGATGAGCTATGGAGCTAAAGGATTGGATAAACCTACGATAGAATCCAACATGTCTAAGAAAAGATCTTAGATCCTTGACACAAGTTGGAGTAAGTAGTTTCTCTATGAGTTCAATTTTCACCTTATCAACCTTTACCCCTTTGGATGAAACTCTATGTCCTGAGACTATCCCCGAATTTACTATGAAATGGCACTCTCCCAATTTAGCACTGAGTTGCTCTCCTCACAATGAACTAAGACTTTCTCCAAGTTTCCTAAGCACTCATCAAAGTCATCTCCATAAACAGAGAAATCGTCTATGAAAACCTCTAGAAATTTCTCGACCATATCACTAAATATGCTCATTACACACCATTGAAAAGTTGCTGGTGCGTTACATAACCCAAATGGCATGCGTCTATACGCATAAGTATTGAATGGGCTTGTGAAAGTGGTCTTTTCTTGATCTTCAAGTGCTATTTCAATTTGGTTATACCCCAAATACCAATCAAGAAAACAATAGAAGGACTTTCTCGCTACTCTCTTAATTACTTGGATCAAGGAAAGGAAGGGAAAAATGGTCCTTCCAGGTCACGACATTCAGACATCTATAGTCAATACACATACACCACCTGGTTTGGGTATGTTATGGTACTAACTCTCCTCTCTCATTTTCTACAACAGTGACACCGGACTTTTTAAGGACCACTTGGGTAGTGACTGCCTCGCAAATATGCAATGAAAATAACCCCCAAGTGTAAGGGCGTGCGGTTTAGTTTTACCTGGTGAATTCAGGATTGTCTCCAAAGGAACTCTAAATGAATGACTCTTAAGATTTCTAAGTTCTTCTAACTACTGTTCTCTTTTTGGAAACTATGAAAGTAAAAGAAATTTTGATTTTGAAAAGTTTGATTTAAATTATAAACTACTTGACAATGAATTAAAGTGCGAATAATTAAACTAACTAAGTTGGAAATAAAAGCTCTAGAGAGAGGAAACACTATATTAAAGAAATAATTAAAAGATTCAAAATAAATTAAACTCAAATAAAATAGCGAATTAAATTAAGGTTCTAAATAATATAATTAAAGATCTTGATTCAACCTACAAATCTGGGTGAATACCTCATTCTCATGTATGGATGTGATTAATTTATCTCAGTTTACAGCTCACGTTTTGGAAAAGTAAACCGGAAAGATTTCATCGTCAAAGTTTTAATTTCCAAAGCACGGTTCTAAAATCACGTTTAGGATAAATAAAACCGGAAAGATTTCATCTTGAAAACATTTTTTGGTCTAGAGTTCTTTTATTTGATTTCAAAATATAAAGAAAGTTTTAATCATGTAACGTCATCAGTGATTTTAAGGAAATATGATCGAGATTACATGTTTTCGAAGGCTTTGAAGATCAAATGAAAAAGAAAACCAGAAAATATATCTAAATCTATTTCATTTATTTTCAAAGTATCAAGAAAATTATGATCATGTGTAGTTATCGGTGATTTCAAGGAAATATGATCAACTACACAAGTTTCGAAAGTTTTGAAAACATTTGAAAACTGATTTAGAGATAAAAAAATAAGAACCCAAACATGCAACTTTTACGTTGCATGCTTGAATTCAATCACATCCAACATTCAAATAAAGATTCACCCATCATTGATGGGTTGAATCAAGAATGAATCTACGCTAGCATGTTAATAGAATAAACAAAACAGAAAGTAAAAGAAGAGATAAAGAAAGCAAACTCCATCGATGAATAAAATTTGCAACCTCAATTAACTGCTGCGTAAAACTCCGCTTGAATCTAAATCTTCAATCCAAAGTTAAAGAAAACTTTCAAAAGGTAAAGAAAAACTCTCAGAAAAATAAACCCTAAATTGTATGTTTGGCCTCCTCTTAGGTTGGGAACAAAGTATGTATATATAGGCAACTGAAAAACCCTAAAATTGAACTTCTCGGACTCGCGGCGTCGGGACGGCAAGGGGCAGTAACCTCTTTTCTTTTGCTACTTTCAGCTTCTCTTCAGGTTTTGACGCACTCGGGCACCTTATCCTTCATTTCTTGCTCGATCTTCATCCTTTTCGAGCTCTTCCCAGTCCTCCTTACGTCCCTCCAAGCCTTTGATGTCAATTTTGGATCCTTTCCTTGCTTCTAAACACATTCATAGTGAATTTTCCTTTTGTGGACGAGTGAAGTCTTGTGTGGGTTTGCAGTGAATTTAACCACAAAATTCTTAAATTAGCTCAATGTAGAATAAAAAGTCCGTCAAATAATCCCTGATTCAATCCTAATAGAGAATTAGTTACAAAATCCAAAAATTGCATAAAACCTCCCAATTCATATTAAACTTACCTAGTTCTCAACCATTTAGTTTCAAGTGTGCCAATTCATGTCATTCATTCAAAATAGCTATCAAATATAATCCAAAACCGTGGCCTCGACTTCAAATCTCACCAAGTTGTCTACTCACAAATGAAATCACTTTAGAAAGGCTACTCTCATGGTTCATGCAGAGATGCAATATCAAATAAGTGCAATGAACCCAAATCAAGAAGTGACTGAAAGAACTAAAGTACGTAGTGTGGCATAGCTTCATGAATGGAACGTATTAATGCATAAACAAGAAAACCATTTCAACCACATGAATTTGATCAATGCTCTTATAAGTGTCTTTCACCTAAAGTCCGTTAGGTCTTTACTAGGTTGTAGCTTGGCCATGGGGTATTGGTTAGACAAATAAAGGATAGAAGAATCAAAGTGCATGTCTAAAGATTATAATGATAGTGCCATGAAGTACTCCCCAACTTTTCTCCTTTCAACTCCTTGAATGCCAACATTGAAGCTTTATATATATATATATTTTTCTTTTTTTTATTTTTTTCTTTTTTTTTTCACCACATTTTCTACTTACAAGCTCCTCCCTTATACCCTTTGTTACAACTTGTTTTTGCACCAACATCCCAAGACATGCAAGGGTTGGCTCACCTATATATCTAAGGCTAAAGGGTCGTAAATGTGGCTAAAACAAGAAATTTCATATATTATTATCTATATTTTTTTCAAAGGCTTCAAAATGGCTCCAAAGGTAATGTAATTAAAGAAAAGTCACAGGCCTCCAAATGTATGAAAGATGGCCTAATATCACTCTCTAGGTTAGTAACACTTTTTTAGAGGCATTGATCCATACACGTAAATCAAAAGTAGTATCTTGTGCATTTAATACCAAAGCAAAGTAATGTGATGAAGCTATTCAAAAAAAAAAAAAAAAAATGAGATGAAAGAAGTCATATAGAATATTAAGTATAAACCCTCAAGAACAAAAGATCAGGCTCAAAAGCTCACAAAATATAGGTTTTCAGTCTCCACCTATGTCTTGGCATAATTGAATGACTAAATCTTATGAACTCAAATCCTTGACACACTTTTATTTCAATGGTTTCAAATGACAAGTTTTCTATGCATTGGGCAATTTTATACTCAATTTGAATCAAGTCCTTTATTTAAGATTGAAACCGAATCATTTATTAAACTACTTCAGAAACATATGTAAGGTTCATGCATGCCAAGTTAATAACACCTTAATTTGCCCATGATTTGAAAAATTTTGTCTATTCCATGCATATTACGTCGATTCATCTTGTGAACCTTACTACCCACTCGAAAATCACATTGCCCTTAAGCACATATGGGTATGAAAACTATAAACCACATGCCTACATTTTCACTTTGTTACCCTATTTATTTCAATTCATGCTACCATGTGCTCACCCCCCAACTTAAATAGCACATTGTCCCCAATGTGACTCTAAATGGTATGGTGTTTCTTTAGTGTGCATGGGAGCATGAGAAACGCAAGAGTATAAGCAAACAAAGTGTATATGATAATGTGGTGTGCATAACATTTCCTCCACCCTTGAACTTACCAAAGAATGAATTCATATGCAGAGGAGGGTAAAATCAAAAGGGAGAGAAGGGTTAGAGACTACCTCATGAATACAATAAACCATATTGAATTGAAAAGTAACATAATGAGCAAGTGTAGGGAGAAAAGCGTCAATGTCCTCATTGTCAGGGTCAGCCTTAGGGATATCCTCCCAAATTACTATGGCTATTTCCTCCACAGGTCCGTCATCAATGATGTGTATGCCCTGTCTATCAAGAATGAAAAATTCGTGTGGCATTCAAAAGAATAGTCCCTGATGATGACACGGTCGGGGCATAGGTGGACCATCCTGAAATGACTCAGTAAGCCATGCCTCCAACTCGATAGCAGTGACGAAGGCATCAGTGTCCTTAGTAGGATCATAGAAGAATGTGGTGTAGGCAACCATGCCACCCCACTCTTCATATGAGGTAGAAGTGTCCAAATCGTAAAAAATAAAAACATCACACGAATCATAGGCATCCATGCTACTGTACCTGAACTTGCAAACTTGGAATATGGCTATTGAATCTTGACAAATAAAATGACATAAAACAATTATATGATAAAATCAACCTAAAGAAAGTGCATCAAATGAAAATAAAAGTTAATAAGTTACAATATCCAACATAAAAATGGGGTCATAGTACTAACTATAAAGAGTGCAAAAATAATTAGGTTACAATGTTCCTTCATCATTCTGTAACAGTCGTTACACAGCCCGTTTCTTCACTTGGAAGGCGGAATTGAGGAGCCCATGCCAAAGTGATATTCGTAAAAGTGGCGAAGCATGTGGGAGTTTTTTGACTCCGTGACCTCCAAGTTAGAGACCCGCTCATTGAGTTGTTCAATCGCCTTGTGTTGAGTGATGAGCATCTCCATGATTTGGTTATTGGTCACCTCTTCCTCCTCAGTACTGTTTTCGTGTGGTTGAGAGCTACTACCCGCCTCATTAGCTAGACCTGTAGATTTTCGTTTCCTAAAGGGTCCGTGGTGTCGTGCTTTGCTAAACGAGAGGTAGTTCAAGGGGTTAGGAGGATCAGTCCTATTTAGAGTATCATCCAAACGTGCTGCTTGTCTTTCAAAAATCAGAGTTAACATCCCTTCAAATGGAGTCCCTCCTTGTCTCCTAGGGTGTTCAATAAAATCATCCAATTCATCCCATAGTAGGCGAGTGAAGTCAATAGAGGCTCCCGTACCTATGGCATAAAGCAATATTGCCCTTTTCCCACTACATTCAGAGGTACGACTCAAGGGAAGAATGTTTTGACAACTAAAACATGTAAAGGCCAGTATTTGTCATTAAGGTCAGAAATCTTCGTTTGGCCTACAGTTGGCCACTCAAGACCTTCCTTTAAGATCTCAGTACTCACTCGTCTCATTCCAGGATTATTCACATGGAGATAAGGGTATGAAGGAAACATTGGCCGTGGTAGCCCAAAAAGTTCAGCAAAAGATTTAGGGGTGATTATTATGTTTTTACCCCTAACAAAACTCCAAATTTCTAATCCCCTCTCCTCTCCTTTCTCCAAGGGAACAATGTTAGAACAAAATTCTCGAATCACTTCTGGAACACATTGAGGTTGGAAATTAGCAAAAGGTAACCAACCTCATTCCTCAAAGTTTCACAACCACCCGAAGTTATTACTCCTAAAGAATTCTAAATCCCACTTTCGTTCAGTGATGATTGATTTATCAAACCAAAATCTATTGAATTCTAGTTCAGTTTCCCGGTTTCTAAATCTAAGCCTATCACGGGTACGGTTGTTGAGTTTCGTTTGGCCGCCATTTTTCTTGGACCCATGTCTATGTGTGAAACAATCAAAATAGAAAAGAAAAAGAGTCCAATTAATGAGCATTCAAACTCTAAATCTTATTTGCAACAAAATATCAAAAGTGACAAAAGAGTGGGAAAAATTTCAAAATTCAGTTATGACAGTTATATCATTCAAGTACAGAACTAGTCATCTATCAGTCCACCCACACATGGTGGCCCAAATCACTTTGATAATATGTAAAGATAATCAACAAATATTCCATTATTGCATCAAGAATCTGAAAACCAACCATTATCTTCAACATGAGAAAACCCATTGGTCGAATATAGATGAAGAGAGAGAGAATGAGAGTGGGTTTCAATGGTTCTTTCCAGATTTCTTCAAGAAATTGAACAACAAGGGTCTAGAAACTTACCAAGATGATAGATCAGAGCAAGAACTTCAAATATGGTGGAAGAATGACGAGAATCGAAGAACTTGCGATGGATGTTGATGGTTTTAAAGCTTCTAGGGAGAGAACACCTCCTTGTTGTAAGAATGGCGGAAGATAGCCTTGATGCGCTTGATTTTATGCAATTTTGACTTAAAAATCAGTGGGTAAAGGATGGGTTTAGAGAGAGAGATGTGTGAAGTAGAGAGAAGGAGAGTTTGGTGAAGAAAGAAGAGGGAAATCAGCCCGTTAGAGGGTTTTAACGACCCTAGCTGGTGCGTGCCGTCCCAACGATGTTGGGACACCAGGGAGCAGTTCCATGATGCAAATCCCTTCTACCCCACTGCCATGCAAATCCCTTCTACCCCACTGCCAAATGGCGTCGGGACGGCATCAGGACGCCAGGGAGCAGTGAGTTTGTTATTTCTCAGCTCTCTTGATGTAATTTGACCCCATTATGCTAAAGTATGCTACTTCAAATAAAAATAACCTAATTTAATGAAAGAAAACCTATTATACAACAAAAAATTTGGGTTTCTTGGTGGTTTTAATCAAAGGGTGAGGGATCATGAAGATCCCAAGTCTCCACACATGCCACAAAATTTTCCAAGTAAGGTTTCAATTGATGTCCATTCACCTTGAAACAATTCTTGTTCTTAGGATTCTCAATTTCGATGGCACTATGTTCAAAAACATGTTTTACAATAAAGGGTCCAATCCACCTTGATTGAAGTTTTCCAGGAAACAAATGAAGCCTAGATCGATATAAGAGCACTTTTTGTCCTTCATGAAATGTCCTTCTAGCAATGTGCTTGTCGTGCAACTTCTTCATCTTTTCCTTAGAGATTTGCATATTCTCATATGCATCATTGCGAATTTCATCCATCTCTGCAAGCTGTAGTTTACGATAGAGTCCTGCCTCGTCGATGTTGGCATTAAATTGCTTAATGGCCCAATATGCTTTATGTTCCATTTCGACAGGCAAATGACATGGTTTACCGTAAACTAGCCTATATGGTGACATCCCTAATGTCGTCTTATATGCTGTTTGATAAGCCCAAAGGGAGTCTACTAGGCGCAAAGACCAATCTTTACGACTTGGATTGACTGTCTTTTCAAGGATCTGTTTGATTTCTCTGTTGGCAAGTTCCACTTGTCCATTAGTTTGAGGATGATACGAGGTACCTACTTTGTGAACAATGCCATATTTGCATAGAAGCAATCCTATTGGTCTATTGCAGAAATGTTTCCCACCATCACTGATGATCGCCCTAGGCATTCCAAACCTTGAAAAGATATCCTCATGAAGAAATTTCATCACGACTTTATGGTCATTGGTTTGAGTAGTAATGGCCTCTACCCATTTAGACACGTAGTCTACCACCACAAGGATATATTCGTATCCAAAGGATGTTAGAAAAGGTCCCATAAAGTCAATACCCCAACAATTGAAAACTTCTAAAACAAGAATGGGAGATAATGGCATCATATTTCAACGAGTGAGACTTCCTAACCTTTGACACCTATCGCATGTTGTGCAAAAGTTATGAACATTTTTGAATAGTGTGGGCCAATAAAAACCACATTGAAGAATTTTGAAGTAGTTTTACTTGTGGAAAAATGGCCACCACATGCTTGTGAATGAGAGAATTCAATGATTCCTTGGACTTCCCATTTGGGTATACAACGTCAGATGATTTGATCAGGACAATACTTGAAAAGATATGGATCATCCCAAAAGAAGACTCTGACGTTTCTCAGGAATTTCCTCATGTCTTTTGCACTCCACTCGGATGGGATGTGTTCGGTCACCAAATAGTTAGCAATATCAGTATACCAAGGAGGTGTAGCAGCTGTGATTGCGCTGACATTGAAAAGCTGCTTGTCTGGGAAGTTGTCATCAATTTAAATGTTATCATGTGTATAAGCTTCAACAGGGAGATGAGATAGGTGATCCGCTACAACATTCTTAACACCCTTTTTATCTTTAATGATAGGTCAAACTCTTGTAACAGGAGTATCCAACGAATTAATCGAGGTTTAGCTTCCGATTTAGTCAAAAGATACTTAAGTGCAGAGTGATCTGTGAAAACAGTTACTATTGACCCAATTATGTAAGATCTAAATTTCTCTAGTGCAAAGATAATAGCAAGGAGTTCTTTTTCTGTTGTTGAATAATTCCTTTGCGCACTATTAAGAACTTTATTCGCATAGTAAATTATATGTGCCTTATTTTCCCTCATTTGACCTAACACCGCACTTATTGCTTGATCACTGGCATCGCACATTAGTTCGAATGACAATGACCATTCAGGAGTTTGAAGAATGGCTGCTGAGGTCAAACAACATTTTAATTTCTAAAATGCTTCTTGACATGGAGGAGTCCACTCAAAAGGAGCGTCCTGTATTAACAGATTGCATAAGGGTTTAGAAATAGCACTAAAGGATTGAATGAAACGTCTATAAAACCCGGCATGCCCCAAAATGATCGAATATCTTTAACATTCCTAGGGGTAGGAAGCCTTTCAATTAATTCCACCTTAGCTTTATCAACTTGTATGCCTGCTTGTGAAACAATGTGCCCAAGAACTATACCTTGTGTCGCCATAAAATGACACTTCCCAGTTAAGGACTAAGTTCTTTTCTTCCCACCGTGTAAGGATAGAATCAAGGTTATTTAAACATTGCTTATAAGTGTCATCGTAAAATAAGAAGTCATCCATGAAAACTTCCACAATGTCTTCTACCATTTCATGAAATATGCTCATCATGCAGCGTTGGAAAGTAGCAGGTGCATTATATAGGCCAAAGGGCATTCTCTTGTATGCAAAGGTGACAAAGGGACATGTGAAAGTAGTTTTGTCTTGGTCTTCTAAGGCAACCTCAATTTGATTGTAGCCCGAATAGCCATCTAGAAAACAATAGTAGGCATGTCCTGCTACTCTCTCCAGAACTTGATCTAGAAATGGAAGTGGAAAGTGATCATTCCTTGTCACAGTGTTTAATTTATGATAATCAATGCAAACTCTCCACCTAGTTTGGATGCGAGTAGGCACTAATTAATTATTTTCATTGCGAATTATTGTGATATCGGATTTTTTGGGAACCACTTGTGTAGGACTTACCCATTTTGAATCCGAAATAGGGTAAATAATTCCTACATCTAGTAGTTTCAGCACTTCTGCTTTTACCACTTCCTTCATATTTGGATTAAGACACCTCTGCATTTGTTAAATTGGTTTGGCTCCCTCTTCTAAATAAATGCGGTGTGTACACAAAAAAGACTTATTCCTGTTAGATCGGCTACAGACCATCCTAATGCTTTTTGGTGTTTCTTTAGCAGCATTATCAATTGATTCTCTTGTTCTCTGGCGAGCTCGACTGATATGACCACCGGATATGTTTCACTTTCTCCCAAAAATGCATATTTTAAATTGGTTGGTAGAGGCTTTCTTTTTGGATTTGGAGCTTGGGTGTTAGATGACACTGCTCTCTTTTCCAATGGCTCCAATCTTTCAAACGTCTCTACCCAGTTCCTTATTGACATTACAGGGCTTACCTCTAACCAATCAAAAATAGATCCCATTTCTTCTTGAGTGTCATTAAAATTTGTTTTGTCCTCATTGAAACATAACATTCTTTCCAAAGGATCTTCTATGAACTCACGATCTACATGATCCTGCACGATAACTTCTATCAAATCTATTTCTTCGACCTCAGACACCTCTCCTGGCTGTTTACGAACATGAAAAATATTTGTTTCAAATATGATATTGCCAAAAGACATTTTCATCGATCCATTCCTACAATTTATCAATGCATTCGAGGTGGCTAGAAATGGATGACCTAAAATGACAGGTGTCTGATTGGGTGCGGACAGATTAGTAAATGGCTGAGTGTCAAGGATGATAAAATCCACAAGAAAGTAGAAATTCTCCACTTTAACTAATACGTCCTCAACTGTACCCTGCGGAACCTCGATGGATCGATCAGCTAATTGTAAGGTTACTCGTGTGAGTTTCAATTTCCCTAAGCTTAATTGCTCATAAAGTAAATAAGGTAGCAAGTTTACACTTGCTCCCAAATCAAGCAATGCTCTTTCTATTCGATGTTCCCCTATACAACATGTGATTGTTGGACAGCCAGGGTCCTTGTATTTTGGGGGTGTCTTGCATTGAAGGATAGCACTTGCTTGTTCGGACATAAACGCCTTCTCTTTCAATTTCAATCCCCTTTTTACCGTACATAAGTCTTTCAAAAATTTGGCATATGAGGGAATCTGTTTGATTGCATCGAGTAGAGGTATGTTTATTTTAACTTGCTTGAACACCTCTAATATCTCTGTAGCTTGAGTCTCCTTCTTGTTTAATAACAACCTTTTTGGAAAAAGTGATTTAGGGATGTACTCTCTGGGTGCTTCCACCACTTCTTTATTCTTATTTACTTTCTCATTCCCGTTATCAACTAGCTTGATGTGGTCTTCCCTTTTCTCTGTTTGGTGTTCCAATTCGTCCCATTTTTCTTAGTCTTCTACTGTCCACCTAGGTTCTAACTCTGCCTCAGGCCTGGTTTCTCTGGGGTGAATGGTTTTATCAATAACTTTGCCATTCCTAAGTGTCGTGACAGCTTGCACTTTTTCGTAACTATGGGAAGATCCTTCAGCTTGTTTTACCTGAACTACCGGATTTGGTTGTGGTTGAGCTGGTAGTTGACCTTTTGGCAAAGTGCTCAATGCTTAGGTTATTTGGGTCAACTGACTCTTCATGTCATCCATAGTTCAGTTATATTCCGTCCATAGTGTTGACTGTGTGTTTATGAATTGCTAAAGTGTATCTTCGGTAGACCTTTTGTTTGGGGGAATATAAGAAGTCGGTTGTGGTGCAAAGTTCTAAGATGGTCTAGGATTGTGAAATGGAGCTTGGGGAATAGGCGGAAGTGGAGCAAATTGATGTTGCTGTGTGGTTGGTACTCCATTATTCCTCCAAGAAAAGTTATTATTCCTCAAAGTTTGATTATACATGTCAGAGTAAGAATTTCCCCCTTGGTTTTGTCCCTTATAAGGTTGACGAAATTGGTTAACAGCATGAACAGGTAGTTCATTTTGTTTTTGACTTTGTACAAAGTCTCTAGCAGAAGAGAGATTCAGGCAATCCTCCAATCTGTGTGTTTGACTGTCACACATAACATAATATACCATTGCCACAGGTTCTTGGATTACTGGTTTTTCTTTTTTAATCTTCAGAGTCTCTATTTCCCTCGTTAAGACTGCTAAGTTGGCTCTAAGATCATCTGGCTTACTAAGTTGATACATACACCTAGTTGATGACACTTTGGAAGCTGAAGCTTTTTGAGGTCCAGTCGTGTCCCATGTTAGAGCATTCTCTACTAGAAATTCAAAGAATTCATATGCTTTCTCAGGGGTCTTATCATAGAATCACCCATTACACATAGTTTCTACAAACTGTTTGTGATATGGCGTAAGTGATCCAAAGAAAATACTTGCTAATCGCCAAATTTCAAATCCATGATGAGGGCAAGAATGCAACAGTGTTTTAAACCTTTCCCAACTTTGATAAAATGTCTCTCCCTGACGAGGAGCAAAATTTAGGATTTGCTGTTGAATAGCATCAGTTCTATTTGGTGGAAAGAATTTCTTTAAGAACTTCACCTGTAACTCATCCCATGTGTGAATGGAATTTGGTTGCAAGAACTCAAACCATCGGGCTGCCTTATCCTTAAGTGAGAAGGGAAAAAGTTTAAGGAATACTAGTTCTAAAGGACACCCTTGATATTTTATGGTCACACATATGTTCTAAATTGAGTGAGATGATCATATGGATTTTCAGAGTCCATACCATGAAAAGAAGGTAAGAGTTGAATCATACCATGTTTAAATTTAAAAGCTTGTTATGGCTCTGGCCATACAATGCATGATTCAGGTGTGTGCCTATCAGGTTGCAAAAGATCTCTCATAGATCGTCTCATGACTACGTTTTGATTATTACCTTCTGCCATTTCTACTTCAGGAATGGATGAAGAATAAGTTTGAAAGTCTCCTAAAAGGTCAGTGGGTTCAACAAGTGGGTTATCAAAGCTAGATCTTTGCAATCTACCATTACCTCCTAGTTCCCAAGCACTCATAAGCTACGAAGGAAGACTCAAATAATCTACTGCTTTTGAGCAGTAGAAATTTAAAAAAAAAAAAAAAACAATAGAAGAATAACTTAGAATTACCCTAGTGAATCAAAACTAAGTTCCCCGGCAACGGCGCCAAAAACTTGACCGCCTCCCAAATATGCAGTGAAAATAACCCCCAAGTGTAAGGGCGCGCGGTGTAGTTTTACCTAGTGAATTCAGGATCGTCTCCACAGGGAACTCTAAATGAATGACTCTTAAGATTTCTAAGTTCTTCTAACTACTGTTCTCTTTTTGGAAACTATGAAAGTAAAAGAAATTTTGATTTTGAAAAGTTTGATTTAAATTATAAACTACTTGACAATGAATTAAAGTGCGAATAATTAAACTAACTAAGTTGGAAATAAAAGCTCTAGAGAGAGGAAACACTATATTAAAGAAATAATTAAAAGATTCAAAATAAATTAAACTCAAATAAAATAGCGAATTAAATTAAGGTTCTAAACAATATAATTAAAGATCTTGATTCAACCTACAAATCCGGGTGAATACCTCATTCTCATGTATGGATGTGATTAATTTATCTCAGTTTACAGCTCACGTTTTGGAAAAGTAAACCGGAAGGATTTCATCGTCAAAGCTTTAATTTCCAAAGCACGGTTCTAAAATCACGTTTAGGATAAATAAAACCGGAAAGATTTCATCTTGAAAACATTTTTTGGTCCAGAGTTCTTTTATTTGATTTCAAAATATAAAGAAAGTTTTAATCATGTAACGTCATTAGTGATTTCAAGGAAATATGATAGAGATTACATGTTTTCGAAGGCTTTGAAGATCAAATGAAAAAGAAAACCAGAAAATATATCTAAATCTATTTCATTTATTTTCAAAGTATCAAGAAAATTATGATCATGTGTAGTTATCGGTGATTTCAAGGAAATATGATCAACTACACAAGTTTCGAAGGTTTTGAAAACATCTGAAAACTGATTTAGAGATAAAAAAAAACAAGAACCTAAACATGCAACTTTTACGTTGCATGCTTGAATTCAATCACATCCAACATTCAAATAAAGATTCACCCATCATTGATGGGTTGAATCAAGAACGAATCTACGCTATCATGTTAATAGAATAAACAAAACATAAAGTAAAAGAAGAGATAAAGAAAGCAAACTCCATCGATGAATAAAATTTGCAACTTCAATTAACTGCTGCGTAAAACTCCGCTTGAATCTAAATCTTCAATCCAAAGTTAAAGAAAACTTTCAAAAAGTAAAGAAAAACTCTCAGAAAAATAAACCCTAAATTGTATGTTCGGCCTCCTTTTAGGTTGGGTACGAAGTATGTATATATAGGCAACTGAAAAACCCTAAAATTGAACTTCTCGGACTCGCGGCGTCGGGACGGTAGGGGGCTGTAACCTCTTTTCTTTTGCTGCTTTCAGCTTCTCTTCAGGTTTCGACGCACTCGGGCACCTTATCCTTCATTTCTTGCTCGATCTTCATCCTTTTCGGGCTCTTCCCGGTCCTCCTTACATCCGTCCAAGCCTTTGATGTCAATTTTGGATCCTTTCCTTACTTCTAAACACATTCGTTGCATAAGGAAAAAAATTAAGCAAAAAACTTTGAATTGTTATTAAATTAAATGAATTAACTCTAAACCTTTATTAATAACAATAGGAAATTAAGAAAATGATTACCCTTTGCAAGCGTAATCAGGTAGGACTCACCCACTTTGAGTCAGGGATGGGATAAATAATACCCACATCCAACAACTTAAGCACTTCACCCTTCACAACCTCTTTCATATTGGAGTTTAGCCTACGTTGCATTTGCCTTACCGATTTGGCATCATCCTCAAGGTCTATATGATGAGTACACACTAGGGGGCTAATACCTCGAAGATCTGCCATTGTCTATCCCAAGGCATTTCGATGAGCACATAAGATCGCTAACAACTTCTCTTCCTGAAAAGTCTCCAACTTCAAAGAAATAACTACTAGGAATGTCTCACCCTCTCCTAAGAATGCATATTTAAGTTCACTGGATAAAGGTTTCCTAGAAGGACAAGGAGGACACTCAACTGAATACTTGGGTTTAATCAAGGCTGGCTCCAAAGGCTCAAACACTGGAACCTAATTACTAATAGCTATAACTTCGTCTTTCTCACTCACTAATTCATCACTCTACACAAAATTCACCCCATCAAGGTCCTCACACTTCTCACTTAACACCAACGCTTTCTCTAAGGGGTTATTAAAGAAGGTTTTCTAAAAGTATTCCTCACTCAACGTATGAATCAAATCCACCTCCCAAATATCCTCACCTTCTCCCCATTTGTTTCCCCACCCTAAAGATATTCATCTCCATGGTCATATTTTTGAATGACAATTTCATGACCCCACTCTTACAATTAATCATAGCATTGGATGTTGTGAAAAAGGGTCTACTTAAAATGATTGGAATGGATTGATTAGGGTTTGGAATGGGTTGGGTGTCTAACATAATGAAATCAACTGGGAAATAAAATTTATCTACTTAGACTAACACATCCTCCACTATGCCTCTAGGCATCTTGACTGATCAATTGGCTAATTGCAATGTGACTCGAGTGGGTTTAAGCTCACCTAGCCCTAGTTGCTGATATATTGTGTAAGGTAACAAGTTGACACTAGCACCTAGGTCTAGTAATGCCTTGTCAATGATGTGGTCCCCAATTATACAAGAGATGGTTGGACACCCAAGATCTTTGTACTTAAGAGGGGTATCACACTGGAGTATGGCACTTACTTGTTCAGTCAAGAAAGCTTTCTCCTTAACATTAAACTTTCTTTTCACAGTGCACATATCATTTAGAAATTTAGCATAAGAGGGATTTTTTTGATAGTCTCAAGTAATGGAATGTTGATTCTCACTTACTTAAATATCCCATAAATTTCAGAATTCAACATCTCATTCCTCCCTTTTGCTAATCTTTGGGGAAATGGTGGCCTAGGGATGTGCTCTATGGTTTTCTCAATTTGCCTACCCCAATTTCCCTCATTTATTTTCTCTTCATTTTCCTTCTCTTCTCCTTTACTCTTCTTTTTAACCTTAAGACTTTGCTTATCCTTATTGCTTTTCTTTCCTCCTTTCTCATTTTCTTTCTCTATCATTTCTCCCTTACTCTCTATTTCTACCTCGCTACCCCTAGATCTTAACTTATCACTAGGCATATCAATTCTGGGATCTATAGGTTCCTAAATGATTTTCCCACTTCTCAAAGCAGTAACTACTTGTACTTTGTTATCCCAAATAGCAACACTAGAGGGGGTGAATAGGGTTGCTTAAAAATTTTGCAACAAAAATTTCAACCCTAAAACAAATATGTCAAGATGAATATGAAATGCACCAAAAAAAATTATTTAATATTTGTGAATGAAGAGTGAGTGCTAGTGTTTGCAATAAATATAAAGAGAAGGGAAGAGAAGCAAACACAATCAATTTATAGTGGTTCGGCTTCAATGTTGCCTATGTCCACTCCCCAAGGCCTTCTTTGAGATTTCTCCACTATTCTTTGAAGAGCTTATTACACACTAGCTTCCCAAGGGGCTAGAAACCTTTCGCAAGTGATTTTATCCCCAAATCACTCACACAAGTCTTTCTCAAAGAAAGTCTCTTGTTTTGGTTCTAACACTTGAACCAAAATCAACAAGAGCTCACCCAACTCTCACAAATTAAAAGGGCTTTAAATTTCCCTTTCTTACAACAACAATGATGAGTTTATAACTCAATCAAATCAAAAAGAAACTCTCACAAGTTGAATATGAAAGATAAAGCACAAATGTGAGAAGAAATCACTCTATGTTTGCAAAGATATGGAATTTCTTGTATCTCTTTGTAAGCACTTCTTTCTTGCCTTGTTCATCCCCTTGAATCTGCGTTTGAGGCTCTATTTATAGATGAAAATCTCCAAATGGCCATTACAAAGTGAAAAGACACTTTTGCCCTTGAAAGAAATTGAATTTCCTTGCTTCCAATGCTGTCTTTCAGATTCAGATTTTCTGAGATATATTTGTGACCGTTTTTCAGCCTCAGAACGTTCAAATCTGACATTTGCTTAGAGTAAAGACTTTGTAGATATATAAGTCAGTTATCACATGTCAAATTTTGAGCTTCATCCAATGGTTAGATAGTCAGACATGGCTTCTGAACCGAGACCAGCTTCTGATAGCCTTTTCTGACATTCTGAATCTGTGTTTCCAGTTTAAGCTTCTGTTTCACCATGATACTTTTAGAATTAGAAGAAACCTAAACTACAAAAGTTGTAGCTTTTTGAGTCTTCTTTTCACACACCAACAATCAGCATTTTTAAAGCTGTATAGTATGAGTTATGTCTCAAAAACTAAGACTAGCTCCAGAATCCAGAATTAAAATCTTTTCTGCAATGACTAATATTCCAACTCATGTTTTGACACCTTACCTTCAGATCCAAAAATATCTCCCTCCGGTAAAGTTGTAGATATAGAAGTTTAGTTTACTATATTAAAATTTCACGAAAATTGAACAGTTGGATCTTAAGATATCATCTATATACTAACACGTGTCTGATTTCTCTGTTTATCCGAGTTAACCTTTAGTTCAAATATTCATCTTACTTTGATTTCTATTACTCCAAACTTTGAAATTCCTTTATTCCTTCATCCAAATTATGTGAAAATATTTAAAAAAATAATATCAATCTCTTCCAACTCTATTATCTTGAATCTATTAAATGAATTGTAATATTTCATACAATGTCTATTTGAAAATTGATTGTGAAAATTTAATTCAATGTTTGTTATCATCAAAATCAATTATAAAACTAACTTTATAAACCTCGGGCCAACATACTTGCTCATGTGAGGTAGTGCCTGCGGTCGACGAATCACTCGTATTTGCTTGGCCTTTTGGGTTTGGGAGTGTCTGTGTAGGGAGTTTACCACTTGGAGGGGTGCTCGTGACTTGTGTCAACCTAGAAATTTACACTTTAATGTCATCTAAAGCCCAGTTGACATTGTGATTGATGTTCACTTGCTGTTGCATGAATTGATTAAGAGTGTTCTCAATAGACTTCTTTTGTGCAGGTTGAAATGCAACAGGGTTAGGCTGTTGGTATTAGAGTGGTGGTGGAGGAATTTGTTAAAATGGTGGAGATTGTTGAAATTGTTGCCCTTGGTTATCATTCCTCCAGGAGAAACTAGGAGGATATCTCCACCCAGGTGGGCATGCATTAGAGGCCTAACCTCCTGCTTGATAATTGATATTACCCCTTGTGGATAAAGGTTGCCTACTTGATTTCTATTAGGAAAGGGACGGTTCTAGAGGCTGCATGCTATCTCTCTATACAGTGGAAGTTTGGGGTATGAATTAACATCATGCCCCACTTGGTCACAAGCATCACAAATAATCTTAACCTCTACCAGTTTTTCCTTATTTTTCAATTCTAGAATGTCTAGCATATGTTACATTGCAGCTAACCTAGTTCGAAGGTCATCACTCTCACTCAATTCTAGCTAGCCACTAGGTAAGGGATTCCTATGCTCAGAAGAAGAAGGGGATCCGATCTCCTAATCATTAGAGTCTTCGGCCACCATGTCAAAGAAGTCCATGGCATCCTCTGCAGTCTTATGAAATAAGGTACCATTACACATGGTAGACACAAGTTGCTTAAGACAGGGAGTGAGGGATTCGTGGAAAATGCTTACAAGTCTCCATGATTCAAAACCATGGTGAGGACAAGTCATCAAAAGGTCCTTAAATCTTTCTTGGGCTCGAAATAAATTCTCATTGGGTTTACATGAAAAAATACTGATCTATCGCCTATAGTGCTGAGTCTTTTAGGTTGGGAAGTACTTTTCAAAAATTCAGTTTGCATCTCATGCCAAGTTCCAACAGAACGAGGCCGAAAGTATTGAGCTAGAGTTTGGCCTTCTCCTTGAGGGCAAAAGGAAAGAGTTAGAGAAGAACTACATCCTCATTGACATTTTGGTCAATACAAGTATTACTCACCTCCCCAAATTCCCTCAAGTGATTGTAGGGATTTTCAGAGTCAAGACCATAAAATATGGGAACAAGTTGGATAATCCCAGGTCTTAAGGTAAAATTCCCCCTATTTAAGGGTAGAATGATAAACGAAGGTGTGGTTTGCCTAATCGGGTTCAAGTGATCTTTCATTGGTATAAAACCTTGAACCTCTGGGGGATCATTATCCCCCTGGACACTTTCTTCACCTTTTAAGTCAGCAATTAGATGAAATGATGAAGTGGTGAGTGAAACTGTGGACAGTAAGTCTAAAGATTCGGGAATGTAAGATGGGTCTTTTAGTTGAGGATCAACTACAATCACCCTACTCGACCTTAATTGCATGCAATACAAAAAAAAAAAATTAATTAATTTTTTATTTTTTTCAAATTTTCTCTTTTTTAATTAAATTTTTTTAAAAAAATTAAATTCTGTAACAATTCCTAAAAATGATAAAAAGAAAACAAAATAAAGAAGAAAATAAAAATTAAAAAGAATGATGGAGCAATATCACCTGGAAGTCCAAATGCAATTGCGTTTAAGATAGAAGACAAGCACATTATGCCACAAGCTCTTCAAATTCGTCACACCAACCGTTGCTTCTCGGCAACAGCGCCAAAAACTTGACTGCTCTCAAAAATTAAAAGGGCTTATACTCTCAAGTGCCAGAGGTGGTCGTACTTTAGTCTAGGTAAGTCCTAGGTCATCTCCACAGAGAGCAAGTGTGTGACTAGGTTTGGAAAAACTTGTTTTTGAAAGCACTTGCAAAGAATAATAAATGGAAAAGAAAAAAACAATCTTTTGGTGTTTTTGAAAATAGGTTTGAAAAATGTTTAAATACAAAACTTCAACTAAAATTACTAGCGGAAAGATACGATTTAACTTTAACAAATTTCTCTTGAATAAAAACACTTGGTTTTAACCAATTCTTGTAATAGATTCAAAGAGATCGAGTTGAATATGTCTGTAACTCAACCTATCATCTATGTATGTAGTGCTAGGTTGGAAGATTTAACTTTAAAAACCTCTTTGTAAAACATAAGTTGAACTAGGGTTTTGGAATTAGATTCGAAGTGACCGGGACATTGAATCGGAAACTCAAAGCCGATTATAACATGGGTGATTTGATTTCTAGGGTTAAACCTAGATTCAACGAATGTTACGATCTAATCAAAAATATATTTCGTTTAAGATCATAAGATTTGAATCTATTTTCTTCTCTTCCATTACGTTCCCAGGTTAAAAGCAAGATGGATTTAGCCTAGCATATTTGAACCGTAAATGAAACTATGCGAAGAATAATAAACATCCATTCGAAATTTTTAAGATGAAAAGAAATCAAAACCAAATACGTGCAAGAGTGGTTAAACAAATATGAAGCATAAATGAAAGAAGGAAACTTGAAACAAAAAAACTTTTAATTTGAAAATATTGAAGAACAAGTCACATACATGTAAACGAAAAGTGAAATCCTCTTACGAAATTTCAAACAAATCGAATGTGTAAAAGCATAGTGTAAATCTCTAAAAACTCAAAGAAAACTCTCTAGAAAATAACCCTTGAACTCCCCTGAACGGCTGTATTAGTTTCCTATATATAATTGAGATCAAAGACCCTAAAAATAGAATTTATCCATGTAAATTAACCTTTTGTGGTCCGGACCACCTGTGGGGGTGTCCGGATCATAGTGTCCTTCATCTCTATTTCATGTTTTGCTTCTGATAGCTTTCTGTCCTCAATTTTCCAATGTAATTTTGACCTTGAAGATTATCGATTCAGGCTTTGGCCAAAACAGAATTGTTGTAGCCCTTTGAGTCTTCTTTCTAACCCAAAAGGAATCAGGTCAATTGGAGTTGTGAGAAAAACATTATGGTTAAAAAACTGATAGGTTGTGAAGCTGGAACTTCAACTGTACACCCCTTCAACCACCTTGAACTTCTGACCATTTCCTTCTCCTCGGCAGCCATGGTAACTAGATGGCTCTTGGGACATTACGGAAGTCTTGAAAGTTATCGGACATGTCGACCTTTCGTCTTCAAGCTATTTTTTCCATGTGTGCCAAGTGTTTGACAAAATGCCCCAAAAGGCACCAAAGCCTATTCATGCTCTTCCTTACTTCGGCTTGGCTCCTCCTCACCTACGCTCTTAGTGTTATTTTGGGCTAAAACACCAAATTATATCACCTAAAACACAGAAACAACAAGAATGCATGGAAATGAGATAATAAAGTTAAAACCTCGCTAATAACAAGCAGAATTGCATAATTAGCATGCTCAATAGGCATAAAATTGTGCAATAATGCATACTAATCACTTGCCACAATGGTTTTTGAGTCTCATATTGATGGGATTGGGGTAAAATCTAATTGGTCAATGAATTAAGTGCAAGTAGGAGTTTGTTTGGATGTATGCCCTAAAGTCATATATTAGATGATTAACTAATTTTAGTTTAATAAAGAATTCTTATTTAGTTTATCTAAAGTTTCTTTATTACTTATGGATGCATGTATTTTATGTGATGAATGTAATCCTTGATTGATTAATGAACTTGATTCATGTGCATGAAAGTGTTTTTATACATAGGAGATATGAATTTAAGTATTGATCAATCTTGATTTGTTCACAACCAGTGATGAGATGGTGACATCTCAATCGAAAGATTGTAATATTTTAGATTTCTATATGATAGAATAATTTATCTCAATCATTAGAGTAGTGGACTCTGAATCTAAAGTATTAGTGTGGGAGGCACTGCACGGGATAATAATAAGAAACACATCTAAACTATGCTATCTGCATTGATGCATTTCTTATGTTCACTCCAAATGGTTGCTCTAAATCTTAAGATAGTGATGGACACTATTTTATGTAATGATGGCTTTAATTCATCAAGAGTAAGGCTAATTATCATTAGGTCAACACCTCAGTGTTTTAGGAAATCATTACATAAAACTAGGGAACCTACACTGTCAAGAAGGAATGCACAATCTCATTTGAGATGGTCTTAATAATATGTTATTGAGATGGTGACCAACACAAAATGATTAGAATAATAGTTCTTAGAATGTGGAGGGAGGTATCATTGGAATTGGGTAACTTCTTAAGTCTAATTGTTTCCATATCTAGTGGAGGGGCTTAATTGCATAATTAAAGAGTTAACAAGGTGTTTTATAAAATTATTTCAATAAACTGGGGTTTGAGTTCAGTTATACTTGTTTTAGTAGAGTAAGGTATAATTATTAGGGGATATGTTTGTAATTATGAGATAATTATAAGTAATTTCTAATTAGCTAACTTAAGTTTATTCACTCCTAGGTCCTCTGCTCTTGCCTATATAAAGGATCAGTCTATCAAGTTACCCACAGAACCTTAGATGTCAGAAAAAACCCTAAGAGGATCCTGATAAGACAAAGAGCAAAAAATCTAGGAGTTTCAACCGTTGGGGAGGAGAAGTTCGAGAAGCCAAGATCAAATCAAGAAATGACGAAAGGTTAATTTTGTTTGTTGATTTGATTTCATTTTTAATGTGATAATTGCATAAAATTATTCGCTTAAAATTTAGTTTCATTCCATATTTCTCATACATTTGTGTTTTGTATTGATTGTAATTTTTAGGAATTAAATTTAGGCAATTAGAGGCCTAATCAATATAAAAATGCAAGTGGAAAAATCCCATATAAATGAAAGGCAAAAAGAGAAAGGAAAAGAGTTTAAAAGGACAAAGAAATGAAGTATTAAGGGTATGGTGCGAGTCAGGGTTCAAACAAGAGAAGAAGTGTGGAACATCAAAAAGCCAAAAAAATTGTCTAAGGCATAAAGTGGTTCTAAGCCATGAAATGGTTCAATCCAAGGTTCGAACCACAACATGTTCGCACCTTGGTTCGAATAATAGTGGGCAAAGCAACATTCAAGCTTCAAATTTGTCTAAGTATCAAGCTATGGTTCAAACTAGGGTTCAAACCACCATTTGTTCGTACCTTGGTTCAAACAACAGAGAGCAACTTAACTTCAAACTTTGAAAATTGTTTAATTATGGCAAAATGGTTAGAACCATACGAGTTTCTACAGAATTTTGTAACTTTTCATTAGTTTTAAAGGCTCTTTAGTTATTCCAACTAATTGGTTTATACAATATAAAGGAGGATCTACAGTGAATGAGAGGAAATAAGATAGGAATTAAGAATTAGATATATAGTTAGAGGTCGAGTATATTATAGTTGTAGAGAGAGAAAGTAGATCTTGTTTGTTTTGAGAGAAAATTTCAATTTCCTTTTCAATTCTTGCTTGTCATTCCACAATGTTGATTTACACCCCAAGTACAAGGTAGTCCGATGTAACAATTAAAATTTATAATAGTGAAGTACTGGTCACACCCACAGGGAGAGGTGTATTAAAATCACAATTACTTTTCTCTTGTTTAGTAAGTGTCACACAAGAAAAATCAAGAAAATCGGGTTGAATTTTGAAAATAAAAATTAACTAGACATTTTATCAAACATCTAGGATGCAACAATCAAGTCTAATGCAAAATGAATGAAAATGAATTAAAACTATGAAATTTGAATGGCTTGAGGCCAAAGATAAACTATCCAATTAATATGCAATGAACTAATTTTTAGGGTGATCATGTTCTACCCATATGCATCTAGGTAAAACCATCACGAAGTGGGTTGATTTAAAGAAATTAAGTCCAATTGCTAGAATACCCAGTGGAACGTAACATCAACTATGTGTGGCATGCATAATCGATCTAAGTGTATAAGCAGTCTAACAAAGACCTAACTTGCAAACATACTCAACACAAGCACTATGCATACAAACACCAAGTGTGCATGCAAAGTCTAGAAAAGTATGCAAACATGAGAGGTTTGTATATAAATTACCTATGGAGACATTCTTTCAATCACCTAGTGTGCATACTATTTCAAAATGAGAACTAAACATGCATAGCATGAAAGGCAAACTGGAAAGTGTATACAAAAGAGGAATTGAAAGAAGATCAACCAATCAAACATCCAAATATGTAAAGATTATAATTAAATTGTAAATTTTACCTCAATTGATCCCAATACATGAAACTCTTCAAGGATCTAATAGCCCTTTGCCTTGATTAATTCTAGTTGCATAGAATTAAAAAAGAAATAGAAATTACAAAAGAAATTGAAATCCCATGTGAGGATATGAAGAAACCCTCCAATCCTCTCTTTAACCTGTTCTACAAAAATGTATATCTATCTATCCATCTTTCTATATTCGTCTCTCGCGTAACCCTCTCATGTATTTATAGTATATTCTACAAGTATAAAATTGCCCTTCCAATTTACAACTGATTTACAAAATAAACTTCCTTGAGGCGCAGATTGGTTCGAATGTGTGTTTGAACCAACTTCTGGGACTTGGTTAATTTTCTTTATTTGAGCGTTGCTCCACCTACTGTTGTTCGAACGCATGTTGGAACAGGTTCTTGTTCAAACCAATGTTCGAACAAGATTTTCACACTTAAAATTTTTTTTGCTCTAAGGATGTTTCTGCCATTCTGTTGTTAGAACATTGGTTTGAACCAAATGTAGTTCAAACAAATTTTCCTTAGAATTTTTTTCTTACTCTTTTTGCCTCACGTTCAATGGGACTTCTTCCACTTGCATTAGTATATTGATTTGGCCTCCAATTGCATAGAATTAATTTCTAAAAATTACAATTAACACATAATACAAGTGTATAAGAAATATTCAATAAAATCAAGTTTTAAGTGAATGTATTTATGCAATCAGCACATCAAAAAAGTGTATAAATGTACAACACCATGTGCTAATCATACCCCCAAACCTAGACATTGCTAGTCCCAAGTAATGCTCGCAATAAGCATAAGAAAAAAGAGGCAAAAGTCAAAATAGGATAAAAATGAATAAAAGTAACATGAGAAATTATTTAACTATGAAGAGAAAAATGTATTTATGCAATCAGCACATCAAAAAAGTGTATAAATGTACAACACTATGTGCTAATCACACCCCCAAACCTCGACACTGCTAGTCCCAAGTAATGCTCGCAATAAGCATAAGGAAAAAGAGGCAAAAGTCAAAATAGGATAAAAATGAATAAAGGTAACATGAGAAATTATTTAACTATGAAAAGGAAACAAATAAAGCACATCCACTTTCGTAATAAATTAGGACTATACTTGGCACATATAGCAAGCCTTTTAAACCGCTAGGCTCCCCTTAGTGGACAGGTGAAGCCTTATGAGGGTTTGCAGTGATGCTACCCACAAACATCTAGATTAATCTCATGAATGATACAATCTAATCAAGTAACTTATGGTTCAATTTCAATATCAAACAAGTCATATAATCCAAGTATTGCATATATCATCCCAACGCATGTCGAACAAATCCAAATCAACCATTAGAACTCAAGTATGCCAATATTATTATTCATTCAATTTAATCATCAAACATACCTAATGACACAGCCTCGACTTCAAATCTCACCAAGTCATCCACACACAAAT
The DNA here is from genome assembly GCA_019916065.1 of Vitellaria paradoxa. Lineage (NCBI taxonomy): Eukaryota > Viridiplantae > Streptophyta > Magnoliopsida > Ericales > Sapotaceae > Vitellaria > Vitellaria paradoxa. The sequence continues at coordinate 30,456,384 of CM034237.1, read as the reverse complement.
GAAGCCACTCAAGAAAGGTTTTCTCTCATGATTCTTGTAAGAATGCAAAGACAAAGAAGTACAATGAACCCAATTAAGACGTGAATGAAAAAATTGAAACATAATGAGTGGCATAACTCCATGAATGGATATCTCAATGCATTATGAAACGAAAGCACTACTATAACCCACATGAAAATCATTCCCCTAAAGTCCATGAGGTCTTTACTAGGTTATAGCTTGGCCTTTGGGAATTGGCTAGACAATAAGAGATAGGAAATTTCAAAGTGCATTTTTAAGGATATTATGAAAGTGTAATAAAAACTATATGCATTCCAACTCCTCCTCTCGTACATCTTGAATGCCAAGCATGAAGTTTTATTGAATTGTAACTATTCTATTTCTTTCTCCCCCTTTTTTTATAGGGACTAAAAGCAAATGATGCTTAAGAAACACTATGTCCCACACATTTTCTTTCTTTTCTTCTTATTCTTCTTCTTCTTCTTTCTTTTTAATAAAATTCTCTTCATTCCTAGTACATTTTTTTCCAATTTCAATCATCATCCTTATAACACCTGTCTATATTAAACAATGGTGCACTTGACATACCATGACATGCAAGGATTGGCTTAAGTATATAAATGAGGCTAAAGGGTCATATATATGGCTAGAAAATCAAAGAAAATCTCTCATCTCGTTCTCCTTTAAATGGCTCCAAAGTGGCTTCAAAGGTAATTTATTCAAAGGAAAGGACTAAGGCTCCAAAGATTTGAAAGATGGCCTAACATCACTCCCCAGGGTCACAACAACTCATAAGATGCATTGATACACTCATACAAGTCAATGTAGTACCTTGTGTGCATTGAGATCAACACAAGTAAGTGTGATGAAGCTATTTAAAACCCACTGAGATGAACAAAAAATAGAGCGTTAAGTATGTAATCCTCAAAAACAAAGATAAGGCTTAAAAGCTCACAAAAAAGGGTTCAAGTCCCACCTAGGTCATGGCATACTCAAGTAACTAAATCTCATGAACAACAACCCTTAACACACTCTCATCCAATGATCTCAAAGGACATGTTCTTAAGGCATCAGGAAATTATATACTTAACTTGAATCATACACTTTATTTAGTATTGAAACCAAATCACTAATTACTCTCATAGAAAAAATACCAACATGAAACTAATCAAGAGAGACATGTAAGGTCCAACTCATGTTAAGTCAAGTCAATTAAGCTTAAAAATGCTCAAATTTCAAAAACTTTTGACCATTTTAGTAATAGAAGCACAAATATTATCATGCAAACCCTACCCTTAACCTAAATTGTATATTATCCTGAATGTAACAACCATGTGGCAAATATGGATCAGTAGTGTGAAAGTGAGCATGATGAAGAGCATATAACCATAGTCATTGAAGGCCCAATTCAATCAACCAAGCATAAGTAGAAGACAAGCATGCGCCCATTATTTAAACTACTTAAGGCATCACCTAGTCCACCCCCCAACCTAGATTCTGCAGCACTCCAAACAACAAGCATATATAATCATTAAGTATCAAAATGGAAGTGCGAGATTAAAGAAAAGAGAGAGGAAAGATATTACCTTAGGAACTTTCTTATTTGAAGGAAAGAAGAACTACAAAAAGAAATTGTTAGAAATAAAAGAAAAGAAAAATAAAGGGAAAAAAAAAAGAAAAAGTTAGTAAGTAAAAGAAAATAAAAACAAAATAAAATAAGCAAAGAAGTAAAATTCTAAACTAAAAAGAAATAAGAAAATAAGAAGAATAAAAATCTACCTATTATGTACAAGGAAAAGGGAGGATAAAGTGTCATCCAACACCTATCCCATCCTAAGCCTTACCAAATGGTTTTATTGACAAAAAATGTTATCTCTGTGCTTGTAAAGGAATGAAGATAGGTCAGCTCCAAGTGTACGTGACACCGGAGATAATGTGGCTAAGTGGAGTCCATAACTCCCCAAATGAGGCCCACAATGAAGATCAAATGTGAATATGGATGCTTTGATAAACACTCAACACCAAGAAAGGTTAATATGAGCTACCTTCTCAGGATAATCGACCACCTCTACCCAAGTGTGGTCGATCTTAGATAAATCACTCGCTAAACCTCAAATAGGACTCTCAAGTGGAACTAAATCAATAGAGGAGAGGTGTCTATCACTTTCTTTCTCAAGCGCACAAATGAGTTATATGGTGAGATTAACTTCATGTAAAACTCTTCAGGCTAAGTGACATTTTCGTTCTTAGAATGAGTTTAAGACTCTGAAGAATAGCCTAAGTGATCAGGGTGAGATGAGCATCATGCTCGAGGGTGGCGGTAGGTGAGGAACATGCATTAGTGATAGACTCCACACACACTGGACTAAAGTCTTCCGTACTCTTAGTGTGGGTGAAGGAAGGTACATGGTCAAGAGAGTCCAAAACAATTAGAGTCGTTGATTTTACCCTTACACCATCCCGTAAATTAGTGGCTCTGAAGGTGCATCATCATCAACCACCAAAGACCAATCAACCTTAGATGTGGGTGATGTGAGGCTAGGTTCACTAGTGTAAGTGTGTGTGGGTTCAAATGTGATAATCTTAGGCAATGTTTCCTCAACAACCTCACTATTTCCCTTAAGACCCACAATAGGAATGTTACTTGATTTTTAATGCTCAAGGTCACAAGGACAAGTTTCTAGAAAAACCTCAAAGAGTGTGTCTAAGTCAAAGCAAGACTCTATGGTAGACTCAAAAGGTAGGACATCAAATGCAAATAAAGTCTCATGATTATGATACTCAGTCTCCATGAGTGGCATGAGGTGTGAGCATGTAGAGTTGGCAGGTAATGTGGTGTCACAAGTGTTAGATGCAATATTATGCTCAATATCCCCTTAGGCCTCATGTTCTCATAAAAAGACTTAAGATAGTGCGAAGATCCAAATTTTCACCTAGAGTGTGGTGCATGTTTCGACACAAGCCATGAAAGAAGCTACTCAAAATGCACACCAACTCTAAATGATGACTTGGGTAGGATTGTAAAATATTGTTGAACCTTTCCCAACATCCATAGAACATCTCACCCTCTTTTTGATAAAAAGATTTTAATTGAAATTAGAGGATGGTGGAAAAGCGAAAGTAAAATGCATTCGACAAATCCTTCCAAGACTGAATAGGTGAATTAATAGCATGCTACCAATCAAAAGCAATTTTTTGCAAAGACATAGGGAAAAAATCAAACATAAAAGCATAATCCCTGTAACTGTTAGTTCTATGCATGCAAGCCAACTCAAAGTTTTCAAGATAGACGTGAAGGTCCTCATGCTCATGCCCAAAATATGAAGGTAGCATATGTGTGGTTTCTAGAACAAAGTGTGTGCCATAAATTTCTTCTAGATAACCATCATGTGGGTGGGTGGTGTTGGGGTGAACCATATGTGCATGCATTGAAATCCATGTTCATCATTAAAATGTAAAAAGTAAAGAAAAGAAATAAAGACAGAAAACTAAGCTAAATACGCAAACTAAACTAAATACAATGCAAACTAACTAAATGGAAAGCACATGCAATATGCTACAATGCAAAAATAAAGAAAAACTACTAAGAGAATAGAGATAGGAAAGAATATTCTCAATTGCTTAAGACGATTCAATCTTAGCTTTGAATTGTACGCAAACAATTGCTCTTTTTGGCAATGGCACCAAAATTGCTTGTCGTTCCACAATCTGGATTTACATCCCAAGTGTAACGTAGTCTGATATAGCAATTTAAATTTATAAAGGTGAAGTACCAGTCGTAGCCACAGGAGAGGCATAGTAAATTTACAATTCTTCTTCTTTTGTTTAGTAAATATCACATAAGAAAAATCAAGAAAATCAGGTTGAATTTTGAAAATAAAACTTAACTAGGGATTTTATCAAACACCTAGGATGCAACAATTAAATCTAATACAAAATGAATTAAAACTTTGAAATTTAAATGGCTAGGGGCCAAGGATGAGCTATACAATTAACATACAATGAACCAATTTTGAGAGCGAACATGTTCTACCCATATGCATCTAGGTAAAACCATCACGAAGTAGGCTGATTTAAATAAATTAAGTCTAATTGCTAGAATACCCAATGAAATGTAGCATCAACTATACATGGCATGCATAATCGATCTAAGCATGTAAGCATTCTAACAAAGGCCTAACATGCAAACATACTCAACACAAGTACTATGCATACAAACACCTAGTGTGCATGCAAAGTCTTGAAAAGTATGCAAACATGAGAGGTTTGCATATAAATCACCCATGGAGACATTCTTTCAAACACCTAGTGTGCAAACTATTTCAATAGGAGTATTAAACATACATAGCATGAAAAGGCAAAGTGGAAATCGTATACAAAAGAGGAATTGAAAGAAAATCAACCAATCAAACATCCAAATATGTAAAGATTAGAATTAAATTATGAATTGTACCTTAATTGATCTCAATACATGAAAATCTTCAAGGATCCAATAACCCTTTGCCTTGATCTATTCTAGTTGCATAGAATTACAAAAAGAAATAGAAATTACAAAAGAAATTGAAATCCCATGTGAGGATATGAAGAAACCTTCCAATTATCTCTATAACCTGTTCTACAAAATGCATATCTATCTATCCAACTTTCTATATTCCTCTTTCACGTAATCTTCTTACGTATTTGTAGCATATTTTACACGTAAAAAATTGCCCTTCCAATTTACAGTTGATTTACAAAATAAAGTTTTTTGAGGTGCAAATTGGTTCGAATGTGTGTTTGAACAAGAATTCTTATTCGAATGTGTGTTTGAACCAATTTTTGGGACTTAGTCATTTTTTTTCATCTGAGCTTTGTTCCACTTACTATTGTTCGAACGCATATTAGAACAGGTGCTTGTTGTTCAAACAAGATTTTCACAATTAGATTTTTTTCTACTTTAAGGATGTTTCTGCCATTCTATTGTTAGAACACTGGTTTGAACCAATATGGTTCAAACATGTGTTCAAACAAAATTTCCTTAGAATTTTTTTTCTCACTGTTTTTGCTTCACATTTAGTAGGATTTCTTCCACTTGCATTTGTATATTGATTTGGCCTCCAATTGCATAGAATTAATTTTGAAAATTACAATCAACACAAAATACAAGTGTATAAGAAATATGCAATAAAATCAAGTTTTAAGTGAATGTATTTATACAATTAACACATCAAAAAGGTGTATAAATGTACAACATTATGTGCTGATCAATTCTCTTAAACGAGTTAGATTTCAATACAAGTTTTATTTTCTGTTCATCTATGATAGAGTAGCTCTTTTGCTTGGATTCAAATTAAGGAAAATAGATAATATATGTGGATTTTCAAGGTAATTAGATTTGTAATGTTAAATTTTCTTAAAAATTCTCTTTGAATAGTAGTTGATTTGTTTGGATCTATTGAAATTATCAATTGAGAATTCTAAATCAAGGTTGTTTGTATAGTTTACATTGTTTATATGTGAGTTGCTAACTAGAATTCTCATACACTTACTTGAAAGATTTATATATGAATTGCTAATATAGAATTTGCATGTACTCTCTCTAGGTTATGCACTCTAAGTGTTTGATTTGGATTTCCAATTAGATGAACCTAACTTTGTCACCAAACTTATCAACTATTGTTCTTAATTGTGCTTCAATATTCAATTTTCTTTGAATTTGTAATGAATGATAATTAGTTTGTTTGGATCCTTTGAAATCACTAGTTGATGTTTCTTGATTAGCTCTTGTGAGTTAGTTAGAATTTCATACCTAATCATAGGAATTTTGTATGTGGATTGCCACCTAGAACTCTCATGTATTCTATATGAATTATTGCACTCCAAGTGTTTGATCTAGAGATTCAACCAAGTAAACTTGATTTTACAACCAAATTGATTAGTTATTGTTCTCCTTGAAAATCCATAGAAATCACTGCTTGAATTGGTTTGATCCAAGATAGTTTTATAGTTGTTTTTAGTTTCATTAAATTTTCCATCACAAATTTCATTTTCAAAATTCAACCATATTTTCCTTCATTTCTTTTGTGTGACACCTACTAATTAAGAGAAGAAGAATTGTGAGTTCACAACATCTCTCCTTGTGGGTACGACCAATATATCACCATTTACAAATTTAAATTGCTATAATTGACCACCTTGCACTTGGGGTGTATCTGCTCTCTTACATTGAGAGATGACACAAGCAATTACTATAGTCACCCTATTGTCTAGCTTATGTCTATAACTTCACCGACCGTGTCAAATCATTCTACTTGCTTTTCTTTCTTTCATCTTGAAGGATTGTTGGTTATACGTGTATGTATGTATATATATGTGAGTGTTTGGGCCAAGAGAAAAAAGTAAAAGAGAGGTGAGGATTGTGAGGGAAAGTTAAATACTAAATGGAGTTTCCTTTCCATTTCTAGTGTTCAATTGGAGTTGAGCTGAAGTTATTGAGAGGGTTGGCTTGGTGTTTGAGATATTAGAATTGATCATTGTAGTTTTTCAGCATTTTCTGAACATTCCCTAGTCAGTTTCTTCTCTTGAGCAACTTGAGGTGGGGGATTGTAATTTGTTGTTGCATTTGGTATACATTGTGCTTACAACGTGTTCTATGTTGATATATTGTGTAATTATTACTTGAATATGAAGATGATATAAATATTTTATGTACATATTAATGAACTGAGTAAGAGGACGATGAGCAATAGCATAGATACTTTTTATACATTTGTTGATTTGAGTAATTGGTAATATGATTATGTTCATATGCTGTTAAGGAATGAAAACAAACATAAATATGGATTAAAATAGTTTTGAAATGAAAGAAATGAGTTTTGGATCATGGAAGCTAGAATTAGAGCTTAATTGATTTCTGGTATAGGAAGCCACCTATGCAAACCAACTTTTAGTTTGTGTGCATGACTTGTTCTTTTTCAGAAAAGCCGTGCACATCAACTTTTAGTTTGTGCGCACAATCTATTATTTTTTGAAAATTTGTGGGCACCAACTTTTTACCCATGGGCACCACTAAGAACCCTTATTGGTTTTTCTTAAAATGTTTTGAAAAAAGAGTGGTGATTTGTATCATAAAATATTTTCAAAAGGGAATTGATTATTGATTTTTTGAAAATGATTTCAAGGGGATATTTTAATGTGAGATTCAGTAATAGATTAAAATATTGAATAAACACATTAAGTCCACTAATAATATATGATGGTGTTAATGATATTTGTAAGGATTTTGGTATTAATAATGAGATGAGATATTGGACTATGATGTCTTGCAGGGGATTATGATGTTCTGTCAAGTATAGGATTATGATTGTGATGTTATGAGTTAGACAGCTTGACATAATGATGTGTTTTGGTGTGTGCATGTTTGTGTGAGTTGATTTTGGGTCGGACATGCACTATTAAAATAGTGGGTATAAGTACCCAAGGATTGAAAGTTCCTAAACTTGCACAGGGTCAGTTATCATTTCCAGTAGACTAGTGGTAACTGACAAAGCGTATTGGATTGCCTTCGTTGCACAGACACCTATAATGGTATAGTAGACTGCCTTCACAGTTCATAAACCTACGATAGTGTATAGACTACCTTTGCGGTGTAGAAACCTACATTGGTGCATTTGGACTATTTTCGTGGCACATACACCTATGATGGTGTATTTGGATTGCTTTTGTGGTAAAGACACCTATGATGATATTTTAGACTATCTTCATGATGCAGAGTACCTGAAATATGTGTTGGTGTGCGCGCAGAAGTTAGAGATGAGTCTTAGTGATGAGTATTGGTATTAATCTGATGATTTTATAATACATAACAAATATATGTTTGAGATAACAGATGGACATAAGACTTAATAATATAATGGTAATAAGAACAATAATGATAATATATTAGATTATGATTATTATATGAATGTGATATTGTGACTTGATATACTGAGATATTGTTATTTATTGGTATGGTTGATTATTGTTTTGCATAATATATTATTTGTATGTTCATATAGTATCATGCTAGGACATGTTATGCATGTTATTTGTACAGTGGGCACATGTGCACTCGTACTCATTCTCTTATAATTATAATTGTAGGTTTTGAGATGGGCTTACCAATGGAGACTTTTGATTAGGAGACCTATATTGTTCTTCTATTTCATCTTTTGATTAGAAATTTATGTATTTGATACCTTGGTTGTGAGGTTTATATTATTCTTTTGTGCCTTTGATTGAGTGATAAGTTGTTTTTATTTATTATTAATACTTCGATGGAGTTGTATTAGGTCGGCTGAGCCTTTATTTGAGCATTGTGCCCAACGGAAACTATTTATATTACTTTCTTAGTTATAATATATCATATTTTGCTCCAGTTATGGTTTAGATCTGATTGGGACAAGGTTATATGATTGTATGCGATTAGTTGTTCACAACTTGGGTTATAAAATCGGGGGCATGACAAGATGATCATGTGTTTCACACTTAGACTTGAAGAAGGGAGTCTTACTCTTGGGTATATCTTTATGGTTCATATTAATCATAAGAAGGGAACCTCGCTCCCAAATGGGTAGTTGATCCTATGTTTCTCACCAGATCTTCTGAAATAAGCTTTTACTCTAAGTGTGCTTCGCATACATTACGGGATTCAATGCTTCTAACTTAGTCCTGGGTAGAGCTTTACTCCGATGATGGGCTTTATTTTTAGTGGGAGCTTTGCTTCTGACTCTAAGTTCTTGATTTTGTTATTCTTAGCATAATTCAAGAAAAGTACTGGCATCTGAGTTTGTGTTTCACACACAACTTCATAAAAGGAAGCTTTGCTCCCAAACTGGTGATTCAAGTCTCGTATTTTCGTACTTAACCTCAAAGGACTGCATTATATGTTTCACAGCATGATTCAAGAAAGGGAACTGGTTTCGAATGTGTGTTTCACACATAACTTCAAAAAAAGGAAGCCTCGCTCCCAAACTAGTTATCTGAGTCTTGCATTTTCACACTTGAATTTAGAGGACTAAATCCTGTATTTCACAGCAAGATTCAGGAAGGGGAACTAGCTTTAAGTTTGTGTTTCACACACACATGACTTTAGAAAAGGGAAGCCTCACTTCAACAATGGTATGAGTTTTACATTTTCACTCCTGACTTCATAGGACTAAATCCTTTGTTTTATAACAGGATTCAGGAAGGTAACCGATTCTAAGTTTATATTTCACATATGATTTTAGAAAGAGAAGCCTTACACGTAAACCAGTGATTTGAGTCTTTCATTTTCACTCGTGATTTCAGAGGATTGAATCCCGTGTCTTATAGCAGGGTTTAGGGAAAAGGAACTAGTTATGAGTTTGTATTTCACACATGACTTTAGAAAGTGATGCCTTATTGCCAAACCAATGGCCTGAGTCTTGCTTTTCATGCTTGACTTCAGAGGACTAAATCCTATGTTTAATAGCATGATTTAGAAAAAAGAACTAGTTCTGAGTTTTTGTTTCACACATGACTTCAAAAAGGCATGTCTTACTCCTAAACTGGAGGTCTGAGTCTCTCGTCTTTCATTCTTGACTTGAGAGGACGAAATCTTGTGTTTTGTAGCATGATTCAGGAAAGTGAACTAGTTCTAAGTATATGTTTCACACACGACTTTAGAAAGGAAAACCTTTCTTCCAACCGGTGGTTTGAGTCTTTTATTGACTTTAGAGGACTGAATCCTGTGTTTCACAGTAGGATTCAGGAAAGGAGCTTCGCTGCCAAGCTAGATGAACTTATGCTTCCACATTTACCTTTAATTGTAGTGTAATCTTTGTTTTTCAACTAATGTTTGATCTATGCTTTGCGCTCAACTTTGTAAAGGGCCCCTTGCTCCTTAGTTGTTGGCGGTCCTGTGTCTTGCACTAGATGTTAAGAAGGAAGCCTCACTCCTAGATTGTTATATGTATTGTTTTTGTGTAGCTTTGCTATGATGATGGAGTAATTCCTGTTGGGTGCTTATGATAGGTGCATGTGTGTAATTTTGAGAGGTTTGAGTTTGAAAATGTTTTGGGGAATTTCAAACTTAGTGGATGTGACCAATGTGGTCTAGTTTTATGAATAAGGTCATGTGTAGCCAATGACGGCGATTGAGAAGATGTGCAAAATTTCTCAAACTTAGGATTATGCATGATGAATGAATAGGAATGATGAAATCTGGTAAGGATGTGCTCTTGATGTCTAGTTTGAAAATGATTATCTGGATTTTTGTGAAGTATGTGACTTACTAGCGTGATGGAATGACTACTTGTGCACTTTTTAAAAAAATTTTCATTTTGTAAATGACTTTACTAGTGAAGTGTTCAATGAGGTAACCATGTTTGTGGTTTTATTAGGAGACTTAGTCATCGAGTATGTTTTCTATTCCTTTAATGATTTACTTTGCTTAAAGAGCTTTTGGATTAATGGACTGTCTTTAATTAAAGAGGTCTTGTATTTGATCTGTAATGCTATAGAACTTGTGATTTGAAGAGTGAACTAATAGATCACATATGACATGCATAAATCAACCGTAACCCTGATTAGAGCCACACAACCATCCTAGAGTAGACATCTATAATAATTAAAAATAAAATAATAATAATAATAATAATAATAATTAAGCCTCCATCAAAATGTCACTAGTGCTCCAGCCTCAATCCCAACATAACATCTAGGCCTTGTGACCTTTACAACCATATCAAATAAGTCCAAATTAATAATAATACATCTTTAAATGATTAAATGATAAAATCAGTTCTAATCAAATGAATCTCAATCTTGGTAGGGCCCACCTAAGTCTCGAGTTTTGTACCTATAACATAGTTTATGGGGATGTGAGCATTAATCCACTTGTACCCACAATATTTAAATACAAATATATATAATATACAACATATGTCTTAATAGGATACTATTATGCAACAATAATAGTAGTAACACATAAACACTGTAACATCATCACATTATGTTCCAAACATCTGAATAACCATGTATCATCATCATGTATCAATATCCTAGGCCATCTTTTTATTATTTTTTCATCAGTCGTTTATCATTTCTCATCATCACATCACACATGGGATGGATACTCTACAAGATTGTCCCCTGATCAGTGAGCACAACCCAAATCAACGTCGTTTTTATGGGCCCAAGCCCAATGGAAATGATGAATTGAGTTATCGTTATTTATGAGCTTGGACTCAAGGGCCATGATATGCCAAGTCATCGTCGTTGTTTACAGGTCACTATCCAATGGTCATGATACACCAACATCAACATCGTATTGTTTGCTAGTAGTCTACTAGCATGATGACTAAATCCTGCGTAGGTTTAGGAACTTTCAATCTAGATGGATACTCATTACCTTCCCATTTTCTAACATCTACCAATGCCACAATCACAACATTAATCACATTCCATTTATCCATTTCCATTAGCATTATCATTAGCATTATCTTTATCATAACTAACAACTCACATAATTATAAAAATTTATGATAATCAACAACTCACATCATCATAACAATTTACTCGCATCTCATATTAAACCACATCATAAATATCTTTACTTTAATAAAATTATTCACGACATACCAAATCATACTCCCAATCATATACCTCTCCTTTATTCTAGTACAATACCTTTTTTTTAATAAAAGTGAAAAATACATTTTATTTAGCAAAAAAGGAGGAAAATAGGTTTTGGAAAAGGTTTGTGCGCATGACGCCCAAGCCCAAGCATACAGGGGTAGGGACAAAACTTTAGGGCAGTGCTCTGCTTTGATTCTTCTTGATTTCAAACCTTTGAACCAATTTTGTTAATTGAAAAGCGTTTTCCTCAAATATTCAATGTTCAAGCATCATCTTTAAACTCATATGAATTCAACCATATGACCAATTAGAACAAAATTAAGCATTACTATTCATCATGTTCCTCACAAATGTATATATACATATATATGAGTATATAACTTGCATAAATCTCCACAGAATGCTTCAAAATTTCAGAATAAACACGTAAACACCATCCTAACATCTTTTATGTATCATATATGCAAATAGAATGTATTAAATCCCTACCTTAAGTCCTTAGTAAAAAGAAAAATGAATATTAGTGGGTTCCCAAAAAACTTCAGAAACATCGATAGTTCTCACACGATCAATGTGTCGATCTTAACTCCCAAAACAACCATACCAACGTGTTCAATATAATCTTAATTAAAGATCTATAAAGTTAATTTGGTTTTGGTTAAGGTTTGATACACTTACTACCATTGGTTTCTCCTTTAGCTTTTGGTTCACTTTTCAACCAAACATGTAACTAAAGTGTATAAACATATATATATATACACAAGCAGGGAGCCTTCGGGATAAAGGCAAAGAGAGGAAGGGATGGGGTAGGGTGGCTATCCCACCCCCTCACATCAATAGGTTGAGATGCAGACATAACCAAAGGCGGCGAATGATAGAGGAAAACTAAGAATGAAATGCAGAGACTGACATTTACCTCCCTTGGGCACCATGCATAGAGGGGTGTGCGCCTGGGCATCCCCTTCGTGCACCTGGGGTCCCCTCCTCACTCCATTTTTGTTGAGTGTTAAAACTACTTCTAATTCCTTAATCTATTTAGTGTATTATTTTCCTTAGATTACTTGTACTAACACTTTGTTACATCATAATCATGTTCACAAGTATCAATTAACTTAATATGGAAACTCGGGTTATTACATGGTCTGAGTGTTATCTAGTTCAAAATTAAGGAGTAAGATGTTGAATGATCACAGTTTCGGTTAGTCTGGCTTGATCGTAGTATATTGGATGGTTTTGGAAAGTGGGAATTTCCAATAGCTTGTGAGACTCTTCGACTAAATGACCATTGTCAATTGAAAAGGACTTTGATAACCCTTGGGGTTGGTCCATCGGCTTGAGGGAGCATTTCCCACAGAGTTTGCCTAGGTTCGATTCCAAGGGCCACCCACCACAAGCGTAAGCTTGTGACTAATCTGGTCAGCGGGTTTGTGGAGTATTCGTTTGCCCTCGGTTTACCGGTCGGCTACACGGTCCGTTGAGGACTGTAATAAACTAGCCGGGTTCCGGGTCACCCAAAAAAAAAAAAAAAAAAAAGAAAAGGACTTTGATTTAGGTTATTAGGTAGGCTTCGATTTAGGGTTTGAAGAAAAGAAGGATTGTGTAGACTCAAATTCCTATTTTAATGGAAGTAAAATTTAACTAGGATAATCTGCAAGGTCTTATACTTGATAATGCATCCTTTTGTCTTGAGAAGTACTATGAGTGTCCTTAATGGAGTTACTTGAACAAATCTATCATCTTCAATCTAAGAGGATTTTATTTGGATTGTAATGCAGTCCTAGCTAAGGGTTGAAGAAATGAAAGTTACTAAGGCTCAAATTTTATTTTATGGGTTTGAACAATCTTAAGGTCATCTGATTCTTCATTTTATGAGCCAAAGCATTTCGTTGTTGATGATTCTTGAGATCTAGTGTTTGATATTTGCTCACTTTTCCTTTGAGATTCTTAAGCTATTGATGGTGTTCGTTCTCTTGTTATTTCTTTTGCTTTGACTTTGGTTTCTACTCGATTTCATCCCTTAGACTCCAGAGCTTCTTTTCTCCTTTTCATTGATTTTTGTTCTTTTTCTCACCTCTGGCTTTATTTTTTTCTCTTCCATTGCCTTAATGTGGGGCATAACCTTTGGGGGTTTATTGAAGAGAATTTATGAAGATTTAATACGCTTGCAAGGGATAAAATTTTCCTAATCTAAAGATAGTAGAAATGAGGGCCTCTTTTTAGTTTGAGTTTGACTGTTTTGTTCAAATAAACCACTTTCGAGATGACGCTTCCTCTAGAGTTGGGTTGACTTCTCTAGATAGAGTGATGATTGAATTAACAAGAGATGCCTTTCATGTATAGATTGTCTTGTTTACTTACCCCAGTGTGGGGGATGATCCAAAGTAAGGTTTAATGAAAAAGAATATATGAGTTTTTTTTTTTATGGCTCAAGGGGTTTGGCAAGGGATAATTCTAATCCACTCAAGGTTGCCAAAATAATGGCATCTAGTCACTTTGACTATAAAGACTTAGTCTCTTGATCTCTCAAAAATTGCAATAGGCATGGTTGTCTTGGGAGTGTTAGTTTGTCTTGAGGTAGTATGCTATATTTGGGTATGGTTATTTTGAAGAAAAAATAACAAAAGAAAAAAAGGTTAATGGCTTAATGGTATTGTAAGGGTTGAATGCCTCTTGTCATATAGAATCTGCTATATTAATCTGTTATGCTCAGAGGTTGCATTTGCTAGTGATGTGCCCTAGGCCATATGGATTTTATGTCATTTGAATATTTATTATCTTTATAATATGAGCCATTTCATTTATCAAAGTTATTATTGGCTTTTTCTTTTTCTTTTTTTTTTACTTTGATGAATTGATTCCATGAATAAATTTGTTATTCCTTATGTCATTAAAGTATGTGACTTTAATAGTAAAACCATAAGAAATATGTGACTTTAATAGTAAAACCATAAGAAAAAAAATAACTTTATTCTAAATTATCCCTAATCGTTCATTATATGGAATAATAATAATTAAGATTAGTATGTTGGCTGAATAATGATCACGTTTTACTGATCATGGATATAAGATATCGTTTCAGCACATAAATACATGTAAGAGTACATTGTATTGGAATGACTAACTATGAGAATACTATATGGATCAACATGATAAATATTTCTCATTATAGTGCTGTTTTAGTCCTTTAACCTGATGACACCATGGATTCCTACATAGCAAGTTCCGTGTTTTAATTCAGTTCTTTATCATCTTTAACCGGGTGATTATAAGACTGTGCTTGGATATGGAATAAGTTATGTGGAGGAATGTGAGTGTTCATGAAGGAATTTGTCCCTCTCATTAAATTGAGAGAGATATCTTTTGGGCCCCTTGATGAGTAAGACTGAGAAATGCATGGCTGTGCTTGAATAAACTGATAAGGAGTTATCAATGTTATTCATTTAAGTTAGTCAGACTCTGGATTCAAGAAATAGGTGATTAAACAATTTAAGAGTGTATTGATCCACACCTTATGTTTAATCATAAGATATCGTGTGACAAAGGGACTAAATAATTGACTATTTAATAGGTAGAATCGGATCACCGACCTTCACTTAATTTGGGTAGGCATAATGTCTTGCTAGGGACCAATTATGTCTTGTAGGTCTAAAAGTTGTTTAGGGCCTATTACCAACATTAGGTGAACCTACAGGGTCGCACACAAAAGAATGAACAAAATAAGGTTACGTGTTTATTTTAAATAAACCAAGCAGGAATTGTTGATAAATTTATTATTCTTAATAGTTTAAGAATGATATATGATATTATTTGTTATTTTTTGGGTAGGCTATTGAATAATATATACATATATATATATTATTTTGAGAAAATAACAAATAATATAATAATGTATTATATTAAATTTGATAATAATAATGATGATAATAATAATAATTAATAAAATAATGTATTTTATTAAATATTATTATTTTCTTATTATTCTCTCATTAGGGTTTCTTGCTAGTCTATATATAGATATAGACAGCTTCTCCTTTTTTTTGCTGAGCAGACATCATTACGTCGTATCAGACCCACAGAGAAATTATGCAGACCCAAAAGTGAGAGAGAAAAGAAAAATTGTATTTTCTTGTGAGATTTTTTCTGCACGAATTGGATTCGTGATTGAGTGCTAGCACACATCTCAATTTGTTGGGTGTTCGTTCACGTGTGGATACCGTAGAGGGTGCTCGCTATCTACAACATTTTACGATCCGCTCCGTCATCTGATTCGTAACTTGACCGCTCTCTAATTTGGTAGTGGCTTACTCTCAAGTATAAGAGGTTGGTTGAGTTTAGTCTAGGTGACACTAGGCCATCTTCCACAGGGAGCAAGGGTATGACTAAATGTTGAAAAACTTGGTTTTAAAAACACTTGCAAAAGTTTTAAAAAGAAAAGATGAAAATCTTTTTGGAGTTTTCGAATAGGGAATTGAAATGATGATTTGAAAATTGAAAATACAAGTTAAACGAAAAATGAAAACATGAAGATGCAAACTTTAACAAACTACGTAAATTGAACTTAAACAAACTATGTGAATAGAAACACTTGGCTTTAACCTAATCCTGTGATGTCCTCGAAGGGCTGAATTTAGATATGTAGTTAACGCAACCTAATTCTTACACCTGTAATATTAGGTTGGAAGATTTAACAGTCGAAAACCCTTTTTCGTAAGGAGATTGCTAATCTAGGGTTTTGAAATCAAGTTCGAAATCACTGGGACATGGAATTGACCTTCGATTTACACGATTGTAATCGAAGTTCAACTTTATCACAAGTGATTTGTTTTCAAAAATTAATCTAGAATTACGATCCTTACGTTTTTATTCAAAAGATGATAAACAAATTTCAGTTCGAACTATCCGAATTCAACTCTTTCGATTTAATTACATTCCTAGGTTAAAACCAAGAAAAACCCTAGCCTTTCATTGCGAAAGCATGAACAAAGCCTTTCGAAAAGAAAATCATCTTCATCATGTAATAAAACACGAAAATAAAGTATATCGAAGTAGTTTTAAGCACTTTCGAAACCAAATCAAATACAAACAAGCGAAGACGAAGTATCATGAAGTGATTACGAAAGCGTAAATGACGAATATGAATAATAAGAAAGTAATGAACTTCAATTAAACTTAATAAAAATTGAGCTTACAAGAGAAAATCTTAGTATGAAGATGAAACAAAGCCTCTGTAATCCAAAACAAAAGGAAAACAACTCAACCTAGGTGTTGAAGTAGTGTAAAAACCTTCAATCAACTCTCCGAAACAAAAGCGTCAAAATTGCATTGAATTCGGAACCCTAATACATCAGAATTCATCCTATTTATAATAGTATATAACTCAAGGTTATAATGGTAAATTTACAATTCGAACTTTATCGTAAAAGTTTGCTGGAAGAGTCGTCTTGGGCGCCTAAGGTAGGTGTGGGGTGCCCATGGCCTAGCTGTCTAAGGTGTTTGATGAAGTCCTCAATCAACTGCTCTAAAACCTCCTCTCGGTGGGTGCCCATTTGATTCATAGTGGGGTGCCCATGATTGAGGTGGGGCACCCATGGTGAGTGCACTCCAACTGTTTGACAAAATTCTTCTGAGAACCAGCTTTTCTGCCCAAATCATGCTCTCGGTGGGCGCCTATCTGATCTATAGTGGGGCGCCCATGACTCTCCACCTTGGTCCACAACTTTGGTTCCTTTCTCTTTTAGCTCTTCTTTTCATCTTTCTTCCTCAAATGAAACACCAAACACCTACTGATTGTACTATGAAAAGTACAATCATTAACCTTAATTAGTGATTTGTTAGGTGGATTTATAGCTAAAAAGATGATAAATTGTTTTTAAATGCATTCATGAGGAATTCTTGTGATTTGCAGGTGTTTGGGACTAAAATGGATGAAGTTGGGCTAAATTGGATGAAATCAAGAAGCTGGTTCGAACACATGTTTGAACCAACTATTGTTCAAACCAATGTTCTAACCACAGAAGGCAAACCAGAAAAAGATGCAGCAGATTTTGGCTAAGTGTTGGAAAAAGTTGTTCAAACCAATGTTCAAACCATAGGATGTTTGAACCTTGGTTAGAACAACAGAAGCCAAGTATAGACCAACAAGTGCTGAAATTGATTAAGGCAAATTGGTTCGAACCTTTGTTCAAACCACATCTGGTTTGAACTTTGGTTCGATTGACAGAAGGGTGAAAAGTTGCAGAGCTTAAAAAATTTCTAAGTCCAAGACTTTGGTTCGAACCTTTGTTCGAACCAACCCTTGTTCAAACATTGGTTCGATCAACAGAAGCTGTGCAAGGTTCAACTGGAAGAAAATTTTCTAAGTCCCAGACTTTGGTTCGAACCCTTGTTCGAACCAACTTTGGTTCAAACACTGGTTAGAACAACAGAGGCTATGCAAAGTCTAATTGGAGTGAAATCTGACTAAGTCCCAGAATTGGTTCGAACCTTTGTTCGAACCAATCAGTCTGTTCGAACCTTTGTTCGAACCAACCTGCAACTCGAGGATCCTGAAATTCAGCTTTTGAGAAATGGGCAATTATGTACTTTTACATGTTATATTTCATATATATATGTACGAAGGAGGTCGTTTAGGATATACAGATTCATTTCTTTCAGTTAAGCTTTCCTTTAGAGAGAGAGAATTGTAGAGAGAGAAAGTGATTCCATCTTCATTTCTTTGAATTCTTGTATCAGAATTTCAGTTCTATGAATGGATTTACTTCAATTTTTATTGTTTTCTTCTTTTATGATGTTTGAGTAGACTTTTCTCTTGGATTCAAGGACAAGTCTCGTAGTTGATTTGCAAGAATTTCAAGGTAATGGGCTTAATGTTGAAATCTTATGTGTTAAAGGAAGAATCTATGTTTGATTTGAATTGATTATTGATTTTTGAGTTGAGATTTCAATTGAACTCCAATTTTGTATGGTTTATGGTCCTTTACTTACAGGATTTCTACATAGAATTATCATGCCTTTCTTTTAGATTTGTATGGCAATTGCTATTCCTAGGATTTGTATGTAAGATCTATGAGCTATGCATATTAGGTGTTTGATTTGAATTCTCAGCAGATTTTTGTCCTTAATTTCTTACTCAAATCAGATTTGGATTGTTCTAAGTGGTTTTATATCTAGAATTATCTTTTGATCTACCCTTTTTAGGTGTAGAATCTTGGAATTTATTGTCAATCACTACGAGCTTGTTTTGGATCCAAGGCTTTTCTTAAATTTGTTTCTTAAAACATTTTATCCAAACAACCATTTCTAAAACCAAATTGAATCTCTATCATTCATTGTGGGGTTGAAAATTTGTCTAAAACCTTTTCCAAGAATATTTGTTCACTAATTTTTACTAAGGCTCTCTGTGGACACGATCCGGTTCTCACCGGTAATTGTGCTTCAATAGACACCCTGCACTTGGGGTCGAGCCAATATTGATACATTGGAATCGAGCAAGCACTTTTTGGCGCCGTTGCCGGGGAGCCTTAAGCAACGGTGAACGACGATCTTGGGAAGTTTGGGCGGATTCATCCTCACCACCATTTCCAACGACGAATTGCACACTTGTTGGGTAATCTCGTTCCATATCATTTCATTTTCATTAGTAGTTTTTGATTTGAAATAAGTTAGCTATTGGTAAACATTCATAAATTGCTTGTGCTTGTGCATTTGTTGCATCTTGTGCATGCATCTTAGGTCCGGTAGGATTGTTCAATCAATCTTGCATCCACAACATCAACCTATAGAGGAATTCATCGAGTTTTCATTAACTTCATCATCCACATCATCTACACCACAATCACCATCGTCATCATCCGTTTCTACTGATTTAGCGCATTTAATGGAAAATTTGGGAGACAATGGGCAAGATGGCCAGGAGGCCATCGCTCCCTTAGATGCACGACCATTGAGGGAGTTGTTGCACCCCGTGCGACAAACTACCCCTTCTTGCATAATTCTTCCTTTAAATCAGAGGAATTTCACTTTTAAGCCTGGCACAATACAATTGTTACCCACATTTCATGGCATGGATTCGGAAAACCCATACACATACATGAAAGAGTTTGAGGATGTGTGTGCCACTTGCATGGATCAAAATGTGAGTGAAGACACCGTAAGGTTGCGGTTGTTTCCATTTTCTTTGAAGGATAAGGCCAAAATATGGCTCAATTCCTTAAGACCTCGCTCCATTGGCACATGGAGAGAAATGCAAGCGGAATTTTTGAAAAAGTATTTCCCAGCTCACAGAACATTAATGATGCAAAAACAAATCATGAATTTTTCATGTCAACCGGGTGAGTCATTTTTTCATGCATGGGAGAGGTTTAAAGATTTATGTAATGCATGTCCTCATCATGGATTTCCAATTTGGCGGCTGTGTAGTTTTTTCTATGATGCATTGCCATCTGAGCATAAACAGTTAGTGGGTACCATGAGTAATGGCCAGTTTCTTGATAAGTCGGCTGAGGAAGCCTATGAGTTTTTGGAAGAGTTGGCTGAAAATACCAAATCTTGGGAGGTAACATCACCTTCACCTTTAGAGTCTAGAGGAGTCCAAGCACAATCTAGCGGGAAAACATCCACAAGTATGTAAATCAGCTCACTTCATTATAACTTATGAGATTTATGTACCTAAAACACTTAAAACCAATTGCAAAATCATGGTGAAATAACATTATATGTGCTCAATCATAACTCCATTGAGAGGTAATTTTTTGAAATTCCTTATGTGCTCAATTAATCGTTAAACACATGGATTTTAGGCTGTTTAGGGTTTTATTTTATTAATTGGCTGAAAAATTATTTTTAAGAAACCCTAAAAACCCAATAGCATTAATGACCACTTTTAAGGAATATAAAATGTCCTAAGTGGTTTGATCTCTAGAAGATAGTGACTGAACCGTTTTGGTTGCCTACGTATCTCGGTGTTTTGAGAATTAAGTCACCCATAGTTCTTGTGAACCCTGTGATTACCAATTTGGGTCATTAGGTTTTGTTTAAATATGCTACTACAAAGTAGTGATTCTACCAGACTAGTTTGTCATAAAGAATGTTGATTCAAAATGTTAGAAGGTTTGAGAAGTTGTTGAGATTGAAGGTTGAGTGTAACTTGTTGAGTTTCCGATTCAAGGTGACAAAGACGAGTGACATTATTTCAAGTAGCATAATGAAGGTACAATGCTAGCTTAGCATGACTAAAAAAGATGGGGTGTCTACTTAGAATGATGATGGTTTTATGTGAAAATGAAGTATCTTTTGAAGTGATGAAGTGATATAAGGACATTCAGGATGGTAATGTGACAAAATTGTTAGAATATAAGGGGAATCCTTGATTTTTATTCTACTTCCTTGCAGTGACAGCTAGAGCTATAATATTTGTCCCTATTTGATTATAATTCCTTATTTCATTGTATGCTTTTATCTATAAATAAAATTGCTAAGAAAGGAGAAGGGCATCAAATTCTCTCATTCTATTTTTCAACTTGGTGTCAAAGTAATTTTGATTCCAAGAAGAAAAAGAAGAAGAAGAAGAGAGAAAAAGGGGCAGAAAACCTTAGCAAAGGCATTCGTCATTGTCTCTCATTGGCGATCAACTTGCCGTTCATCAGAGTTGATCTCAGACCACATCAGGGGGATTGTCGACCGCCGGCGATCACCACTCACCTGAGATCATCGCCGGAAAGTGCCAAACATGCCTTAATGTGTCGATCATCATTGATGTCCAAAACTTACGCACTAAGTCTTGTTTAGTGCTTGCTGGTGCATGAGTTCCTTGAGCCCTACCAACGACTTCTAAGGGTGACTGCCTGATGTAAGTAAGTCGTTGTATTCCTTGGTTTCTTCATCTGTGCTTGTTGATGTCACCTACTACTTGTATGTTTGATGCTGAGTTTGTCAATTGACTGTTAGTGTGTTTTCTCGATTAATGATCTGTTAAAGATTCTCGTTGCTGCGTTCTTCTCTTTGATGTCAATTATCGACTGTTCATTCTTTCATTGCTAAGCTCATCAATTTGATGAAATTATTGTTGCTAAGTCATCGACTGTTCATCCCTTTGTTGCTAAGCCCATTATTTTTTGCTGGTTTTGGTTAATCTGTGTTCATCTTTTACTTCTTATTATTCTTTTTTGGCTGGATCTCATCAATTGATCACTTTCTTCTTTTTGGAGGACTCCTGAGTCGAACATATTATTCCTAGTTTTCTATTTATCATGTCGAAGTCAGAATCTTCATCTGATCAAATCTTTCACCAGGTAGTTTTTCTTAAAGCTGATGATGTTCCTTGCTTTATCACGCCAAAAAGTTGAATGGTGACAATTATTTAGTTTGGTACATGCAGTTAAAACTTTTCTTTGGGGTAAAAACAAACTACAATGTATCACTGATGAAACACCTACCTCAAATGACCCTAAGTATAATGTTTGGATGAGTGAAGATGTGATTGTAATGGGCCTTCTGTGGCACAGTTTAGAGGAATTTGTTGCCACCATGGTTGAATTTTGTGATTCCTTCAAATGGATATGGGACTGTCTTGCTGAATCTTACTCCTAAAAGAGTAATGTCTTTCATGTTTATGAGCTATAGGAGCAAATGTTCTCAGCAAAATAAGGCGACAAATCTTTATCAGAATATTATAGTCCTTTGAAAAGCTTGTAGGAGTAGTTGTTACAATATCACCCCTTTAGTACAGACTTGCTACAGTAGAAGAAACATTGGGAAGAGTTCATGATTGCTAATTTTTATCTGAACTTAATCCTGCTCTCTAAGGATTTATGGATCAGATCTTAGCAAGTGATACTTTACCTAATGTAGCTCTTGTATCAAACAATCTTCATTAGGTAGTCATTCCTCCATCATTGATTAGATAGTGCCACCTAGTACAGTTGTGGAGGCTCTACTCATGGCTCCCATGGTAGAAGGAATGCTTATGGTAGATCTCGAGGTGGAGGCAGATCGTCTACTAATAAAGGTGATCGTAATTGTGATTTTTGTGGGGGAACCAATAATACAGAACTTTAGTAGTGGCAGAAGTATGGTAAACTAGAGCAGGCACATCATGTTAATAATTAGGGCTGTCAATGGGCAGATCTAGGTCTGATTTAGATCAAACCATCAGATCCAAATCTAATTATAATGGATCTGATCTAGATCCAAAAATAATCGGATCTGATCTGAAAGATCCAGTCCAGATCCATATACTCGGCAGATCCAATTAGTTTTAAAAAATAATTTTTTGTTAAATCATCATTTCATAAATATAAAAAATATATTTTATTTAAAATATATTATATATACACACCGTATGTGAAATGCAGATAATTTCGCTCACAATGAGATCCAATTTCTCGTGGGCTCTTACCTAGTGGTGATTCGTTTTATTATTATTTTAATTATTATTAGAAATACAACTTGTTAAGTCCAAATGTTGTAAATTGGCAATCCATGATCAAGCAGGATTTGTTGTACCTTAGACTTAGTGTAGGCTAAGACACTCAAGTACTAAGTCGAATGGAATTCTTAAAGGTCTCAGAGAAACAGTTTCCATAGTGGCTAGAAGTCCTAAAGAAGTTAAACACGTACTCGGATTAAATTACACAAGAAGCTCGCAGGAAGGCTGCGGTTTGGCACGGGAAAAAGCCGAGAGGTGTTTGGCCGTGAGGAAAGATTGCTTTGATTTGCGTGAAGGGCGCGGGAAGCCCGCGAGAAGGGTGTGGGAAGGCTGCGGGTGCACCCTTCCCGCGAGGCACTATTTCCAGCACTTTCTTCCAGTTTTTTTGAACCCGAGTTGGCTCGGTTCTGTGATTATATATATTAGACAACTTCAAGGTTTCATTAAGAGAGAATTACATCAAGTTTGTGAGTGACAAAAATCAGAAAATTCTCTCAACAACTTAGCCAAGCATTCTTCCATCTGTGTGATTCGAAGGAGTTTGAATCTTTGAAGAGCTAAGGATTTAGCACGAGAGGTTGCCGAAGATTCGGTGTTGTGCCTTCGAGGAGTCGAAGGGCTTTTACTAAAGGAGTTGGTGAATCAAGGAATCGAGCAAATGTCAACGGAGAATAGAGTTGAGGAGTCGATCTATTGAGTGGTTGAGTTTGTAACCAACGATTTGCTTTTAGTAAAAGTTTTTGTTTGAGGTTTTCCTTCGTGGGATACCTCGTTTTGTTTATCTCACCTTCTATCATTGTGTGTTTGTGGATTGGTTGTTTAGGATTGTTATCAGCATAGTACATATTTTCAATTGGTATCAGAGCAGGTACATTTTTGAGAACAAAACGTGATTTGATTATTTGCTGATGGATCCTCCTAGAGAAGGCGGTTCGAGCACGAGACCCCCATGGTTTGATGGCACTAACTATGCATACTGGTAGGTTTGGATGAGAGCCCATCTAATCTTTTTGAACATCAATGTTTAGCTAGCCATTGAGAATGGTTGGGTGAATCCAACCCACTCTGTCGACAACGTGATGGTTGAAAAGCCTATGGATGTGTGGACTAGGGCTGAACAAGAAAAGGCTGAATGGAACTACAAAGCCGTAAATTCTATTTTCTGTGCCGTCTCTGCTGATGAATTCTGAAGAATCTCAAGTTGTGAGATTGCAAAAGAAGCCTGGAAGATTCTGGAGTTAACTCATGAGGAAAACTCAACTGTCAAAAAGTCCAAGCTTTAGAAGATAACCTCAGAATTTGAAAATCTGAAGATGTCTGAGGACAAGTGTTTTGATAGTTTTTATGCGAAGCTTAGCGACATTATCAACACAAGCTTCAATCTTGGAAAACTTATTCTAAACTGAAAGATTGTAAGTAAGATTCTTTGATCCCTTCCTTTGACTTTTGAAGCTAAGGTCACTGCTATAGAAGAAGGTAAGGATGTGGATTCCATTAGAGTTGAAGACTTGGTTGGCTCTCTACAGATGTATGAGGCCAATATGATAAAACTGAAGAAGATGAAGGGAATTGCCTTAAAATCGGTTAAAGAAGATGACTCTTCTTCCACTGATGAGTCAATTCCTAGCATTGAAGAAATTGCACTTTATACAAAGACGATCAGAAAGTTTTTTAAGAAAAAAGGTAGGAAACCTGAAAAGACCAAGAAGAATGAAAAGTCCAAGGGTAAGAAGTCTTCTAATACCAAAAAGAAGGAGAACAAGTTCAAGGGGGTAAAGTGTTATGAATGCCAAGGGTATGAACATAGAGCTCAAGACTGCGGCAACAAGAAGAACAAGAATAAGGTTCTGAATGTGACCCTTGATGATATAGATGAATCAAGCACATCATCTTCTTCATAAGATTATCCTGAAAATTTCACAGCTTTCATGGTTAGGAGCACAGGATCTGTAAGTTCTAAAGACTCGTCTGGTTTCAAGAATTTAAAGGAAGATTCCTCAGAAGCAGAATCAGAACATGAGGATGACAATGAAGAAGTGGACCTTCATGATGCCTATGAACAGTTATATCAAGATTGTCGAAGGTTCCACAAGCAAAACGAGAAGTTGATAGTGAAGAACAAGATGTTAAAGAGAGAAAGAGACAGTTTGAAGTTGCCCTGGAGGAATTACAAACAAAGCTTGATGAAATTGAAGCAAACAAGAGTTTTCAAGAGGAGTTGATAGTTACACTAAAGAACAAGTTGGAGCAAAGAGAAAAAGATGTGAAAGAGACATATGAGAAGATGCAATCCTTGCAATCCAAGATGAATTCCGCTTCCTCCAAGCTTGATGATATACTGGCAATGCAAAGAAGTCCAAAAGATAAAAGTGGACTTGGATACATGGGAGAGGAGCAGACCATAGAGGATGCATCTACAAGCAGCCAAAAGATCAAGGTAATCAAGTTCCAGCTTTCAAAGGTTGCTACGGTCAAAGATGGGAAATCACTTGCTCAACCACTCAAGCAGTTGAAAGGTAAACTACCTACACTAAAGTCTCAGAAATTCCAAGGTACGCCTTTCACTCTTCAAAGAAAATTTGTCTCTATCTGTCACCACTGTGGTATTCCTGGACACATTAGGCCTAATTTTCATAAGCTTTATAGATTACCCGTAACTTACGTAAATCAAAGAAGACCTGCAAATCGTAATCACCAAAATTACACTTCCCAATTTTTCAACAAGTTTAATGTGTTAAACAACTTTGATCCCTCTTCAGATTTTAAATCTCATTTGAATAGGACAACTAAAAACTCCTTTTATTCAAAAACACCTCGTTTTCAAAAAGCTGATCCTAAATTTCAAACACAATCTATCAAGAACAAATTTTTAAAAAACAAAGCTGTGAGAAAAACCTTGAAAACTAGAACTGCTTGGATAAAAAAATCTGATTTAAATTGTTTCTTAGTACACACAGCCTTAAAAGCTTTAGACTCAAATATATGGTATCTTGATAGTGGTTGTTCTCGACATATGAGTGGAAATAAAAGTTTATTTTTTGATTTTCAAAATTTTGATGGTGGTGTGGTAATGTTTGGTGATGGTAGTACATTTAGTGTTTTGGGCAAAGGAAACATAAGAACCCTCAGGTTGGAATGTTTAAAGGATGTACTATATGTTGAAGGTTTACAGGCTAATTTGATTAGCATAAGTCAATTATGCGATACCAAACTTCTTGTTCTTTTTTCAAAAACTGATTACAAAATTGTTGATTCTCATGGAAATACTGTTTTAACTAGCACTCGCACTACTGATAACTGTTATGGTGTGTCAAATTCTAAAGGTCTAGAGTGCAATTTTGCAAGTTTGATTGAGTCAGACCTCTGGCACCAAATATTTGGGCACATTAATTTTAAGGCGCTTAATCAATTGTCTAAGTCTGAGTTGGTTAGAGGTCAATCTAAATTGGGGAAAGACCACAAAAGTGTGTGTGGGCCTTGTCAAATGGGTAAACAGATTAAAACTACACATAAAAAGGGTCAAAGTTTGAAAACTAAGGAGCCTCTTGACTTAGTTCACATGGATTTAATGGGACCCACACGCACTGAAAGTTTAGGCAGAAAGAAATACATATTTGTTGCGGTTGATGATTACACTCATTTCACATGGGTTGATTTTCTTGCTGAAAAATCTGATACTTTTAATTCTTTTAGAAACTTGTGTTTGAGATTGCAACAGGAAAAGCAAAGAAGGATTGGATGCGTTACAAGAATCAGGACAGATCATGGGAAAGAGTTTGAGAACTCTTCTTACAGCGAGTTCTGTGAAGAGAATGGAATAAAGCATGAGTTCTCAGAACCAAAAACTCCACAACAAAATGGTGTCGTTGAAAAAAAGAATAGAGTACTGTAGGAGATGGCTCGAGTACTGCTTCATGGAAGATCACTGCCAAGGAAGTTTTGGGCTGAAGTAGTTAACACTGCATGCTACATAGTAAATAGGGTATATATCAGACCTGGAACAAAACAAACCCCCTATGAACTATAGAACAGCAAAAGGCCTAGTGTGAAGTATTTCCGAGTTTTTGGGAATAAGTGCTTTATCCTTAGGGATAGAGAACAACTTGGTAAGTTTGACTCCCGAAGCGATGAAGGAATCTTCTTAGGTTACTCCACTAATAGTTGTGCTTTCAAAGTTTTAACTTAAAAACTAGCACTGTTATGGAATCAATAAATTTAATAATTGATGACACTAACTCTTACTCTTCTGTTCAACAAGATGATCTTGATGAGGTAATACCCCTAACAACTCCAGTTGAACAATCTGAAGCAACAATTGATGTAAGTGATGAACCCAAAATGGATGATGAGAAAAGTGCTGAACAAGAACCATTTTCAAGAATCAAGCTCCACCATCCAACATCATAAGTGCTTGGAGATGTTAAGGATAAGGTTAACATAAGGAGACAACTTCAAAATGAGGTATCACATCTTTGCTATGTCTCCTCTATAGAATGTAAGAATGTGAATGAAGCACTTAGTGATGATTTTTGGTTGAATGCCAAGCAAGAAGAGTTAGGACAATTTGTAAAAAATGATGTATGGACTCTTGTACCTCGTCCCTCACATGTAAATGTTACATGCACAAAATGGATTTTCAAAAATAAAACTAATGAATTTGGAATAGTCATTAGAAACAATGCTAGGTTAGTTGCACAAGGATATACTCAAGTTGAGGGTATTGACTTTGATGAAACCTTTGCTCCTGTGGCTAGATTAGAATCTATAAGAATCTTGTTTGCCATAGCATGCTATTTAAAGTTCAAACTATTTCAAATGGATGTGAAAAGTGCTTTTTAAACAGTTTTTTAAATGAGGAAGTTTATGTAGAGCAGCCTAAAGGTTTTGTCGATCCTCATTTTCCAAATCATGTTTTTAAACTGAAAAAGGCTCTCTATGGTCTGAAACAAGCTCCTAGAGTTTGGTATGAAAGTGCTTGCTCGATTCCAATGTATCAATATTGGCTCGACCCCAAGTGCAGGGTGTCTATTGAAGCACAATTACCGGTGAGAACCGGATCGTGTCCACAGAGAGCCTTAGTAAAAATTAGTGAACAAACAATTCTTGGAAAAGGTTTTAGACAAATTTTCAACCCCACAATGAATGATAGAGATTCAATTTGGTTTTAGAAATGGTTGTTTGGATAAAATGTTTTAAGAAACAAATTTAAGAAAGCCTTGGATCCAAAACAAGCTCGTAGTGATTGACAATAAATTTCAAGAATTCTACACCTAAAAAGGGTAGATCAAAAGATATTCTGAATATAAAACCACTTAGAACAATCCAAATCTAATTTGAATAAGAAATTAAGAACAAAATTCTGCTGAGAATTCAAATCAAACACCTAATATGCATAGCTTATAGTTCTTACATATAAATCCTAAGAATAGCAATTACCATACAAATTCAAGAGAAATGCATGATAATTCTATATAGGAATCTGTAAGTAAAAGCCATAAACCATACAAAATTGGTGTTCAATTGAAATCTCAACTCAAAATTCAATAATCAATTCAAATCAAACATAGATTCTTCCTTTAACACAATAGAATTCAACATTAACCCCATTACCTTGAAATTCTTGCAAATCAACTACGAGACTTGTCTTGAATCCAAGAGAAAAGTCTACTGAAACATCATAACAGAAGAAAACAATAAAAATTGAAGTAAATCCATTCATAGAACTGAAATTCTGATACAAGAATTCAAAGAAATGAAGATGGAATCACTTTCTCTCTCTACAATTCTCTCTCTCTAAAGGAAAACTTAACTGAAAGAAAATGAATCTGTATATTCTGTAAAAACCTCCTTCGTACATATATATATGAAATATAACATGTAAAAGTACATAATTGCCCATTTCTCAAAAGCTGAATTTCAGAATCCTCGAGTTGCAGGTTGGTTCGAACAAAGGTTCGAACAGGCTGATTGGTTCGAACAAAGGTTCAAACCAAATTCTGGGACTTAGTCAGATTTCACTCCAATTAGACTTTGCATGGCCTCTGTTGTTCTAACCAGTGTTTGAACCAAGGTTGGTTCGAACAAGGGTTCGAACCAAAGTTTGGGACTTAGAAAATTTTCCTCCAGTTGAACCTTGCACAGCTTCTGTTGATCGAACCAATGTTTGAACAAAGGTTGGTTCGAACAAAAGTTCGAACCAAAGTCTGGGACTTAGAAAATTATCTTCCAGTTGAACCTTGCACAGCTTCTGTTGATCGAACCAATGTTTGAACAAAGGTTGGTTCGAACAAAAGTTCGAACCAAAGTCTTGGACTTAGAAATTTTTTTAAGCTCTGCAACTTTTCACCCTTCTGTCAATCGAACCAAAGTTCAAACCAGATGTGGTTTGAACAAAGGTTCGAACCAATTTGCCTTAATCAATTTCAGCACTTGTTGGTCTATACTTGGCTTCTGTTGTTCTAACCAAGGTTCAAACATCCTATGGTTTGAACATTGGTTTGAACCACTTTTTCCAACACTTAGCCAAAATCTGCTGCATCTTTTTCTGGTTTGCCCTCTGTGGTTAGAACATTGGTTTGAACAATAGTTGGTTCAAACATGTGTTCGAACCAGCTTCTTGATTTCATCCAATTTAGCCCAACTTCATCCATTTTAGTCCCAAACACCTGCAAATCACAAGAATTCCTCATGAATGCATTTAAAAACAATTTATCATCTTTTTAGCTATAAATCCACCTAACAAATCACTAATTAAGGTTAATGATTGTACTTTTCATAGTACAATCACACCCCCCAACTTGAGATTTGCTAGGCCCTAGCAAATTAGCTCAACAAGAGGTCACTTCTCAGTCTTTAACCTAATTCAAAGTTGCACATGACATCTTAATGCAAATTCCTTTGAATTTTCAAGTTCAACTCCCCAAGACAATTAAAAGTTAACATGGAACTTCATAGGAGCAACCCTCTATTCATTGTATGGTCTTAAAACATGAATCAATCCATCATGCTCATAATTCCTCACTAGAACATAAATCTAACTCAATGATGCACAAGAATTCTCTCAAGTCTTGACTTCAATCCTCACAGGGCATACTCTCTTTAATGAAATGAGAATTGGGTAAGACACTCTTGGAAGATTCTTTCATAAGAGTAAGTATAAAACCAATTCTAGTAAGAACCTTCCTTAAGTCAAAAACGATAAAATTCAATGAATATTGGACTTGGTGTAGCTCTATGAAAGGAATAATCCATAGCAATGGAAAGCTTGAACTATTTCACATTGAGAACTTCAAATTCAACTCAATTAACACCTTAGATCTATTAGGTCTTTATTGGGTTGTAATGGGGCTAAGGGGTTAAATGTGGTACCAAGGAAGGGAAGGGATAATTCAAAATGTGCCTTAGTTGTGTAATTTGATCCTTCTCTTCTCAATCATACTCCATTCTTTGTTCCTTTTCTTTCACCCTTTTTGAGTTCCCAAAAAAAAAAAAATATGTCAATTCTCTTCAAACTCTTTTTTTTTTTTTTTTTAGAAATTGAAAAACACATCCTTGTATCACTCTTCTTTTCCTTTTCTTTCCTTTTTATCAACCTTCCATTTCCTCAAAACTACCACTACCTTTGGCTCATTCTACCTCCCTTAAGCTTATACATCACTAAGGCACTTAGGTAGGTTGTTAAAATTTTGTAAGGATTAGGGTATTGTTCAAGGCTCCAAAAGAATTATGCATTCATGCATTCATAGCTCAACTTGGCTCCTAAGGAAAATTAATTAAGAAAGAAAGGTCAATAATGCTCAACAATGCAAGGATGGCCTACTTCACTTCCAAGAGTTCAATTGAGTTGACAATCCATTCCAATGTTCATGGTTCCAGCTGATGAGTTTCTCATGCTTAAAGATTCAAAACAAGTAATTAGAGCTACTAAAAGAATATAGATGTGAAAAACATGTGAGATTAAGTTCAACCACTCAACAAGGGAAGCTAAAGGCTCAAATCTCACAAGGCTAGTCTCCACTTATTAGAGAATAAAAATATGCATTTCTTGAGTTGACTTAAGTCCCAAGAGTTCATACTCACACAATTTCTTAATGCACAATTTAATTTCACACAACTTCAAAAGTGTTGAAACTATGAACTCCATGTTGACAATTAAGACTTAAAGGATAAATCACAAGCAATTCTCAAGAATGAGCATTAATCAACCATGTAAATGCTTTGAACCAAGTCAAGAACTAAAAAGGAACTTCATTTCATTTCATTCCACTTCAAGTTTTACAAAAAGTTCAAATTTGGCCTTTGATTACAAAAACATGTCAAAGCTCACTTCACAGGCTTACTATAAGTCAAAAAGTCCTACAATAAAGCAACAAAATTAACTAAAGTCAAAAAGTACTACAACTCCTAGCTTGGTGACAACAAAACAAAACAGCTCCTAAGATCTAAGAGCCAAGAGGAGGGTCCTCGGATGGCACTGATGAAGTCCCAGCAGTGGTAGAAGAAAGTAATAGCTCCAGCTTAGCCTCAATGGCTGCAATCCTCTTCCCTTGGCTTTGGAGCTCTTGCTTGATAAAGTACTGGTCATTCTTAATCTCTCCAAGTTTGACCTTCACTTCATCCCACTTCCCTAGCATCTTCTCCATAACTTCTTCAGTTGTGGTCCCTTCTTTCTTCTTCTTATGGCTTGCACTTCTTTCCCTAGATGAAGCAGTGATATGCCCCAATGGCTTGGCCACTTGTTTCTCCCAATTCAGATACAACTTTCTTTTTACAGACATACTTGGTGATGAACCCAGCAAATGGCAATCCACTGACCCCCTTTTTTATCTTTGAAGCCTCAGCCATATTCTCCCATATGAGCTGCCCCAATTCCACCTTCAATCCCTTGTCAATTGCATGCAAAAGTAAGCCCCTCTCATAACTCAGCTCAGAAGTGTTCATCACTGGATTGAGTTGTGAACATGCTAAGAAGTGCAATGAGTTGAACTTTGAATTCAACCTATTCTTAGCAATCTTCTTCTTGTGGCCCCACTCAGCTTTGGGGTTTCCAGTCAATACCTTAGCCAAAGCATCCTTATCAAGAGCTTCCTCAATTGAGAATGGGAATTGAGGTTGCTTTTCCTCCTTCAATCCAAAAAATTTCCTCACATCCTTAGGAGAGACTTCAATGTGAATTCCCCTCACCTTAGTCACAATACAATCTTTCTCTTCCTTCTTGAGGTCCAAAATGTTGGCATAGAATTCTTGGACAATGGGAACCACAGCTACTCCACTAAATTGAGCCCATTTTTCCCATTTCCTTGCTTCAAAATTCTGTTTCAATTTAAATTCTTCTCCTTGAAAATGACTCAGCTCCATCCCTCTCTCCACTATCACAGACCTCTTGCTCCAATACTTATCAAACCCCTTTTGTGCTCGAGCACTTGAGAACTTGAAGTCATCATAGGGATCACCCTCTTCTTCCTCATTCCCAGCTTCCTCATTTAACTCCTCAATCAGGTTTCTAATGGTTTCAGGAGTGGCCTCTGATTGGGGTTCCAGGGGTGTCCTTGGTGTTTGCTCTGAAGTGGGGGTGAGGTGGGATTGTAATTGTTCAATGGGTAGGTTAGATGTGGGCTGAGGTGTAGGTGTTGGATTGAGGTCCAATTGATGGCTTGGTTGGTCAGTGGCAATTACTGGGCTGATCTCAGCTGATGTAACAGCAGGTAGGGTCCCAGGTTGGCTAGTGGATTGGGTTTTTGCTCTTTTCTTGGTTGGGGTGAGTTTTTCAGGTTTTGAGTGTTGAGGACCAGCTCCTTTAACCTTCTTCCTCTTCTCATACACTTTCTTAGGTGAAGCCATTTTCGGGTAGTTCAAGAAATCAGCTCACAGACACTCAACCAGATTAGGAAAACACCCTTCTAAGTGAATTTCTTAATTGCTCTTCCACAACTTCAATTGCAAGCAAAAAATATCACTCCAATTACTTCCCAAACTCACAGAAATAATTAATTTCAACAATGCTTTATCAAAACCGAAATGGAGATCAGCTACAGTACCGAAACCTACCTCTGTACTCAATTCAGATTCGAGCCCTAGCTTCCTCACCACCGGAATCCAACTCCCATTAGAGTTAAATTGAAGCTTGAGTTTGTAAAATGAAAGGCCCCTTCCAATCGGATTCAAAATCAAACACCCCAGCTGCCCAGTGAACTCTCTTTGTTCGTACCAGTGTTAGGACCCAAAACAGTGAAATAAGCCCTAAAATTCTGAAGTGGTCTATTTATAGTCTGCCTGGATTGCCCGATTGTTCGAATAAGGGTTCGAACAAACCAATGGTTCGAACACTGGTTCGAACAAACTAACTTTTCTCAGTTGGTTCGAACAAAGGTTCGAACAAATTACTCTGACTGACTTGGTTTGAACAGGGGTTCGAACAAACTGCTAGTTTGAACATTGGTTCGAACAAACTCCTCTTAATCTTTTGTTTGAACATGGGTTCGAACCAATGTACATCAGAAATCCCATATCAGTTTAGCTCAGCTCTGAATCTTACCTCTTCTTGCCTTAGCTCATAAGAACTGAATTGAATTGTCACCAAGACTAGATTCTCTAAATCTATTATTTACCAAAAGAATTTAAAAAGACTCAAATTCTTAAAATTAACCAAAATTTCAAATTTGCAAATTTTTTCTGATTTTCTAATTTTTTTTTTTTTTTTGAAACATTCCTGCTCAGGTTATAACATGTTATGCAACATCAATCCAACACAACAATTACCATCATGAATATGGTTACCTTTCCCCCCAACTTAAATTGAACATTGTCCCCAATGTGGAAATATGCAATCAAATCATCATGAATATGGGAAGGAAATTACCTTAGTCAATCAAATCCTTTGTAAAAATACCTGAATTAATGCACACAATGATGTCACCTGAATTGAATCTCCTTCCTTGTTCCCCCCAACTTGGATGACACTGTCAAGCTAAATTCATCAAAGCTCACAAAGATTGTTAAGAGAGCAAATAAGGAAACCCAAATCATAAATGATAATTCAGTAAAATAAAAGAAAAAGAAATATAAACCTAAACACTACTCCTAATTTACTTTATTCATGATTCAAAACTTCCAATCATTCAAATGGAGGTGGGTCCTCCAACTCCCAAGATTCCCACTCGGCCACAAAATTTTCAAGATACGGTTTCAAACGATGGCCATTCACTTGCAAAACTTGCCCATCCACAAGGTTTTCAATCTCAAATGCCCCAAATTCATTCATAGATTTGACAATGTAAGGTCCAACCCATCTTGACTTCAATTTTCCAGGAAAAAGGTGCAACCTAGAGTCATACAAAAGGACTTTCTGGCCTATATGCAATTCTTTTTGCAAAATTCTCAAATCATGCAACCTCTTCATGGTGATCTTGGAGGCCTTGAGTTCTCATAAGCATCATGCCTAATTTCCTCTAATTCATTCAATTGTAACTTCCTTTGAATGCCTGACTCATCTATGTTCTCATTGAATTGTCTTATGGCCCAGTATGCCTTGTGCTCCATCTCCACAGGCAAGTGACAAGCCTTCCCGTAAACCAACCTATAGGAGACATACCCAAAATGGTCTTATATGCTGTTCTATATGCCCATAATGCATCGGTTAACCTCAAAGACCAGTCCTTCCTAGTTGGGTTCACAGTTTTCTCAATTATCCTCTTTATCTCCCTATTGGCTAATTCAGCTTGACCACTAGTTTGTGGATGATAGGCTGTTCCCACCTTATGAACTACCCCATATTTTTTTCATTAACATACCTACGGGTCTATTACAAAAATGTGTCCCTCTGTCACTAATCATTGCCCTTGGCATGCCAAATCGAGAAAACACATTTTCCTTTAAAAAACTTGATCACTACCCGATGGTCATTTGTTCTAGTGGGAATGGCCTCTACCCACTTAGACACGTAATCCACGGCCACCAAAATGTATTCATACCAAAGGAATTCAAAAATGGCCCCATAAAATCCATTCCCCAACAATCAAAGATATCCAAGACATAAATTGGGTGTAAAGGCATCATATTTCTCCTAGTTAGGCCTCCAAGCCTCTGACATCTATCACATGCAAGGCAAAATGCATGAACATCCTTAAACATAGTGGGCCAGTACAATCCGCATTGTAAGATCTTGGCCACAGTCTTTTTGGCTGAAAAATGTCCACCACATGCCAAGGTATGACAAAATCGCATCACACTCTGAAACTCACTATCAGGAATACACCTCCTAATGACTTGGTCTGGACAGTACTTGAAAGATAAGGCTCATCCCAGAAAAAGAATTTCACATTCCTAAAGAATTTCTTCCTATCCAGCAAAGTCCAATGAGAGGGTATCATGCCTGAAGCCAAATAATTTGCTATGTCAGCATACCAAGGAATTTGGGAAGACTCAATGGTAGACACAAGAAGTAAATCCTCATCTGGAAAAGTCTCATTAATGGGAGGGTCATAAGCTATCAAGTCCTGTTGGGGAAGTCTAGAAAGATGATCCGCTACCACATTTCTACCCCCCGTTTATCCTTAATCTCTAAATCAAACTCCTGAAGCAATAGATCCATCTAATCAGCCTAGGCTTGGAGTCTTGTTTGGTGAGGAGGTATTTAAGGGCAGCATGATCTGTGTAAATTATGACATGTGAGCCAATCAAATAAGACCTAAACTTATCTAGTGCCTATACTATTGCCAATAACTCCTTTTCAGTTGTGGTGTAATTCTTTTGGGTGTCACTAAGGGACTTGCTGGCATAGTATAGTACATAAGGTCTTTTATCTTTCCTTTGGCCCAAGACTGCACCTATGGCACAATCACTGGCATCACACATCAATTCAAAAGGCAAGGTCCAATCAGGTGTCTGAATGATAGGAGCTGAAGTGAGTAGCCCCTTCAATTTTTCAAATGCAACCTGACACTCAAGGGTCCAATCGAAAGGTGCATCATGAACTAGAAGGTTACACAATGGTCGAGCTATAGCACTAAAAGATGCAATGAACCTCCTATAGAACCCTGCTGGCCGAGAAATGATCTCACATCTTTCACACACCTAGGGGTTGGAAACTTTTGAATGATTTCTACCTTAGCCTTATCTACTTCAATACCCTAGAAGAAACAACATGGCCTAGGACAATACCTGTGTCACCATGAAGTGACATTTTTCCCAATTCAACACTAAATTGTTCTCTTCACACCTTGTTAACACCTTCTCTAGATTCCTCAAACATGCATCAAAATCACTCCCATACACAGTGAAAATCATCCATGAATACCTCAAGAAACTTCTCCACAAATCACTAAAAATACTCATCATTGCACCTTTGAAATGTGGCCGGCGCATTACACAAACCAAAAGGCATGCGCCGGTAAGCAAATGTACCAAAAGGACATGTGAATGTTGTCTTTTCTTGATCCTCAAGGGCTATCTCGATTTGGTATATCCAGAATATCCATCGAGAAAGCAATAAAATGGTTGTCCAGCTACCCTCTCTAAGACCTGATCAATAAAGGGTAAGGGGAAGTGGTCTTTCTAGTCACGGCATTTAACTTCCTATAGTCAATGCACATGCGCCACCCTGTCTGAATCCTAGTGGGCACAAGTTCATTGCTCTCATCTTAACAACCGTAACTCCAGACTTCTTTGGCACAACTTGGGTGGGACTCACCCATTGAGAATCAGAAATGGGATATATTGATCCCAGCATCTAGGAGCTTAAGGACTTCTCCTTTAACTACCTCCTTCATGTTAGGATTCAACCTCCTCTGAGGTTGTCTCACTGGTTTAGCCCCCTCCTCTAGGTAAATGGAGTGTGTGCAAATGAGTGGGCTAATCCCATGAAGGTCTGCTATTGTCCAACCTAGTGCGTCTTGTGTCTTTTCAACATCTCTACAAGCTTCTCTTCTTGGTCCTTAGTAAGCTGAGAAGATATGACCACTGGGTATGACTCTTCCTCTCCTAAAAATGTATATTTAAGCTCACTAGGAAGAGGTTTCCTATCAGGCTTGGGTGGGCTTGACAATGGAGGATCTAGGGTTGACCATGTTTGGGGCAAGGTTTTCTATAGATTGGTCAGACTGCTCTATAGACATGATGGGTGCACTATCTAACCAACTCAACACCTCCAAGACATCTTCATCATCAACCTCATCCCTATAATCTTTTCCATCTCCTAATATCAATGCCTTCTCCAAAGGATCTCCAACAAACTCCCTCTCAACATGTTCCTCCATAACTGTCTGAATCAAGTCCACCTCTCTTATATCCTCCTCTTCCTCCATGGGTTGCTTAGCAACTCTAAAGATATTCATTTCAGCTGTCAAATTCCCAAAGGAAATTTTCATAAGACCATTCCTACAATTGATGACCGCATTAGTAGTTGCTAGGAAAGGTCTTCCTAAAATGACAGGAACAGGTGGAATGGAACCTTGAGGGGTGGGCTGAGTGTCTAAAACAATGAAGTCCACAGGATAGCAAAACTTATCAACCTGAATGAGCACATCCTCCAAAATGCCCCTAGGAATCTTAACCGACCTATCAGCTAATTGCAAGGTCACTCTAGTCGGCTTAAGTTCCCCCAAGCCCAACTGTTGATAAACTGTGTAAGGGAGAAGGTTGACACTAGCTCCTAAGTCTAGTAGGGCTTGTTTCACCTTGTGCTCACCTATGACACATGCTATGGTAGGACACCCTGGGTCATTGTATTTTGGTGGGGTCTTATATTGAAGAATGGCACTAACTTGTTCTGCCATGAAAGCCTTTTCCTTGACACTCACTCTCCTCTTAACAGTACAAAGGTCTTTAAGAACTTGGAATAAGATGGAACTTGTTTGATGGCATCTAATAGGGGTAGGTTGATCCTTACTTGCTTGAAAACCTCAAAAATTTCAGAGTTTAACAACTCTTTCTTTGACTTGCTCAATTGGCTTGGAAATGGTGGTCGGGGTTGGAAACCTACAACTTGTTCTCTCTCTTTATTCTCATCCTTATTCTTCTCAACCTTGTTCTTTCTCATTTTCTCATTTCTCTCATTTCTCACAACTTCTTCCACCACATCATCATCATCATTTCTCTTTCCCTCATCATCATTTGTTTCTTTTCTATTTTGCTCTCACCTTGTTCACTACTCTCCCCCTTTTCTCCATAAACCATTCCCTCTTTATCATTGACTCTCAACAACCTCGGATCATCTGGTTTTTCAACTACCCTTCCACTCCTCAATGTAGTGATTGCTTGCACATGCTCATGGGTCGATTTTTCACCTAAAGTTTCTCCCATATGAACTTGACCCTGAGGGTTCTGGATGGTTGTGAAGGCAATCTACCCTTTTCAGTTTGACTCTGACTTTGAATGAGCTTGGTCAATTGGTTCCTAATATCCTCAATGGCTCTATTGGTTTGCTCTTGATTCTTAGCACTTTGATTGTTAATACCAATTGACCCTGCATAAACTGCTGAAGGGTATCCTCTAATGATGACTTCCTATATTGAAGTTGGAAAGAACTAGAAGATGGACCTTGTGGTTGACCTTGAGAAGGGTTTGAATTGAATTGTGGGGGGTAGGGTGCACTAGATGAATCATTCCTCCATGAAAAATTGGGATGATTTCTCAACCTAGGGTGATATTGGTTAGGAAGGGGAGGATGTCCTGACTGAGCTTGGGTTTGACTGGAGTATGGCTTAGGGAAATTGTGTGAGGTGTTTGTGTTTGAAGTTTGCCCATACAAAACTTCTTTGAAAGCTGGAACCGTGGGGCATTCATCAGTGCTATGGTCAGGTACCTCACAAATGACACATCTCACTTCCCTTTCACTTATCATGTTCACCTTCTTTGTCTCAAGTAACTCTACCTTCCTAGTGAGAGAAGCTACCCTAGCACTCAAATCGTCACTATCATTCAACCTTAATTTCCCGCTAGATTGTGCTTGGACTTCCTCTAGACTCTAAAGGTGAAGGTGATGTTACCTTCCAAGATTTGGTATTTTCAGCCAACTCTTCCAAAAACTCATAGGCTTCCTCAGCCGACTTATCAAGAAACTGGCCATTACTCATGGTACCCACTAACTGTTTATGCTCAGATGGCAATGCATCATAGAAAAAACTACACAGCCGCCAAATTGGAAATCCATGATGAGGACATGCATTACATAAATCTTTAAACCTCTCCCATGCATGAAAAAATGACTCACCCGGTTGACATGAAAAATTCATGATTTGTTTTTGCATCATTAATGTTCTGTGAGCTGGGAAATACTTTTTCAAAAATTCCGCTTGCATTTCTCTCCATGTGCCAATGGAGCGAGGTCTTAAGGAATTGAGCCATATTTTGGCCTTATCCTTCAAAGAAAATGGAAACAACCGCAACCTTACGGTGTCTTCACTCACATTTTGATCCATGCAAGTGGCACACACATCCTCAAACTCTTTCATGTATGTGTATGGGTTTTTCGAATCCATGCCATGAAATGTGGGTAACAATTGTATTGTGCCAGGCTTAAAAGTGAAATTCCTCTGATTTAAAGGAAGAATTATGCAAGAAGGGGTAGTTTGTCGCACGGGGTGCAACAACTCCCTCAATGGTCGTGCATCTAAGGGAGCGATGGCCTCCTGGCCATCTTGCCCATTTTCTCCCAAATTTTCCATTAAATACGCTAAATCAGTAGAAACGGATGATGACGATGGTGATTGTGGTGTAGATGATGTGGATGATGAAGTTAATGAAAACTCGATGAATTCCTCTATAGGTTGATGTTGTGGATGCAAAATTGATTGAACAATCCTACCGGACCTAAGATGCATGCACAAGATGCAACAAATGCACAAGCACAAGCAATTTATGAATGTTTACCAATGCTAACTTATTTCAAATCAAAAACTACTAATGAAAATGAAAAATATGGAACGAGATTACCCAAAGTGTGCAATTCGTCGTTGGAAATGGTGGTGAGGATGAATCCGCCCAAACTTCCCAAAATCGTCGTTCAGCGTTGCTTAAGGCTCCCCGGCAACGGCGCCAAAAAGTGCTTGCTCGATTCCAATGTATCAATATTGGCTCGACCCCAAGTGCAGGGTGTCTATTGAAGCACAATTACCGGTGAGAACCGGATCGTGTCCACAGAGAGCCTTAGTAAAAATTAGTGAACAAACAATTCTTGGAAAAGGTTTTAGACAAATTTTCAACCCCACAATGAATGATAGAGATTCAATTTGGTTTTAGAAATGGTTGTTTGGATAAAATGTTTTAAGAAACAAATTTAAGAAAGCCTTGGATCCAAAACAAGCTCGTAGTGATTGACAATAAATTTCAAGAATTCTACACCTAAAAAGGGTAGATCAAAAGATATTCTGAATATAAAACCACTTAGAACAATCCAAATCTAATTTGAATAAGAAATTAAGAACAAAATTCTGTTGAGAATTCAAATCAAACACCTAATATGCATAGCTTATAGTTCTTACATATAAATCCTAAGAATAGCAATTACCATACAAATTCAAGAGAAATGCATGATAATTCTATATAGGAATCTGTAAGTAAAAGCCATAAACCATACAAAATTGGTGTTCAATTGAAATCTCAACTCAAAATTCAATAATCAATTCAAATCAAACATAGATTCTTCCTTTAACACAATAGAATTCAACATTAACCCCATTACCTTGAAATTCTTGCAAATCAACTACGAGACTTGTCTTGAATCCAAGAGAAAAGTCTACTGAAACATCATAACAGAAGAAAACAATAAAAATTGAAGTAAATCCATTCATAGAACTGAAATTCTGATACAAGAATTCAAAGAAATGAAGATGGAATCACTTTCTCTCTCTACAATTCTCTCTCTCTAAAGGAAAACTTAACTGAAAGAAAATGAATCTGTATATTCTGTAAAAACCTCCTTCGTACATATATATATGAAATATAACATGTAAAAGTACATAATTGCCCATTTCTCAAAAGCTGAATTTCAGAATCCTCGAGTTGCAGGTTGGTTTGAACAAAGGTTCGAACAGGCTGATTGGTTCGAACAAAGGTTCAAACCAAATTCTGGGACTTAGTCAGATTTCACTCCAATTAGACTTTGCATGGCCTCTGTTGTTCTAACCAGTGTTTGAACCAAGGTTGGTTCGAACAAGGGTTCGAACCAAAGTTTGGGACTTAGAAAATTTTCCTCCAGTTGAACCTTGCACAGCTTCTGTTGATCGAACCAATGTTTGAACAAAGGTTGGTTCGAACAAAAGTTCAAACCAAAGTCTTGGACTTAGAAATTTTTTTAAGCTCTGCAACTTTTCACCCTTCTGTCAATCGAACCAAAGTTCAAACCAGATGTGGTTTGAACAAAGGTTCGAACCAATTTGCCTTAATCAATTTCAGCACTTGTTGGTCTATACTTGGCTTCTGTTGTTCTAACCAAGGTTCAAACATCCTATGGTTTGAACATTGGTTTGAACCACTTTTTCCAACACTTAGCCAAAATCTGCTGCATCTTTTTCTGGTTTGCCCTCTGTGGTTAGAACATTGGTTTGAACAATAGTTGGTTCAAACATGTGTTCGAACCAGCTTCTTGATTTCATCCAATTTAGCCCAACTTCATCCATTTTAGTCCCAAACACCTGCAAATCACAAGAATTCCTCATGAATGCATTTAAAAACAATTTATCATCTTTTTAGCTATAAATCCACCTAACAAATCACTAATTAAGGTTAATGATTGTACTTTTCATAGTACAATCAGAAAGAGTCACCACCTTTTTGATAGAATCTGGTTTTATGAGAGGTAATGCTGACAAAAATTTATTCATTCGTAGAGATTCAAAACACATGTTGATTGCACAAGTTTATGTTGATGATATTGTGTTTGGATCTACCTCTCTTAAATTTGCTCATGAATTTAGTGAACAAATGAAAGATACCTTTGAGATGAGCATGATAGGTGAATTGAATTTCTTTTTAGGTCTTCAGGTTAGGAAACTAGAGAATGGGATCTTTGTTTCTCAATCCAAATATGCAAAAGACCTAGTTAAGAAATTTGGGTTTGACAGTTGTAAACATGCTAGGACCCCCATGAGCACTTCCACTAAGCTTTTTAAAGATGAATCTGGAAAACCAGTGGATCCTACGTTGTATAGAAGGATGATAGGTAGTTTGTTGTATCTCACTGATATCTCTTTCAGTGTAGGAATTTGTGCTAGATTTAAGTCCAACCCCAAGGAATCCCATTTACATGCGGTTAGGAGGATAATCAAATATGTTAATGGGACCTTTGACTTTGGCATTTGGTTCTCTCATGACACCAATGTCAACTTAGTAGGATATTCTGATGCTGACTGGGCTGGGTGTGTAGATGATAGGAAGAGTATCTCTGGGGGGATGTTTCTATGTTGGTACCAATCTAGTTTCATGGCACAGTAAGAAACAGAACTCCGTGTCCTTGTCCACTGCTGAATTTGAGTATATAGCTGCTGGTAGTTGTTGTACCCAACTTCTTTTGATGAAACAAATGCTAGCAGATTATGGAGTTGATAAAAAACTATGACTGTTTACTGTAATAATCTTAGTGCCATTTATATCTCTAAGAATCCTGTTCAACACTCACGTACCAAAAACATTGACATTCGACATCATTTCATTCGTGAGTTGGTTGAAAATCAAGTCATCATTCTAGAGTACATTGAGACTCAACACCAACTGGCTGACATATTCACTAAACCATTGGACCACTTGAAGTTTGAATCACTCAGATCATCTCTTGGTGTTTGTTCCCTAGACTAAAGAGCGTTCCTAATTTTTGATTTGATTTTTGTTTTTGTTTATATTTATAGGTATAGTTAGATATTATTTTTGGAAAGGGATGACGATTTCATGATTATTCTAAGAACTATTCCTTTATATACATTTCAAAACATGGAAGTATTGCTTTTGATTTACATAAGAATTATGACATTGGCTTCCTTAATACTTTTGGAACTTATGTTTTGATGTTCCTTATCATGGTAGTGGTGTGCCTAACTGAAAAATCAAAGAGGTTAGGAGTTAAGAACTTATTTTTCCTTACTTACTTGTGCTCCTTAAAGCCTACTTTTTCGGACTATTAATTGTGTTTAAGTACATAAAAAAAAAAACTTGGAAAGGGCTACCATATGGGATAGAGTGAAAGCTAGCCTGTTGATGTGCGGGTTATCAAAATAACCACCCTTTGGGTTTGACGATACAGGAAAAAGGCTACCTACCCATAAAGGGTGTGAATGTAATACCTCGGACTTTGTATTAACATAAGTATAGGTTTTTGATGTATTTTGGAAGCAATGTATGTTAATTTAGTGGAATGGATCATTAATGGTGTTTTAGAGTTGAGAACTTTAAAAGAGATGGGTTAGGCAATCAAAAGATGGCATTTTAGCCAAGTGAAAGAAAAAGGGCACCTTGGGCGCACAAGACATGGGCGCCCATGGTCTTGGGCGCCCACCTGAGAAGGCATGGGTGCCCAAGGTACAGTAGACTTGACAGGCATGGGATGCTCTACATTTTTCAGCCGACCCCTCTCCCCTATGAACCTATATCTAGCTAGGGGTGAGGAAGGGGCCTGAAATTCACTGTTTGGGAGATTAAAATATTGATTATATATATTTGTATATATGATGCAAGAGAGAGAGAGATATATATTGTTTGGGGAAGAAGAAACCGAGTAAAGAAGCAAAGGAAGAGCAAAGAAGGAGAAGAAGAGAACTAGGTGGAATCCTTGAGAGTAAGTTCATCTAGCCTTCATGAAAATCAAATTCCTCTTGCAAAAGTGAAATTGAAACCTCAAGGAACCTTTCTATGTGATTTATTTGTAGTTCGGATGAAGGAGGGAGGAGATTGAGTCCATCAAATCTTGAAAGCTTGGAAGCATAAAGCACCTTCTTGTTGATCCATCTTCTTACATCTTGAGGTAGGGATTTAATGACTCATTCTTACATATGTGATGTGTAACAAGGAGTAGATTACCATTAGAAAACCCTCTTCAAGTGTTGGTTAGATGTATGGAAGATATTGGTAGTTATATACACATATATATGTATGTATAGGTTGAGAGAGTGAAGATGGTGTTTTGATCCATAACTTAACTTTTGGTTGATGAAAACTCAAATTGATAATTTTGTTTGGTGCCTAAGAACCTTGTGTTGATGTTAGAAATATGAAACTTTAGGTATTTTTACTTTAACATGGTCAATTTGAGGTCCTGAGGGTGAAAAACCATGAAACCAGAAAATAGAACTTGAAACCCATCACCTAGACCAATCCGTGGGCGCACGAGGGAGACACAGTCGGGCACCCAAGCCCTTTGGGCACACGGCTGAGTGTCAGCTTGGGTGCCCACCAAGCCTAGGTTATTTTCCTGACTTTGCTTAGTTTGACCTCCTACCTTGGGCTTATGAAAGAGTTAGTAACATGCCTTTACATGAAACTTTTACTTGATTAATTGCATGGATTTAGAAAGGGAAATGTGTTTTAA
Source organism: Vitellaria paradoxa (assembly GCA_019916065.1). NCBI lineage: Eukaryota > Viridiplantae > Streptophyta > Magnoliopsida > Ericales > Sapotaceae > Vitellaria > Vitellaria paradoxa. Next base: position 30,411,829 of record CM034237.1, on the reverse strand, counting down.
AAAGTGATTAAGGATTGGTTATCTTAAGCTAATGGGACTTAGCTTGTAAGGGTAAGTGAATGTCACCTTGAATTGCATGAATTGGAAGATTACTTTGAGGTAAGAGTCTTAATTGAGTAGAATTGTGAATATGCCTTGATGTAAACTAAATGTTGAAGTTTATGAACTTATGATTGATTTAGTGAAATGTGACTTGACAAAGGGACACATGTTCAACATGTTGGTAAATGTGGAATACTTAACAAAATTTGATCAATGTGATATGTAATAAGCCATAGAATGAACTGTAACATTGTCATGTGTGTTGGGTAGTATATCGTGATGAATGTGAACCTATGAAAGATGAGATGTTATGTGATGAATGATTGTTTGTGTGCCGAGGGCTGTGGTGAGGTGTGCTAAATAGGAAGGGTTTCGAGACTACTCTCGAGTTAAGAGTCCCAGAACCTGCGTAGGCTTTGGTGTCAATGCCAGTGGGTTAGTAGCCCACAACATTATGAGTGTATGGGTTACCGTGACCTTGGATCATGATCCTAAACGATGGTGTTCAATTTACTGTTTCTATTGGGTCTAGACCCATAAAAGACAGTGTATTGTATGCACCCAACCCCCGATAATTTGTGTGACTATGGTTGTGTGATGAATTGATAGAAAGTGATAATGTGGATGTGGATATGTGATTGAATGTTGAATATGTGATAAGCTGGCATGCAATGTGATTATGATTAATCATCAAAGAGATAATTGAAATGTGATTTGAACCAATAAATGAAATTTCAAAGATTAAGTATTAATTGGAATTGAATCCTTCTTATGATATTGTTGTGTGAAAATGTATATATTCTAAATTGGTTATTGAGTTATGTTGATAAACTGTTGTGGCTCTAGAACATATTGAGATAATTAGATACACCATGAATAGCATGCATGTTTGGAATACATATCATATATGTTTGTTTGAGACATCGTGGGCACAAGTGGACTCGTGCTCATATCCCTACAGAATTTGATGCAGGTACAGGCCATAACAATCATGTGGGCTAATGGGGTTGGACTAGAAGGGTGTGCATGAACCCTACCAAGCTTAGCAAAGCTCTTGGTCATTTAATTTAAATTTCTTTTGGAATTGTAATATTGTACACTGCTAGACTCATTTGATTTGGTTGTAATGGCCTTAAGGCCTAACTTATGTATTAATGGGAATAGTGTATGGAGTATGTGACCTGGCAATAGTCAAGGTTAAACTTACGTTATCCTATCTTATGTCTCGGGCTCACTATTTTACGTTGCATTGCTCTAATCATGGGTTGGTTATGTTAGAGCATGTTATGTGTGTTTATCACTCACCCCTCGAGTCGTGAGATTTGGGGCATGACAGTGAAAACCGCTAAGAACAATTAAAAAGATGAAGGAGGAATCAGTTAGATGTGTTTCTTGGTGTTTAGTTGAAAACAATGAATTGAGGCGTAATTAGTCGAAGAGCTTTCACTGCACTTTTTTCTTGACTCAATTGAAAATCCAAAAGGAGCTTTATTGAATATCTTGTAAGTATGTGAAAAGTATAGTTTTTAATCTTTCAATACCTCATTTCACACACTACACAGGCATTTGACCACTGGTATGACGTGTGTGAACATCTCATGACATAATAAGTAGAGTATGTTTTGGAATTCTCTTTCATTATTACTTATGTCTTATTACAAGCTTGAACCTGTGTTTTGATAGGTATTTAAAGGAATAGGACTTAAAATTTTCTGGTAAATCTCATACTCTTCATTTAGATTTTTTTTAGTTATTTTCAATAAAAAAAAATTTCGCGCGATCACCGCAGTTAGGGCACTCTGAGTCGCGGGATAATACAAAGAGGAGTCTGAAGGAGGATGTTCTTCGCGGGAAAGCCGCAGAATCCCCAGGGGATCACTTGGGGGATCACTGTGGGTGTGGTCTTCCTGTGGCCTAGCTCTTATAAATGCCTCTCGAGCCTTCATTTGGTCTCTGTTCTCTCTTACGTCAGCCTAACATGTCCTTCTCCCTCTGTACGGTAGTTCTATCCTTTCTCTTCCAAAGGTACAGTCTTTCTAGTTTGATTACTTCTTAAATTGTCTCTCTGTCTTTCTCATGGCTCCTGGGCATCGTCTTCATCCTACTTATGATTCACATCATTTTAGAGGCGAGCATGAATAGTCTCTTTATGATGAGACATTCATGTATCGCCCTATTGTTGTTGAGCATAACATTTTGCTATGTGACTTTCCTGCTTTAGAGAGTTGTTTTGATAGGTTAGGATGGTCTAATTATGCTTCTTATTCTGGTTTTGAGGGTCCCTATTCTAAGTTTGCCATAGGAGAGCTTGTTTGTGAATTTTTTGTCAATATGCATGCTATTATATTAATCTTGCTGAGGGTGTCTTACATTCTTATGTTCATTTTGTTGATGTTGAGTTGACACATGCTATTATTTCTAAGTTTCTTAGTATTCTCCGTCCTAAGCATGTTGACTTTGAGCCTGTTCTTGATACGGGCGGTCCTTTGGTTCATACTATTGCTTTTTTACTTACTGAGGGCTGAGCTGATTGGGTTGAGGAGACTCTTCCTCACCGGCGATTGATAGAGGTTCACAGGATGCTACATTTATATGTAGTGAATTCTATTGATCCGACATTTCATGTCACTGCTATGACTGAGCGTCGTGGACGCATTATGCATTCTACTGTCACTGGTCGTACTTTTGACTTACCCCTTTTCATATTTCATCTCATAGCCGCTGCTAGTGATTTGACATCTCGATCTGATTCCATGCCATTTGGTCTATTCATTACTCATTATCTCTTGTCTCTCAGGGTTGAGTTACTTGAGAACTATGAGTTGATTAAGATGCCAAATATGATAAATCATGTGTCTGCACGTCGTAGTAGGACCCATTCTAGGCCTACTCCAGTTATTTAAGCTGCCTCTCCACCTGTCCCTCCTCAGCCGACTCCACCTCATTTTGATCCATTTACACCTTCTTCTAGCACTCCACCGGTTTATGATATGAATATGCTGGGTACTATGCTAGCATCTATTCAGGGAGAGAGTCAGGCTTTTCAATCTCGGGTCTATCAGAGGTTTGATGCTATAGATGTTCGACAGGCAGAGCTTCATACATTTCAGATGGATATGGACGCTCGATTGAGGGCTATGTAGACGCACCAAAATGAGATGCACCTTACTTTGAATCAAGTTTAGCAGAACTTGAATACTTTCGCCTATCCCTTTGGAAACCCCTTTGGTAGCAGCTTCTTTCCACCCACAGGAGATGGTGCCAGTGTTCATAATACAGGAGGAGCTCAGCCTTGTAGGGATGATGGTGATGGTGATGATGGTGCCCAGGGTGATGATCAATGATGTCATGTAGTGTCAATTCTAAGTCAAAAAGGGGGAGAGACATATGTTGATTTTGATGATGTGATTTGGATGTTGATTGTACTTCTGACTTTTGATCTTTGAGTTATGATATGATGTTTTAAGAACTCTTTTATTATTGATGTATGGATGTATGGTTGTAGTATTCTTTTCGTTTTGATTATTATTCATTATTACCACATGATGCCATGATTAGTTTGTTGAGTGTGCAGCCATACAGGATAAAATTGAAACATGTTGATGGATTACACATTGGAACACTTGGAACATGTTGATGGATGACTTTTGGTTCATGATTAATGGATAACATGTTTACTGAGGCCTTAATTTAGGGTGAACTTAATTGTAATATTTTCTTTTTGTTTGTTTTGACATGGAATTGTCAAAGGGGGAGATTGTTAAGTCCAAATGTTGTAAATTGGCAATCCATAATCAAAAAGGATTTGTTGTACCTTAGACTTAGTGTAGGCTAAGACACTCAAGTCCTAAGTCCAATAGAATTCTCAAAGGCCTCAGAGAAATAGTTTCTATAGTGGCTGGAAGTCCTGAAGAAGTCCAACATGTACTTGGATTGAATTACGCAGGAAGCTCGCAGGAAGGCCGCAGTTTGGTGCGGGAAAAAGCCAAGAGGTGTTTGGCCGTGCAGGAAGACCACTTTGATTTACATGAAGGGCGCGGGAAGGCTGCGGGTGTACCCTTCCTGCGAGGCACTCTTTCCAGCACTTTCTTCCAATTTTTTTGAACCTGAGTTGGCCCGGTTCTGAGGTTATATATACTAGAAAACTTCAGGGTTTCATTAAGGGAGAATTACATCAAGTTTGTCAGCGGAAAAAGTCAAAAAATTCTCTCAACAACTTAGCCAAGCATTCCTCCATCTATGTGATTCGAAGAAGTTTGAATCTTTGAAGAGTTGAGGATTCAGCACGAGAGGTTGCTGAGGATTCGGTGTTGTGCATTCGAGGAGTCGAAGGGCTTTTGCTAAAGGAGTTGGCGAATCGAGGAGTCGAGCAAACGTCAACGAAGAATAGAATCGAGGAGTCGATCTATTAAGTGGTTGAGGTTGTAACCAACGATTTGTTTTTAGTAAAAGTTTTTGTTTGAGATTTTCCTTCGTGGGATACCTCATTTTGTTTATCTCACCTTCTATCAATGTGTGTTTGTGGATTGGTTGTTTGGAATTGTTATCAGCATAGTATGTATTTTCACAACTCACTATAAATTAATAGATTTTTAAAATCAAAATATATGTAAATCACACGAGAACCTAATGTTTTACTAACATAGGAAACATTTTAAAAAAATCATCATTAAATGTGATTACTTAAATTATTACTACATTAAAATTCTCGATATAATATAAGAATATATTCTCATATAGTTTTAGAGAGAGAGGAAGATGCAGAAGGGCATTTGTAGCCACTTCAATGTATGTGTATGTGTGTGTACACTTCATATATATATATATATGTATATATGGTAGAGTAAAAATAGTTAAAATGATTGATTTTATTTCACATAAATTTTTTTATTTCTAAATGTTTTTAAATTTTTATTTTTTATTTTTAAATGTTTTATTTTTAAAAATAATTGGCCTAGCGGATCATCTGGATCTAGATCCATTGGTTCTTGAATCTAGATCCATTAGTTTTTGAATTTAATGGATCTAGATTTGTTAGGTCACAGATTTAATTGGACGGATCTAGTCTAGCATTATTGGATTTATTCTGGGTTAGATTTGGACTAAATCCAACCTATTGACAAGCCTATTAATGATAATGGTCTTACATTGCCTTTAGTGCCTCACAATGGTACTCATGTATTTGATTCATAGGAGACATTCACTTTGAGCTCATCCTAGCTTCAAGAGCTCATTCAGCCATTGTGTGTTTCTACTCCCTTTACCTCTACTACCATTTTTCCAAATTTTGGTAACCCGACTCTTGTGGTCTCTTCCTGTCTATCCTAGATTATTGATTTAGGAGCCACCTCACATCTGTCTGGTAACTCTGCCTTATTCTCTAATCTTAGTCCTCTTAATCATAATATGGTGTTAGCTGATAGTTCATCTCGTCCTACATCTGGAAAAGGGACTCTTCGTCCCTTGTCATCTCTAAATTTTCACTCTGGTCTTTATGTGTCTCAATTTCCCTTTTAATTTACTATCTATAAGTCAATTAACTAGATTATTAAAGTCTTTAATAACTTTTTTTTTTCAAACTCTCGTCTCTTTCATGATCTTAAGACGAAGAAGATGATTGGGTCGGAACATGAAAAGGATGGCCTTTACTATCTTAATTGTGATCGCCCTCTCGAACACCTATCTTCTACTGCTCTTTGCATTACTATCTCTCCTCTTCAGTGGCATTGTCGTTTAGGTCATACATCTTTAGCAAGATTAAAGCTTATTATGCCAAATTTGAGTCCTATATCTAGTTTGGGATGTAAGGCTTGTTAATTTGGCAAACATCACCGTAGTACCTTTCGTAGTTGTCTTATTAGTCGTGAGTTTAAGTCTTCTACTATCATCCATACTGATGTTTGGGGACCCTCCTAGGTTAAGAGTGTCAATAGATTCTTCTACTTTGTTATATTTATTGATGATTTTCTCGTATGATTTGGCTTTTTTAAATGAAATAAAGGGCTGAGTTACCTTTTATCATTATTTGTTTCTATAATGAAATTTCTACTCAATTTGATAAAAAAGGAAATATTTTTCGATCTGATAATACTATGGAATATATTCAGTATATTGTTGACATCTATTATTTTGAAAAGGAAATTATTCATCAAACAACTTGCCCTCGCATGTCTCAACAAAATGGTATTACTAAGTGCAAACATCATTATGTGTTAGATGTTGCATGCACTTTAATGTTTTAGATGCATGTTCTAAAACCCTTTTGGGTAGACGCTACTTGCACAGCATATTACCTTATTAATAGTGTCTACACCTGTCTTGTCAAACCAATCTTCTTTTTTTTTTTTTTTTTTTTTTTTATCTTTCATCCTACTTAGTCGCTCTTCTCTTTTCTTCCTCGAATTTTTGGTTGTGTTACCTTCATCGTATCCTTGATCCAGGTCTAGATAAATTATAACCTTTTTCTTATAAGTGTCTTTTCTGGGGTATTCTCACATATAAGAAAGGTATTAATGCTATTATCCTGAGTCTTATCACTATTTTGTAAGCACCGAAATCATCTTTTTGAATTCACCGCCTTTTTTTCTTCTGATGGTGATACTATATCAGCTAACCTTATTTCTAGTGAGGGGGTGTCTTCTCCTATTCTTCCTACTCCCATATCCCCAGCATATATCCTTTTATTTAATCCTTCATCCCTTGACTTAAACATAGCCCGCACAGCCGCTTAACCAGAGAATCTTACCATTGCTTTTATTGTCCCCTCTATCGCTTTTCTTTCAAGGGTGTATTAATGTGATCATCATAGGAGTGTGATCCTTTCCTTACTTTCCTGAATGATCTTCTCTATCTAAGGTACATGTTTGTCCTTTTAACATGCCATTTACTTTACGAAAAAGTAGATGTACTTGCAGTCTACATCCTATTGATAATTTTGTTTCTTACTATTGCCTTTCCACTTCTCTATCCTCATTTGTTTGTGTCTTGTCTTCTGTTTCTGTTCTTACATCTTATAAATAAGCCTTATCAGTTCTGGGATTGAAAAATGTAAATGAAGCAATGCATGCTCTTCATTAAAATCAAATGTGGGAACTCACCCCACTTCCCATTGGAAAACAAATTGTTGGTTGTTGCTAGGTTTATACTATTGTATCTCTTGGATGGTTCGGTTGAGCATCTTAAGGCTTAGTTAGTTGGCAAAGGGTATACTCAGATATAGACATTAACTACTCTAAGACCTTCTCACTCGTTGCTCGCCTGAATTGAGTCCGAATTCTTCTTGCTATTGTTATCAATCATTCGTGACCTTTATATCAGCTTGACATTAAGAATGCTTTTCATCATGGTAAGCTTCAAGAAGAAATCTATATGGATTAACCCCCTAGTTATAGCATTCCTTGCAGTGAGCATCTTATGTGTTGCTTTCAGCATGCTTTGTATGGCCAGAAACAATCTCCTCAGGCTTGGTTTGACTGTTTTATCTCTGTCCTTCTTGATGTTAGGTATACCCACTTTGTGTTTATACATTGTACATTTTCTAGCACAATTATCTTGATTGTGTATGAGGATGACATTATTATCTCTGGTGATGATGCTTCGAGTATTGTGGATTTGAAAACATTAACTTACTACTTAGTTTCACACTAAGGATCTTTGCTGACTTCGTTACTTTATCAGAATTGAGACTGCCTGCTAATTATAAGGTAATTCACTTTGTCAGCTCAAGTATGTTCTAGATTTGCTATCTAAAACTGGTTGTTTAGGTGCATGTCCTACCGATACCCTTATGAACTCCTCTAAAAAATTGGATGCTATTTTGGAAGAGATCTTTTCTAATGCGAGTCGTTATCGATGCCTTATGGGGAAGCTTATCTATCTTACTGTTACTCGTCCCGATATCACCTATGCTGTGGGGGTGGTCAACCAATACATACATTATCCTTTTCGTTTGCATTTTAAGGCTATTTGCTAGATTCTATGGTATCTGAAGTAGTCCCCTACTCATGACCTTCTCTATTATCCTTCTTCCTCCTTATTTGTTACTGGTTATAGTGATGCAGATTAGGCTGAAAGCCGAACTGATCGGTGTTCGACTTCAGGTTACTATACATTTGTTGGCAGTCATTTGGTTACGTGGCACAGTAAATAACAACAGGTTATTACTTGTTCAAGTATCGAAGTTGAGTATCATGCCGTGGCCCATGCTATCTCGAAGATGCTTTGGGTTCAAAGTTCTTCTTCATGATTTTGGTATTGATATTCCTACTTCTATGGATATGCGTTGTGATAATCAAGCTGCCATCTTTATTGCTAATAACCTTGTGTTTCACGAAATGCACGAAACATATTGAGGTTGATTGCCACTTTATTCGTAATTTATTGTTTTGCAAAGAGTTGAATACTGCGTTCGTTTGATCCTCTTTGTAATTGGCCGATCTTCTTACCAAACTGCGACCTTATTTTTCGTTTTATTCTTCCAAGCTAGGCATTTTTTTATTTATATGCTCCTACTTGAGGGGGTGTGAATGAATATATGGGAAGTCCTTGAGTTTTATTCTATTTCTTCGTAGTGATAGCCACAGCTATAATTTTTGTGTTCCTATTTGATTGTAATTCTTTTTTTGATTATAAGCTTTTATCTATAAATAAAATTGTTAAGAAGGAAGAAGGGCATCAAATTCTCTCATTTTTCAACTGAAAAAATGTGATCACTACTAGAGGTTGGGGAATTGGCGAATGAAAATCTAGGGCGACCGCTTCTACAAACATATTAGCGACCGCTTATGGCGGTCGCTTAAACGTCTGTCGCTAATCCCGTGCGGCAAGGCATCGACGACGAAAAAATTCGCGCGACCGCTTTAAGCGGTCGCTAATATGGTTGTAGCGACCGTATCAGCGACCGCTTTAAGCGGTCGCTGATTCTCTAATTATATTCGGCAGAAAACCTCCCTCTTTTTCCTCTCCCTCCCTCCCTTTTTTTCCTCCCTCCCCCGCGCTCTCAGTTCTCTCCCCCCTCGGCCGTCTTTTCTCCTCCGTCTGCCGTGCCGTGCCGTCGCCGGAGGTCTCTCTCTCTCTCTCTCTCTCTCTCTCTCTCTCTCTATCTCTCTCACTCATAAACATGCATTAATATTTTTTTTTGTTTATTGTAGTTTATTTTGAGGTTAAGGCAACACTACACCGTACCAGGTTTGTATTTTTTTTTTTAGTTTGAAATTTTTTTTCTTTTTTTTGTATTTTTCATGTTTATTGTTGGATAAATGTAAATAATTTTTTTTTTGTTTTTTGTGGTTGGGGGTTTGATGATTATCTATACATGCATGTATGTATTATTGTTTGTTTAATTTTTTTTATTTTAGTTACTCGTTAAATTGTTTATTTCATGTGCGTATTGTGTAATATTTTTATTTGTGTATGTTGCTGTTGTTTTTAATTTTTTTTAATTTGCTGTTTTTTTTTTGTTTGCTGTTTTTTTTTTCCGTATTTTTTCTTTGCTGTTTTTTTTCTGTTTTTTTTTTGTTTGCTGTTTTTTTTTTGTTTGCTGTTTTTTTTTTCTGTATTTTTTATTTGCTGTTTTTTTTAATATTATGTTTTTTAATTTTATTTTATAAAAATTGGTATGTTGGAAGAAAGAAAAAGAGATTTTAGAAGTAAATTTTAGTTAGTGGAAAAAATTGTTGTGTTTTGTGCAGTGTGTAAAAAAAAATGTATAGAACTTTTTAATGGTTGCGTCGGCTTTGGTATGTGTTTGGATTGGGAAAAAGAATATTTAAAAATTTGACGTAAAAAAAACATGTGATGAGATTTAATCGAAAAAAATTGATAATTTTTATAATTTGTGATAAAATTTAATAAACTAAATACCCCAATTGTATTTGTTATTTGGGTGAAAAAAATAGACGAAATGTAAAAACTGAAATTAAAATTAATTAAATTCGATCAAAATAATTTAGGCTGCGTTTAATTTACTAAAAATAAAAAAAATATAAATTTTTGAAAATTTCTAAAACTCTTTAATACATTTTATCCATATCCTAACAAATTTTTATAAATTCCAATACTTTTTTTACAAATCTCAATAACTTTTTAATAAATTTCAACAAAACTGACATAAATCCGTGAGAACGAACCCCAAAAACTCATTCTAACAGTTTCTCTCTCTAATATTTTGACATAAAAGTCAAAATGTGACCACCAAAATGATTATTACTTTCTTTTTCTTTTAATTTTTTCATTAGATATTCAAAAGTAAATTACTTTTTGTTCTTTTAAACATGAATTTAACGTGATGGGAAATATAGAGCCGTGTAACTTTTCATGCGAGAATGACAAAGTAATACTTTAGTTGGTAATTGATTGTTTGGTATAAATTTATAAAAATTAAAAGAAGTTATTAAAATTGGAAAAAATTTAAAAAATGACAAAAGTTAATTTTTTTTTTTATATTTGTTAGTCTGCCATTTGCTCTCTAAAACGAATATCTAGCCCCCGTGGGCATAGTAACAAATTCTGGATAATAAAATTTTTTTGTATAGTTAACAATTCGTAATTTAAAAACTATTCGATCGGTAGAATTTGAAAAAAATTAATACAAATTACAATTTATTATTTGAATTCATTACAAAATTCAAAAAATTTTGTAAATTAATTGGAAAATAATAATTCATAAAAAGTGATAGATTTATATTTTAGAATCATAAAATAGCTAAAATGAAATTAGTTGAAATATTGAAGGGAAAAAATAAAAAATTTCCTGCTGCTGCGATCAAGATGGACGCGATCAAGATCTGCTGCAGACCTTTCGAGCTGAGATGGACGCGCGAGAGGCAGCACTTCGGGCCGAGATGATGGCTGAGATGGAGCGGCGCCTCTCTCAGAGTCAGAGCCATCCACCTCCTCCTCCTCCTCAGGTTAAAAATTTTATTTCTTGTTACTATTACTCATTAAAATTATATAAATTTATTTATTCATGTCTTCTTAATTATCACGTTATAATTTCATTATTATTTCATTGTAGGACCCGGATGATGGCGGATGGCCCTCCTGGACTGATTAGGATCTATTTGTATATATTTTGATCAGTACATTTATATATATATTTGTTTTTGTATTTTGAACATTTGTATATAATAAAATTTTATTTTAATTGTAATCTAATTTGATATTATGTTTGTATATATAATCATAATTAGGAGATACGTTTTTTGTTTTTTTACAAATTTTATGAAAAATTTCATTAATTCTATGTGTAATTTAATAAATTAAATATAATATAAATATTTATAGATAAGTAATTAAATATAATAGTTGTTATAAATAATTAATAACTATTAAATAAATAATAATTATAAATAAAAAATAAATTATTATTAAATTATTTGATTTGTAAAACAAATTATTGAGATCTTATTATAGTATAATTTAAATTATAATTATTGAGATTTTTAAATAATTTAAATCTTTTTTAAAAAAAAATTACTTACCAATAGCGACCGCCTATGGCGGCCGCTAATAGTCATATGCCGGTCGCTAATACAAATGGTCATGACTCCCGCGCGAAACTTAGTGCGACCGCTGTTCCCTAATTAGCGACCGCTACCTACGGTCGCTATTTATTCGCGCCATCTTCGCGCCAAACAACTAGCGACCGCCTTTTGCAGTATTAGCGACCGTTATGAGCGGTCGCTAATATCCATACGTTTGAACTCGAGCGGTCGCAGGAGCGGTCGCAAATAATTTAGCGACCGTCCTAGCGGTCGCTAATAATTATTAGCGACGAAGCAAATGCGACTCGTTTGACGCGGTCGCTATGCCGTCGCTAATACTTTTGGCGACCGCTATTAGACATTTAGCGACCGTCTTAGGCGGTCGCTAGTTCCACACTTTCTACTAGTGGATTGAGTAAGGTGGTATTATATACCAGGTGGGAGTTCATATAATAAAACCGGGATTGGACTGAATATTTGAAATGAAAGTTAGAAGTACAGTTGTTTGTGGTATGTTTAGATTTTGTGTAAGTGGTGGGAGGGATTTGGGGTACCCTCAAGTGTTAGATGAGTTTGAAATGAAATGTCCCTCGCCTAAGGGTGTTTTCAGAGTGTAAATGTAACATAAAAAGTGTGACTGCATTAGTTTTGTGTGTGAAGTTTGCATAACTGTTGATATATAATTTATTTGATTTAAAGGTTTGGTGATTGAAATGTCTTTATAATGGGGTGTAATGTTTTGACAGTGATTTGAGAACTGGATTGGTTTTGTGTTTGTTTTCGATGATGTGAGCTAGCTAGTTTGCTGGTATAAATAGGTGTTGATGTTTGTGATTTGGGTTCGAAGTTTGAGGTTTTCAAAAGTGAGCAGGTAACATCTGTTTAAGCTCAGAGGTATGGACATAAGATAGTACCAAGTGGAGAGTCGAGGTCAGGTTGGCAATTTCTTGCTCTTTTATAAGAGAGATTTGAGGATTTAATAAAGGTCTTGTTATTTCAGTGATGATGGTAGGTAAGATCCCAAAGAAGAATGGGCAGGAATACTAGACCTACCACTGGTAGAGGTGGTAGAGGAGGTGACCATGATTGAATGGATGTTTATAGTGGTGTTGACCATGAGGCTGATAGTTAGATTTGGGAAGGTAGGCAATTGACTTATGCCTTTTGATACGGTGGGTGTTTGAGTTTCGAAGGCAACCATAGTGAAGGCTTCGGATAAAGATGTCATGTTTCTAGCTTCAGATCTTGGGTTGACAAGGTAGTGTTGAAGATGACAAGCTGAGCGAATGGTAGTGATGGTAGTTGTCATGTAAATGATCATTTATTATTAAAAAATTATTTGAATGAAATTTTGTTTGATTTTATTCCTAGAGTCATCCTCGTTGCGAGGGAAAAATTATAAGGTGATTTGAATTCTACATAAAGATTGTCACTAGAGTCTTTGTTATATTATCTTATCCCATTAAAATTTTCATTGGAAGAAATATTACAAATAATAAATGAATTGAATTAACGTGAATTGAGTATTCACTTTATAAAATACATTGAATACATGTACATTGAAATTGCTTCACGTCGAATAATAAAAATCCTATTTACTCTTTGAGTCTTTGGATCTCCATTCTTAATCTTCGTTGCTGGATGGATAGAACTTCCTCTTTTTTTGAATGGGTGCCTCTTATCTACTCATCTGAGTATTTTGTCTTTATATATTATGGTTTATACTTATCAAACTTTTGACAAAATTTCAGGTTAAAACTTTGATGATTTTCTAGTGTGGAGTTCGTTGATAATCATGCCTTAAATCCAACAGAGTTTTAGGTTAAAACTATTGCGGATTTTTTGGTAGAGTTTTGATAAAACTACAAATTTGGATTTTGAAAAACTCTAACCATAGATTTCTATCCCAAATCTAGCAGAGTTTTGAGTTAAAATTGTGACTGGATTTGAAAAAGAAAGCTCTTGGGATTGTTTCCCGAGATTTCTACATAGATTTGAAGATTCTACTGAATCTCTAACTCAAATCTAGTAGAAGTTTAAGTCGAAACTCTTGACATATTTGGAGGTGTGATTTGACAGAATTTGGGTTTTGAACTAGGGTATGCATTGATTTAGACTTAGCACGTAAATGTAGGACAAACTTGGACTCTAGTGGTGATGCCTTTGATTTGGGTGAACATCAGAGGTTCACTTATGCTTTATGAATGGTCTATTTAATGGGTAGGCTTTTATTAGTATGTAGAGGCAACAATGAGTTGTCTTTTCTATTATGTGTAGACAAATGTATGCAATCATATAAAATAAATAGTGTTAGCACTGTCCTCTCCACTATTCCTAAAAAATTGAGTTCTATTAAGCATTAGCCTATGGCTTGACTATATGTGACATAAGGCTCACGGCTTAATTTAATGTAGCCTAGGAAGATTAACGGCCACTAGATCTTTAAACCTCCAATTTCCCAAAGAAAACCTTCTCGAGCTAGCAATCCAACCAGGAAAAAGTTCAGTATACCTATTAAGGGGACTACATACACAGTCACACCCTGGGGGGGCCTACTAACCCCCTTAACAAACTAGAGGATGAAAATGAGTAGCAAAATATGCTCAATGTAGTGTAGAGAGTGATTTAGGAGAGTACAATTTTATGACAGATATGGAAAGCAGTAAAGTATTCACCCTATTTATTATATAGCCTACAAAACAAATTAGGTTATATACATACATGCAATTTTATTAATCCATGCAATTTATTAGATTACTATACAAGACGTTGTTTAAATGCATGTTTCCTATGTGTAAGAGGGTTGTACAAGTTGATTAAGTAAACAGGAGATTATGCTCTGAAATTACGGCTCTGAAGAGGGGGAACTGTGTTTGAATTGTGAAAATGGGAACTATCCCCAGCAAAGTCGCCAATTATCGTGATCAGATTCGCACATTGTCTAACAGGCACAGCTCGTGTGTCTTTATTGTGATGTGGTGTATCTGAGATCATCAAAATGCGAAAAAGTATGTTTTTGATTTTGAATATAGTGCCTTAATTACAGAGATTAGGAGTCACCACTTGACACTTTAAAAATGAATGCGTCAAGAAACCCTAGTATTGATTTTGGTTTAAAGTACTTTGATTTACTTTTTTGAAATAGTGATAAATGACCATTTTAGTAACTCTCAACTAGTATGTGTAATCAAATATAGTGGGTTTAGGGGTTTAGTAGCACATGTAATCCATTACTCCTGATACCAAGAGTCCCTTTACACTCTTTGTAGTCATAATATTACAATATAATATCCAATTTAAAATAATCATCGCATACAACCCAAGAACGTGCATAATGTATAGAATGTGAAGCGACCAAACTTAGCTCGTGTATATAAGTGTAGTGTAATGTCTGCCTATTTGGCAGTGATGCACTGGGGCTTTCTATATATGGTTTGATTCTAGTTGCAATTTAAAAACTAAGTTTGCTTCTAATGCCCACTGGGAAACACTATGTGAAAGGTGATTACGGGATGAGACTTGTATTAGGAAGCTATATAAAGTTAGATATTTGGACTTATATAATCTTTACGCATGTGTGTGTGCGCGTGCGCGTGCACTAGGAATGAAATGAGTATTGATCTATGAAGATTGAGGTAACTGGACTTAAGCTATCTGCTCGAGCTGTGATTAGTGTGTATTATTGTACAATTCAATATCCATTGAGCATGCTAATTATGCACTTATACTTATTAATGGCTGAGTATTAGCTTAATTATCTTATTCTCATACATTTTTAGTGTTTATGGGTTTTAGGTGATATACCTTGGCACTTTAGGCCTAAATGACACCAAGGTTGCATGTGAGAAGGAGCCATGGTAAGTTGGATTAAAGAAAATGCAAGAATAGGCTTAGGTGTCCTTTGGGGTATTTTGCAGAACACTTGGTATGCACGGAGAAAACAACCTCAAGACACAAATGCCAACATCCCCAAAGCTTCCCTCAAGCTCCCGAGAGTCATCCTAATGCATAAGATCAATTACCATAACTTCCACAGAGATGGAAATGATCCCAAGCTTAAACTAGTCGAAGACATGTCGTAGCAAAAATTCCAACATGACACCCTATTAGTATTTTGGCCATAACTTTTTTCTCACAACTCCGATTGATAGGATTCTTTTTGGGTTGGAAAGAAGACTCGAAGGGCTATAATTTTGTGTTTTAACCACAATCTGAATTAGTCATATTCAAGGTCAAAATTGCATCAAAAATCAGAGATAGAAATCCATCCGAAAAGCACCCACTCTCTGTGAGCACCCGAGAACTTCTTAGAGGGGCGCACAGACCACGTCTTGGGTAGCATATTTTGTAGTTTTTGAAGGCTATTTTTGTCTTTTTACATATTAAACCTATTTTACTATAAAAGGGACACTTGGCATGTATTGTGTAAGCTTTTTATAGAGGAGAAGAACCTTTTAGGGTTCCTTTTCTCTATCTTTTCTTTTCTTGCTAGTTTCATTTTAGATTAGGTTAGATTAGGTTTTCGGGATTGAAGCTTTGAAGGACTTTGTTTTGGATTCTCATTCTTTATTACTTGTAATTCTTACTTTGGGAATATTTATTTTAATTTATTTGCTTAGTTGTGGTATTGTTTTATCTTGTTTATTCTAGCTTTCTTTAATGTGTTGTGTGATGTTTTGAGTTTGCATTTTCATTATATCAGTAGCACAATTTGGTTCTTGGCTTAGAGTCATTGAAGGTGGTGGTGTTCATGTGGTGAACTCAAATATAACTACTTTTCATTGAAAAATCTTTTTATTAATCAATTGAATCCTCTCGCTGAGCTTAGGTTCTTTCGAAACTAAGTCACTTGTGTTACAACCATAGTTTAGTTACAAGTTTCTATTAGCGCACACCTAACATTTGGTTTAATATCCTAGTGACTTGTGAACTTATTTCCAAAACCCAAATTAGGTTGTCTTTCGAAATCAAATTGCTTGTGCTACAATCAATAATTTGGTTACAAGTTTCTACTCATGCATACCAAGTGCTTGATTCAATGGCCCAGTGATTTGGGACATATTTTTTAAAACCATAACTCGAGATTTTCTTAGGAAATCAATTCACCCATGCTACATTCGAAGCCTGGTTACGAGTTGACGCTCATGTACCCTAGGTGATTGATTTAATGTCTTGGTGAGTGTAAAACCAATTTCAAAAGCCTCCACTTACCTTGAGTTTTCATAAAGCCACACCGATCACTTGAGGATCACTACCTTGAGTATCTTTATGATCTTCATGATCCATCCTTTCAAAAGCCTCCACTTACCTCGAGTTTCCAAATCCTTTGCCAAGTGAAGTAGGGGCATGCGAAAAAGGATCGGTGCGGCTTTCAAGTGCATGTGGTTCAAATCTAGGTTTAAGTCTTTCTCATGGCCTAGTGTATTCACAGAAAAATTCAATGAATGACCATGCCTCACCCAAGGTAAGATCAAGAAACTCCCTATCCAAAACTATATCAAATGCTTGGTGTAACTCACAAGATAGAGTAGCGTATAATATGCTTAGGATGTCCCTTACCTCTAGTCTTTGACCTGGGAAAGTTCCCAAAAGGTTGTTAAATCTCTCCTAGTGTTTATAAAATACTTCACCATTCTTTCGATAAAATTTTTTTTATTTAAAATTGTGGGTAAAGGTTTGATGAATAGGGAGGAAATGTTCAATAAAGGCCATCATTGGCCAAGTGAGCCTCATCATCGGCCAAGCTAGGCTAAGTGTATGAGTATGAGAGAGTGACTGACAGGAACGATGCTATGTATTAGACCAACGTAAGGGAGCCTCACTCCTAATAGGATGAGGAAGAACCTAGTCCTAGATTAGTATTTGGAGTAATTATCTTTGTATTAATCTAAGCATGGGAGCTTAGCTCTAAGACTAAATTAAAAGTTAGCTCCTTGCATGTAACTTGAGTAGAGAGCTTAGCTTTAGATGAGAAAAGGTAGTTAGTGCCTTACATGTAATTGGAGAAATGAGTTTCACTCCAAATGAGAAAAGACAATTAGCACCTCGCACGTAACTAGAAAAATAGAGTTCCACTTCACTGGGGAGCTTAACTCTAAGGGTGAATTTTGCACAGTTGAGTGGGTGTTTATCATTTGGGAAAGGAATTTAGCTCTGATGTGGAGCTTGGCTCCTATTGATGATAATCAAGTTTGTGAAATGGGCCTAAGAGTCAAGTGTGGTGTGAGTTATACAATTGATATGATCAGATATGTCATAAGCATGCTAAGTTTAATGACAATTTATATTCTAAAATTTATCCCCTATAAAGGATGATAGTTGAAATAATCCCTTTTATATAAATATAAACCCTCTATTAGTAAAAGGTATCCAGATATAAGTCAAGTGTGGGTCGAGCTCAATATACGATGTTGACCTAATTTATCTGAGCCAACTTAGAAAAATTTTAGACATTATATATAAATCACCCACATCACACTACCATGTCATGTCATGCCATGATAACATTTCTATAATGTTAATTATGCCATACTATATTATGCTATGCATGTTGGATCAAATGCAATGTCATGCCATAAATGATGCTTAAACATCACTTGCCATGTTAGAACACTACTATACATGCAAATACACACCCACTTAGGTTGACAGAAACTTAGATATCAAATGCTTACCAATTTAGAGCATTCACCTAAGCGAGCTAAGCTCTAGAGACTATAAATGTTTAGAATTGGCTAAGCTAGTGATTTCTGAGTGATAACTCGCATAGATATATCTGACATGCATCCTTATCTTAATCATGAAAATATATTAATTTGGAAAATAGAATAAATTTTTTTAGAAAGAGAAAATAATACCAGTGCGGGTTTTTTTTTAGATAGAGTAACTTTGGAGTCTTGGTTTTGCCTCAGAGCTCTTGTTCTAAGTGAGCGAATGTAAAAAATGAGAATGGGGGAGGTCTTATATATAAGCCTCACCCTATGTTGATAAAAAAAATTATCTTGCGACTACGAGTGGGATTTTGCTTCTGCAAATGCGTGCCAAAAAATCTTGCCAATGCCAGTTTAGCCAAATTCTCTACTACAAACATAGGCATGAATGTGTTTAGGTAGTAAACCCTTTCTAGGCTTGCCAGCAGAGAATCTTGTCTTGCTTTGTGGGCATAGAACTTTACCCGACCTTACAAAGAAGCCTAAAACATAAGCATATTGCCAAAAGGATAGGCGGCATGGAGGTTTTGGGCTAAGGCACTCCTTAATGCTTGATCTGGTTTAGCTTAGCTGGAGGTTATGTTAGGAATTGTATCCTCTGCATCCCAATGAGTTTTGGAGCCTTTTTGACTTGGTTTGGTGGCTCACTTTGCGTTTGGTGTGCCAGTAACTTTCTTTTCTTTTGTAAGAGCTATTTTGAGTCGATAGGACCCAAATGACCTCTAAAAGGGTTTTTTAGTTGCTCTGAGCTATGTTTTATGTCCTCTGGCTTGTTCTAGGATAATCTATATCTTCTTATGTTTTTCTTAATTGATCTGTGAAGTGTGGTTGATATCATCCTTCAGGTGCGTCAATACAGGTCATCTTGACTTTTGGACCTAATTAACCATTAATTTTGAATTTTGGCTATTTCTAGGCATAAAAATTGACCTTAATTTTACCCTCTTACATAAAAATTTTAATATTTAATGATTTTAATTGAATTGTACTTTACTGATTAACCTCCTTTAATTGTATAGGCTATGTCAAAGACTTAAAATGCTAGAATTCAAGAAAAAACAAACAACTAGCAAAATGACGATTGTATCCCTGAAAAAGAAAAAAGTAAAGTTGAAAGCACAGATCAAGATAAAACACCACCAGATTGTATAGACGTGTCTAAGACACCAAAAAAAAAAAATAGCTCCTACCTTAATAAAATAGCCAAAATCCAAAGTCAATGGCCAATTCAGTCCCAAAGTAAAAAATGGCCTCTATTGACACATCCGAAGCACAGTATTAACCAGAATATCTAGATCAAACCAGAAACATGCATGAAGGCATAGAACGTCCTAGAATATGCCAAAGGATATGGAGATAGGCTCAAAATAGTCAAAATACTGATTCAATGGCCATCTAGGTCCCATCAAATCAAAACGGCTCCTACCAATGAAAAAGAAGCAACCAGCACACTAGACACAAAGTTAGCCTCCAGACGAACTCAAAAGAGCTCCAAAATTCATCAAGGTACTAAGGAGACAAGTCCTAAAATAAACCCTTGATTGTATGGTAAAACATACAATCAAGTTATCCAAAATGAGCATTGTTACCTAGATTTTAAGAATAAAATGATGATATTGTGAGTTTATATCATTCTCATGATGATTTTCACAAACTTATAGGAAAAGAGCTTAAAAGGTCAAAGAAATGAAGTATTGAAGCTCTGGTGCAAATCAAGATCTAAACAAGAGAAGATTGGGACACTAAAAAGTTTGAAATATGCCTAATGTATGTAGTGGTGCAAACAAGGGTTTGAAGGGTTTGAACCATACTTTGTTCGCACCCTTGTTTGAACAACGGAGGCTATCTTGACTTTAAAGTGTGAAATTTTTCTAGGGCATGAAGAAATGGTGTGAACAAGGGTTCGAACATACCTTATTCGCACCCTTGTTATGTTCGAACAATAGAGAGGAACAATTTCAAAACTTCAAAATTTTGGTTAAGCATGAAGACATGGTGCGAACAAGGGTTCGAACCATGCCTTGTTCATACCCTTGTTTGAACAATAGAGGCACGCAACTTTAGAATCTCAGAAGTTTGTCTAAGTATGGAATCATGGTGCAAACCCTTGTTCAAACCACCAAGCGAGTTTCTACAAAAAATTTGTAATTTTTCATTAAACTTGAGGGCTTTTTGGTCATTTGAATTAATTTGTTTGTACTATATAAAGAGGATAATACTTGAGATATGGAGCTAGTTATAGACCTATATACATTTGTAGAGACGAAAAGTGAATCTTGTTTGGTTTCCTAGAAAATTTGAAAAGAAAATTTACTTTCCTTTTCAAATTTTCTTTGCAAAGATGCTTTAATTTTATTCAAGTTTTGATTTCTCTACATCTTTGAGCGAGTAGTCTTCTTGCTTAAATCTAAATCAAGAAGAGTATGAGATGTATGTGGATTTTCAAGGTATTTTGAATTTTAATGTTTGATTTTCTTACAAATTCTATGCGAGTGATGATTAAATAGTTTGGATCTATTGAATTCTCTAGTTGATAATTCTAGATCTCACCTTGTTTGTATAGACTATATAGAATATATGTTTGATTCTATTTAGAATTCTTATGCACTTTCTTGAGAAATTTGTATGTGGATTGCTAATATAAATTTTACATGTAATCCTTATAAACTATACATTTTAGATGTCTGATTTAGGTTTTCAATTACGATAACTTAATTTCATATTAAAATTATTTGATCATTATTCTAATTGTGCTTCATAGTTTACAATTTTCTGATCTACTCTTTCAATAGAGTAGATTGAGTGATATTTTGTCTTTGGAAATCTATAGAAATCTCTACACAATTTGATTTGGTCCAAGTTGTTCTTATAATTGTTTTTCTTTAAAACCAAGTTACAGCAAAATTTTCACCATCAAATTTCAAAAATCATCATTGTAATACCCCGGACTTTTATATTAACACAAGTATATAGTTTTGAATGCACTTTGGAAGTTATGATTTGTTAAATTAGTAGTATGGATCATTAATGGTACTTTAGAGTTGAAAACTTTGAAAGGGGTGAGCTAAGCTATCAAAGGATGGTATTTTAGCAAGAGTGCAGGAGGAGGACACCTTGGGTGCGCAAGGCATGTGCGCCCAAGGTCTTGGGCGCCCAAGGTACAGTAGAATTGACAGGTATGGGTTACTCTGCATTTTTCAGCCGACCCTCACCCTATTCATACCTATACCTAGCTAGGGGTGATGAAAATCTAAAATTTACTGTTGAGGGACTTAAAATATTGGTTATATATATATTTGTATATATGATGCAAGAGAGAGAGAGATATTGTGGGGAGAGGAAGAGACCGGGTGAAGAAGCAAAGGAAGAACAAGGAAGAAGAAAAAAGGAAACTGGGTGGAAAATTTGAAGGTAGGTCTTTCTAACCTAAGTAAAAATCAAATCCATCTTGTAAGAGTGTAATTGGACCCTTAAGGAACTCTTCTATATGATTTATTTGTAGTTTGGATCAAGGAGAGAGAGGATTGAGTCTCTCAAAGCTTGAGAGCTTGGAAGCACAAAACATCTTCTTGTTGATCCATCTTCTTACAACTTGAGGTAGGGATTTAATGCCTCATTCTTACATATGTGGTGTGTAACAAGGACTAGATCACTACTAGAGAAACCTTTTTCAAATGTTGATTACATTTATGGAAGAAAATAGGAGTTATACACATGTATATATATATTTATAGGTTAAGAGAGTGAAAATGGTGTTTTGATCCATAACTTGACTTTTAGTTGATGAAAACTCAAATTGATAATTTTGTTTGGTGCCTAAGAAACTTGTGTTGATGTTAGAAACATGAAACTTTAGGTATTTTTACTTTAACTTGGTCAATTTGAGGTCCCAATGGTGAAAAACTAAGAAACCAGAAAACAGAATGTGAAACTCGTAACTTGGACCAAGCTGTGGGTGTAAGAGGGAGACACAGTTGGGAGCCCAAGCCCCTTCGGCGCACAAGACATGGGTGCCCAGCCCCTTGGGCACACAAGGTGTAGGCACCCAAGCCCCTTGGGCACACGACTAAGTGTCAGCTTAGGCGCCCACCGAGCCTAGGTCATCTTTCTAACTTTACTTAGTTTAGCCTCTTACCTTGGGCTTATGAAAGAGTTGGTAACATGTTTTTACATAAAATTTTTACTTGATTAATTGCATGGATTTAGAAAGGGAAATGTATTTTAAAAAGTGATTAAGGATTGGTTATCTTAAGCTAATTGGATTTAACTTGTATAGGTGAATGAATGTTACCTTGAATGAAATGAATTGGAAGATTACTTTGAGATAAGAGTCTTAATCGAGTAGAATTGTAATTATGTCTTGATGTAAACTAAATGTTGAAGTTTATGAACTTGTGATTGATTTAGTAAATTGTGAATTGACGAAGAGACTCAAATTCATAATGATGTTAAATGTTGAATGATTAATAAGGTTGATTAATGTTGATATGTGACGAACCTTGGGATGAACCGAAACGTTGACATGTGTTGTTGGATAGTATATGATGTTGAATATAAACCTATGATAGATGAGAATGGAATGTGATGAATGGTTGTTTGTGTGCCGGGGGCTGTGGTGGGGTGCGGAAATAGGAAGGGTCTTGAGATTACCCTTGGGTTGAGAGTCCCGAAACCTGCGCAGAGTTTGGTGTCAATGCCAGTGGGTTAGTAGCCCACAACATTGTGTGTGTCTGGCTCCTCGTGGCCCTAGATGGCAATCCTAAACAACAACATCGGTTAATTATTTCCGTTGAGTATTGGCCCATAAAAGATGATAACGTGTACGCACCCATCCCCCGATGACTTGTGTGGTTGTGGTTATGGTTATGCAATGAAATGATGAATTGATGATGATGTGAGTATGGTCATTTGATTGAATAATGGTTAGGTGATAAGATGTGGATGAAAGGTGATTTGAATTAAGGAATTAACTGTAAAACATAAACATTAAGCGAAATCGAACCTTAAATTTTGGCATTGTTGAATGAATATATGTTTTCACCTAAATTGGCTTGTTACTGTGTTACTGAAATGTTATGACTTTAGAAATTGTTGTAGTGGCTAACCTTACCTGAATAGTATTGCATGACCAGATTTGCATATCATATATATTTGTTTGAGACATCGTGGGCACAAGTGGACCCGTGCTCACGTCCCTACAGATTTTGATGCAGGAACAGGCCATAACAATTAGGTGGGCTAATGGGATTGGACTGGAAGGATGTGCATGCGCCCTATTAAGCTTAGCAAAGCTTTTGGTCATTTAGTATAAATTTTCATTTAGCAATTGTAATGTTGTACATTGCTAGACTTATTAGATTTGGTTGTAAAGGCCTTATGACCTAAGTTATGTATCAACGGAAAATGGTGTATGGAGAATGTGACCTGGCAATAGTCAAGGTTAAACTCACGTTATCCTATCTTGTGTCTCGGGCTCACTAGTTTACGTTGCGTTGCTCTGATCATGGGTTGGTTATGTTAGTGCATGTTATGTGTGTTTATCACTCACCCCTCGGGTCGTAAGATTCGGGGCGTGACAATCATAAATTCATTATGAGCTTTATTTTCCAAAAGAATTTTCCTAAGTGTTTTGTTTCAAAATCATTCGGAGTTCCCTATAATTCGGCCTAGTATTCACCAGATTTTTTTATCATGCTTATGATCGACCACCTTGTACTTGGGTGTAAATCGGACTCGTAGAGATGAATACAAGCACTTTCAGCGCCGTTACTAGGGAACTTACAAGTGACGATGATGTTAACCTTGGGAAGCTTTGGCAAAAATTAAGCTTACTTCCATCTTTAACGATGGATTACGTAAGCTACTTGGGTAATTTCATTCCACCTTTTAATTTTGAATAAATTTGAGTTGAATAATTATGCGATTGAAGTGTTGAGTGCCATTTGATCATATTTGTGTCGATGCATGCATCTTAGATTTGGTTGAATCTCAAGTGAGATATCCTGAGGAGTCATACTTAGAATTTTCTATTACTTCATTTTCTGAACCACTATAATCTTCATCACATAGTTATGCTTGTACTGACTTGTTGCCTTTCATGGAGGACATAAAGAATGTTGATGATGGTGGTGTCCATGGGGACCCAAACATTGTCATGCTAATCAAGGCTAAACCTTTAAGATAACTTTTGCACCCTGTTCGTCAAACTACACGCTCATGCAACATTTTGCCTTTGAATCAAAGAAATTTCAATTTTAAACCTAGCACCATTCAATTGTTACCTACATTTCATGGGATGGATTCTAAAAATCCATATGCCCATATGAAAGAGTTTGAAGAAGTGTGTAGTACATGCAAGGACCAGAACACCAACGAGGACATCGTTTGCTTATGGTTGTTCCCATTTTCATTGAAAGATAAGGCCAAAATCTGGCTGAATTTTTTGGGACCTTGCTTTATTGGGACATGGAGAGAAATACAGGCTGAATTTTTTAAAATAAATTTTCCCACACATAGAACCATGATAATGCCAGGGAAGATCATGAATTTTTCTTGTAAATCAAATGAATCCTTTTGTCATGAATCTTTTTGTCAAGCATGGGAGAGGTTCAAAGAATTGTTAAATGCATGTTCACATCATGGTTTTGCAACTTGGAGGGTGTGTAGCTTTTTTATGATTTATTGTTTGAGAGTTTAAACAACTTGTTTCTACCATAAGTGATGGTCAGTTTTTTGACAAAACTCCTAAAGATGCATTCTTGTTTTTTACTAAACTGGTTAAGGACACAAAAGAGTGGGAAGTGGTTCCATCTTCATAGTTAGAGTTTAGAGAGTCTCAACCTCAACCTAGTGGCAAGTTGCGTCTCACTGAGTTAGATGATCTAAGTGCTAGGTTAGCATTGTCAGCCAAGAAGGTAAAGTCTATAGAGCTTGAGAAGGTCAATATGGTTAGTGATAAAGAGCCTAGATGTGCCGTTTATGAGATTGTGAGACATAGCACTGATGATTGCCCTACTTGCCCACATTCAAAGAGGTTTTGTATGGACAACCCTCTAACCCAAACAATGCACAACCATACACAAAGCCATACCAAGGACAGGCACAGACCACACCTCTTATTCCAAACCAATACCACCCAGGCCTTAGGAATCACCCAAACTTTTCATGGAAGAATGATACTTCTTCTACACCTTTTCCTCAACAGTACCATCCAAATCCACCGCAACCTCACTTCCAAGGGTCATCTTCTAATTTGTCCTAACCATCTCTTAATAAGTCACCTTTAGAGTTCACTTTGAATCAGTTCATGCAGGGTCAAATAGGAATCAATAACTAGAACTCTAAGTTTCAGGATTAGACTACTAGGGTAATAGAGGGTAATAGAGGATATTAGAGCTCAGCTAACTAAACTCACCTAAGCCCTAAGCCATTAGGAAAAAGGTATATTTCTAGCCTAGACCACCCAAAACCCTCAAGGACAAGTGTACATGAATGAGTCTTCAGGTAAAAAGTCAAGTCAAGAGTATGTGCAGTTTGTGACAACTTTAAGGAGTGATAAAATTGTGGAAAAACCAAAAGACCCTAAGTACCTTAGGATTAGTGAGAGAGAGAGTGAGAAGATAAGTGAAAAGGGTTTACAATGAGAAAGAGAGAGAAGAAAGTAGTGAGCAAGGGAGTTTTGATGATCAATCTAAAGGAGTGAATGAGGAAAATTTTGAAAAAGTGATTGAGGAGAAGAGGATGAAGGAAGAGAAACAAAAATTGAAAAATAAAAAGAAAGTCGAAGAAGAGAAAAAGAATGAGAAGAAGAAAAAGTGAAGGTTTAAGAGAGAGAATACTAACCTAAGCCTCATTTTTCTAATAGACTAGTCAAGTCCAAGAAAGAGATACTTAATGCAGTGATTTTTGAGATTTGTAAGCAAGTGAGAGTGAGTATACCTCTATTGGACGCAATCAGGCAAATCCTATCTTATGCAAAATTTCTTAAGGTTTTGTGCATCGTAAAAATGAAGTTAAGCATAAAGGAGAGAGCCTTTATGACAGAGCAAGTTAGTGCTATTTTATAGTGTAAGGCACCTCCAAAATATAATGATCCTGGTTGCCCCACCATATTTTACATTATTGGAGAGCATTAGGTCAAACAAGCCCTCTTAGACTTAGGTGCTAATGTCAACCTTTTCCCCTATACCGCTTATCAACAACTGGGGTTAGGTGAATTGAAACCTACTACAATGACTCTCTAATTAATGGATCATTTTGTTAATACTCCAAGAGGGATAGTGGAGGATGTTCTTATTCAGGGTGATAAGTTCTATTTCCCAGTAGATTTTATCATCCTAGACACCCAGCCCATCTAGAGTCAAAAACCTCCAGTTCCTGTTATTTTTGGTAAGCCTTTCCTAGCAACCATTAATGTAGTAATCAATTGTAGGACAGGTCTTTTGAGGATATCTTGTGGGAATATGACAACTGAGATGAATGTGTTTAAGCTATCCAAGCAACCAATGATTGATGATGAAGTGAAGGTGGTGAACTTAGTGCAAGTAGTGACCGAAGAATATTTTGAGACAGAGTTCATAGGAGATCCCTTGGAGAAGGCATTGATTCTTAGTGAGGGGAGTGATTATATTGATGAAGTTGGAGTGAGAATGTTAGAGAAGTGTTGGAGTGGCTAGATAGTTCCCCAGTAATGTCTATTGCTCAATCTAGTTAGCTTTTTGAGCCTATTTTTCCTTCCTTAGTCAAACCTATGCCTCCATTAGATAAACCTTCCAAGCTAGATAGAAAGCCTCTCCCAAGTGAACTTAAGTATGTGTTTCTAGGTGAAGATGAGTCTTATCTAGTGGTTATTTCATCTCGACTTACTGAGGTACAAGAAGAGAGTCTAGTTGAGCTTCTTAGAACCAAAGAAAGCAATAGGGTGGACTAAGCAGACCTCAATGGGATTAGCCCCCTCGAGTGCACACATTCCATTTACCTTAAGGAAGGAGCAAAACATGTTAGATAGCCTCAAAGAAGATTAAATCCTAATATGAAGGAGGTGGTCAAGGGAGAGGTCTTGAAGTTATTGGATGTCGAGATCATATATCCCATTTCAGATTCCAAGTGGGTTAGTCAAACTCAAGTTATTCATGAGAAGTCCAGAGTCACGATAGTAAAAAATGAGAATGAGGAATTAGTGTCTACCTGGATTCAGACTGGGTGGCGCATGTGTATTGATTATCAAAAATTGAATGCTGTGACTAGGAAGGACCATTTCTCTTTGCCTTTCTTGGACCAAGTTTTAGAGAGGGTAGCGGGATGACCCTTTTATTGTTTTCTTGATGGTTATTCTGGATATAACCAAATTGAGATTGCTCTGGCAAACCAAGATAAGACTATTTTCAAATGTCCTTTTAGAACTTTTGCTTATCGACGCATGCCCTTTAGGTTGTACAATGTCCCTGCTACGTTCCAGAGGTGCATGATGAGCATCTTTTGTGATATGGTCAAGGAGTGTTTGGAAGTTTTCATGGATGATTTTTCAGTATATAGAGAGTTTTGAATTGTGTTTGAAGAATTTGAGGAATGTGTTGAAAAGGTGTGAAGAAAAATGTCTTATGTTAAATTGGGAAAAACGTCAATTCATAGTCACTCAAAGGATTGTCCTCTGACATTTTGTTTCTTCTAAGAGGATAGAGGTAGATAGAGCTAAAATATAGATTATTTAGAAGTTGCCTACCCCTAGATGTGTTAAGGATATCCTATCTTTCTTAGGACATGTAGGTTTCTATCGTAGGTTCGTTGCATCCTTTAACTCAATAGCAAAGCCATCGATTCAGCTCCTTGCTTAAGACGCTCCATTTAAATGGACTTGCATTGTTAAGAGGCCTTTGATAAGCTTAAGAGTAGCCTCACATCGGCGCCTATTATGCAAGAACCTAATTGGTCTTTACCCTTTGAGCTAATGTGTGATGCAAGTGATTACACTATGGGTGCAGTGTTGGGCCAGAGAATGGATAGGAAACCTTATGTTATCTATTATGAGAGTAAGACCTTGAATGAGGCATAGCTCAATTACTTCACCGCAGAGAATGAGCCCTTAGCAGTTGTGTTTGCTTTGGATAAGTTCCATTCATACTTGGTGAGGTCTCATGCTATCATTTATGCAAACCATCCAGTTCTTAAGTACTTACTCACGAAGCAAGATGCTAAACCTAGCTAATCTGCTAGATTCTCCTCCTATAAGACTTTGATATTGAAATTGGAGATAAAAAGGGAGTTGAGAATGTAGTGGTTGATCATTTGTTACGGTTGCCTAGTCAAGAGCTGAATCATTTTGATCCCCTAGTTAATGAAAAATTTCCAGATGAGCAATTGTTTGTTGTGAGCACTGAGACACAGACACACACACCTTGGTATGCAGACATTACTAATTATCTTATTCCTGGTCAGATTCCTTCACATTGGACACTTTTAGATAAGAAGCTTTTCCAGAATATTAGGCACTTCTTTTCAGATGAGTTGTACTTGTTTAAGTATTGTTCGGATCAGGTTATCAGACAGTGCACCCCTGACCATAAAACTTAGAGTGTAATCACTTTTTATCACACCTTAGCTTGTGGCGGTCACTTTTCTATGAGGAAAACTGTTGCAAAGATCCTCCAATGTGCCCTTTATTGGCCAAGCATGTTCAAAGATGTTTTTGCCTTCTACACAGTGATTACACTTGAAAAATGTAATTACAAACTCCATATTTTGACATTTATTCATGCATTTAAGTAATTAATTTTAGAGTTTTATTTTATTACTTATGGAATTTATTTTGTCTAAATTGCAGGAAAAAAGGGCAAATAATCATAATTAGTAGTGATGAAAGTGGTTTAGAGGATGAAGAGGACACTGTAGTCCGGACATCCCCTCGGGTGGTCCGGACTAGGTCAAAGGCTAGGGTGGGAAGAGGAAGAAGAACCTAGAAGAAAAGGGTTTTGTGGTCCGGACACCCCGTCGGGTGGTCCGGATCACAGTATGCTGCTACGCGGGATTTTAGCAACTCTTTTTAGGGTTTTTTGTTAGACTATAAATACTATCTTTTGTATGGCCAAAAGAACATTCTACCCCACTTTTCTTTCAGACTTTTAGAGAGTTTTAGAGAGTTTTGAGAGTGTCATTAATGTTTGGAGAATGCTTTTGAAGTTTGGTGGAGCTTTCATAGGATTTGTTAGCTTTTGTTATTCATCGTTACGCATCGGATTCAATTTCAAAGTATGTTGTTTTCACTTTTTAATTTAATAATATTATCTTTTCGATTCATTCTTTAGTTTAGTGATTTATGTGCAATTTGTTTGTTTTTATTCATCTTAAAATTATGCTAGCATAGACCCTTCTTTCTTGATTCAAGGAACTAAGGAAGTGTGGGTTATTACGAACAATGGGATGTGCGTAGACCCTTTGCATGGTTTGCGAAAACTCATACGAAGGGATCTACATCTTTCAAATCTAATTTTGCTTGTTTCAAAAGCTTTTGGAAACGAAAATCTTTGACTATATTCTCTGTAATCACTGGTAAAGGTTTTCGATTAAAACTTGTTTAATCTTTTTGAACAAAATAAAATTGGATTTAAACCTAAGTGATACCGCATAATATTATTCCAATTTTATAATTCTAAACGACAATATAAAACCGAGTTTTGGGAAATATTGAACCTTTAACGAAGATATCTTTCCAATCTATTTGTTCTTTTTATGTGAACTTTAGATTGTAGTTTTGTGCACATCTCTTTGTGAAGTGATTAACCCACCTGGAATTGAAAGTTGAATCAAGAATCGTTTTTTATATTGTTATCGTTATTTGAATTAATTCTTTTGTTAGTTAATTGATAGCTTTGAAATTTTAAACTTGTTTATTTTGTGTAATTTATGCTTTAGTTGAATTTTCTTATTAGTAATCACTATTCTAGTTGAAAAACCAAATTTATTCTCTGAATTTCACATAATTAAATAGTTGTTGGAGTGTTATTTAATTTTATTTCAATTTTCTAAAGACACTAGAAATTTAGCATTCATCAAGCCCTAGAATTTCTTTGAATTTAAAATTGGTAATTTTTGTTGCAACCTAGAAACTAAAAGCGCAGGTTCCCTATGGATTTGACCTTAGTCTCACCAAGTTAAAACTACACCACACACCTTTGCACTTTGGGGTTAGTTTAGACGCAGTCACATAGCTTGTGATCGTTGTCAAAGGTTAGGAGTTTTGATTAGGAGGAACACGATGCCTTTACACCCCATATATGTAATTGAGATTTTTGATTGTTGGGGGATAGACTTCATGGGACCCTTTCTTAACTCTTTTAGCAATTAATACATTCTTTTAGCACTTGATTATGTGTCTATGTGGGTACAAGTGATTCCAATTTGAACAAATGACCACAACGTGGTCATCAAATTTTTAAAAGAAAACATATTTTCTCACTTAGACATTTTCATAAGTCACTCCCATCCACATAAAAATCATCCATAAATACTTCAAGAATTTTTCCCCAAAATTACTAAACAAGCTTAACATGCATCTTTGAAAAGTTATAGGAGTATTGCAAAGGCCAAAAGGTATGCGCCTATACGCAAATGTACAAAATAGGCACGTAAAATTAGTCTTCTCTTGATCATCTAATGCAATCTCAATTTGATTATACCAAGAGTACCAATCCAAAAATAGTAAAATGCCTGCCCTACTACTCTTATTGAAGAGTGAAATGATCTTTTCTTGTGACTGCATTCAATTTTCTCTAATCTATGCGTATATGCCATCTTGTTTGGATGCGCATTAGAACTAATTCATCTCTCTCATTCTTTACCACAGTCACTCTTGATTTCTTAGGAACTACCTAAGTTGGGCTAATATACTTAGAATAAAAAATAAGGTAGATAATTCCAGCATCCAATAGCTTGATTACCTCCCCTCTAACCACTTCTTTTATGTTAGGATTAAGCCTTCTTTGCATTTGTCTAGTAGGCTTAGCATCATCCTCCAAAAATATCCTATGTATGCAAATCAGTGGGATGATTCTTGCAGATCTACTATGGTCCAACCCAAGGCTCTTTTATGCTTCTTTAGGATATCTACAAGTTTGGTCTCTTGGTATGAATTCAGCTGAGATGAGATGACAACTAGATAGGACTCTCCCTCGCCCAAAAATATATCCTTCAAGTCACTAGGTAAAGGTTTTCTCTCAAGTATTGGTGACTTCTCAATGGATGACAGAGGCTTGACTGTTGGTAGCTCTAAAGGTTTAGAACTAGGTCTCCACTAATTCACTAACATCATAGAACCTATAATTTCCTCGAATTCTTCTTCACCAAAATTCTCCAGGTCACAATCAACTAGAAAATCTACTTGCTGATTGTTAACGAAAGCTCTCTCTAAAGGATCATCGAAATATTCTCTATCAAAGTGTTCTTGAGTAATGGTTTGAATCAAATTAACTTCCACTAACTCCTCATAATAATTAGGCTATTTGGTCACTTTGAAAATATTTTTCTCAATTGTCATGTTGCCAAAGGAGAACTTGATGACTCCGGTTTTGCAATTTATCAAAGCATTTGAAGTGTCTAAAAATGGTCCCCCTAAGATGACAAATACAACAAGTTGGGGACCTTGAATGGGCTAAGTGTCTAATACTATGAAGTCCACTGGAAAATAAAAATGGTCCACTTGAATTAACACATCCTCAACAATACCCCAAGGGACTTTAACTAACCTGTCGGCTAGTTGTAGTATCATTCTAGTGGCTCTAAGTTCTTTTAACCCAAGCAATTAGTATACAGTGAATGGTAAGAGATTGACACTTGCACCCAAATCCAACAAAGCTTGATCTACCCTTTGATTCCCAATTATGTAAGCAATAGTTGGGAAACCTAGATCTTTATATTTGGGTGGATTTTTAAATTGTAAAATAGAGCTCACTTCTTCAGTTAAAAATGCTCTTTCCCTCATGTTCATTTTCCCTTTCATTGTACATAAATCTTTTAAAAATTTTTCCATAAGATGGATTCTGTTTAATTGCATCAAGTAACGGACTATTGACTCTTAACTATTTGAAATCCTTATAAATGTTAGAATTCAAATTCTCTTTCTTGTTCTTACTCAATCTTTGAGGAAAATGAGGTTTTGGAAAAAATTTAGATATGTTTATCTAATTTTCTTTTGAAATCTTTTTATTTTTAGAAACCTTTCACTCTTTTCAATCTGATTTTCATCAGAAATTTTAGTTTTGTTTTCATAATATTCCTTTTTATTTTTAGAATTTAACTATTCTTCTCTCTGAATTCTAGTTTCCTACCTTTCATTGCTCAGTTTTCTCTTTGCTCAAATAACTCTCTGCTGCCAGCTTGCTATTCCCAAATTCTTCTTCATTTTCTTTCATTTTTCTCTTATTTTCGTCCTTAGGTGGCACATAGTTAGGTTTCTTAATTTTTTTTCCACTTCTTAGAGTTATTATAGCTTGTACATGCTCTAAACTTCTATTGGTACCAGAGGAGGATGATTTACCCAAATGCACTTGACCTATAGGATTTGGTTTTTGTTGAGATGGAAGCTTTCCTAACTCCCTAATAGTTAGAGCTTGAGTGAGCTTAGTTAATTAACTTCAAATGTCTTCTATTGCTCTATTTGTTTGCTCCTGGAACTTTGAATTCTAATTGTTGGTTTCAATCTGTCCTTGCATAAATTGTTGCAAGGTGTCTTCCAATAATCTCTTGTGAGGTGGTTGATAAGAATTAAGGTTTGGCTGAGGTTGAAAAGGTTGAGAAGGAAAAGGTTGAGGTGGCAGTGGTTGTTGGGGTTAGTATTGCTGATTTCGTGCCTCAACTTTCCAAGAAAGGTAGGGGTGGTTTCTGTACCTAGAGTTATAGGTGTTTGAATAGGGGTTGCTTCCTTGGCCATAAGTGTTAACCCCCTGATTTGGATTGAGAGGTTTTGCAGCTAGTGTGGGATTTACTTAATCATAAAGCACCTCCTTAAAAGCTAGAAGTGTAGGACAATAATCTGCCCTATGATCTGAAGTTTCACACATCACACACCTCACTTCATTTTCCTTCAATGATTGCTTCTTTTGCTCCAATAACTCAACCTTCCTTGAAAGAGTAGCCAACCAAGCTCTAAGATCATCTTTTTCACTGATATGGAACTTTCCTCTAGCATTTGAACTACCAAAAATTTCAGAAAAAATGGGGAAACTACCTCCCATTACTTAGTATTTTTAGCAAGTGAATCAAAGAAATGTAAAGCCTCTTTAGCAATTTTATCATAAAATTCACCATTACACATTGTTGCAACAAGCATTTTCAAGTTAGGAGTTAATATATTATGAAAACAATTGACTATTCTCCAAGACTCAAAACCATGGTGAGGATAAGCTTGTAACAACTCCTTAAACCCTTCCCATGCTTGTGCAAATGTTCCATTCGAATTACACACAAAATTCATGAGTTGCTTTTAAAGAATCATTGTTCTATTAGCAGGAAAATATTTCTTTAGAAACTTAGTTTGCATATCTCTCCAAGTTTCTATTGATCTAGGCTCAAGTGAACTCAAACACAATTTTGCTTTGTCTTTCAATGAGAATGGAAACAATTGAGACTAATTATATCCTCATTAGCATTTCTATCTATACAGGTTCCACAAACTTCTTCAAATTCTTTTATATGTATATAAGGGTTCTTCAAGTGCATACCATGAAAAGTGGGCAAAAACTAGGCTTGCAATTAAAATTTTGATGCCCAATTGGCAGGGATGGGCACGGGACGGGTAGGGGACGTGTACGCATATCCCTATACCTGATCCCCAAACTAAAATCAATCCCCATACCCTACCCGATCTCTATTGGGGATTTATATTTATCACCCATCCCCAACCCAAACAGGGAATGGGGATCCCCATGGGGAAATAGGTACCTGAATTAAAAAAAATATAAAAATACAAAAATTTTAAAATATGACTTATAAGAAAATAAAGTAGAATCATAATATATATTTAAAAAATAAAAAAATACCATATATATATATATATTTAGAAAGCATTTATAAGCTTTCTATTTTCCTACCATATTAATAGGTTTCTATTTTCTTACCATATTAATAGGTTCTACAGTTCAAAATAGGAAAAGTAAACAAAGAAACATTCACAGATGGTCTATCTCAATTTATAGTTTCTTTGTAAGCTGGAAAACAAAATAATTTAATAGAAAGGTGATAGATAAAGAAACTCAAAATCTTAATTCACTACCTTACTGAGAAATCTGTCATAACAAACACACTAAAAAATTATATATATATATATATACGAGAATATTGGTAAGGTCAAGGAATGGGTAGGGTAGGGTATGGGACAGGGATAGACTCATACCCGTACCCTACTCAATCCCTGAATTTTTTTAAAAAATGTCCCCGTACCCTATTCGATCCCCAAAAAATCCCTGAATCCCCTATCCGTTTGGGGCGGGGATCTGGTAAGATACAAATGGGTCGACCGAGATGGCCATCCCTACCAATTGGAAGTATGATGTAAGATGGTGTGGTTTATCTAGCTAGATAGAAGTATTCAGGAAAAGCTCAGACAATATTTTGATCAATTTACTCATTCTCTCCTTGAACACTTCTTTCTGGCAAAGCAAATGGAATTAGTGGGTGCATGTGTGCAATAAAAAATTTAGATGATGTACTTGATTATACAGATTCAATTAATTTAGCAAGAGAGGATGGAGTATGTAATTTAGAATCAGTTCCAACAATTTACTAGACCTTAAAAGCACACACAGAATTTCAGATTTAAACAACTCCAACGTATCCTCATAACTTCATAATTATCCACCAATTCACAAAGAAGATAACCCTATTATCCTTTAATAGATTGCAGGACACAAATTTAGAAATTCAAAGATCAGGTTCAGGAATTCTATTCTAAAACTAATAACTAATACTTATAAAAATATGAGCAAATATGGAACAAAGTTACCCAAAGATTTGAGCAACTCTGTCGTTGAAGATGGTGGTGAACCTTATTGCCACTCACTCCACAAATTCAAGACACCATTGCTTCTTGAAGATCCCCAGCAACAGCGTAAAAATTGTGCTTGTGTTGCTCAATTACCTCACTCTTAATTTTGAATTTTGATTTGAGTGTTTTGAGCAGAGAAAATTGAGACAAACTTCCCCAAGTGCAAGATGTGGTTGAAACATAATAAACTGGTGAATACTAAGTCAATTTCCACAGGGATCTAAGGGCAAAGTAGTGGTTGATTCTAGTGGATTAAAGTGGCAAAGTTATGACTCACATTAATTTAAAACAGAAGCAAAAATCTAGTTTGAAAATGTTAATGGTTTTTAAAATGGTTTTTTAAATAAGAGTTGAATTTAACTAACATCTAGTATTAAAAAGTTGGTAAAGGCAATTCCAATGCCATTCCAAATCAATCTCAAGATGCAAAGAGTTTGTAAATCACCCATTCAATTTGTTCTGATTTCAAGAAAATTAGTTTCAATTGAAACAAATCATGGATCAAACATTTGGTGCACATAATCTATCTTAAGAACTACAGAAGTTCTAGATCTAGCAACCCACATACAAAATTGACATGAGAGTTCTAAGTTAAGCAACATCTATGAGCTCATCGATAAAATATGTAAATCAAAGCTAATCGGATCTTCAATCAGTGATTTCTAAAGTAGCCAGGCACAAATTGAATTGGTAATTGAAGAACCCAGATTGAAACAGTATCTTGAGAATCTTTGGAAAGGACATTGTCCTTACCTTTACCTAGAAAAACTTACCCGATCATACTTAGTGAACCAGAAACAAAAATGGAAATCGAATTGAAGAACCTTAAATTTTGGAATTGAAATTACTTATAAATTGAAACCTGATTATAGCAGTAGAATTGAAAACTAAAATTCAAAGTTAAAATAGAATTTCGAAACCAGAGCTCTCTTTCTTTCTACAAAATTAATTGACAAGGAATTCTAATTCTAAAGTTAACTAATCGAATCGTGTGTGTCAAGTGACTCATATATCCTCTAATTCTTCCGGAGACTTCCCTATTTTGTTCAACAAATGCCCATTTAATTATAGATTTGCCACTTCTTAATTTCAGGATATTCGTCACATAGAGAAGTTGAGGTCGCATGGAAGACATTGGTGAGTAACGACCAATCATTAAGATACTGTAAAACTGTATTCGAATATGATATTCTCTCTAGAACTTGTTTCACTCACCAACAATATTCGGATAGGCCAATTTCATATTTGAATACAATTTTCTGCTTCTAAGACTTTTAGGCTGGTGATTTAATCCTCTTGTATTGAATTCAAATAGGAATCCTTCATCTTCACAAGTTGCTTTAATCAATTGATTTATTACATTTTGATGTATCCAGTCTTTCTTCTCTTTATTTCTCTTCCTTTGTATCTTTAATTTGGCTCAAATCATTTTACATTGTGATGAAAATTAGCATATGCTCCTTGTTTGAGTAAAAAAGATGAAACCTGCATAAAACAAGGGTTTTATACCATTCATATGCTGTGGAAAGGTGTAACTAAATGGATAGATATGTAATAATTGAAGTTCAATCATTTAATTTTTATATTTTAATGGTGAACATGGATTTTAATGCATGCACATATGGTTTACCCAACAACACCCACCCACATGTTTGTTAACTAGAAGAGCTTTATGCTGCACACTTTGTACTAGAACCACACATATGCTACCTTCATATTTTGCGTATGAGTATGAGGACCCTCACGTTTGTCTTGAACATTTTAAGTTGGTTTGTATGCATAGAACTACTGGCTGCTTGGATTATACTTTTATGTTGGATTTTTTCTCCTATAACGTTGCATAAGGTGGCTGTAGGTTGGTACTATGCTATTAATTTACTAATTTGGTCTTGGAAAGATTTGTTAGATGCATTTTACTTTCACTTTTTCACCATCCATCAGACATACATCCTCCAATTTCAATTAAAATCTTTTTATCAAAAACAGGATGAGATGTTCTATGAATGCTGGGAATGGTTCAATAATATTTTGCAATCCTACCCAAGTCATTATTTAGAGTTGGTGTGCATTTTGAGTTGCTTCTTTCATGGCTGGGGTCCAAACATGCATCACACTGTTGATAAGATTTTGGATCTTACACCAGCTATGGCATGGCATTATCTTGAGTCTCTTTATGAGGACTTGAGACTTAGGGGAGATACTGAGAATACGATTGCATCTAGTACTTGTGACACTATACCACATGTCAACTTTATATGCTCACACCTTACACCTCACACCACTCATGCAGAATAAAAATTATGATAATGAGATGTCACATGCATATGATGTCCTACCTTTAGAGTCTACCATAAAGTCTTATTTTGACTTAGACATACTTCTTAAGGTCTTTCTTGGAAACCTATCCCTGTGACCTTGAGCATTATTTGATACTACAAGTCTTGAGGGAAATAATGAGGTTGTTAAGGACAAATTGCCCAAGGTTACCAAATTTAAGCTCACATACACTTACACTAGTGGTCTTAGCCCCACATCACCCACATCCAAGGTTGATTGGCCTTCATTTGATGATGATGATACATCATTGAAGAGCACTAATTTAGGGAATGGTGTGAGGATAGAGTCTACGACTCCAATTGTTTCGGACTTTCTTGACCATGTACCTTTTTTTCACTTACACTAAGAGTCCAGAAGACATTAGTTTTGTTTGTGTGGAGCTCGTCACTAATGCATGTTCCTCTCCTATCACCACCCCTAAGCATGATGCTTCTCTTACCCTGATCACTCGGGCTATTCTTCATAGTCTTAAGACCCATTGTGAGAATGGACATGTCACTTTGCTTGAAGAGTTTTATGGAGTCAGTCTCACCCATATCACTCACTTCTATACTCGAGAGTGAGAGTGATACGCACCTCTCCTTTCTTGATTTAGTCCCACCTAAGAGTCATAGTTGGGGTTTAATGATTGACTTACCTGAGATCGACCACACTTGGGTAGGGAAGGAAGTAGAATATCCTAAGGAGGTAACTTATATTGATTTTCTTAGGGCCCGTTTGACAACGTTGTTGTTTTTTTATTGTTATTTTTTTGTTGTTGTTTTCTGTTTTTTGTTTTCCATTACTGTTTATTTTTTCTGAAATGAAAACTGAAACTGCGTTTAGAAATGTAAGCTTGTTTATAATTATTAATTTTTTATTTTAGAAAATATTTAATTTTATTAGTTTTAAAAATTTAATAGAACTTAATAAAATATATTTTATATTAATTTAATTAATATAATTAATTAAATTAATACAGTAAATTATTTATTAAAATCATTTAATTCAATACATATAAAATATATTAAATTAAATTATTTATTAAAAATAATTTAATAAAATATATTTCATATTAAATAAATAATTAAATTAGATTAATTATTAAATTAAATTACTTATTTTTAAATTAATTAAATTCATTTAATTATTTATTAAAATAATTTAATAAAATATATTTTATATAAATTAAATTAATTAAATCATAAATAATTTAATTCAATTATGATATTTATTTAAAATAATTTAATAATAATTATTAAATTAAATTAAATTAAAAATTAATGTAATTTAATTATTAATTATTAATTATTTTATATAAATTAATTTAATTATTAAATTAAATTAAACTATTTATTTTTATTATTTATTAAAAATAATTAATATTAATTTATATAATTTATTTAATTTATTGAATTTATTTATATTATTTATTAAATTAACTTATTTTAATAAAATATTTAAATAAAATATTTTATTTTTATGTAATGTAACAAAAATGGATAAAGTTTTAAAATTGACAAAATATTAGCAACAGAAAAGAAAACCAGGGTGAAAATACCTTTTTTTGTTTACGTTTTTCTATTTATGTTTTCATTTTTTTTAAACAAAAAAATGTAAATAGGTTTATCAAACACGTTTTTGTTGCGAATTTACAAAATTTTGAAAACATAAACAGAAAAATAAAAAAAAGAAACGTTACCAAACGGGGCCTTAGTATTGAGTGTCTATTAGAGCATCCTATGCTCACACTTGATCTTTATTATGGGCTTTATTTGGGGTGTTATGGACCTTACTTGGCCACATTATTTCTAGTGTCGCATACATCTGGAGCTTAACTAGTCAAGCTCGGAGAGAACATTTTATCAATAAAGCCATTTGCTAAGGCGTGGGGTAGGGTAGGTGTTGGATGACTCTTTTATTTCTTATTTTCCCTGTACATAGTAGTTAGTTTTTTTTTTCTTATTTTCTTATTTCTTATTAGTTTAGATTTTAACTTCTTTGATTATTTTTATTTTCTTTTACTTACTAACTTTTTCTTATTTTGTTTTCCTTTATTTTTCTTTTCTTTTATTTCCAACAATTTCTTTTTATAGTTCTTTTTTCCTTTAGATAAGAAAACTCTTGAGGTAATATCCTTCGTCACTCTTTTCCTTAATCTCGCACTTCCATGTTGGTACTCAATGATTATATATGCTTCTTGCTGAAAGTGTTGTAGTATCTAGGTTGGGGGTGGATTGGCTAATGCCTTAAGTTGTTTAAATAATGGGTGCATGCTGGATTTCTACTTATGCTTGGTTAATTGATTTGTACCTTAAGTGGCTATGATTCTGTACTCTTCATCATGCTCACTTTCACACTACCAACCCACATTTGCTTCATGATTGTTACTTTGAGGACAATGTCCAATTTAGGTTGGGGGTAGGGTTTGTATGATGATATTTGTTCTTTTATTGCAAAAATCGTCAAAACGTTTCAAAATTTGAGCATATTTGAGCTTAATTGACTTGACTTAGCATAAGTTGGACCTTACATGTCTCCCTTGATTGGTTTTATGCTGGTATTTTTTCCACGAGTAATGTGTGATTTGGTTTCAATACTGAATAAAGTGCATGATTCAAGTTAAGTATATGATTTCCTAATGCCCTAAGAACATGTCCCTTGAGTTCATTGGATGAGAGTGTGTTAATGATTGTTATTCATGAGATTTAGTTACTTGAGTCTGCTATAGCATAGGTAGAGACTTGAACCCTATTTTGTGAGCTTTTAAGCCTTATCCTTATTTTTTAGGGTTACATACTTCATGCTCTATCTTTTGTTTATCTCACTAGTCCTTGAATACTTCATCACACCTATTTGTTTTGGTCTCAATGCACGTAAGGCACTATATTGACTTGTATGAGTGTATCAATGTATTTTATGAGTTATTGTAACCCTATGGAGTGATGTTAGGCCATCTTTCAAATCTTTGGAACCTTAGTCCTTTCTTTTGACTAAATTACTTTGAAGCCACTTTGAAGCCTTAAAAAAAAAAGAGATTTTCTTTGAATTTCTAGCCATATATTAGTCCCTTTAACCCCATTTATATATTTAAGCCAACTCTTGCATGTCATAAGATATTAAGTGGATCATATTTTATATAGATTAGTGTTATAAGGATGATGATTGAAATTGGAAAGAAATGTAATAGGAATGAAAAGAAATTCATTAAAAAAGAAGAATAAGAAGAGAAAGAGGAAAAAATGAAAATAAGTGTGGGACTTAATATTTTTTAAGCATCATTTGATTTTAGTCCTATGAAAAAAAAAAAATAGAATAGTTACAATTCAATAAAATTTTGTGGTTGGCATTCAAAGTGTACGAAAGTATGAGTTGGAATGAATAGAGTTTTTATTGCACCTTTGATATCCCTAGATATGCACTTTGAAATTCCCTATCCTTTATTGTCTAGGGAAATGACACTCATGGATGCATTAATCCATTTCATATGGGTTATAATAGTATTTTCATTTAACTATGCATTGAGATATCCATTCATAGATCTATGCCACTCGTCATGTTTAATTCTTTCATTCACGTCTTGATTGGGTTCATTGCACTTATTTGTCTCTTTGTATTCTTATAAGAACCATAAGAAAAAGCCTTTCTTGAGTGAATTCATTTGTGAGTGGATAACTTGTGAGATTTGAAGTCAAGGCCATGTCATTAGATATGCTTCGTGATTAAATTGATTGAATAATAAGAATTGATATACTTAAATCTTAGTGGTTGATTTGAACTTGTTCGATATGCATTAGGATCATATATGCAATACTTGGATTGTGTAACTTGTTTGATATTGAAATTGAACCATGAGTTACTTGATTGGATGGTATCATTTATGAGATCAATCAAGATGTTTGTGGGTAGTATCACTGCAAACTCTTACGAGACTTCACTCTTCCATTAGGGGAAACTTAAGGGTTTAAAAGGCTTGTTATACGTGCTAAGTATTATCATGATTTCCTACTAAAGTGCATTTGCTTTATTTGTTTCTTTTCCTATTTTAATAATCTCTCCTATTAACCTCATTCTTTGTGATCCTATTTCCTACTAAAGGGACTAGCAATGTCTAGGTTGGAGGTGTGATTAGCACATAATTTTATAAATTTAATTTACATACCTTTTTGATGTGCTAATCATATAAATACATTCACTTAAAACCTGATTTTATTACATATTTCTTATACATTTGTATTTTGTGTTGATTATAATTTTTAGGAATTAATTTTGTGCAATTGGAGGCCAAATCAACATAAAAATGTAAGTGAAAAAAGTCCTATTGAATTTGAGGCCAAAAGATGAAGGAAAAGAGCTTCAAAAGGACGAAGGAAAAGAAGTGTTGAGGATATGGTGTGAACCGAGGTTCAAACAATAGAACGTGGATCATCAAAAAGCCAAAAAAGTGTCTCAAGGCACGAAGTGGTGCGAATAAAGGTGTGAACCAAACAAAGGTTTGAACCATACCTTGTTTGTACCTTTGTTCAAACAACAATGGGTAGCTCAAGTTCAAAGTTTGAAATTTTTCTAAGGCATGAGGAAATTTTGTGAATAAAGGTTCGAACCACACCTTATTTGCACATTTGTTTGAAAAATAGAAGAGTAGCAACTTTCAAAGTTTTGAAATTTGTTTAAGTATAGAAGCATGGTGCGAACCTTTGTTTGAACCTTGTGAGTTCCTACACATCTTTGTAATTCTTTAATCTTTTTAAGGGCTCTTTGGTCATTATAAATAATTAATTGTACTATATAAAGAGACGATATGTAGAGAATTAGAGATTAGACATTTATATACATAGTTAGATATAGAGTAGAGTAGATTTATATAGTTGTAGAGAAGAAAATAAATCTTGTTTGGCTAGTGAGAAAATTTCATTTTCCTTTCCAATTCC
Organism: Vitellaria paradoxa; assembly: GCA_019916065.1. NCBI lineage: Eukaryota > Viridiplantae > Streptophyta > Magnoliopsida > Ericales > Sapotaceae > Vitellaria > Vitellaria paradoxa. The sequence goes on along the minus strand of CM034237.1, from coordinate 30,369,315 downwards.
TCTTGTAAACATGTTTCAATTTAATTCAAGTTTTCTTTCCTCTTCATCTATAATTGAGTAGTTCTCTTGCTTGGGTTCAAATCAAAGAGAGTAGATAATGTACGTGAATTTTCAAGATACTTTGCTTTTTGATGCTTAAATCTTCTTGAGAATTCTCTACGAATGATTGTTGAAATGTTTGGATCCATTGAAATCATCAATTGTTAATTCTGGATTGAGCTTTGTTTGTATAGTTTATATCGATTATATGTGAGTTGCTAATTAGAATTCTCATGTACTTCTTGAAAGATTTGTATGTGAATTGCTAATATAGAATTTGCATGTAGTCTCTACAGGTTATGCACTATAAGTGTTTGATTTAAGTTTTCAATTACATAAACTAACTGTTGTAACCAAACTTATCAACTATTGTTCTTAATTGTGCTTCAATGTTCAATTTCCTTTGGATTTGTAATGAATGATGATTAGTTTATTTGGATTCTTTGAAATCGCTAGTTGGAATTTCTTGATTAACTATTGATTGTAATTCCATGTACATTATATGTGAGTTATTTAGATAGAATTTTCATGCCCGATCTTAAGGACTTTGTATGTGGGTTGCCTCTTAGAACTCTTATGTATTCTATATAGATTATTATACTCCAAGTATTTGATCTAGATATTCAACTAAGCGAACTTGATTTTACAACTAAATTGATTAGCCATTATTCTCCTTGAAAATCCATAGAAATCATTACTTGAATTGATTTGATCCAAGATCGTTTTTATAGTCATTTTTAATTTCATAAAATTTTTCATCACAAATTTCATTTTTAAAAGTCAAAATAATTTTTCTTGATTTTTCTTGTGTTACACCTACCAATTGAGAGAAGAAGAATTGTGAGTTCATTACGCCTATCCCTATGGGTACGACCAATACTACACCATTTTATAAATTTAAATTATTACAACCAATTACCTTACACTTGGGGTGTATTTGCTCTCTCTTCATTGAGAGAAGAACATAAGCACATGCCATAATCAAGCATTCCCTCAAATCTAAATTTATTTTAGATCAAATTAGGTTCACACACTAACTAAAGATAACAAGTCTAGTGCTTTTAACACAGCTTTCCTTGTAGAGATGACTTTAGTTCTCACCAATTAAGATTACGACCAATCTTTTGCTCTTGAGAGATGGAACCTAAAAAAATTTTAGGGTTGGTCACTCCTCATCAAAGCTGAGTTCCATTTCCCAAATGATAAAGACTCACCTATGCAAGGCACACCCTAAGAATTGAGCTCCTCAACAAAGTGAAATCCTTCCTCTTGTTACGTGCAAGGCACTAACTGTTCTTTCTTATCTAGAGCTAGGCTTCTTTCCTCAGTTATCTGCAAGGCACTATCCGTCTCTCCCCTTGGAGCAAGGATCCTTTTCCCTAGTTATGCACAAAGTGCTAACTATTCTTTCTCATTTAGAGTAAGGCGTTTTTCCCTAGTTATCTGCAAGGTGCTGACTATTCTTTTTACTATGGAGCAAGGCTCTGTTTCCAAGTTAAGCATGAGGTACCAACTGTCTATTCTCATCTGGAGTGAAGTTGCATTCCCAAATTATATACGATGCGCTAACTTTCATTTCATTCTTAGAGCTAGGCTCTCGCTGATGGAGATTTATACTAAAAGATATGCTTTATGTTTTTGGCATATCTATTTCATTTTAATGAGAATTTTTTTTTTTTTTTGAGTAATGAATGCCATTTATTATATTTGTGCTTATGTTTAGCATTCACAAAGAGTATTTAATCTAGTGTGTAAAGTACGGCTTACACACAGAAGACTAAATCATTGGTTTTTTGGAATATAAGTTTATTGTTCACAATTTTAGATGAAACTGGACACACCATTAGTAGAACTGTAGCACTCATTTTCAGTAAGTTTATCTTGAGTATGGGAAATGGTTTAGTTCCAACTATTTGTGTTAGTACATTTTGTATTTATTGAACTAGACCTAATTGATGTAATTATTTTATACTAACTTTGTAAAATAATTTATATCTCATGCTTATTATGAGTACTTATACTTTTAATTCAAATTCTATTTTCAGGCATGTGTATATGGTGATTGCTGCTTTGATTACACAAAAAGTGAGATTCTCAATATCAGCCAATAAACTCAATGGATTGGATAATGATATTGTATATATGATGAACATTAATAGTTGAAGATTGAGTCATTAGATTGATGATATTCTCTTGAGAAATCTTATAAGTTTTGACTATAATCTTGCAAGTGGATTTTGAATCCAATACGTAAAATAAGTTAAGTGGAAAGTTGTTGAGGAAAATAAGAAGTTGATTAAATTAAATTGTCAATAATTAAATTTAATTAGTGAATGCCTTCAATCTTAACCTGGGCAAATAATAAGTACAAAGTATCAAGGCTAGAAAATATAATTTCAAATATGGTTAAGAGTGCAATTCTAATTCTTTAGTGGAATGAATTATAATATATGTAATTAAATTTTCATCTAGATGGGATGGGATTAAATGATTTAATTTCGTAGGAAGCCTTTTCTGTATTTGGTTATTACTACCTGTTGTAACCCTATAAATACTCTCTCTATTGGCAACTAGGGTTATTTTTTCCTTTTTTTTAGTGAGAATTTGTTTTTCCACTTGGAGAAAAACTTAGAGACTACTAGAGATCCCACAATGTTGTGAGAGAAGAATAGTATTTTCATAATATACTAGAAGGTTGAAGGTTTAGATCAAGCAGTTAGATTTAAAATCTTCAGATTTTCAAAATGTTATTTTGTGAAGATCAAACCAGAGAGATCTCGAAGGTATGATCTTCTTCTCATTATTAAGATCAATTTTTTTATTATTATTATTGATATACACTATAACCATGTTCTAGGGATTTTTTGCATTCCCCAACACTTACACCTAAATCGAATATGAAGACAATTAACCCTAATATTGAACCAGAGCTTGCTCTTCCTTATCCCATCTTAGAAGCGAGGCTTCTTCGCAGTAATCCTTACATAGTATCAACCTCATCAATTGCCAATCAACTTAATCACTCAACCTCTCTTGGCTAGTGATGAAACCTGAGGATACCAGTTTGTCACTACTAAGTTTTGAAATCCAAACAAGTTTGTCACATGCCATCTACGGCATCACACTCTTGTGAATAATGAGGCTAACTATGCTAGAGGCTAATCAGTTTATCATCCACGACATTCTAATCATGCTTACATCTGCATATGCACATCATCATACCGCATCTATGCAAGGCGCAAATACTAACTTAGAGCTACATTGACCTGATCCCTTCACATCACATTGGCATATAGTTTGGACCACTTAGGTTTGAACTACATTAACTTGGTCCTTGTCACAGGATACGTAGGTAGCTCGAGTAGATAGCTTAAGTCTGATCACCGTAGTCTTCATAGACCATCTGTGCAAAACATCAACTTGGACTCAGAGCAAGCCTCTTACATTTGTATACCAGTTCACATCAAATCGACATATAGTTTGGACCACTTAGGTCTAAACTACATTGACCTGATCCCTAACACAGGGTATGTAAGCCTCAAGTAGATAGCTTGAGTCCGGACATCATAGTCTTCATAGACCATTTGTGTGAGGTACAACTTAGATATTGAGTAAGGCTCCTACATCACATCTAGCATAGTTCAAACTATAAGTTTGAACTATGTTGACCTGATTCCTTCATTGGGTACGTAGGTAGCTCGAGTAGATAACTTGAGTCCAGTCATCATGGTCTTAATAGACCATATTTCAATACACACTTCATTCTCAACACATAGACCATATATAAGGACTACATATGTCCATGTACCCAATTCAATACATCTTCCTAATTCAAATCTCATCCCTAGTCATAGATTTAGTCTTTAATATTCATTTAGAGCCAAACCAGCATATAGATTTCCCTATGGTACATTATTGCCACATAAGCAAACATTACACTACACTTGCACACACGTGCTAGGCTCGACTTCCTCACATTTTCATACATCATTTCATTTACAAGTTAAATTGATATGATTATTATAAACCAGATATTATATTATGAGATTATAACTGCAAAGAATAAAAATGACTTTGGATACTCCTAGGTATCTAAGCGTAACGGTTTCCATGTGCACCTGAACCCCCAAACCCATTATCTCTTATTAACAAATTAGTCGAGAGTCATTAAAAAGGAGTCTTTTATCATTTCTTTCAAGAATATAAATAAAAAACATTTTATACAAAAATTAAAACTCGGATTTCTCGACACACCTATTTTGAAAGTAATGGGTGACGACTCCTATTTTCTGTAATCAATGCTGTATTTCAAAATAAAAACATATTTTTATCATTGGGCGATCTCAGATGCACATATCACAATAAAGACTCGCACCCATCAGCCCAGTGCACAGATCTGGTCGTGACACTTGACATGGGAGTTATTCGTTTGATGTCTTGGGCATGTTTGCGTAGTTTGGTGGAATTCTGCTTTGCTCTGAGCTTTGACTTGACTTATCCCCTTTCCTAGGGACTTGAATAGTGTACTAATGAACATATATGTTAAGGAAGAAAATGATGAATAGTATACTAATTAAGGCTCTATACTTGATGATTTGTTAAATTGAGATTGATATTGTGTTGATATACTGTTGGAGACTGAAATTAAGTGTGAACATAAAAACAAATGGCTTTGAATCAAAAGAAGTAGATTTAAAAAACTTGGAGCCAAATCAGAGCAAGGTTGACTGCTGATGTAATTAGTCATTCGTGTGCTCCATTGTGTTATAGTCAAGGGCACGGCCAAATGATTGGCTTCCCGTGCACACGGACAAGGAGCCTCATGCACATGGATTGATAGGATGACTCTCGTGCGCACCCATTATTCTACTCCATGCGCATGATTGTGACCCTGTGCGCACCAACCATTTACCTCGTGCTCACGGCTATGAACCACCACTGTTTTCTTGAAAAATTCTCAAAATGAGAAAGAGTTTTCAAATGTTTTTGGTAGTGATTTCCTTAGAAGATTTTTTCCTAATTAGAAGTATCATAAAAATGAAAAGGGTACCTTATTTTTCTTAAGCAATTTCACATGTTGAGTTTAAAGCAAAACTACAATATGAAAGAATTATAATTTGGAATGTGACATATTTTGTGTGACATTATGATATAATGTATGTGGATTGAAAATGATGTCCTGATGCATTAACATAGAAGATAGTAGTATTAACTGTTATTGGAACTATAGCATGATATATATAAGGTTAGTTTATGATTTAAAACTATGTTATCTTGTAGGTGCTAAATATAAGAAATTATTATAAATTAGAAATGAACTTACTAATTTGTGAAGTAATGACAACATATTGGGCTTAGACAAGAAAATATAAAGGATAGAGTAAAAATAGATAGATGATGTTTATTATCTATATGTAAGGAGGTTAGTATCGGGTGAAATTTACCGATAAGACTTAGATTAAATATCTAAACTCTTTAGCATATGATAATTAAAATTGTAGGATTGGAATAATTTCAATGAATGAGGAAATGGTAAATTTTAACACCGTATGATTAATGTGAAACTTGATTTAAGACTATCGTTATTCTATATGTTGATAAAATTGTAAATCAGAGTAGGGTTATAGATTTGATATCATGGTTAAATATTTTGATTTGTTCAATTTATAAATGGATTGATAATGTATAGTGTTGGCAAGTGTTTGATGAACAAATAAACATGTTGACATAGTTACGTAAGAAGAGTAAGATATGTTATAACACTAACATAGTTATTCATTTTATTAACAGTACAAAATTGAATGTAGAAATATGAATTATCATATGATACATGGGTTATGTTTGGGTATGTGTGTGATTGATGTGTTTTATGTGATAGGTTGTGATAGAAAAATAAGATCTGAGTTCACATAATCCATGGATTAAAAGTCCCTAAACCTACGCAGGAATTGCTCATTGTACCAATAGGTTAGTAGCCTATATAATGACTCTCACTTGGTTGATTGTGACCATTGGACGTTGGGACATAAAAGGATAAAACTGACCTGGTTAATCGTAAACATTGGACGTTGCTCCATAAAGGACAAAGCTAACTTAGTTAATCATGACCATTGGATGTTGATCTATAAACAATGATGTTGACTTGGTTAATTGTGACCTTTTGAGTCAAAGTTCATAAATGATAACATTCCTATTAATTGTTTTCATTGGGTGTTAGCTCATAAAAGAAAAAGATTGTTTTCGAGATGTGTTCAATGATAATGGGACTCTTTGTGTGTGTGGTTATCTATTATCTTTGTTAAGTGACCAAGAAATAATAGTGTGTGTGTGTGTAGTTACCTATTATCCTAACTATGCGGTCAATGGAAAATAAAGTTGTGTGCATGGAAACATGTGTGCATGTGTATACAAGTGTGTGGCTATGTATAAGTATATTGAAAGATATGTTTAAAGTGAATACAATGATAACACCTTTAAAAAAAAAAGAATACAATGATAAAAGGATAAGCTTGGATAGGATAAGGAAAGGGATAATGAGGTAATAAATTATGTGGTAACATAATTTAAAACTTTGCTAAAATACAAATAAGTAATTGAGAATGGCTTGGTAATAAGAATAAAATTGATGAGACTGGGAATTGATAAATGATTATCTTGGTCTGGTTTGGTAATAATAAGTTATAGAATCCCCTACTAATCTGTAAGAATAAATGTGTGGATTATATAAGAGGTATTAAATTGAATAATATTGTTGAACGTGCTATCAAATAATGTGATGACTGGTTAAGTTTAAGATTGGTGAAATAAGGTTTAAAAGGTAAAATAGCTTATTAAGTTATCATAAATTGTTACCTATCTTATTAAGTATTAATTCAAACGTTGAATAAATAGTGAATAATGAATATTTACTTGATAATGAGATAACGATAATGATATTGATATCGCTGCATGATAATGTGTTGATTATTGTTAGTTATTATTAAATATTGCATGATAGTGGCATGCTAAGGCATGATATTGTATGCTAAACTTATTTGTAAGTGCAATGTATTGTTATATGGTATATTCATGCTAATAGCATGATAGGACATTTATTGCATGCTTGCTTATAAAGTGGGCACATGTGGTATAGTTCTCACTCCCTTACAATTATGATTGTAGGTTCTAAGATGGGCCTACAATAGAGGTTTTTGATTGAGGAACTTAGATTATCTTTATATTTCATCTTTTGACTAGCAGTATATGTAATATGATACCTCAGCTGTGAGGTTTATATTATTCTTTTATACTCTCAAAAGAGTGGCAAGTTGTATTTATTTAATTATTGTTATTTTGCTAGCATTGAATTGGGCCAGCTGAGCCCTTAGTTATATTTTAGAGTATTGTGGCTATGCCTTATTTTATATTATTCTTTCAATTTTAATATTCTATATTTTTTTCCAATTATAGTTTAGCTCTAATTGGGACAGAATTTTGTGATTGCGTATGATTTATTATTTATGATTCAGGTTACGAAATTCAGGACATGATAGTTTCGATTTGGTGTTAGGGTGCTTGAGTTTATCCTAGTTGGTTTCTAGCATTTCCAAACTTCTCCTGAGTTGTTTTCTTCTTCTCCCAAGCAATTTGAGGTAGAAAAATGTAATTTCTTGTTGCATTTAGTTTATATTAATGCTTACAAGTTTAATATTGATCAATTGGATGATATGTGTTCGGGTTTGAAGTTGATATAATACATATATGTTATATATGAGTTTTGAGGAAGACAAAATGATGAATAGTCAAATAAAATAATGCCATGTATTTAATATTTTAACAAAATGATTATATAGTTATGTTAATATACTATTGAGGATTGAAAACAAGCACAAATATAGATGGTATTGGTTTTGGATCCAAAGAAACAAGTATGGATTATGGAAGCTAAAAACAGACCATGACTATTTGCAAATATAAGATGGCTATCATGCGCATCATTGTTTCTCAGTCATGCATATGACCTATTCTTTGGGTCCCCATGCACATGAGAAATGAGCCACCGTACACACAACCTAGACTGGATGGCTCGTGTGTGTATATGACTATGTCTCACCTGCTCACACCCCTTCTTGTGAGCATAAAGCTTTACTTTATGTGTGTACAATCCTAACTTGATGCCCCCCATGCGCACCAACCTATGGATGACCACTCATGACTTGCAGAGGACTGCTTTGTGCGCATAAGATATTACCTCGGGTGCATATGAAAGAGAAGGCCCCCCTCTAGTTTTCTTAAAATGTTTTCAGAAAGGAAAGATGTTTTCAAAAAGGGAAGATGTTTCCAAAGGAATGGTACCTAGTTTTTCTAACATGATTTCAAAGAGATGCTTACAAATGTGGAAATTGAAAATGATTAAATGAATTGATGATATTTAGTAAAGATGTTATAAATATGTGGTTAATGTGATATGATAGCTTATGTGGCATTAATAATATTGACATTGTTAATGAGATAAGATATGTTCGACTATGATGTCTTGTAGAGAACTACGATGTTTTATTGTTATATGTATTGGAACTTTAGGTCTTACTAATATAATATGTTTTGGACTGCGATGTCTTGTTGAGTATGTTTTGGACTATAAGCTAATCTTATGTTGGGAGGTGTTATTGGAAGAGTGGGCGTACATACCCAGGGTTGAAAGTCCACAGACCAATGCAAGGTTAGTTTATTATTTTTAGTAGGCTAGTAATGCACGAAGCATATTGGATTATCGTGAGGGATGCAAACACCTATGATGGTGTATTGATCGTCCTACAGATATAGATGCCTACAATGGCATGAGTTTATTGTTTAGGCACTAACTGATGATACTTACGATGGTCTACTAGAGAATATTAGGCATCGTGGCCACAGGCCAATCTTATAAAGTACCTGTCCATATATGTTAGAGTGTGTGTTGGAGATGCGTATCAGGAAATGAGCGAAGCTGTAAAAGGCTATCACCAATAGTTGTCAAAGTGCTATAATAATTAGATAGTGATCGATTTGCTTGTCGGAACAAAAAGTGTTACTTATAGGCCACAAAATCTCTAAAATATTGCTATGTTGAGAAAAAGAATCATCTAAAAAGAGTCCCAAATTGTCTTAAAGGTGTCCAATAAGGCCATAGTATGAAAAAATGAAGGTTTAAGATTGTGTCATAACCAACTCATAACAATAGCGTCAGTAGCACACTATTGCGAGTAAGTGGGAGATATTGAATCTAGAGGGAGATCCTTAATGTAGTTATCCAACTATCGACCGATAACAAATATGTGAATGGAATGAGACCAAGTCAAATGGTTGGTTGCTCTATTTAATTTCTCACAAGCAATGGACTTGGGAAGACTATCAGCTAGATTAACAGATATTGTTGAAGCCGAGGCAAGACTCTTCAAAGGATCAATACCCATCTCCAATGTAAACCAAACAGACCAAATGAGTGCACTCAGTCAACAGAAAGAAAACACTAAACAATTAAAACCCACACCAATCAGCAAATGAGTGGCAATCCTAGATGAGGAGACAAAAAAATGATGAAGACCGATCAAGAGCACGAACAACACTAAGAGCAATAATCATCAAATAAAGTAGATTCAAACAACACCCATCAATCACACAAGCATGAAGACAACTTAAACAAAGACCAAATAACCATTCGTTTAGGCTACAGTCAAAACTGGGCAACCAATCGATGAGCTTTTATCAAATAGATATCACAATGATGGTAGTAGGAGAGTCTCCTTTATCAGGCAACCATCGCCAAAGGTTGCTGGAGGTGCGACTAGGGCTCACATGCTAGCAAGGGTGTCATAGACTCGGCACGTGAGATCTACGCATAAGGACTATCGTCGATGCGTGGGACTAGTGTGGAGCTTGTCGAAGACAAGGCTAGGTGAGCTGTGGTCGCCGATTGCTGAGGCTAGGTGGCCGAAGGTGACGTCAGTAGTGAGGAACACTTAGATGGACAATGTTGTTTTTGGCTTTTTGTTTCCTAGCTCTTTTTTTTTTTAATATATATATATATATATATACCCGCTCTGATATCATGTTGGAAATTAGAAAAAAAATAACTGAGAGGAATAATCATCTTCCTCTCTCATACTACTTACAAGAAAGGAAATTGGAATAAATCAATATATGCTAATAACCAAAAATAACTAAAATATAATCCATTAATTATCCCTCAATATTCTAACATACATAATACCTTTCATGTATCTCAGCTTAAATTATCCTCCCATGATCAGCCTTTCAATCCTTTACCATCTTTTTTTTTTTTTATAATTAAGAATATTTTGGATTAATAGGGATCCTTTACCATCTCTTGTCAACCGACTTCGCAATTTTGAACCTTAACCCATATTAGATAGAAGAATAGTAAAATGGGGCGACTCTGCTATAATTCCATTGCTCATTCACTGGAAGGATCATTCACCAACAGTGGCTACGTGGGAATTTACTTCTGAAATTAGGTATCGATTTCCTTGGTTCACCCTTGAGGACAAGGGTCTTAATGGGAGAGGCATTGATATGAGTTAAAGGAGCTAAAAACGATGTCGTTTGTGAGAGCGAAGGATTTTGTAGAATAACAAAGTTAAATCCAGGTGGCAAGCTGTTATGATTGTTAATTGGTTAATTCTGTTAGTTAGAAAAAAAAATTATTAATCTGAGCCACTTATTTATGATTAAGATCAATGGTTCCTGTGTGATATTGATTGTAGAGAACATTGGCTAGATAACTGATCTTCCATCTCTGTAACTTATTCTTGGAAATTTTGATAATTGAATAATATTGTTTCCCTTTGGATTCCTTCTCTACTTCTCCTTCTTGTTCGATACGTCGTATGATTAATAGTTTTTCTAACTAACTAATAGAATTAACCTATTAATCAATATAGCAGCTGGCTTTAATTACATCATTCTACATAATCCTTTTCCCTGACATGTGACAAACGACATCATTTTCAACTTGTCTAACATATATATATCACATGATACCCATCAAATCATAGGAATATAAATTAGTACACTTTATGAATTTTAGCATTTGAAAACTCAAATATCTTGAACTAGGGATTAAAGAGATCTAAACAACACGACTTGAACTATAATTAAAAATCGAGATAGATTTTCTTCCACCTCCACTTTAATTTTTCTTACATAATCTAGTCGACAGCCATGGCAGTCTTTTGAACTCTATTCACAGCCTTTCTTGCCTGAAATCAACAAGATAAAAAAGAAATATTTGTTTCAAAAGAGCAATTAGAAAAAGGAAAAGTATATAGCTTATGGCTTCGTTTGGCCAAAATAAGCTACCAACTACTATCTTTTTTACTTTTTCTAAAATGACTAAATTTATCCTATTATATTTTAAATTTCTTTTAAACCCTGAATTGTAGAATTGTCAAATAAATAAAAAGTTAAAAAACTAATTATCAAAAAGTTAACATTTTTTCGCCTCCTAAACACAAAAAAAGCCAGCTAGTAGCCAGACACAAAAAAGTAAACTTTTTTTTTCCCCCAAACTCAACCTATATGTGTTCAGATAATTTATATTAATTACCCTTGAAATTTGATGTTATAAACAAACTTCTAAATTCTGTTACAAATTCTCCCTTATGTTATTGTTCATAATGCTTCGACTGCTTGACCTATGGCTTGAACTATTTTTGGGGTATTAATCTGTGTTTCATATCATCATTATGGACTATGATAGTCATTTTGAACAATTTAGGTGGTATTTGGTTTGCTTTCCTATTTTCTATTTTTTGTTTTATATGTTTTATGTTTTAAAAATTCCAAAACAATAAACAGAAAATACTCTATTTTTCTTATTTTGAAATTTTCCTCGTTTTGAATTGAAAACATTCAAAACTATTTTTTATCATTTTTTAATTCATATGTATACTCTTTTTCTATTTTTTTAAACAAAATTTAAAAATACAAGTAATTAAATTCATTTTGAGCTGTTTTCTTGTTTTCAAAAATATAAAATGATAAATGAGCTCAAAATATAAAATAAAAGATAAAAACAGAAAATAAAAAATAGAAAAACAAACCAAATGACACCTTAAATAGCTGAGATCACTTTCTGATTTGTACATATATTCTGAGCCAAGCCAGTTTTAACTTAAGTTGGCCTAGCTCTCTGGATTGGTTTTTGCTCTTGGATGATTGATAATCAAAATTTAGATACATGTTCTTTTAATGTTTCTAAGTTATTTTAACCATCAAATCATTGATATAAGATTTCGAAGTACCGACGCACACCACAGGAGAATTTCTAACAAAATCTTAAAAAGGGGTATCCATTGTAGTTTAAAAATTCGTAAGACTTCTTTGGGTATTTTCATCAAATTTCAAAGATAATAGATATAAATTACTTTACATATTTATGTTTATAGGAGTAGGACAAGAATAATCAACAAGATAATAATTGATTTATGTAGCCTTGCAGTAACAGATCAAGGCAATTGGATTAATCTGCATCCTACTAAAGCATTGTTTTTATTTTTTATTTTGTTCTGTGTGGGAGATAAAAGGAAAATTATCGGTATGCGCTTGAGGCACTCAAAATGAATCTACTAACCTCAATATCCCAATCAGTGCAGAGGTTTATTGTAACAAGTGCTATAACTTGTACTGAAAGTCCGCAAATGATTCCCATCCAGAGACCCTGCTTTTTTCAAATTTAAAGAACATCAGTGATTCAGTATGTGTAGCTGGCTGCGGCTGGTAGTGTGTGTGTGTAAGAGAGAGAGAGACCTACCATGCCTCCAATTTGAAAGACAAAAGCGAGGAGCACAGCAGAGGGAATGGCCACAATATAGTAAGCACCAAGGTTAATGAATGCACACAGATTTTGCCAGCCACATCCTCTAGCAGCCCCTAAAAAGTAAAACGCTATTTATCTACAGAGACAAATATACATTCGCAGTAGAGAAATTCATGATTTTTGCTAACAAGAAACGACACACTGAAAAAAGGACCGTAAATAAAGATAGGCATGAAAAAATATTTATAATAGGATCCCTAATTAAATCAATGAACATAATATTCGCAGTTTATTAGTTCAATTAAAATCATTCAATATTACTTGAGAATTTACTTAGGACGCAAACATAAGGTTGTCGCACCGACACCGCCATCACCAATAATAATAATATGGTTACTTATAAAATTTATTATATTATATATTATGCCTTAGTTTAGAAAAAAAAAAGTTACTTTTTTGTATTTAAAAAAGAAAAAAATTTAATTTTTAGCTACTAATTTTTTATCTCTTTGTTAATTTGACATATTTACTTTTTATGGTTACAAGGAACCAAAAAATCAGAGGTGGAGCTACGTAGAGGTAAGGGGGGCAAGTGACCCCTCAATTTTTAAGGTAAAATTACTAAAATGACATCCTTATTATTTTAATTTTATTTAAAAATTAAATTAATTAAAAATTAAGATATTTTGATTTTATTAAAAATTTAAAATTAACTCAAAATTTTTTAACATATAAAAAATTTAAAAGAATCAAACTTGGTATTTTTTGTGAAATAAAGTGTATTCTTTTAATACATTATTGCATATTTTTGTTTATACTATCAGTAAATTTAGCATATAACACAATAAATTTTATAAATAATAAAATTTAATAATAATTATATTTTTTGTAATGAGGGATATTTTTAATAAATTTCGAGTGTTTGAATCATTAGCCGTGAGAAATATATTCACTAGTTAATACTCAAGAATAATTTATTTTCTTTCTAAAAATAACATCGTTTTTTTCCTACTCTTAATCGAAAAATAAATCGATTGTTATTTTTTCTTGGGTGCTTGGTGCTCCCCCGGTGCCCAGTGGCCTCCTCAGCAAAAATTCTGACTCCGCCCCTACTAAAAATGAAATAAAATAATTTTAGTTATTTCAAAAAAGAGTAAAAATTTAATTACCTAAAAGCTGACTTTTGGCTACTCTTCTCAAATGAAACTTATATTTACTGATATAATCAAAACAAACATTCAATACTGCAGTGGTTGCATACCCTGTTACTTTATTAGCTCAAACACTATTAGGCCTTAGTTCTATCCTTGTGGCTTTGTTTATTTCTCATATCTGAAAATTATTAGTTATTTTGTAATATGTTTAAAATAGTAGGAATTTTTTTATCTTTTCACTTCAAAATTAATAAAGCATTTGACCATTCGCCTCTTCCTAGCTCAGACAATATTCACTAGTGTAAAAATAAACTAGCAGGAAGAATCTTTTATATATAATAGGCTCGTTTGGCAATGGCATGCACTAATTTTTAGCAATTGTTTTGGTAATTTTTAATATTTTTTTAACCAAAAATTAGTGTGCTAAACCGACTATATAAATGCGAAATTTTATGAGAAGGTGTTAAGCTCAAAAATAATTATTTAAGAAAGATATATATATATATATAGAACCTGATAGCACACATTGGAATCCATCCAAAAAGTCAGATAGCGCAAGCAATGGCATCATCTTGGCAACATATCTGACCACTTCTTCGTCATTGCTATACATCTTCCCCCACACATGTCTAACCAAAATAGTACTTGCTCCCACCATCACACCCTCTGAAATGGCCACCACGACCACAACGCACACAGCCATACGGGCTCTCTGTGGGCACCCCGCGCCCAATTCGTTTGAAACTCTTGTACTATATAAACAAATAAATATAATAGTCAATCGATCACGATGAGAACATTTTAATTAATGGTAATTGGTTGATTACCTTATTGCACCTCCAAGGCCAACAGAGATCATATAAACCATCCAGCATGTGTTAAGGCTGTGAAATTAAGAAAACAAAGTTATATCAGTATAACTTTTTTGGATGGATTTCATTTTGATCCCTGAGTTTTATTCGAGAGTCTGATCTTTTAATTAGTTGTAAATCAATTACCACTTTAACACTGAAAGTTAGACAATTAATAGTGATGTATAGGCAAAATAATCAATAAAAATCTCAAGTCTTACAGTGATAAAAAAAAAAAAAATCATGCCCCCAACTATTTTTTTTTTTTTTTCCATACTTGTAATGTAGAAGTAGTTGAACTAATTTTATTTATTTGTTTACTTTCTCGATGAACAAGGAACCCTTACCCCGCATATACATATTCCTTCCATAGGGGTTGAGTATCACAAGAAGCTTGGAAGACTTGGATTAAAGTACCTTATTGATAACACAGAAGTCTCTAGTTGTGGATTTGGCAAAAGACCAGAGAGCAGAACCACCATCTCAAATGACCAGTATTCCAGGCTGCACCTCAAATAATTGGTCAAAATTGAAGGTCATACTACCAAACAAATAAGACCACCACAGTGGTTACTAAATGTTAATGATAAAATGCAAATTAACCAGTTATTACAAAACTATTTATATTGTAGCCGAATAGGATTGGCTATATTAGGAATGTAGGCTCTATTTGTTCATGTAAATTATTCTATGAAATATTTTCTTCAGTAAAACATATATATATTTATATTTTTGAACAGTGATTGAGTAAAACATACATATTACCTTACAAAATTTCTTTTTACTTGCGATCAAATAGGCCCAACAGACATTTGTATATATAATGTACAAAAAGAAAAATCTCAACTTACCAAATCATGATTGCAGAAGGAAAAGCAAGCTTCAAAAAGCTGGGAATATCCTGAAGTGCTTCTCTGGAAAAGCCAGTCCAAGTTTTTAGGCAAGCTGGTGAGAACTTGACATACATTGCCAAGAGGAGCACGTTAACCCAATTGGAGATGGAATTTGCTAAGGCAGCTCCTTTGGCTCCAAGTTCAATTTTGAACACAAAAATCCAACAAATGAGAATGTGGAACAAAGCCGTGATCCCAGAGCTTATAGCCATGGGAATAACAATGTTCTGGGTTTGTAAGAATCTGTTGAGACACTGAAGCAATGCATTGGCAAAAAGTCCTGGAATCATCCAGCGATTAAATATTCCTGCTTCAATGGATATTTGATGATCCTGACCAAAAGCAATCAGAATGGTGCTGGTGAAGAACAAAACCAATGCAAGTGGAATGCTTAAAGTTACAAGCGTTAGCATTGCTCGCTGCGTGTGAACACCCAGCATTTGGTACTGCTTCGCTCCATAGGCTTGCCCGCATAGCGTTTCCAGTGCACTTCCCATTCCTAACTGCATATAAATATATAAAAAATTATAGTAAAAAGTTCTGATTGCATGACACCATCATTAATTAAAAACCAAAATATCAACCTTCTTTAAAAGCCAAACTTCTATGTTTAAATTACAGGTCAAACATTTGTTCCAATTGACATCATATCCTCGGTTAAAACAATATTTAAAATTAAAAAATTATACTTAATTGTATATATCACATTTTTTAAATACTAATATATATCTGCGCAGGAAAAACATTTCGTACTGGTTTAAATTGTGTCTTTCCATCCTCCTTTCAGTTTCACTCTAGAAGAAAGGATCAAGTCAAAACAAAAGGGCCGGTGTTGGTTGCCGGCCAACTTGGCTCCGACGCACAATTCAGTCACTCATAAGAAATGAATAATAACTTGAGAGAAAGTAAGTGTGTAGAGAGTAAAAGCATTACTGTATTTTTCATTCCCCTTCCTATTTATGGTGGTGCTAACCCATCTCATGCGTTTAGGGCTTGCCTCACCAGTGATGTCATCCCTGTGATACTCGTGGTATTTACGGGTTTGTTATCTCTAAAATCACATAAACCATCTTTAGGTTACGTTAGGGTGATAAAGAACTCTGAAAAATGTTAAAAATATTGAAAGATATTAAAAGTTATTCACTTTTTATCTCACTGTACAATTACTAATTTACAACTTATTTAATTTTATCTTATTTTATCTTACTTTTGTTTGAAATTTATTTCAAACGCACCCTTAATAAGTGATTTTTATACAAGGTGTGGCACTTCGGTATATCAAGGTATGTCACTTCAGAATACTTGAGGTGTTGCAATTTTGGAATACCCAAGTTGTGCACTCCGTAGCCAGGCTTCTGTATATAAATCCCCAACCAAATTAAAATTTCTTGAACTTGTATACTTGGCTTTTCGCTCCTGTGGCATTTGGTAAAATTGTATTTTATCCTTCCAAATTGGCCTCCCATTGCTTTTTGTCAATGGTTCCTTCCATTATGGCTATCATAAGCAGAGTAGGTTTTCTTAGACAACCTTATTCTTGTGTATACTACCACAGCAAGGATTGTAGAAAGCGTCTATTGTGATTGGAATGGTAACGGTTGGAAGACTAGACTGTGTATACTACCGTAACCTTCCTTTTAGCCTTTTGTGTGTAATTGAAATTTTCGTCTCTGTGTCCCAAGGTTTTTTTCCCCTTAATTGATAAGGATTTTTCTCGTAAAAATCTTTATATTCAATCTATTTTATTTTTTTGTACTTTGAGATTGTATTTGATTGCTTGATAATGCATAACTAACAAGAGAGCACAAATTTCACTTTGTTTAATAATATTGTTGTTTGTTATTAGGACATGATTAGTTGCTTTTATTGATTGGTTGATATGACTTAACCTTGGTTTGGTTTTTTTTTATTTCAATTAATTTATATGTTCTCATTTTGTCCATCTCAAACTACGAGGTTAGGGCATGATACTTTAGGATTTGATGGTGTGCAAAGAAGACCACCTTCAATTGATGCAACATCATCAACCCATAATTACATTGTATGAGGATGTCATATCTACCATGATGTAGTCATATCTACCATGATGTATTCTACAAAGCTGGTAATTGGTCCAGGCTAAACTAGAAAGTCGATCCTTCCTAACAGCCAAATAGGGGCAGAGTTGAACCTAACAATGGGACATTCTTATGGCTTAAAATCTTTTGGGTATAGCCCTATCTTTTTTAATAAGTTGAAGTATAACACTTTGGCTAAACTTCCTATACCCACTAGGATTCTTCTTAATTCATAATCAGAGATCCCTAAGGTGATTACCAAGGCATCACAATGGAGAGATTGAATTCCTAAGCATTTTGCTCAATGAAAGTTATTGCATCTACATTCTATTTTGTCCTTCTCATTTTTAGTGTACAACTCATTTTTGCCTTATCTTTTTTAATTAATTATAAAATTAATTCGGATTAGGGTTTATGATTTCGATATGCTCCTTACCATATTCAAATATCTCTAATAAGAAGTTGAAAGCAATTGAAACCTCAATTCAAGTGCAGAAATTTTGAGATTACACAAGAACATTTAGAGCATTGTATTCAAGACAACTACGTTGCCAAAATAGACCCAAGGTTAAGTGTTATTTTTGCTTAATTGTAAAAAAATAACTTCCACTGACACACTAAAGGGATGATAGGGATTGGAACACCCATTTTAAGTTAAGACGTTGTGGGAATTTTCAAAATCATACAGGGTTTCTATAGGAACATGGAAAAAGACTTGGATTAATAATTTTACCCTCCTGACGTCCATTCTAGTTTATAGGATTAAAATAGCTTCTTTTAACAAAATTAAAGCCACATGTGTTTTAGACACCTTCAGGACTCCTATTTCACTTTAGAATTACTTGAATTTCACTGACACATCGAGGGCACATTTATAGCAATAACCATCTAGTTAGAATATTCCAATACAATCTCGAGGCCTACCTCGAAATGCATGCACAAAATTGTTTATGCCATCATAATTACTAACAAAAAAATCCCCTCTTGATTTTTTTTACTAACTTTTGGAGACATGTTCAAAATGGCTTAAATTATCATTTTTAGACACAAGGAATTCAATGGAGGTGTGCATTTCAGCCCATTTCTCAATGGAAATTTTTAAACGTTGATAACTAGATCATGAAAGTCAAAGTTTGAAGTAATTTTAACCAGACCAACCCCAGAAACTTTAATTCAACTTGACATGCCCAATGTATACTTTACATCTTTGAAACCTACCTGATACTTCAATTCATGGACTAAACAAACCCAAATTAGCTAGAGACCAACCAAAGAAAGGTTGAAGGCTAATTTTTTTTTTTTTTTTTTCATATCACCCATTATTTTATGTGGCAAGGCATATTACAAGCTTTGTCACACCCTTTTGTTGGGCATATCAATTCGCCACCATCTTTTGTGCAAAAAACATTACCACCTTTATCTTTGCAACTTTTTTGCAAATATACACTATGCAGGAGTCTTTACAAAGTTACCTATACAAGAAATTGTGCACATGGACACATGCAATAATTCACACAAATTGTGTATGTGCAAGAAATTTTACAACATGTATATTTGCGGTAGATATTGCCAAAATTATTTTGTAGGATTTTGCTAGGCACAAAAATAAAAATCCCTATAAATAGAAGCTTATCCAAGACATTTCCACTGCCACCCGTCACAATCAAGCATTTAAGACAATCAATAAGCTTTCCAATCATTTTGCTTTACAACTGCTGCATCAGCATAATTCTCTATCTTATTTTTTACATAATCTCTAATCTCCTTTATTTGCATAATTAAAATAGGAGTTACCAAATATATGAATAGAACCTTTATCAATAAAAGGCACCTGAGTCATAAGTCACTCGAGTCTTGATTATATATGGGCTAGTTCATATGGGTGATGGTAATCGGTATGACCTAAGACAACATAAGAACAGATCTAGCATAACATCACAATAGGACACATTATGCAAGATCATGTCTTAATAAGCTCTTCCATGGCATACCTTGCCATATATAATGCTAAGAGCACACTATCCATGTAATGACACACCCACTTGGGTTGATATAGAGATAGAATTCAGAAGCTTTCCAAACCCAGAGTATTCACCTAAATGAATAGCCTTTTGAAGAATAGGAGTATATCAGAATTAACCAAGCCTTTGAATTTTGAGTATTGTCTCCCATAGATATATCAATCATACATCTTACTATTGAAATAAGAATGAATACTAAAATTTGAACTGTCATTTCGTCCAACATATCCATGACATAAATCACCATTTAGACATATTATCTACACATAACTTGCCTCACCAAGTTAATACAGTGCAAAGCACTAACACACAAATAAAGTAAGGCTTCTTCCAGGCATAAGTACCCAAGTGCCAACCTATGCAGATGTAAGTGCCTAAGTGCCAATCCACGCAACATAAGTGCTCAAGTGCCATCCCATACCCTTAGAGATGTAAGTGCCTAAATGTTACTCTCAAATCCTTGACTATGGAAGTGCCTAAGTTCCAATCCATATCATAAGATGACATAAGAACCTAAGTGCCAGTCAGTCCATCCAAAACAAGAGCAAAACTCCCCGTAAATGCAAGTGCCTAAGTGCCAATTAGTTTATCAACCAGAGCTAGGCTCTCTTCCTTTAACCTTATCACTGACTTAAGTGTGACATTTGACACTCACATGGAGACTATAACTTATCCCTATAGAGTCATTACTAGCATTTCTACATTCACTTGCATACTTAGTAGCCCACTTGGGTCGATGATGACTATTGAAGCCACCAAGTCACCATCCACGATAGCTTAACACTCTCTCTCTATATATATTAATTTATAGATCTAGCATAAATCACTTGTATTCATACAGTTCGAACCGTTAGGCTTGAAATATATTTATTTATATTATAAGGACCAATTAGGTCAAACTATTTATTTATTTTTACTAACTTAAGCATGACATTTGACACTCACACAAGGGCTAAAATTAATCCCCAGGGAATGATTAACAACACTTATACATTCACTTGCATACTTAAATAGCCCACTAGGGCCAATGATAAGTACTAAGGTTGCCAATTCACTATCTACGATAGCTTGACACTATATATGTATATAAACTAATCTATATCTATAGTATAAATCACTTGCACCATGCAGTTCAAACCACTAGATTCAAATTACATCGACTTGATATCTTCACAAGATACGTAGGCACTGGAGTATGTTGCTAGAGTCCATTTGCTAGGCATTATTTTATTTTTTCATTCTATTATAAGGACAATTACGTTTACCCATCTATTTCTTTTTTTACTGACTTAAGTGTGACATTTGACACTCACACAGAGAATATAACTAACCTTTAAAGAGTCATTACTAGCACTTGTACATTCACTTTCATACTTAAATAGCCCACTAGGGTTGACGATGACTACTGGGCCACCAAGTCACCATCTATAGTAGCTTGACGTTGTACATATATGAGCTGATCTATATATATCTCTAGCATAAATCATTTGCATTCATATGGTTCGGACCATTAGATTTGAATTGCATCAACTTGATCCCTCTACAAGGTACATAGGCACTCGAGTACATTGCTAGAGTCTAGTCACTAGGCTCTCTAAGCCACTATTTCATTTTTTCATTCTATTATAAGGACCAATTAGGTCCAACCATCTAACTCACCTCTTTCAAAACGTATTTTTTTACGTAACACCCACTGGAATTGACCTCTTATAGAGTATTTCTGGATGAACATTTATGGCTAATTTAGCTTTTAGATTACAATTAATTTTAATTAGCATATAGAACTCCTTAAGAAGCATTAATGCAGTCCAGGCAAACATTTATGACACTCACACTCAATCTCCATCTGACATGATTCTCTAAGAGATTATGTAGGCATCTTTACAAGGCTTAATTGTCGTATATTACACACATCATATGCATTTATTTATTTTTGGTGTTGTATTTTAATGATAATTATAAATCAAAAATTATGTTGTGAGATTGTGCTAAGATTGAAAAATGACTTTAGATATCTCTAGGTATCTAGGTGCGACAATTCCTGTGCGCAACTTAACCTCCGCACATATTATCTGTAGTTATATACATCTATTTGGAGTCAATAAAAAGAGTCATTTATCATAATTTCAATATAAAATAAAAATGCTTTTAAATTAAGACTAAAATTTAAGTTTCTTGACATATACTTTTTTAAAGTGTCAAGTGGAAACTCTGAGTCATTCTAAATATTGCCTAATCAAACACTTATTTCCCAAAATCATTTTAAAGAAAAATGGACAACAAAGAGTCCTTGTCGCACTCTAATGATGATCTGATTCATGTGCACTCCTTTTTAATCGTGCATGAACCCCATTGTGTCATTCATTGATTAACCATATACTCCCACTACCTCTTTCACATGAGCAAACTTTTGGTGTGCTTTTCTTTGATTGATGACTATTCTCTTCCTGTTTTTCTCCATGTGGATATATAACATTTATTAACCATATCCTTACTTCTTCTTTCCTTCAACCTTCAAGTTCTCTCCTAGGTTACTGCTCTATATTTGGTCTTCCACAAACTATCATAATTGTCTATCTTAGATGAATTCCTTTAAGTGCATCTTCAAAACTCGATATTATTTTGTCTTTTAGGCACAGCCTTTAGTTCTTGTTCTTTTTTGATGGGTCGGCCATCATTTTCCTCAACTATTTAAAGTATAGTTCGTTCTTTATTTGAGCTAAGATCCTATAAATAGGTTCCTTAAATATCATATTGATGACCTCATACACATTTACTCTGGTTTTTTTTCCTTTTACTCTCTTATTTCTTCTCCATTTTAGAACATTTGTTTAGGGATAAAGGCTCTTGGATAGCTTATTTGAGTTCTTCTTCCACTTTAGCCTATTTCTTGATTAACTCTTACATGTTTTCTAAAGGCTTCTTCTCAATGACTGATAGAGTTTGTTGACCCATAAGAGACCATATTTTAATTAATGTCACCATGAGTTATTCGATGTATTCTTCCAACTCATTATAAGCTTCAATATACCTCTGTAAATAATCCTTTAGCTATTTTTTTCTTTCCTTTTCGTCAGTATAAGGGAATCACTATCTTTGGCTACTCGGGGTTGGTGATAAAGTGTGTAACAGACTCCCCAGTAAATTATTCCCAACTCTCAATGAATCTAGATGGGAACTTAGAGAACCAATGAATGTAATCTTCCCAATGCTCAATTGAAACATCTTGAAAATAAATGTACCATTAGTATCTTAGAATGTCATAGTTTGAGTGTAATGGTGATAATGACCTAAGGGGTCTACTCAGCCATCGTACAACATAAACTTGGGTGGAGTTAATTTTTCGATGATTCAAGATCACAAATCATTTTGATGAATGGTGACGATGTAACTCTGTTTAGTGTTTTCCTTACTAGGATGTGGATGGTTGGGCCTCTAGTGGCTAGTACCTTTTTGTTTGGGTACAAGCCATTATATGCTCCTTCTATTATAATAACATATCTAGATTTCTTCGTACTATTACTGGATTTACTCGCTTTTTCCTCCCAATCATAGGAGGATTCTCCTTAGCAGGATCTCTTGCGATAGTGGTTATAGATTTGTTGGTGATCTACTCATTTTGCTTCGTCAAAAAGGTGTACACATGCACCTTCACCTACTTCAACGATTAGTATGAGGCTTTACTCATGGTGTCTATAAGTAGATGATCTCCTCCTTTAGGTGCTCTATCAAGATGGAGGTTCTTGCCTTAAGTGTGAGTGTATATTTTGTTTTGCTCCTTTTATCTTTTCTTTTTGCCACTATTCATTTATCTTGCACCCCAATCCCTTACTCTGTGCACTCGACTAAGAATTCCATAAAATTTTCTTTAAGGCTATGTGTGGTAGTAGGAATGGAGTAGAATGAAATGGAATTAAAGGTGAGAATGAAATAAGTTTGGAATGTAATGGAATGCTCATTCCATTCCTTTTGTTTAGTTGCCAATATGAAAACAATGAGAATGGAATAGACATTCAAATTTTCATAATTTGATTACATATTTTAAATATAATGAAATAAAATAAGAACTACTAACATTAAATTTTTAAAAAACTATAAAAATAAAATTTATTTTCGAAGAGCAAATTTAAGTAAAAAAGGGCTTAGGGGTGAAACGGTCATTCTATAATTCAAGTTCGAATTGGGTCAAAATTTTCTTAGCTATTGAGAAACATGTCAATAAATATTTTTTAGTCTTTTAAGATGTCCAAAATATAAATTTGGCCCAAAAATGAGCCCAATGATAAAATAGTCACTATATAGTCTGAATTCAGATTGGACTGAAATTTATTTAATTATTAAGAAATATGTAAAAAAAAAATTATTAGCCTTTTGGGCAACTTGGAATGCAAATTTGGACAAAAATGACCCAGGGGTAAAATCATCATTTTACAATTTGAGTTCACATTGAGATGAAATTTTACTAGTTATTAAGAAACACATCGATAAATATTTTTCAATCTTTTGGGAAGCCCGAAATGCAAACTTGGGTGATAAACAAACCCAAGGGTAAAATTGTCATTTTACAATCCGAGTTTGAATTGGATTAAAATTTTCTTAGTTATTAAGTAATATGAAAGAATATTTATACTAGCCTTTCGGAAGCCCAAAATATGAATTCAAAAAAAAAATAGATCTAGGGAAAATAGCAATTTTATATCCCAGGTTCATATCTAGTTCGAAAAAAAGGTCAATGAGTAAAATAGTCATTTTACAACCTAAGGGAGTAATTAAGAAAAATTTTTTATTGCAACATAGTTGCATGTCTTTTTATTTCTTTTTTTTTTTTTTGGTTTTTGGATCAAATTTTGATTACAACGGGATGAATATTCCATCACTTAAATTATTAAGTGCCTTTTCCAACTTCATGTGGGAATGGTTGTTCCCATGAAATAGCATTCTCACTTAATTTTTTTGATATCAAATATGAGAATAGGCTAAAGTGGGAATTGGTTCTGTTCCATTCCCACGTACTAAACATAGCCTAAATGTTTTGGAAAAAGAAGGGCTTTTTCTAATGCTATTGAGGGTTACTTTCTAAAATAAATTTAAAAAAAAATACCTTCAAATTGAACGTCATGATAAAATAAGTGAAGTGAATTGAGAAAAGTTATGAACCATATGTGGTATGTAATACTTGAGGTGAGGAAATTGTGGCAACCATTATAGTAATAATAATGATTTTAAATAATATGTTTTCAAGAGATGAACGATAAAATGATTTGAAATGGGATACAATCTGTGTATGGCATATGATATAAGATGTGATAAAATTAGATAACATATGTGGAATAGAGATGACATATCCTAATGTGCAAAATGGGAGATAATAATGATAGCTTAGACCTTTGCAATCTTGCATGTTGTATGTATATTAACTTGCTTATTTCTTTTGTGCATGCATAATCATTAAGGAAGGTGAATTTTGTTCTATATGTGGTATGTAAAATGAGATGTAATGTTATGCGGTGGTTTGTGTGGATAAAAAATAATTATAATGCTCATTAGTAAATAGCAATGTTAGCTAAGTATTTTAACTAGTTTGCTTATTTCTTTGGTTATAGGAGTATGATAAATTCTATGCATAAAATCTTGTGAGTATTTAAAGTATTTAACTTGGTAGATTGTGATGATCAAAGACAAAATTAGTCCATTATATAGGTAAGGATACAATTGTTGCATAGATGGGAAAAATGAACTGTACGGAACAATAGAACAAGACAATGTTAATCATAAATGGGAGAAGTTATGTTCATAAGCTTATAAGAAGATTAATAACTTGTTGACATGGTAAGTGTTTAACAAACAGATGAATGTGTTGACATAGTTGTGTAAGAGAAATAATAAATGTTATGATATGAATATGGTTATTCATTTTATTGATAATATAGAATTGAACAGAGAAATATGAATTTGTCATAAGGTATGCAGGGTCATGTTTGTATATATTATGTGTGGGTGATGTGTTGTGGTACGTGTGTGATGGCCTATAATGGAAAATACGATCTAGGTATGTGATACAGTTGGGTTGAAATTCCCAAAATTTATGAAGGATTTGGTTATCATACTAGTAGGTTAGTAGCATACATAACAATGATTTGACTTGGTTAAACGTGACCACTAGATGTTGGTTTATAAATGACGAAGCTGACTTGGTTAATTGTGGCCATTGGATGTTGATCCATGAACAAACATGTTGATTTAGTTAATTGTGATCATTGGATGTTGATCCATAAATGACAATGTTGACTTAGCTAATCGCAACCTTTTAGCAAAGGCTCATAAATGATGATTTTTCGGTTGATCGTTTTCGTCTAGTATTGGCTCGTAAAAACGAGAAAGGTTTTTAGAGATGTGTCCTGTGATTATGAGACAATTTTTTTATGCGAAGTGATCTATCATCCTAGTTATGTGACCAATAGATAACAGAGTTGTGTGCATATAGTGATCTATTATCCCAGTTGTTTAACCAAGGGATAATAGAGTTATGTTTATAGTGACATGTTATCCTAACAGTGTGATCAAGGAGTAATAGAGTTGTGTACATGAGAACGTATGTTTAGACATAAGTGAGTGAGAGCGTGTGTGTATTGGGTAAGGTGCTTAAAATGAGTAAATTGGTAATAGATAGGCACATATACAAATAGAAAGGTTAATAGATTATGTGATAACACAAACTGGAACTTGGTTACGGATACAGATGTGGAAACTCAGTTGATAAGTCATTAATAATAGTGGGGTAGTAAGGAATATATTGATAAGCTTAAGAACTAATAAATAGTTATGTTAGTCTAATTCAATTAACTATAGTGAGTTAAAGATCTCTAGTTAACTTGTCAGAAATAACTTGTGGGAAATTCCAAGTTAAATAAAGTTATTATTATAAACTTGGACAAGCTATCGAATAATATAAGAACTAATTAAGAGTATTTTGATGAAATATTATAAAAAAGATAAACAGCTTGTGGAGCCTTCACTTTAAAGCATATGAGTATTAGTTTTCTATCTTATTAGATTTCTTATATAATGATATTAAGGTTGTTGAGATGTTTGTGGCTTATTGTTATTTGGTTTGTTCACGTTAGTAGCATAATAGAATATGTATTGCATGTTTGCTTATAAAGTAGGCACATATGATATAGTGCTCACTCCCCTATAGTTATATTGCAAGTTCAGAGACACTGTAGCCTGATGGACCAATTCGGTAGAAAGATATAAAAGCTTGAAAGTTATTTATAGTTTCACAAATAAATTATATCTTTTATATTAGACATTTGTTCACTGTGGACGGTAATTGTTGTTTTAAAAGTTTATACAGAGGAGTGGTTGTATTTAATTACCCTTATTATGTATTAGGGGAATATAGGGTAATTTGAGTCTTTTAAGGGTTGTTGGAGGGTGTTAGTATCAAGGTGTTAGTATCAACTCACACTAAAACCTTACTTTGTAATGTTACTTATTAAACACTTGTGTTATCTTAAATTTATTATAGCCTATGTTATGTTAGGTTTTGATTTGGATAGGGCTATGGGAATATAACACCCGTATTTTATTTTTTCTATTTATTTGAGATTTTGAGCTACTTAAATATTTGGACCTAAAGATTGGTCAAGTTTATTGTGTTTATTTTATTTTTTATGGGCTAAGGCTAGCCTGGAGTGGGTATTGGGCTTGGGGCACAACCCTTTTTTCTTTTTCTTTATTTTTTTTTTCTTTCCTCTCGTATTTCCTTCTTATATTTCTTTTATTTCGTTCACAGTTGCAAACGTGAAGAAGAAAGAAAGAGAAAGAAATAGAGATAGGAGAGAGAAAAAAAGAGAAAGTGAGGGCCGAAGCTTAAAGATAGACGGATCTAGATATTTTCAACACCATGATCGTCATTGCAGCATTAATTTTTGGTAAATTTTCCTAAGGTGAAAAATATAGCTTTTTGAAATTCAAAAGCAAAACTCGGATCTCTTCATTTTTCTTATTCTTTCTTCATATCTGAGTACTGCCTTCCAAACAGCATATAGATGGTGTCAGGACAACTCAGGATGCTGTGTTGCTATTCGAACAGCTTAGGATGGCGTCCGGACGGGCCCTGTAGATTTTTCCTAAAAAGTTAATTTTTAAGTTTTAAAAACTTGATTATGCCTAAACCCATTGTTTATTGATTTTTAAAGATCAATTGAACCCCAATCATCATCAAGCCTAATGGGAATGCATATTTATATTGGGATGTTATTCATTTTTATGATTAAGCATATAGTGTGCATAGGTTTAGGTTAATGCATCATCCAGTTTGGTATTATGATTGTTAATTGGCCGATGTATATATTGATATTATTAGTGTGCCAAGGCATGTGTCATGTATATGGACAAGATCCCTGATTTTAAGAAAAAATTGAAATTTGAGGTTTTAAAAATACTAGATGATCCCCAATCGATATATATGACTAGATATTAGTCATTGGAGTTAGGACATTAATCTTAAGATATTACTATTATGAGAGTTTATCTGGACTGCAGCCAAACCCTGCTTAAGATAAGCAGATGCTTGACTAAGGATGTAACTAGATTACTGGGCAGAAGAGCCAGAGGGTGTAACTTGGTTCCCCTGAGTCTTACACCAGTAGGTGTGGAACTCAATTCCCCACTCGTGATATATATTGAGATATACGTTCACCATAAGCATAACCAACATGGTTGGTTGCCCTATGTGCTTTGCTAAGTGTCACTTGTCCTAGGATAAGGTTAGGGGTAGATAGATATTAAAGAATGTATTAGCCGTTACATCACATAGGCATTGTTATATTATATTTTGTTGAGATTATTGTGAGTTATATTATATGTTTGATTATATTTTGTTGCCTGACTAGGTGTTATTGGCTGATGGTGGTTTTTCACAATTGATATATAAGTAGATGGTATAGTTCTTGGTGGCTAGTAAGCCCAGAAGCAAGGTTTATAGGGTGGACTGATAGCAACTCCTGTGTTAGCAACAGTGGTAGCACCTGCACTGGAAGATATTCCAATTATGAGAATTATCAATCAGTTTAACAAGCATGATTCGCTTCGTTTCAACAGGGAAGGAGATCCAATTGAGGCTAAAAGATGGTTAGAAGAGATTACTAGGATCATGGAGATTTTGGGTATAGAAGGCGACAAAGTTAAGATTAAAGTTACAGCACCTCAAATTTAGGGAAATGTTGTTCATTGGTGGAGATCCTACAGAGACACATTTAACATTCACACATTGACTTGGATAGCTTTTAAGGAAGCTTTCTAGAAAAGTTATTTCCTACAGTTGTGGGAGAGATGAAAACTCATAAGTTGATTTTTTTTGGAGCAAAGAAGCTTATTTATGTAAGATTATGAGAGGAAATTTGTAGAGTTAGCAAGGTTTTCACCATAGGTTGTACCAGATGAGGTGACTAGAGCAAGGAAGTTTTAGTAGGAATTGAGTCCCTACATTAGAAGGCAGATCATTAGATTGAGATATCAAACTTGTTCTAGTGTGGTGACAGTAGCTTTTGCAGTCGAGAGGGATGTCACTGAATTTAGGTCCAGGGCTCCTGGAGTCTAACGACAAATTAAGAAATAGGGTTCAAGACAGGAGTATGGTTCTAGTTCCAAATGATTGGCATGAAAGTTTATGATTATTTTATTATTAAAATAGGCCAATTACTTATTTATACTTGTCTATTGGTTTGATTTTATATTAAGTGGACGTTTGAAGTGACAAATAAAGTGAGATAATTTGTAAATTCATAATTCGTTTAGTGAGATAAAAAATGAATAACTTTTAAATGTTTTGAAAAAATTTCAGAATTTTTTAGCCTTTTTCATTTCACCAAACGCACCCTAAATATCTCATATTCTTATATTTGTGGTGTTTGCACATTTACATGATGTAAATTCAGCATTTAAGGCCATAAAAAACACCAAAAATACAATTAAGGAAGACTAAGGCAAGTCATACCAAAATAAAGTATAAGGATAAATAAAAAGAGCCAAAATGATCTAAAGGAGCCAAGATTGTTCAGACCTAAGGTTGGATGGTTGTTTGTCCAAACACACGTGTGACCAATAAAAGGCTTACCAGATGAAAAATGCCAAAAAAGTAGCTAAGCGTCAGAAAATTTTGTGGACACATGTCCAGAAGGTAGATTGTGCAGACCCACATTCAAAGGGTAGCCTGATTTCTAAACAGTTGCAGTTTACTGAATCTTAATTATTGCCCACCCTATTAGTATATAGTTATATGTATAATTAGGGGTTAGGAGTTTTTATAGGTTTTATTAGCTTTTTATTAGTGTAAGTTGTTTTAGCTTTTTATTGCTATTTTAGTAGTTTCAATTGTTGTAATAAGGAAGGGGTTTTTAGTTTCAGACAATAAAAGGAGAGAACCTCTAAAGGTTCCTCCAATTCCACTAGGCTAACAATCTCTCCCTTTCCAAAGGAGTTCTCTCTCTCAATTTCCTTTTCAAATAGGTAGTTTAGTTTTTATTTTTTATTTTTCCATATAATTTTTAGAATGTTAATAGAAGAGTTTTTTTTTTTTTTTTTCGTTTTCTCTTTTAAGCTTTGTTCAATTCAAGCTTTATTCTAATTCCATTATGGTGAGTTTTTCTTTTAACATTTAGTTAGTCTTTTTATCCTTTTTTCGATTCATGAAATGTTATAGTTAAGTCTTGATTTTCAACTTTCCCACTTATGTGCTTGAGTTCAATATATTTTTATAAGAAAATTAAATGGATAATTTTCCTCTTTAATTTTATAATTTTGGAATCGTAAGTTCATAGTTATGTTCTACTTTCGTATGTTCGGTTTTTAAGCCTCGTATATGGAATATCCAATCCAATGGCATGACTTATCAAACTGAACATTAAATAAATAAAAACTAAAGAGAAATTTTCTATTTTTCATATTTTAACCCGAAAATCTTCTGACCAATTTGCTCCGAGTTATTTATTGGTTGAGTTATAAAATTAGGAAAGTTAGAATCGGTCTAAATTATAACATGAATTGAATTAGGATAAGGTCATATTTTAATTTATTAAATTTTAATTTCCAATTAACTGTGAATTGCAAAAACCTTCTTAAAAAGAATTAAAAAAAAAACAAAACAAAAATATTTTCTTTTAAAATTCTTTATGGTGTGAATTTGATTTTAAATTGACTTTTTTTAACTCATTAACAAAGCCCTATGTTCCTTGATGACCCGAACTTAACCAGATTAACTTCCTATAACAGATCCTTGCATGGGTGATCAAGCATTAGACAACAAAAAGACAAAGAAAGAGCTGGTAGTTTTAGGAGGAATATTAGCAACAGCAGCAGTAGCCCTACCAAAAAGGAAGTATTTTTGGTTCAGGTTTGTCGGTAGCAGTTTCAGTCCCCACAGTGGGAAGTTATCAAGATTAGTTTGGGCAAAGGTTGTCCTAGAAGTGTGACTAGTTAGGGTATGTGCAATCTAATTGTCCGTTTGGTGAGATGTCTTAAGGAAGCATAGAGTCGAATGCTCAACAGATGGGGTCTTTTTAGACACATCAGTTTCCAGTAAGACCTGCACTACTAATGTAACAGCAACCCATGCAACATATTCAACAGTTTTAATAGTCGTGTGGTGGTTGTGGTAGTGGCCAGATAAGTAAAAGTAGAGTGGATGGTAGCTCCGAAGGTTAGAGGACTCAGGGGCACATGTATGCACTTCTACAGTAAGAGGAACCCTTGATATTTATGTGATACACAGTATATTTCTTTTATTTAATAGTTGGGTGCACGTTTTACTTGATATGGGCACATCACATTCTTTCATTTCGCATGCATATGTGAAAACTTTGGGTTTAGTTCCTGAGAGGCTTGAAGAGCATATGTTTGTGGATTCATCGATGGGTCGTAGTTCATTAGTAAATTACATTTGTACAGACGATGTTTTACAGTTAGGTGACATTTAGCTGTGGATTGGCTTGAGAGTTTTAAAGATGAATGAGTTTGATATAATTGTAGGAATAGATTGTCTGTCTACTTATCGGGACATGATAGATTATTATCGTAAGTTAGTGATGGCTATTTTAACTAATGGCACCACGATTAGAATTTGGGGAGAGATAAGAGCAGTTTTGCCTTCTTCATTACTTGACACAGAGTGTATTGGAAAGTATTTTGGTTTGTTGGCCAGTTTGAGGTTAAATGAAAAGGAGTCCACAATATTTTCTTCCTAGAGTTGTTTACGAGTAGGAAAATGTATTCCCCGAGGAGTTATAGGAATTATCCCTTCAAAGAGAGATTGATTTTTGCTTAGATCTTATGCTAAGGGTTTCTCATATTTTAGTAGCATCGGGTGAGCTAAAAGAGTTAAAAGTTCAGTTTAATGATTTGTATGCTTGAGGCTTTATCTAACATAATATATCACTATGGGGAGTATTAGTAGTTTTTGTGAAAAAAAAATGACGAGACTTTGAGGTTTTGTGTTGATTACTAGTTGTTAAATTCGGTAACTACCAATGATAAGTATCTATTGCAGAGGATAGATGATTTGGTTGCTTAATTGCGAGGTTTAATATGTTGTTCTAACATTGTTCTTTGATTGGGTTATTACTAGTTGTGGATTCAGGATGTGGATATTCCTTGGATTGAATTTTATATTAGGTATAGTCATTTTGAGTATGTGGTTACACTATTCTGGTTAACGAATGCTCTGATAGTATTTTATGGATTTGATGAATAGGATTTTAAGACCCTCCCTAGATTAGTTTGTGATGGTATTCATTGATGATATTTTGATTTATTCTCGCGATGAGTATGAGCATGAGAAACATTTGAGGGCAGTTTTATAGACACTTTAGGACCATAAATTGTGTGCTAAAGCAAGAAAGTGTGAATTTTGGTTGTTTGAAGTGAAATTTTTAGGCCATGTGGTTTCTGGTCAGGGCATTGTAGTGGATCCTTCAAAGGTTTCAAATATGTTAGATTGGCCGTAACTAATGTTTATATTTGAGATTCAAAGTTTCTTAGGATTGACTGGTTATTATCGCCACTTAATTCAGGATTTTTCTCAGTTGGTAGGTTCGTTCACTCAGTTGACTCAAAAGGAAGTTAAATTTGAATTGGTTGATGCTTGTAAGAACACTTTCAATAAATTAAAGTGTAGTTTTACTGAGGCTCTGGTATTGATAATATTTGAACATAGAGTATGTTATTCAATGTATTATAACGCTTCACATGAAGCTTTGAGATATGTTTTGATGCAAAATAATCAAGTGGTGGCATATGGGTTAAGGCAGTTGAAGCCGTGTAAGAAGAATTTCCCTACGAATGACTTGGAGTTGGCAATGGTGGTTTTTGCTTTAAAGTCTTGGCAGCATTATTTGTATGGTGAAAGGTTTAATGTGTATTTAGATTATAAGAATTTGAAGTATTTGTATACCTCACGTAATTTTAATATGAGACAGAGGAGGTAAATAGAATAGTTAAAAGATTATGATTTTGATCTTTAGTATCATCCAGAAAAGGCTAATGTAGTGGTCAATGCTTTAAGTAGGAAGTCCCAAAGTTTGGCAGTTGTGATGGTTCATTCCCTATGGCATTTTTAGGAAGATGTTAGTGATTTTGAATTTTGGTGGGACGACAAGCATGATGATAGTGTGACATATTCTAGTATGAACTGTTTGTGAGTAGTATTGATATTGTTGATACGAGTTGTCGGGGCTTAGCAAAATGATCATTCTTGTCAGAACCTGAGGTATTATTTGCCTTCTGGGTAGGAAATTGAAGGTTGAAGTTTATTCGTAGAAGGTTATTTGAAGTTTAAAGTTGAGATTTTTGGGACTAATATGGATGAACTTCAAGAAGAGGTAATCTAAGGGTTTCATCACTTGAGATTTGCAGTACATCTTGGTAGAATGAAAATGTATAAAGATTTCAAATGTCAGTACTGGTGGAGTGGCTAAAGAGTGATGTAGCAGAGTTTGTGTCTTGCTACCTAACCTGTCCGTAAGTGAACGCCAAACACCAAAGGCTAGCTAGTTTTGTTACAGCCATTACCAGTAGCGTAATGGAAGGGGGCCATGTGACTATGGGCTTTGTAATGGGTTTATCGTGGACTCATAGGAGGCATAATGCTATTTGGGCAATTGTGGACCAGTTGACTAAATCAACTCATTTTCTACTAGTGTGAAATAAAGATTTGATGGAGAAATGATGTCAGCTTTATATTTATGAGATTATTCGGTTAATGGTACACCTTTATTGATTGTTTTAAATCAAGACCAAATGTTCACAATGCAGTTTTGGTAAAGTTTGTAAGAGGCACTAGAGACTCAATTATGTTTTAGCATAGCATTTCATTCGCAGACAAACGGGTAGTTGGAGCGAACTATTCAGATTCTAAAGGATATGCTCAGGTCTGACTCTGGGAGGAAATTGGGAGTGCCATTTACTACTGATTAAATTTGTGTACAATAACAATTATTAGGCAAGTATTGGCATAATTCTATATGAGGCTTTATATGGACAAGCTTGCAGATCTCCTTTATATTAGGTTGAAGTTGGACAACCTATAACAATTGGTCCTAACTTGGTGACACAGGCATCAGAGATGATTCAAGTAATTCAATAGAGACTTTTGACAACTTAAAGTAGACAGAAGAGTTATACTAATACAAAGAAATGACTGTTGGAATTTTAGGTTAGTGATTTTTTATCTTTAAAGGTTTCAGCGAGACATGATATTATTCGATTTAGAATATGTGGAAAGCTTTAACCAAGGTATATTGGAATCGAGTGATTGGTGAGGTGGCATATAGGTTGGCACTTTTTCCATAGTTAGCGCATGTTCATAATATGTTTCACATATCAATTCTCTGAAAGTATATACTGAACCCATCTCATATAATAATTGGAAATAATTAGATATTGAGTAGGATGAGACTTTTAAGAATCTGGCAATTTAGATAGAGGATCAGTGTGAGCAAGTTTTGCATGGCAAGACCACTTTGTCGGTTCACGTGTTGTGACGACACCATGAAGTTGAAGAATCCACTTGGAAGCATGAGTTGGTGATACAGTTGAAGTACCAATCCTTATTTTTGGATTGAGGTATGTTATGTAAATTTCTTGGACGAAAATTTTATAAAGGAGGAAGAACTTAACATCCAATATTTTATTTTGGCTATTTATTTTAGATTTTGGACCAATCAAATATTAAGACATAAGGATTGATCCAATTTGTTTGGTTTATTTTATTTTCTTAGGTTGGGTTTCGCTTGGAGTTGGGCTTAGGGCCCAACCCCTTTTTCTTTTTCTTTTTCTTTTCTCCCTTATTTTTTTCTTTTCTTTGGCTTATAGTTGTAGATGATAAGAAAGAGAAAAAGAGAGAGGAGAGAAAGAATAGAGAGAAATTAATGGTTGAAGGTCAGAGATAGACGGATTTAGATATTTTTGGCGTCATGATCATCGTAGTGGCATTGGTTTTTGGTGATTTAGCCTGAGATGTGAGATATAACTTTTTTAACTTCAGAAGCTAAACTTGGATCTGTTCATTTTTCTTTTTTTTTTTCTTTAGATTTGACATGGGTGGGACTTATATATATGTTCTATATGTTATTAGCATGATTTTGATATATTGTATACTTAGGTTATGTATTGAAGGATTTGTGTTGATGTATATAGGTGTATATATATATGCATAATTATGTTGAAATCTTCCATTTTTTTGACTTATTGTTGAATCTAATTTTGTAAAAATATATTATTGAGATGTTTAGATGTTTATATATGATTGATTGTTAAACTTATGGCTTGGAAGGGCAATTTGAGATGCTTTTTAGCTTCAGATTTCATTGAAAATGAAGCTAAAATTTAGGTTCTAGGCATTGCCATCAGAATGACATTCCGATGGCATCGGGACAGGAGACTCGCCCGTTTGCATTGAGATGGCTCAAGATGCTATGTTGCCATCCTGACGGTGTCTGGATGGGACCCGTAAATTTTTTCTTAAAAAGCTGATTTTTGAGTTTTGAAATTCTAGTTTGTGCCCCAACCCATTGTTTATTAATTCTTAAAGATTAAATGAAACCCAAATTATCATCAAGCCTAATGGAAATGCATATTTATCTTGAGATATTATTCATTTACCAAATTAAGCATATGATGTGCATAAGGTTGGGGTTACATCATCATCTATTTTGGTATTATGATTGTTGATTAGCCCAGTGCGCCATATTAATATTGTTGATATGCTGGGGTATGGGTTATGTATATTGACAGGATCCCTGATTTTGAGAATATTAAAAATATGAGATTTTGAAAATACTGGATGATTCTCAATCAATATATATAACTAGAGATTTGTTATTAGAGTTGGAACGTTAATTTTGAGATATTATCATTATGAGATTTTCTCCAGACTGCAGCCAGACCTTACTTAAGATAAGCAGATATTTGACTAGAGGTATAACTCGATTCTCTAGTAGAAAGGCTACGTAGTGTAACTCTGTTCCCTAAGTCTTACATTGCATGTAACTCAATTATTCAATTGTGATATACATTGAGCTATACGTTTGTCATAAGCATAAACAAGTGCGGTTAGTGGCCTTATATGCTTTGCTAAGTGTCACTCATCCTCAGATATGGTCAGAGTTATGTGAAAATTAGAGAATGCATTGGCCATTACATCACATATGTATTGTTATATTATATTTTATTAAGATTATTGTGAGTTGTATTATATGTTTGATTATTCTTCACTTGTTCACACTTGTGCAGTCCTACCAATTGGGCAGTAGTGCTTACCCTATCCTTATTATAGGTAACCCTATAAGGCTGGAGAGTAGCCACCTCGAACTTAGCTGAGATTGATGGACATGACTTAACATTTTATTTTATTGTTGGATGACTATAATTTTATTTGTGCGACTTGGAGTGTGGGTCACAAACTTTATTATATTTAGAGATTATATTATGATGATGTTATTACGATTGTGTAAGCCTTGGATTGTATTACTGAGGTGTGACTTTAGACTTTACTTTGATGATGTCATTTATATTATCTTATTATTGGAATAAAGGATGATATTAGATGCTTTGTTTGTTATTATTTATTATGACTTAACCTTGGAATAGCTTTTTATTTATTTTATTTAGTTCTCGTATTTCTATACCATCCATCTCAAATTACAAAGTTAGGGGTGTGACAGTGATTGAATATGTTTCATTTTTTACAGCTCATGTTACGAAATCGAGGACGTGATAGAGAGTAATAGGAAATCTTTCAATTCTCATAGGCTGTGCAAATTGCACTAGAAGAAAACTCTATACTAGTTTAAATTTTTCCTTTTTCTTCCTTTTTTAGATCAACTTGTAAGAACAAATCAAGGTCAAAGCAAAAAGATGGCTATAGTTAACATCCAATGAGGCTCAGATGCTCAAGTTCGTAAATGAGAATAAATGAATAGTAACTTGAGAAAATGTACGCGCATAGAGAGTAAAAGTATATATACATGTATTATGCATTCATCTTCCTTGTTATAGTGGTGCGACATTGTTCATACGTTTATGGCTTACCTCACCAGTGATGTCATCCATGTAATATCTAACATGATTTATAGGTTGATTAACCTTATCATCACAAGGATCACATTTAAGAAATGGTCCTTATCTGAGGTGTGGCACTTTGGTGTAACCGAGGTGCTAGATATAATTCTGGAATATCTGAGGTATGGATATAGGTATACACTCCAACACCAGAGATATGGTACCCTTGTTCGTCCCGGTATATTAGTTCCCAACCCGAACTTTTTAAGATTGTACAAGTGATCCCTTGCCCTTATGCCACGTGGTCAAGTTGTATTTTACCCACCGATCTATACTTAACTATTAAAATCAAAAGAATGATATGTGGCTTCTTCCACATGTTATTTTTTTCTTATTGCTAGAAATGTAACATAGGGGTAAACTCCCAAGCTAAGAGCTTCAAAGTTGTTCACCAACCCAGCACGACTCCATTTTATTCCAACAAAAATCAGCCAAACACATACAATTTAATTCAAAAATTGCAATCAACCAATGGATTAATTACAACGAACATTCTTATAAATATTTTATAAACTTTTATTTTTTTCCTTTTATTTTAAATTATAACCATTAATAAATCACCTTATTTTTTTAAGTTGCTAACAAAATGTTCCGTACATTACTGTGGGATTTTGTAAAGTTACAAAATTTACTTAACAAACACATAAAAATGAAAAATATTAATATTTTACTGAATAAATAAAAAATTATATTTTGTAACTTTTAGTGTAAAATTATAAAAGAAATTCAACAAACTTTATTTGCCAAAAATCAAATCCTATACCTATCACTAATAATAAAAGTGTATGTATCATGCTTGTTTTCTTAAGGGTAGTGATTATACTATGAAAAGTACAATCATAAATATTAATTTGTGGTTTGTTGGGTAGATTTATATCCTAAAAAGATGAGAAAGTGTTTTTAAATACATTCATGAGGATTTTTTGTGAATTGTAGGTGTTTGGGACTAAAATGGCTAAAGTTGGACCAAAATGGAAGAAATCAAGAAAGTGGTTCGAACACATGTTCAAACCACCTGTTATTCAAACTAATGTTCTAACCACAGAAGGCACAACAAAGGAACTAGTAGTAAAATTGGCTAAGTGTAGAGCAAAGGTTCGAACCATAGTTTGTTCGAACCAAGGTTAGATCAACAGAAGCTAGTGCAGACCAACAAGTGCAGAAATTGACTAAGGCAAAGTTGTTCGAACCTTGGTTCGATCAACAGAAGGGTGACAAGCATCGGAAGCCTAAAATTTTCTAAGTATGGAATTTTGGTTCGAACCTTGGTTCGAACCAACTCTTGTTCAAACACTAGTTCGATTAACAGAAGCTGTGCAAGGTCCAACTAGAGAAAAATTGACTAAGTCCTAGAACTTAGTTCGAACCCTTGTTCGAACCATTAGTCTATTCGAACACTTGTTTGAACCAACCTGCAATACAAGGATTCTGCAATTCAACTTTTGCGAAAGGGGCATTTATGTACTTTCTTATGTTATATTCCACTTATACGAGTGAGGTCATTTGTAATTAGGGATACACACATTCCTTTCAGTTGAAGATTTCCTTTCATAAAGAGAGAATTTTAGAGAGAGAAAGTGTATCCATCTTCAATTCATTGAATCTTTGTAGTAGAATTTCTAGTTTATGAATGGAATCAATTCATTTTCTACTATTTTTTCCTTCCATTATGTGTGAGTAGACTTCTCTCTTGGATTCAAGGCAAGTCTCGTAGTTGATTTGCAAAAATACCAAGGTAATGGGCTTAATGTTGAAATCTCATGTGTTAATAGATCAATCTATGTTTGATTTGAATTTGTTATTGATTTTGGGTTGAGATTTCAATTGAACTCTGAATTTGTATGGTTTATGATTTTGCCTATGAATTTCTACTTAGAATTATTATGCATCTTTCTTGAATTTGTATGGTGATTGCTAATTTTAGAATTTGTAAGTAAAATCTATAGATTATGTATATAAGGTGTTTGATTTGAATTCTCAATTAGATTTTGTTTTTAAATTCCCATTCAAATCAGATTTGGATTGTTCCAAAGTGGTTGAATATAAGAAATATCTTATGATCTACCCTTTTTAGGTGTGGATTGAGTAATTGATTTCTTGGAATTTATTGTTAATCACTACGAGCTTGTCTTGGATCTAAGGTTTTCTTTAAATTGTTTTCTAAAAACTTTTTTTTATCCAAACAACCATTGCTAAAACAAAAATTCAAACTCTATCATTCATTGTGGGGCTAAAATTTGCCTAAGACTTCTTCTGAGAATTGTTTGTTCATTGATTTTTGTTAAGGCTCTCTGTGGACACGATCTGGTTCTCACCGGTTATTGTGCTTCAATAGACACCCTGCACTTGGGGTTGAGCCAATATTGATACATTGGAATCGAGTAATACAATTGTTACCCACATATTATGGCATGGATTTGGAAAACCCATACACATACATGAAAGAGTTTGAAGATGTGTGTGCCACTTGCATGGATCAAAATGTTAGCAAAGACATCGTAAGGTTGCAGTTGTTTCCATTTTCTTTAAAGGATAAGGCCAAAATATGGCTCAATTCTTTAAGACCTCTCTCTATTGGCACATAGAGAGAAATGCAAGCGGAGTTTTTGAAAAAGTATTTCCTAGCTCACAGAACATTAATGATGTAAAAACAAATCATGAATTTTTCATGTCAATCGGGTAAGTCATTTTTTCATGCATGGGAGAGGTTTAAGGATTTATGCAATGCATGTCCTCATCATGGATTTCCAATTTGGCGATTGTGTAGTTTTTTCTATGATGCATTACCATCTGAACATAAACAGTTAGTGGGTACAATAAGTAATGGCCAGTTTCTTGATAAGTCGGTTGAAGAAGCCTATGAGTTTTTGGAGGAGTTGGCTGAAAATACCAAATCTTGGGAGGTAACATCACCGTCACACCTAGAGTCTAGAGGAGTCCAAGCACAATCTAGCGGGAAATTAAGATTAAGTGAAAATGACGATTTGAGTGCTAGGATTGCTGCTCTTACTAGGAAGGTGGAGTTACTTGAGACGAATAAGGTGAATATGGTAAGTGAGAGGCAAGTAAGATGTGTCATTTGTGAGGTTCCTGGCCATAGTATTGACAATTGCCCCACGGTTCTAGCTTTCAAGGAAGTTTTGTATGGGCAAACTTCAAACACAAACACCTCACACACTTTCCCTAAGCAATACCCCAACCAAACTTAAGCTCAATCAGGACACCCTCCCCTTCCTAACCAGTACCATCCTGGGTTAAGAAATCATCCCAATTGTTCATGGAGGAATGATTCATCTAGTGCACCTTATTCCCCACATTTCAATTCAAACCATTCTCAAGGTAATCATAAGGTCCATCGTCTAGTTCTTTCCAACCTCAATATAAGAAGTCATCATTAGAAGACACCCTTCGGCAGTTTATGCAAGGTCAAATTGGCATTAACAATCAAACTGCTAAGAATCAAGAGCAAACCAATAGGGCCATTGAGGATATTAGGAACCAATGGACCAAGACCAAGCTCATCCAAAGTCAGAGTCAAGCTGAAAATGGTAGATTACCTTCACAGACCATCCAAAACCCTCAGGGCCAAGTTCATATGGGTGAGACTTTAGGTGAGAAATTGACCCATGAGCATGCACAAGCAATCACTACACTGAGGAGTGGGAAGATAATTGAAAAGTCAGATGATCTGAGGTTGTTGAGGGTTAATGATAAAGAAGGAATGGTATATGGTGAAAACGGGGAGAGTAATAAGAAATGTGAGAATAGGATAGAAAAGAAAAGAAGTAATGATGATGAGAGAAAGAGAAATAATGATGATGTGGAAGAAGTTTTGAGAAATGAGAGAATGAGAAGAAGAAAAAGAACAAGGTTGAGGAGAATAAGGATGAGAATAAAGAGAGAGAACAAGTTGTAGGTTTCCAACCTCGACCACCTTTTCCAAGACAATTGAGTAAGACAAAGAAAGAGTTGTTGAATTCTGAAATTTTTGAGGTTTTCAAGCAAGTAAGGATCAACCTACCCTTATTAGATGCCATCAAGCAAGTTTCATCTTACTCCAAATTTTTGAAGGACCTTTACACTGTTAAGAGGAGGGTGAGTGTCAAGGACAAAGTCTTCATGGTAGAATAAGTTAGTACCATTCTTCAATATAAGACCCCGCCAAAGTATAATGACCCAGGGTGCCCTACCATAGCATGTGTCATAGGTGAGCACAAGGTGAAACAAGCCCTACTAGATTTAGGAGCTAATGTCAACCTTCTCCCTTACACAATGTATCAGCAGTTGAGTTTGGGGGAACTTAAGTTGACTAAAGTGACTTTGCAATTGGCTGATAGGTCGGTTAAGATTCCTAGGGGCATTTTGGAGGATGTGCTCATTCAGGTTGATAAGTTTTGCTATCCTGTAGACTTTATTGTTTTAGACACTCAGCCTACCCCTCAAGGTTCCATTCCACTTGCTCCTATCATTTTAGGAAGACCTTTTCTAGCAACCACTAATGCGGTCATCAATTGTAGGAATGGTCTTATGAAAATCTCCTTTGGGAATTTGATAGCTGAAATGAACATTTTTAGAGTCACTAAGCAGCCCATGGAAAAAGGGGAGGATATAAGAGAGGTGGATTTGATTCAGACAGTTACAGAGGAATATGTCGAGAGGGAGTTTGTTGGTGATCCTTTGGAGAAGGCATTGACATTAGGAGATAGAAAAGATTATAAGGATGAGGTTAATGATGATGATGTCTTAGAG
Source organism: Vitellaria paradoxa (assembly GCA_019916065.1). Lineage (NCBI taxonomy): Eukaryota > Viridiplantae > Streptophyta > Magnoliopsida > Ericales > Sapotaceae > Vitellaria > Vitellaria paradoxa. Next base: position 30,327,133 of record CM034237.1, on the reverse strand, counting down.
GTGTTAAATTGGTTAGATAGTGCACCTATCACGTCTATAAAGCAGTCTGACCAATCTATAGAGAATCTTGCCCCAACTATGAACAACCCTGAATCCTTCATTGTTAAGCCACCCAAGCCTGATAGGAAACCTCTTCCTAGTGAGCTTAAATATGCATTTTTAGAGAAGACGAGTCATACCCAGTGGTTATATCATCCTAGCTTACTAAGGACCAAGAAGAGAAGCTAATAGATATGTTAAAAGGACACAAGAAGGCTCTAGGTTGGACAATTATAGATCTTCATAGGATTAGCCCACTCATTTGCACACACTCTATCTATCTAGAGGAGGGGGCTAAACCAGTGAGACAACCTCAAAGGAGGTTGAATCCTAACATGAAGGAGGTAGTTAAAGGAGAAGTCCTTAAGCTCCTAGATACTAGGATCATATATCCCATTCCTGATTCTTAATGGGTGAATCCTACCCAAGTTGTCCCAAAGAAGTCTAGAGTTACGGTTGTTAAGAATGAAAGCAATGAACTTGTGCCTACTAGGATTTAGATAGGGTGGCATATGTGCATTGATTATAGGAAGTTGAATTCCGTGACTACGAAAGATCATTTTCCCTTGCCTTTCATTGATCAAGTCCTAGAGAGGGTCACGGGACAACCATTTTACTGCTTTCTCGATGGGCATTCTGGTTATAATCAAATCGAGATAGCCCTTGAGGATCAAGAAAAGACAACATTCACATTCCCCTTTGGTACATTTGCTTACCAGCGCATGCCTTTTGGTTTGTGTAATGCACTGGCCACATTTCAAAGGTGCATGATGAGTATTTTTAGTGATTTTGTGGAAAAGTTTCTTAAGGTGTTCATGGAAGATTTCAGTGTGTATGGGAGTGATTTTGAGGCATGTATGAGGAATCTAGAAAAGGTGTTAGCAAGATGTGAAAAGAAAAATCTAGTGTTAAATTGGGAGAAATGTCATTTTATGGTGACGCAAGGTATTGTCCTAGGCCATGTTATTTCCTCTAGGGGTATTGAAGTAGATAAGGCTAAGGCAGAAATCATTCAGAAGCTTCTGACCCCTAGATGTGTGAAAGATGTGAGATCATTTCTTGGCCATGCGGTGTTCTATAGGAGGTTCATTGCATCTTTTAGTGCTGTAGCCCGACCATTGTGTAACCTTCTAGCACATGATGCACCTTTTGACTGGACCCCTGAGTGTCAGGCTGCATTTGAAAAGTTAAAGGGGTTACTCACCTTAGCTCCTATCATTCAAACACCTGACTGGACATTGCCTTTCAAATTAATGTGTGATGCCAGTGACTGTGCCATAGGTGCAGTCTTGGGCCAAAGGAAAGATAAAAGACCTTATGTACTATATTATGCCAGTAAGTCCCTTAGTGACTCCCAAAAGAATTACACCACAACAGAGAAGGAGTTATTGGTAGTGGTATATGCACTAGATAAGTTTAGGTCTTATTTAATTGGCTCACATGTCATAGTCTACACAGATCATGCTACCCTTAAATACCTTCTCACCAAACAAGACTCCAAACCTAGATTGATTAGATAAATATTATTACTTCAGGAGTTTGATTTAGAGATTAGGGATAAATAGGGGGTAGAAAATGTGGTAGTAGATCATCTTTCTAGACTTTCTCAACAGGACTTGATATCTTATGACCCTCCCATTAATGAGACCTTTCCAGATGAGGAGCTGCTTCTTGTGTCTGCCATTGAGTCTTCCTAGGTTATTTAGTATGCAGACATAGCAAACTATTTAGCTTCAGGCCTAATACCCTCCCCTTGGACTTTATTGGATAGGAAGAAATTCCTTAGTAATGTGAAATTCTTTTTCTAAGATGAGCCTTATCTTTTCAAGTGTTGTCCAGACCAAGTCATTAGGAGGTGTATTCCTGATAATGAGTTTCAAAGTGTGATTAGATTTTGTCATACCTTGGCATGTGGTGGTCACTTTTCAGCTAAAAAGACTGTGGCCAAGATCTTACAATGTGGATTGTACTGGCCTACCATGTTTAAAGATGTTCATGCTTTTTGCCTTGCGTGTGATAGATGTTAGAGGCTTGGAGGCCTAACTAGGAGAAATATGATGCCTTTACATCCTATTTATATCTTGGATATCTTTGATTGTTGGGGAATGGACTTTATAGGGCCATTTTTGAATTCCTTTGGATATGAATACATTTTGGTGGCCGTGGATTATGTGTCTAAATGGGTAAAGGCCATTTCCACTAGAACAAATGACCATCGGTAGTGATCAAGTTTTTAAAGGAAAATGTGTTTTCTCGATTTGGCATGCCAAGGGCGATAATTAGTGACAGAAGGACACATTTTGCAATAGACCCGTAGGATTGTTGATGAGAAAATATGGGGTAGTTCATAAGGTGGGAACAGCCTATCATCCCCAAACTAGTGGTCAAGCTGAATTAGCCAATAGGGAGATAAAAATGATAATTAAGAAAAGTGTGAACCCAACTAGGAAGGATTGGTCTTTGAGATTAAGAAATGCACTATGGGCATACAGAACAACATATAAGACCATTTTGGGTATGTCTCCCTGTAGGTTGGTTTATGGGAAAGCTTGTCATTTACCTGTAGAGATGGAGCACAAGGCATACTGGGCCATAAGACAGTTTAATGAGAACATAGATGAGTCAGGCATTCAAAGGAAATTGCAATTGAATGAATTAGAGAAAATTAGGCATGATGCGTATAAGAACTTAAAGGCCTCCAAGATTACCATGAAAGGTTACAAGATTTGAAAGTTTTGCAAAAAGAGTTACATGTAGGTCAGAAAGTTCTTTTGTACGACTCTAGGTTACACTTTTTTTCTTGGGAAGTTGAAGTCAAGATGGGTTGGACCTTACATTATCAAGTCTATGAATGAATTTGGGGCATATAAAATTGAAAACCCATAGATAGGCAAGTTTTGCAAGTGAATGGCCATTGTTTGAAACCGTATCTTGAAAATTTTGTGGCCAAGGTGAAATCTTGGGAGTTGGAGGACCCACCTCCATTTGAATGATTGAAACTTTTAGGATCAATGAATAAAAGTAGATTAGGAGTAGTGTTTAAGTTTGCATTTCTTTTTCTATTATTTTATTGAATTGTCATTCATGATTTGGGTTTCCTTATTTGCTTTCCTAACAATCCTTGTGAGCTTTGATGATTCTAGATTGACAGTGCCATCCAAGTTGGGGGGAAGCAATGAAGGAGATTCAATTCAGGTGATATCATTTGCATACATCCATTCAGGTATTTTTACAAAGAGTTTGATTGACTAAGGTAACTTCCTTCCCATATTTATGATGATTTGATTGCATATTTCCACACTAAGGATAATGTTCAATTTAAGTTGGGGGTGGGGGAGGCAACCATTTTCATGATTGTGATTGGTCTATTGGATTGATGTTGCATAACATGATTTACCCTGAGCAAGAATTTTTGAAAAAAAAATCAGAAAACTTTTGCAAATTTTGAAAAATTTTGGAAATTTGAAAATTTTTGGTTAATTTTAGGAAATCTGAGTCTTTTTAGTTAATTTTTTTAGTGAATAATGGTTTAGAGAGTCTTAGTTTTGGTGGCAATTCAACTCAGTTTTTATGAACTTTGGCAAGAGGAGGTAAGATTCAGAGCTGAGCTGAAATGATGCAGGATTGCTGATGTACCTTGGTTCGAACACATGTTTGAACAAGGCTTAAAAAAGAGTTTGTTTGAACCAATGTTCAAACCAGCCTTTTGTTCGAACCTTTGTTCCAACCAACCCAGAAAAGGTAGTTTGTTCGAACCATTGGTCTATTCGAACCTTTGTTCGAACCATCGGGCAATCTTGGCAACCTATAAATAAGACACTTCAGAAATTTTAAGGGCTCATTTTGTTGTGGTTCTAACGAGGGTATGAACAAAATGGGTCAATTGAAAGCTTTTGTGTCCAAGTTCCATTCCGATCAAGAAGGGTTCATCAATTCACAATCATCAACCTTGATTGAGCTCATGAGGTGTTAGGGATTTGGATGTTGGCAGCTCAACCTAGCTTTGAGTAACAAATTGAGGTAAGCTTTCCAGCCTTTGTCAGTTCTACTAAGTAATTGAATCGGGCAATGGCGTTTTTGACTAATTGAGGATAGATTGATTGAATATGTTGAATGAAATTGGTTTTGTAAGGAATTATGGTTGTTTTTTGAATTGAGAAGTTTGCTTTTGGTGAAATTTGAGTCTCGGTGGATCAACACTAAGGAGCAGTGAGTTGATTTTTTTTTGAGCTACCCGAAAATGAACCCATCAAAGAAGGTCCATGAGAAGAAGAAGAGTAAGGGCAATGGGTCTAAATCAAAAGAAAGTGTTGAACCCGCTTAGAAAAAGGCTAGAATTTAGAATCCTAATTCAACCCAGCCCACTATTACTGATCTTCCTAGTAACCAACTTGACATAACTTCAACACAAACACCTCAACCCACTACCAACCCACCTATTGAGCAGACCCAACCCCATTCCACCCTCAGCCCTGAGCCCACACCAATAACCCATCCAGAACCTCAATCAGAGCCTACCACTAAAACTATTATGAAAATGATTGAATAATTGAATGAGGAGCTTGAGAATGAGGGAGAGGGTGGAAATGAACCTTATGATGATTTTTGGTTCTCAAGTGCCCGAGCACAAAGAGATTTTGGCAAGTATTGGAGCAAGAGATCAGTGAGAGTGGAGAGGAGAATGAACTTAAGTCACTTTCAAATGGAGGAATTTAAGTTGAAACAAAATTTTGAAGCAAGAGGTTGGGAGAAATGGGCTCAATACAGTGGGCTAGCTGTGGTTCTCATTGTCCAGGAGTTCTATGCTAATATCGTGGATATCAAGCATGAGGGAAAGGACTGCATTGTGACAAAAGGTTCGAAGAATACATTTTGAGATATATCCTAAGGATGTTAGGAAATTTTTTGGGTTGAAGGAGAAAAAACACCCCCAATTTCCCTTTTCAGAAGAAGAGGCACTTGATAAGGACTCCTTGGCCAAGATTTTGACTGGAAATCCAAATGTAGAATGGGGCCACAAAAAGAAGTTAGCTAAGAATAGGTTGAATCCTAAATTCAACTCCTTACATTTCTTAGCATGTTCACAGCTTAACCCAATCTTGAATACCTCTGAACTAAGCTATGAGAGGGGCCTACTTTTGTATGCTATTGATGAGGGATTGAATGTGGAGTTGGGGCAGCTCATATGGGAGAACATGGCCGAAGCATCGAAAATAAGAAAGGGAGTCAGCGGGTTGCCATTTGCTGGGTTCATCACGAAATATGTGTATAGGAGGAAGGTCATATTTGAATTAGGAGAATAGGTGGCCAAGCTAGTAGGATTCATCACTGTCTCCTCTTGGGAAAGAAGTGCAAGTCATAAGAAAAGAAACAAAGGGACCACAACTGAGGAATTTACGGAGAAGATGCTAGAAAAGTGGGATGAATTGAAGGTCAAGCTTGGAGAGATTAAAGATGACCAGAACTTTATCAAGCAAGAACTCTAAAGCTAAGGGAAGAGGATTGCAGCTATTGAGGCTAAGCTAGAGTTACTGCTTCCTTCTACAACTGATGGGACTTCATCAGTGCCATCCAAGGACCCTCCTTTTGACTCTTAGATCATAGGAGCTATTTTGTTTTGTCACCAAGTTAGGAGTTGCAGTACTTTTGACTTTAGTTAGTTTTGTTGCTTTGTTTTAGGACTTTTTGACTTTTGTTGAACTTTCAATGTAATCACTGACACGTTTTGTTGCCAAAAGCTGAATATGAACTTTTGTGAAACTTGAATTAGAATGAAATGGAACGAAGTTTATTTTCAGTTCATAACTTGATTCAAGGCATGTACATGGTTGATTAATGCTCATTGTTGAGAATTTCTTGTGATTTATCCTTTAAGTATTAAATGTCGACATGGAGTTCATAAATTCAACACTTTTGAAGTTATGTGGAACTAAATTGTGCATTAAGGAATTATGTGAGTATGAACTCTTGGGACATAAGTTTGACTAAAGAAGTGCGTGCATTTATTCTCTAATAAGTGGAGACTAGCCTGGTGAGATTTGAACCTTTAGCTTTCTTGGTTAAGTGATTGAAATTAATCTCGCCTGTTTTTCATACCCATATTCTTTCAGTAGCTCTAAATGTTTGTTTTGAATCCATAAGCAAATTAAACACATCAACTTGGACTATGAACATTGGAATGGATGAGTCAACTCAATTGAACCCTTGGAAGTGAAGTAGGCCATCCTTGCATTTGATTGAGCCTTATTGACCTTTCCTTCTCAATTAATTTTCCTTAGGAACCAAGTTGAGCCATGAATGCATGATTCTTTTGGAGCCTTGAACAATACCCTAACCTTTGCAAGATATTGACAACCTACCTAAGTGCCTTAGTAGTGTATAAGCTTGAGGGAGATAGGGTGAGCCAAGGGAAGTGAGAGTTTTCGAGAGAATGGAGATCGATGAGAAGCCCAAAAAAAAAAAAAAAGAGAGAGAGAGAGAGAGAAGAATGATACAAGGATATGTCTTTCATCTTTAAGTAATTAAATATATATATATATATAAATCTTATTGATTTTTGTGAGAGTTCACATTTTGGGATTTAAAAAACAAAAAAAAGTAAGGGAAAGGGGAAAGAAGAATAGAGTACGACTGAGAAGAGAGGGATAAATTTACACAACTAAGGCACATTTTGGAATACCCCTTCCCCTCCTTGGTCCCGCATTTAACCCCTTAGCCCCATTACAACCCAATAAAGACCTAATGGATCTAAGGTGTCAAATGGGTTTAATTTGAAGTTTTCAATGTGAAATAGTTCAAGATTTTCATTGCTATGGATTATTCCTTTCATAGAGGTACACCAAGTCAAATATTCATTGAATTTTATCGTTTTGACTTAAGGAAGGTTCTTACTAGAATTTGTTGTACACTTACTCTTCATAAAAGAATCTTCCAAGAGTGTCCCACCCAATTATCAATTTGTTGAAGAGAGTATGCCCTGTGAGGATTGAAGTCAAAACTTGAGAGAATTTTTGTGCATCATTGAGTTAGATCTATGTTCTAGTGAGGAATTATAAGCATGATGAATTGATTCATAATTTAAGACCATACAATGAATAGAGTGTTGCACCTATGAAGTTCCATGTTAACTTTTAATTGTCTTGGGGAGTTGAACTTGAAAATTCAAAAGAACTTACATTAAGTTATCATGTGCAACTTTGAATTAGGCCAAGGACTGAGAAGTGTCTTCTTGTTGAGCTAATTTGCTAGGGCCTAGCAAATCTCAAGTTGGGGGTGTGATTGTACTATGAAAAGTACAATCATAAACCTTAATTTATGGTTTGTTAGGTAGATTTATATCCTAAAAAGATGAGAAAGTGTTTTTAAATGCATTCATGAGGATTTCTTGTGAATTGCAGGTGTTTGGGACTAAAATGGCTAAAGTTGGACCAAAATGGAAGAAATCAAGAAAGTCATTCAAACATGTCTGTTGTTCAAACTAATGTTCTAACGACAAAAGGCACAACAAAGGAACTAGCAGCAAAAATTGGCTAAGTGTAGAGCAAGTGGTTCAAACCCATGTTCGAACCACAGTTTGCTCGAACCAAGGTTAGATCTACAGAAGCTGGTGCAGACCAACAAGCGCAGAAATTGACTAACGCAAAGTTGTTTGAACATATGGTTCGAACCTTGGTTCGATCAACAGAAGGGTGACAAGCATTAGAAGCTTAAAATTTTCTAAGTATGGAATTTTGGTTCGAACCTTAGTTCGAACCAATTCTTGTTCAAACACTGGTTCGATCAATAGAAGCTGTGCAATGTCCAACTGGAGGAAAATTAACTAAGTCCTGGAACTTGGTTTGAACCCTTGTTCGAACCATTAGTCTGTTCGAACACTTGTTCGAACCAACCTGCAATACGAGGATTCTGCAATTTAGCTTTTAAGAAAGGGGCATTTATGTACTTTCTTATGTTATATTCCATATATACGAGTGAGGTCGTTTGTAACTGGGGATACACACATTCCATTCAATTGAAGATTTCCTTTCATAGAGAGAGAATTTTAGAGAGAGAAAGTGTATCCATCTTCAATTCATTGAATCTTTGTAGTAGAATTTTAGTTTTATGAATGGAATCAATTCATTTTCTACTGTTTTCTCCTTCCATTATGTGTGAGTAGACTTCTCTCTTGGATTCAAGGCAAGTCTCGTAATTGATTTGCAAAAATTCTAAGGTAATGAGCTTAATGTTGAAATCTCATGTATTAATAGATCAATCTATGTTTGATTTGAATTTATTATTGATTTTGGGTTGAGATTTCAATTGAACTTTGAATTTGTATGGTTTATGGTTTTGCCTATGAATTTCTACTTAGAATTATCATGCATCTTTTTTGAATTTGTATGGTGATTGCTAATTTTAGAATTTGTAAGTAAAATCTATAGATTATGCATATAAGGTGTTTGATTTGAATTCTCAATCAGATTTTACTTTTAAATTCCCATTCAAATCAATTTTTTTTTTCAAAGTGGTTAAATATAATAAATATCTTCTGATCTACCCTTTTTAGGTGTGGATTGAGTAATTGATTTCTTGGAATTTATTGTTAATCGCTACAAGCTTGCCTTGGATCTAAGGTTTTCTTTAAATTGTTTTCTAAAAAATTTTTATCCAAACAACCATTGCTAAAACAAAATTCAAACTCTATCATTCATTGTGGGGCTAAAAGTTGCCTAAAACTTTTTCAAGAATTGTTTGTTCACTGATTTTTGTTAAGACTCTCTGTGGACACGATCTGGTTCCCACCAGTTATTGTGCTTCAATAGGGGTCGAGTCAATATTAATACATTGGAATCGAGCAAGCAGATAGTTTGAAACATACTTTAGAATATAGTATCTTTTCAATTTTAAAGTACAAGACTCATTATAGATTTATTAAAAAAATAACACATGTTGACCTTTAAAAAAATAAAAAAATAAAAAAATGGAACATATGCTAAACCGCTAATAATCTAGGTGATTGTTAATGTAAAAATAACATTTAATATAAAAATCACAAAAATATAACAAAAAAATCAACTACATGTGTCAACTTCTAATAAAACCACGTGTCAATCCCATAGCCAAAACTAGCAAAATTACTGCCTTTTGCTGCGGATATTTGTAATCAACTAATTTTTTTATTATTAAAAATTGATCACATACAATACATCTAACTAATTATTATGAATTTAAAATTTAGTTAATAAGTAAATTTAAATAATATCAAATTACCATAATACCTTTTAATAAATCATTAAAACTCAAGCACATAATGAGATAGCAATAACACGTGTCAATTAAGCATAAACAACAACTAGTAATATATGCTAATCAAGAAGAAGATGATTTAGTAAAAATAATTACCAAAAAAACATGTCAATAACTAAAATTTGTATAAATTTTAAATTAGAGGGTTAGGTAAGAGATTATTGACTTGTGGTTTTACCGGAAGTTGACACATATGTACAGTCAGTTTTTTTATTGTTTTGGTTATATTTTTGTGTTTTTTTTTTCATATTAAATACTAATTTTACATTAACCATCTCATAGATTATTTTTATTTTAATCTATTAAAATTTGGGATCGACATGTCGTTTTATTTGAAGCTGACACATGTAGTTAGTTTTTTTTAATATTTTTATATTTTTTGTATTAAATACTATTTTTACATTAATAATCTTCCAGATTATTTATTAGTCGTTAGACACGTTTTCTATTTTTTTATTTGTTAAAGGTCAACGTGCTTTATTTTTTTTTAATAAATTATAATGAGTCTTATACTTTAAATTGAATAGATACAATATTCTAAAGTATACTACAAACTGCCCTTAAAAAAATCATGTATGATACATACACTTCTCTTATTTTGAATGATAGAATTAGGATTTGATTTTTTGGCAAATAAAGTTTGTTTAATTTTTTAAATTTTACACTAAATGTTACAAAATATAATTTTTTTATCTATTTAGTAAAATATTAGTGTTTTTTTTTTTTAATTTTTATGCATTTGTTAAGTAAATTTTGTAACTTTAAAAAATTTAATAGTAATGCACAGGTTATTTTGCTAGTAACTTATAAAAAGGTGACTTATTGGCGGTTATAATTAAAATAAAATAAAAAATAAAAGTTTAAAAAATATTATAAGAATGTTTGCTGTAATTAACCCATCATTTGATTGAAATATTTGAATTAAGTGTGCGCTTGGAATGATAAAAAAATAAGAAAAAAATATGATAAAACGTGATTTTGGATAAAGGATGTCATTTGATGTTTTCTTCCAATCTAAGTTTTTTACAGATGAACAATGTCAAAACTGTTAGAACGGTTTCCCAAATCTGTTCTAACGAATTCGAAAAAATGTCGCTCAATATTCTGCACAGTAAGTTTTTTCTCTCTATTTTGCACTAAACTATTAGAATAGTTTTCAAATCCGTTCTAACGGATTCAAAAAATTTCTATACTTTCTCATAGTACCAAAATCGTTAGAATAATTTTTCAAATTTGTCCTAATGAATTCAAAAAAAATTGTCTAAACAGCGATAATGGTATTCGTTTGAAAGTTTTCGATTTGAAGAATATAATTGTAAAAAAAAATTTCGCACTCAATTAACCTTCTTTTGGATTTTTTATTTTTTTAGCGAAATATTAAACTTTTTTGAAATTAGTAAAAGTGAGAAAATATAAATGTGTAATAGAGAGTTTTAATGATTTATAGAGATTGTTGGAAATTTATTATGTTTTATTTATTTTTATTACTCTAAACAATGCCTAAATTGTAAATATTAGGCTAATTTCTACTGAGATAAATGGTGTCATGTTGGATTGGTGAACTTAATTTTGAAGGTCTTGGCGTGGATGTATACCCACTATTTGGAGTTAAAAAATAAAAAATAAAATTTTACAAATCTCTACAAATATAAATTATGAAATTATAAAATTTAAATTTTTTATTCACTGCACAACATATAAAATATTAATTTTTGTAAATTTATATAACTCCAAACATACCTGTGATCTTTTGATAGTAAGAAAAAAAATAACACGTGTAAGTTTATAAGAAGTCATGTGTCATTCTTATATATATGCCTCCAATTTTAATAGTTTAATATAGATAATTTATAAGTTCGTTATTGTAAAAATAGTATTTAATATAAGAAAACACCAAAATATAACCAAACAAATAAAAAACTGACTACATGTGTCAGCTTTCAGTAAAACTACACATCAATCACTTAACTGGCCCTCTAATTTAAAATTTTTATGAATTTTCGTTGTTGTCATATTTTCTTTTGTAAATTTTTTTAACTAAGTCACCTTTTTCTCAATCAACATATATTATTGGTGGAGTTTATGTTCAATTGACACGTATTATTAATTTTTCATGTATGCTTGAATTTTAATGATTTATTAATAATATTATAATAATTTGATAGTGTTCAAATTTAATTATTAATTAAAGTTTAAATTTATAATAATTAGTTATAAATATTATATATGCTCGATTTTCAACGATGAAAAATTTAGTACCCGTAGTAAAGCGTAGGAATTGTGCTAGTTTATCTTAAAAATTAAAGAAATACCCTAATATATATATATATATATAATATAAATGCTTATATATATATATTCTATAGATAAGTGAATTTTGCAATTATATTATAAAATGAGATCGAAAATCAGATAACATGTAGTATTAGTAATATAAAATTTGACTATATAGTCCTTTAAGTTAGAACATGAAATCGAGCATTAATATTGTCAAATTTAATTATTAAAACTACGGTAATTTCATTTGAATACTTATGGATTTCACATAAATAGGTTTGATTAAATTATATTAAATATAAGAGATTGGACTAACTACATGAAGACAAAATATATGAAAATTTATAACAATTAATTGGACTGTTACTTCCGAAGATAATAGCCCACTATTATGAATAATTTTAAATAATTATTTTTATTTCTATTTTTATGATTATTTTAACTATTTCATAATCAATTATGTTAAATTGTTCAAATTTATAACAAAATTCATATATAAATATATATAACCAATTCTTAAATAAGTACCACTGAATGACAACTCGATTTCAAATTTATATGTAAGCGCTCACGCAATCTAAAACTGACAATAATGAAAGCTAAAAAAAAAAAAAGAGTTACCAGGACACTGAAACCGGTGACAGAAGCGAAGGAAGTAGCCAAGGAAGCACTAGAGAGAGGCAGCTTCCCGATGTGGCCAACGAACATGATCGAAATCACTTGGAAGCTGTACTGCAACAGGTTAACTGCTATGAGAGGCACTGCCAATCCCACCTGCCTCTTTACTTCTTCAATTAATATTTCTCTTTCAAAACTTTCTTCACTCACACCAGCTCTATCGTTCTCAATTAATGGAGATTTAGTATCTGAATTTTGTCTACTTCCTTCCATTTTCTTCTTCTTCTTCTGTCAACTCATATCATTTAGGACGATTGAGGAAAAGGATTTAAAAAAAAAAAAAGGGAGAGATCGAGCATCTTCATGAGCATAGCACGTTTGATTACAAGTAGGACAAAGGCTTTCACATATCAACCAAATTATTTTAGACAAGTGGTTCCCACTAATTTATTATATATTTGGATACGTATCTTTCGGATTGGGAACCTACATATAGATATTTCCCATCTGAAATTTGTATGTACAGGCCCTCAAGGTGAGAATGATAATAACAATATGCTATGTAAGGTTTTATAATAGTAAATTCATACTAAATCTTAAGTTAAATATGATAAATTTAAATTTTTTTCCCTAAATTGAAGAGAGAAGAAAATTTGAATGTTTCTTGAATTGAAGATTTTTCAAATTAGAAAGTTTTCAAAAGATCACAACCACAATATTACAATCTAAGTTCAACTTGGAGTGAAAAGAAGAAAAAGACTGCACAGATTAGGAAACATATATATAGAAAATTCTGATACGCATTACAGGAGCTCGAAGGATGTGCGAAGGTTTGTCTATGTTAATTTCTGGTCCCAGAACGGATTCTAGTAGATCTCGTAGCCTAACTGATGGGAGCGTGATGGTTCAAACAAATTATTTTATGGAAGATTTTATTTCCGTTTAGAAAATCTGTTCGATTTAGGAAATCTATTATATATTTAAATAGGATTTTGTAAGTCTATATATATATACACCCAAGCTTAATGTTTAATGTTGAATTGAAGGGGCATATTATAAAGTATTGTGAGAGAGAGACTTTTTTTTTTTTTGAGCTTAGAGGTCTCTTTCTCTTATTTTTCTTTGTAATCTTTCTTAACTTTCTACGTGAGACAGAAAGTCGGCTTGTATGGCTCATCGAGTGAGTCGAGCAAGATTTGCGAAAAAATTTATGCGAGTGAGTCATAGTGAATTCAAGTAGGATCTTGTAACCCATTGATAGCGGGATTCATAAATGACGTTTTTCTCCTTGTGAGAGGTCTTCTCATTATTTTCTAGTGTTATTATTTTTGAATTGTGGGTGATTGCTTGGTTTAGAAAATTTTCAATTGATATCAGAGCAAGTCACTCTACGCTCTTGAGTGAGATCAAATCTGAGTCAATGTATCCACTTTTTAAATCTCTAAGTGACACCGAGATTTCAAATCATGAGGACAATGATTCTGAGAATGAATTCAATAATAATCTTTGAGCAGCATACAATGCACTCTTTGCAAAACACTCTGATCTGAATAAACAAAGATAAGCACAACATTCTAGAAATAGCAAGCTAAGAAGTGAAAGAGATGCCTTGAAGACTGAGAATGAAAAACTTGTAAGTAAATTATCTTCTTTTGAATCTAATAGAATTTCTCAGTCTCAAATTGTAGAAAAGATGAAAGTGAAGATTAATGAGAAAAATAAAAGTTTAGAAGATAAGGACAAAAAGCTTGAAGAAAAGAACAAAATTATAGAGGGACTTCAAGCCAAGATTAAAGAGTTACAAGGGAAAATAAAACATGATGGTGAAATTCTTAAGAAGATGAACTCCAATTTGAATGTTAGGATACATCGGTGAGAAGACCACACCTACGACATCCACATCCTCGTTAGAACCCCTGAAGATTGCTCCAAAATATGCAGAAGCTTCAAAGACCTTCCCAAAATATGTTTCACCTCCAAAGAGGAGTCCTCTAAAGATTATACCTCAGCAGTTTCCTCCTTTAAAGGTGAAAGATACACAATTTTCTAAACGTCAACCCTTTGTACTTGTGTGTCACCATTGTGGAATTAGAGTCATATTCGTCCTAACCATCATAAACTCTATGGTCTTCTTATAAATTATGTGAAGTTTTTAAAAAATTCGAAATCCTAGAGTTTCCATGAAAAATAGGTTTCAAGCCTTTTCTGATTTTTCTGAAAATACTTTTGAAAACTCATGTCAATTTCAAAAATTTAAAAATTAGAATTTTTCAAAATTTAAACACAAAAAGTTTTCAAAGAAAAATAATTCAAATTTTAATAAAAGGCAAAGATATGAGAAAAACATTGTTAAGACCACCTTCTAAAAACTAAGGCTATTTGGGTTCGAAAATCTGATCTTTTAACCAAACCCTTGGACGCCCTTCACTTTGAATCTCTTAGAAAGTCTTTAGGTATTTGTGCACATCACTAATTTTTCAAAAATAAAAGGGAAAGGAGTTCATTATTTGTTTTGAAAATATTTTATGACTTCTATCTCCTTATATGTGCATCAGTCATTCAATCAAATAAATTTGTAATGGATTAAAAATTTGTATTTCCATCTAAATTGAAAAGAAGTGTTTTGGTGAAATTTGCCAAAATTTTGATGTGCTTCTTTAGACACTTGACCAATTTTGCATATATCTTTTCCTCCATAAATCTTAAATTACTATTTGATGTGTTTAAAAAATGTTGAAGAGCATAAAAAAAGATATTCTTGTCTTGAAAAGGGCTATGGGTAGGATTAGTGAGAAGCCCTTAATGACTCTTTGCTTGTTAAAGGAAAAACTACCAACCCATAAATGCGTGAAAGCTGTCAGGACCTTAAAAGGGATATACATGAAGATTTGCGACTAGATAAAAAAAAATTGTGGCCATATGAAAAAAAAAATTTGCAGGTGGATAAAAAAAAGTTTTGCTCTCAATTTATTTGGTGCATCAAATGTAATATCTTAATCTAATGATTTGTTTGAGGGTGAGTATATATGTTTGATAAGTCATAATATCACGCGCACACAAGCATTTTCTTTTGATTTTATCACTTAATTCATCTCATTACACAGACTTAGAGATTTATTTGGAAAGATGAATTTTAGTTCATTTAAATTTATAAGGATTGGGTGATGATTTACATATTTGGACATAGGTGAATTAAATTTTCTTTGATCCATTTTCTGAACTTTTCTATCAATTTTTAGTATTCTTTTTAAATATATTTGATTTTTTTGTGCACAAAATTAACCCTGTAAGAATTTTCTAGAGAGGTTCACACAAAAGGCGTTGACTATTTTTGATTGATTTCTTTTTCCTTTATTATTTTGAGAGCTTGTCAATTCATATAAAAAAGGGAGAGTAAAAATTTTCAAAGTATGTGATTTTATTTTATGGATATCTTGTGGTCCTATAAATTTGGAAAATGAAATTAAATATTATGATATGAATAATGTTGTTTAAAAATTTTTGCCATATGATACCTTAATGTATTTGTTCAAGTGTTGCAGATATATTTTGAAATTTAATTTAAATTTTGATATGGAATTGCCAAGGGGGAGATTGTAAGGTTTAATAATGGCAAATTTATACAATATCTTAAATTAAATATGTCAAATTTGAATGTTGTTTCCTAAATTAAAGAGAGGAGAAAATTTAAATGTTTCCTAAATTGAAGATTTTTTAAATTAGCAAGTTTCCAAAAGGCCACAACCACAATATTGCAATCTAAGTCCAACTAGGAGTGAAGAAGAAGACTGAACAAATTAGGAAATACACGAAAAATTTTGGTACACATCGCAGGTAGCACGTAAGAAGCGCGTGCGATTGCACCACATTAGCGCTAGGAGCTCGCAGAATGTGCGAGGGTTCGCCCATGTTAATTTTTGGCGCCAGAATGGATTCTAGTAGATCTCACAGCTTGGCCAATGGAAGCACGATGGTTCGAGCAAATTATTTTATGGAAGATTTTATTTTGGTTTAAAAAAATCTGTTCGATTTAGGAAATCTATTTATATATTTGAGTTCTAAGTGGAATAGAACTTTGTAAGTCCATATATATATACGAAGCTTAATGTACAATGTGGAATTAAAGGGGCATATTATAGAGTCTTATGAGATAGAGATTTTTTTCTTTGTGAGCTTGTAGGACTCTTTCTCTTATTTTTTGTGTGAGACAGAAAGCCCGTTTATAGGGTTAGTTGAGTGAGTCAAGCAAGATTTGCGAAAGAATTTGTGTGAGTGAGTCAAGCAAGATTTGTGAAAGAATTTGTGTGAGTGAGTCATAATGAATTCAAGTAGGATCTTATAACCCGTTGATAGTGAGATTTATAATTGAGATTTTTCTCCCTGTGAAAGAGTTTCCTCATTATTTTTTAGTATTATTATTTTTGCATTATCAGTGATTGCTAGGTTCGAAAAATTTTCTTGCCATATTCAAATCAGGTCAACTTAGCTCAGATTTTTTTTCCAATTAATTACGTGGCATCAGTTACATAAATTTTCTTTTCCAACCCTCTTGGTTAAAGATCATCTCTTTCATTAATTAAATTACATCAAATTATGTTATTCGTTATTTTTACTCATAATAATTTGTCTATTCCATCCCTTCGCATTACTTACAATTCAAATGCTATCAGTTTAACATTAATAAATATCTATCAATCTCTCATGCATATGATCCCCACTATCTCTACAATATTTTTTTCTTGTAAATTGGTGCTATAATTATTATATCACGAATCTAATCATTAATAATTCTAATTTTTTCTACTTTCATCGTACATTCTTTTGAACATTTTCATCTCAAAAATCTTTATCTTGTTAGCATATTATTTTCATTCTTATTGTTATATTTTCTTACACTCCAAGTAATATAAAAACCAACTAGACAAATATTGATATATAAACATGTATATTAATTTATATATAGGAAATTTTCATTTTGCATGTACCAGCATAATTTAGTCATGTGAAAATGGCCTAGAATACAATTTTGATGCACAATTAACTAGTGTATTTTCTAAAAATTTGCCAAAAAAATGAAGATGAAGAAGAAGAAGAAGAAAGGAATGGTGATGGCAGGTGATGAATGGGGTAAGGGGGATCAGGACAGTGAGTTGGGGAGTAGGATAGTTTGGTAACGATCCTTTGTATATAACTTTGACTATTACCTGAATTTTGTAATAATGAACCCCTTGTTGTATCATCTAGCTAGCACAAGTTTTTAAGAATTTATAAAAAAAGAAATGTAATTCAAAAAAAAAAAAAGGAAAAAGAAAGTTTATGGTTATGGTGATGGTGATGACTAGGGCAATTGGGCTAGAATATGGGGCCGAGGTACCTAATTGGTTTGTTCAACACCTATTTAAAATTACAAAAATCAGGGTAGTTAATTTGAAATTTGTTAACTTCAGTTCCTAAAAAATGTCAAAGTTCGTTTTCAAATTTTGTTGGATTTTAAAAAGGAAAACTCTAAAAAAAATATTTTTAAGTGTTCAAGTAGATAAGCACCATTTCTGACCACTTTTATGACCTTAGAAGGACCTTTCTAGTTTAAGTTGACCTTTTCATCTACTAGGTTCTTCGTGGAAATCATTACTTTCTTTAGTACAAGCTTGTCATTTAAGACTATTTCTTAAGCTATTGCTGATTGTTTATCATACTGATCTGAGCAAGCTTCTTTTTCTTTTTTAGGAGGTCGAGACTTCCTTCAATGGCAACGTTGTTGTTACCTTTCAAGAATGTCACAATTCTGATAGTTGGCATGTCAATCTCTAATGGTACAACGACTTTCATCCCATAAGCTACTAAAAATGGAGTTTTCCTAGTTGATCGATGAGAAGTAATTCTGTAAGGCTAGAGGACGGTTGATCATTCTTTCACCCAATGGCCATTTGCTTGGTTGAGCTATTTCTTAATCATCTTTAGCATGGACTTTTAGAAACTTTAGCTTGACTATTGCTTTCAAGGTGGTCACATATCACTTTCCTTTGATGATTATAGGCTTTATAAAGTAATTCCACGATAAACCTTACAAGCAAGTTATATAAATTAATACAATAATATTACAAACATAATAGTAGAATAATAAGCCAAAACTCTACATACTTCAACCAACTATGCATCAGGATGTCATGTCTCTAAACCTGCAAATGCATCTATAGGGGAATGAATATCATATCACATGTGCCAACATCATATAAAATCATGCACAACATACCCTATCATGCCACTACCATGATCACGCTAGTCAACCATAAAACATAACTCTGTCATTACAACATCATACTCATCATGCTTAACTAATTATCATATTATCCTTCCAAAATTATACACGTCACATTATCATTTCATCATCATATTAAATGACCAATCCATCATTCATAGTTTGTCTCCATAGAATAGTATTAACATGTTTAAACTCGTTGACATTACTACCATTAATTAATACAACTTAATAGTTTCTCTCCTCATCCATTATCACCTTCCTAAATATACATGCTCATTATTATATTAAACTTTTACATAATACCATCATTTTTATTATTATCGACACTATCTCCTTATCAAATCATGTCCACAAATAATAATATAACAATACGTTCATTTTAGCATACTATATGCTATACCATGCTACTACATAAGCAAATAATTCATGTTGTCATCAATCACAACCTCTAAACTAGAGTTTTTTTTGCAAATAATTATAATTTTCACCCTAGCATGTTACTATTTACATATGAGCAGTATAACATATTAATTTTATAAACCAACTCAACATCAGACACAACCAGATTATCATCTGTGGACAAATCTTATCTCCTTACCCTATTTTGTTATCTATTATTTCATTACGTTAGCCACACTTCAGTGATTTAAACATCTATACCATCAGACTAACATTTGTAAAACATCTCAACAACATACATATATATATATTTATAAGTATCAACATTTGAACTTCAGTCTGTAAACCAACCATCCCAATATCTTATAATCTTGACTCATCAAATCATTTTATAATTCATTATCTCATCAAATCAATCATTAACTCATTTTCATCAACAAAGAATGGGATACTCTAGTATCTATAAGAATGGTAGTACTGGAAACATAAACAATAAAGGCACCTCTGGTAACAATCAACTCTGCTAAACCATCATTCTGAGCTTGTGCAAAAACATAACCCTAAGTCTAAGCAACTGGCTATTTTTTTTTTTTTTTTTTGGTAAGTAAGTGTAAATTTGGATTTATGGGAAAGTTATGTACAATATCTTGGGGGCATACCCCCGCAAATCAAACATAAGCATCTGATGGATTCCCCATCTATCAAGCAAGCTAGAATCTACATTGACCAAATTGACACTAGATTGGGAAACTTTAGTTCTAACTTCATGCACTATCCTTTTTTCAATGGTAGCCACGGGTGAAGCTTGCCCCTTGAAAATTTGGTTGTTTCTTTTCTCCCAAAGGTGGTAGACAAGGCCGGCCCAAGCAATTCTACATATAGTGCGATTGGCTTGCTTTCCACTAAATTTACCCATAGCCCAAGAGACTTCCAAATTCCAAGGTTGCGGGGGTTTAAGGATGGAGCATTTGCATAAAATAGTGCCCCTCAACTCGGCTGAAAATGGACACATGAATAGAAGATGGTCAAGTGTTTCAAAAGCATTACCACATAGCACACATGTAGGGTCTATGCTCATTCCCCAACCCAACATCCTTTCCTTTGTACTCAATCTTCCATTAATAGCAAGCCAGAGTATGAAGCTGTGCCGAGGTATGTGTTGAGAGAACCAAACTAAATAATGCCAAGGTTTCTTGGAGCTTTTTCCCCTTATTGCATTCCATGTTGCTGCCGTAGCATAAACTCCATTTCTTGATGCCTTCCAAATGAATTTGTCCTCTAAATTGGTATCCAGATGGTAGCTAGGAGGGTGCTCAAGGATTACCTCTTTTAGCTCCCATGTACATGAGTAGGGCCACTTCCAATTACCTTGAACCACAATTCTGTCCACTTTGACATCATTCCGCAAACCAGCGTCATAGGCTATCCTTGCTCCATATCTTGGATCAAAGGTCCAAGAGGATGCCAATTGGTGTACCATAGAGATATAGAATTTCCTTTGCCCACTTTGTTGCATGATAATCCACTTGCTTCTTCCCTAAGCTTGAGTAATTTCCTCCAAGTCCATGAACAATCTGACGGTGGCTTTATCTCCCAAAAACACTTTCCTTTGAGGAGGTTGGAGTGACACCATTCTACCCAAAGTGAAGGCTTTTTAGAGCATAGAGCCCATATGTGTCTCATCATGGTTGCCTTGTTCCATTCTTCAAGTCTTCTTAGTCCGAGTCCCCCTTCTTTTTTTGGCTTGCAAACCTCGGCCCAAGAATCTTGCTTCCCCATTTCTTTAAATCAGCTCCCGTCCATAGATATCTCCTTAGGATTTGCTCCATTGCATTGTAAACTTCTTTGGGAAAGATGAAGTGGGCACTCCAATAAATTTGGATGCTAAATAGGACTGACTTGATAAGAACCACTCTGCCAGCATATGAGAGATACTTTGCAGCCTAACTCTGTACTTTCTTTGTTACTTTGTCAATTAACTCCTTGCAATCTTCATGTTTGAGTTTTGTGGAGATCAATGGTACTCCAAGGTACTTGACCGGGAGCTCTCCAAGTTGAAACCCGAGCATGGAGCATAGGTGAAGCTTGCTTTGATGGCTAACTCTTGAGATGTAGACTTTGCTCTTGCTTCCATTAGGCATCAGTCCTGAGTACTTGTGAAATTCCTAGAGTGCTTGATGGATAATCTGAAATGAGCAACTGGCTATTTGCTAACCCTTTAACTCTACTCTTGAACTCCTATCTATAAATGCTGATTGTATGCAATTATTGTTGATTTTAACCTTAATTCACATCTTCCTTTTGAACATTTTATCAACTAAAATCCATTTCTTATCATAGTTTGATGATCTATATTGGTTATGTGTGTTTTATAGGGGTTTTGAAGAAAAGCAGCCCTAAAAGGGAGTTTGGAAGATTAAATAGGCAAGCATGTAAAAAAAGTGAGGATTAATGCCCTAAGCGCATAGACCATCTACCTAGGCACTCAGACCTACTCTAGGTGACTAGATGTGCTGGAGGTTGGGCAACCATAGAGAGCTAATTCTGGGGAAAATCATCCACCTTCTGAAGCATTTCATCGTACAGCTAGAGAATCCACGCGCAGGTGCTTGCACATAAGCCCCGGGTCAGTTCACCCCCTGTGTTACAGGTCGGGCGACCACAGATAGGTGGTTTTGGAGCATTTCATTGAGATATTTGTCAAACACTTGGTGGAATACTACTCCGAGCACCCACACATATAACTTAGGTGCCCAGATGGTCTTCCCGGCAGAACCTTTTCAGCTACTTTTTACTTTAATTATTCCCCTTTTACCCTTACTTTTATAATGCCTATATAAAGGCTAAGCATTTCAAACATTAGTCAGATTTTCAATTATTAAAAACATTAGTTCAACCATTAGAAAGTATTTTTCTCTCTTCTAGGGTTTACTCAAGTAAGTGACTTTATATTAGTTTATTTTAATTTCAAGTTAAAAATTCCAACTTTTCTCTACTTTTCTTTATTGCTATTCACTTTTGTATCTTTTTATTTTGTTTTCCCTAGGTTCAAATGGCATGTGGGTGTGTTTGTTCTTTTCTTATTATGTTTAGTTTTATTTCTACTATGCTAAGCTATTTTACTTGGTCTCATTCTAAAAATGTAGGAGTTGATAGAATGTTAGCTTGTTTGTATAAAATCAAATGAAAATGCTATTTTTGACATAAGTGTAGATACGTAGAGATTAGGTTTACCTTTAGAAACCAAATCACCTATGTTATAATTAGGCCTTGGTTACGAGTTGACGCTCATGCATACCAAGTGTCTGGTTCAATGTCTCGATGGCTTTGGAACTGAATTCAAAACCCTAAGCCTACATTTTCTCTGCACAAATGATTCCAACATTAAATTTTCCAATCTAACACTACATATGTAGATGTTAGATTGAGTTAAAATCACATTTAAGCCGACAACCTTGAAGCCTCTACAGGATTAGATTGAGATCAAGTCATTTTAATGAAAAGTTAATATTTCTCAAATCAATTCTTGTCTTTTTAAACTGTGTTATAAGTTTAGATTAACCTTTATTTCACAACTTTCATTTCAAATCATTCCATAAACCCAAAAACATTTTCTTTTTAATTTCTTATTCTTTGCAATCAATTTTCAACCAAGTTCTCTAAAACCTAGTCACATTCTTGCTCCTTGTGGAAATTACCAAGGACTAACCTAGAGTAGACTATGACTGGCATCTTATACTTGAGAGTGAGAATACAATTTAAGTGTGGTCAAGTTTTTGGTGTCGTTGTCGGGGAGCAATAGCATGTGTGATGAATCCAAAGAACTTGTGGCGGAATCAGCTTGCCACCATCTTCAATGTGGTTGCATTTGGACTTCCAGGTGACATCACTCCATCTCTTTTGTACATTTTATTTTTCATTTATTTTATTTTGTTTTCTTTTTATATTTTTTGTATATATTGTTAGGAATTTTTAGAGAGTCATAATAGTTATATGTTTTTGAGGTTAAGTAGAGTCTTAGAGGGAGACCTTGAATCAGAAGACCCATCTTATTGACCTTCAAACTCAGACTCATACTCCACTATTTCACTTACGTCCTCACCCAACTCAATGGCCAACATATTGGGTGATGGGAGCAATCACAAGGATTATGTTCTTAATGATGCTCCCAAATATTTACGTCTTAGGCATCATTTGAACTCGGCTAGGCAAGTGACCCCTTCATGCATTCTATTGCCCATAAATTACAACCAATTTAACTTGAGACTGGGTATAATTTAACTCCTTCGTATATTTTATGGAATGGATGCTAAGAATCCATACAATCACATGGAGTTTGAAGAAGTGGTTGGCACATGTATGGACGAGCACACTAATGAGGATGTGGTAGACTTAAGTTGTTTCCTTTCTTGCTCAAGGATAAGGCCAAGTCTTGGCTTTACTCTTTGTGCCCCCATTCTATTGGAACATGGGGTAAGATGCAAATTACATTCCTTAAGAAATACTTCCTAGCTCAAAGAATCGCAGCTTTGCAAAATAAGTTGATGACTTTCTTTCGCATTCCCCATGAAACTTTCAGTCAACTATAGGAAAGATTCAAAGACATTATAGCTACATGCCCTTACAGTGGAGACTTAGTAGTCTCTTTTAAAATGCCCTAACTCTTAAGTTCAAACAACTCATATCTACTAAGAGCAAGGGGACTTTCATGATAAGTTTGCAAAGGAGGCTATGATATTCTTCGACCAATAGGCTAAAAACATTACTCAATGGACCATTGGCCCTCTTTCTTTCCTAGAGTTTCAAAACCCACAACCTAGTAGCAACATGCATTTGAGGTAGAATGATGATCTAATAGCTAGGTTAGCCTCTCTTCAAAACAAGCTTGACACTCTTGAACTCAAAAATAAACAAAAAGTAGAGTAGACCAATGTTGTGTGTGCAATGTGTGATATTCTAGGGCATAAGATTGAGAAGTGTCTAGATATTTTGGTGTTCAAGGAAGCTATATAGATAGACTTATAACAAACCTTCTCAAAATAGGCCTTTCCCCAATAAAAACCATGGAGGCAATTCCGACTCATAAGGTGGGAATGCCAACTGTCAAGGGGTAAGTTAGTCTTCTAATGCATATCCTTCGTGGGGGAGGAACCATCCTAGTTCCTTGTGGAGGAATGACAATCAAGGTCAACAATTTCAACCAACTCCTCCACTACTACCCTAATACCCATAGCCCAATCTTGTTGTATTTCAACCATCACATAAGAGGCCTTTCGAGGACACTCTTAATTAATTCAAGCAGCAACAAATTGGTGTTCATAACCAAGTGACCCAGGCTTTAGATGACATTCAAAGTCAAGTTTCTAAGTTAACAGAAGCCATGAACACCAATCAAAGTGGCAAACGTCCTGCACAAACATTCCTAAACCTGAAAGGCACCAATATTTGCCATAAAAGGTCTAAGCCATAACAAATGGGCAAGGCAAACATGAGTAAGTCATCAACCTCATGCACTATCTTACATGAGTTAATGCAAGCTGTCACCACTTTGAGAAGTGAGATAGTCATTCAGAAGCATATAGATCGTAGAGCTAGTGCATTCAAAGATAAGTTATGATCTAGGGGTAGCGGGGAAGTTTAGAATGAGAATGAGTTAAATGAGAAAGAGGTTGAGAAAGAAAAAAAAGAAAGAGACCAAAGAGGGTGATAGACAAGTCATAGAAGGAGAAAACAGTGAGAATGAGCCAAAAGAGATGGAATTGAAAGAAAAAAAAGGGATGTCAATGTAAGAACTTTAGGTAAGCACAAAGACCAAACAGTGAATGAGGTGTTAATTCTAAAATCTATGAGATTTTCAAACAAGTAAGAATCTACATCCCATTACTTGAAGCCATCAAGCAAAGTCCCTCATATGCTAAGTTTCTTAATGATATGTTCACTATTAAGAGGAAGCTAAATGTTAAGGAAAAGCCTTTTGGATTGAACACGTCAGTGCAATAATCCAATGCAATACGCCTCCCAATTATAAAGACCCAGGTTATCTAACCATTTCATGCATAATTGGAGACCATCTCATTGATAAAGCCTAACTTGACCTAGGTGCTAGTGTCAGTTTGTTTCCATACACTATGTATCAACAATTAGGCTTAGGAGAGCTCAAGCACACTTGAGTCACATTGCAATTAGCTAATTAGTCAGTCAAAATGCCTAAAGGATAGTGGAAGATGTGCTGGTCCAAGTGGACCAGTCTACTTCCTAGTTGATTTTATAATATTAGACACCAATCCATCCAAAACCCTAACCAATCAATTCTAGTTATCTTATGTAGACCCTTCCTTACCACATCCAATGTAGTGATCAATCGTAGGATAGGTTCATGAAACTGTCTTTTGGGAATATGACCATGGAGATGAACATTTTTAAAGTGGCAAAGCAAATGGGTAAGTTTGAGGATATTGGGGAGGACAACCTCATTCAAACATTGAGTGAGGAGTATTTTGAGAAAACCTTTCTTGATGATCACTTAGAGAGAGCATTAGTGAGGAATGAGAGGTGTGAAATTCTTAATATCGAGAGATTTGAGAAGAATGATGAACAAGTGAGTATTAAGGATGAAGTCATAGCTAGTGGAGGTTGGGTATTGAATTTTGAGCATTTGGAGTCATTATTGATCAAATCGAAACCATCTATTAAATGTCCATTGGCTCATCTAGAAAGCCTTTGCCTAGTGAACTTAAGATAGCATTTCCAGTGGTTTTGTCATCTAAACTTGATAGAGACCAGGAGTTGAGAATGTTAGTAGTCTTAAGAAAGCTTAAGAAAGCCATAGGGTAGACAGTGATAGATCTTCATGGTATGGGTTCATTGGTATGTTCACATCATATTTACTTTGAAGAGGATGCCAAACCCATTAGGCAAATGTAAAGGAGATTGAACCTGATTATGAAAGAGGTTGTCAAGGGAGAAGTGCCTAAATTGTTAGATATGGGTATCATACACCCATCTCTAATTTGAAGTAGGTAAGTCCCACTCAAGTGTTTCCTAAGAAATTTGGTGTCATGGTAGTGGAGAATGATAAAGGTGAGTTAGTGTCTCAACGCACCCAAACTGGGTGACTATGTGCATAGACTATAAGCGCTTAAATGCTGTGACACAAAAGGGCCATTTTCCTCTCCCATTCGTAGATCAAGTACTTGAGAGAGTGGTAGGGAAATCTTTCTACTACTTCTTAGTTGGGTATTCAGGATATAATCAAGTTGAGATGGCATTAGAAGATCAAAAGAAGACCACTTTCACATCCCTCTTTAGCAATTATGCGTATAGACACAAGCCAGTCGAGTTATGTAACGCAACTACGACCTTTTAAAAGTGTGCGATGAGCATTTTTAGTGACATTCTTAGAGTTCTTTATGGATGATTTCTCCTTGTATAGAGATACTAATTACACTTGAAAAGTGTAATTACAAACTCCACATTTTGACATTTATTCATGCATTTTAGTGATTAATTTTAGAGTTTTGTTATTATTTTATCTCTTATGGTGTTTATTTTCTTAATTGTAGGGGAAAGGGCGAAATAATTGAAATTAGTAGCGATAAGAGTGAGCCAGAGGATAAAGAGGATGTTGTGGTCTGGACACCCTCTCGAATGGTCAAGATCAAGTCAAAGGCTCAACATGAAGGAGGAAGCAGAACTTGAGAAGAATAGGTTTTGTGGTCCGGACACCCCATCAGGTGGTCCGAACCACAGTGTGTGGCCATGTGAAATTGTTTCAACTCATTTTAGGGTTTTATGTTAGCATATATATATGATATGATGTACAACTGAAAAAACACATCTGCCACTTTAGTTTTCAGATTTCTTGAGACTTTTAGAGAGTTTTTAGAGAGATTTTCAATGGTTGATGAATGTTTTTAAAGCCTTATGGAGCTTTCATAGGATTCATTACAGTCTTTATCATCCATCATTACGTTTCAGATTCAATTTCAGAGTACGTTTTATTTTGTTTTTCACTTTAATAATATTCTTTCCTTGTTTTATTTTTCAGTTTTGTGATTTATGTGCATTGTACTTGTCTTTGTTTATTTTAAAAGCATGTTAGCTTAAACCCTAGTTTCTTGATTCAACGAATTAAGGAAGGGTGGGTGGTTACGAACAATGGGATGTGCGTAGAGCCTTTGCATGGTTTGTGAAAACTCATGCGTAGGGATCTATAACTTTCAAATCTAATTTTGTTTGTTTCAAAAGCTTTCGAAAATGAAAATTTTTGACTATATTCTCTGTAATCATTGGTAAAGGTTTTCGATTAAAACTTGTTTAATATTTTTAAACAAACTAAAAATTGGATTTGAACCCAAATGTTTTCATAGAATATTTTTCTGGTTTTATAATCCTAAACAAGAATATAAAATTGAGTATTGGGAATTAAAAAAATCCTAATGAAGACATCTTTCCAATCTATTGTTCATTTTACATGAACTTTAGATTGTAGTGTTAAACACATCCCATTGTGAAGTAAATAACCACTCGGAATTGAAAGTTGAATCAAGAATCATTTTGATATTGTGATTGTTAGTTAAATTAATTCTTGAGTTAGTTAACTAATTGGTTTGCAATTTTGAATTTGTTTATTTCAAGCAATTTATGCTTTCATTGAATTTTCTTAGTGGAAATTTTATTTTTGCTGAAAAATGAACAATTTATTTTTCAAATTCCATTAATTAGTTGTTATTTTGTTCTTTACTTTTAATTTTAAAGTTTTTGAAAACCCTAGAATTTAGTATTCAACCAACCTTAAACTTTCTTTGAATTTAAACTTAAAATTTCTATTACAACCTAGAAACTAAAGACTTAGGTTCTCTGTGGATTCGACCTCGGACTCACCGAGTTAAAACTACACCGTACACTGTTGCACTTAGGGGTTAGTTTAGATGCATTTTCTAGACGCAGTTAGATACATTTGATAAGTGCTGACCAACCTTAAGAAGGTTGTAATGCATTGTGAGGAGAGTAATTTGGTGCTAAAGTAGGAAAAGTGCCATTTTATGGTACAACAGGAGATCGTTTTGGGGGGCACATAATGTCATGTTGAGGGGCTGGGGTAGACAAAGCAAAAGTTGATGCCATCCAAAATTTGCCTACCCCCCGATGTGTTATGGACATTAGATCATTTCTTCGGCATGCCGGTTTTTACCGGCAATTCATTCACTCCGTTAGCTCTATTGCCCAACCAATATGCTCATTGTTGTCCAATGATGTTCCTTTTGAATGGCCAATGTCATGCTAAGAGGCATTTGATAGAGTTAAACACTTGCTTTCCATCACACCAATCATCCAAAGCTCAAATTGGTCTTTACAATTCAAGCTTATGTGCAACACTAGTGACTTTGCAGTGGGGGAAATTTTAGGGCAAAGGAAAGAGGGGAAATCGTATGTCATTTACTATGCCGGTAAAACTCTTAATAAGACTCAAGTGAATTATAGGACTACATAGAAGGAGCTTCTAGTGGAAGTGTTTGCCCTGGACAAGTTTAGGCCATATTCGGTAGGTTCTCATGTCATGGTGTTTATGGACTACGTGTCCTTGAAATACCTTTTTTCTAAGCAAGAGGTCAAACCTCGCCCAATCAGGTGGATTCCACTCCTCTAAGAGTTTCAACTAGAGATCAAGGATAAGAAATGAGTAGAAAATGTGGTAGCTGACCATTTGTCTAGGTTGCCATATAGTGACCTATCAATTAATGAGCATTTCCTTGATGAGCATATCATGTATGTTAGCACCACATCTCATAACCAATTTCCTTGGTATTTAGATTGTTAGAATATTTTATGTTAGCTTATGATATATTATTTATATATATTACCTATATTAGACTATTCTATATTTTAATATTTAGCAAGTAGTTAACTTTGTTTTAGTATGTAGATTATTACTATACATACCTCTATTGCAAGTCTATTTAAAGGTTTCTTCTTCATCTTTATGAAACATATGATGAGATGTAGACTTCATATTTTCTCCCTTCAAATATTTTTATTTTAACATAGTATTAGAGCCAGATTATGTATTCTTTTATTTTCTAGTGTAGCATCATTTTGCTGCACTATTTTCACTACCATAGTATATTCCAAGAAAATTTTTTCATCTTCTATTTGAATATGGTATTAGAAACTTTTACGTTTTTCTTTTTTGGTTTTTTTTCTTTCAGAGCTTTGCTCTGCCATAACACCACCACAACCATCGCAGAATTCTTTTGTTTCACATTTTGAACCATATCAGAGATTTTTGCATTTTTTTTCCTAGTGTTTTTCTTTACAGATCCTTGCTCTGCCATTGCACCACTACAACCATTGCAAAAGCCCTTTTTCTTTTGCACTCTGAACCGGTTTTTAGTGTTTTTTTCTTTTTTTAACTCTTCTGATTTTGATTTTGATATCTATTTCTTCATATTTCATCATCTTAATGCACTTTTTATTTGGGATGACATCTTAGCATTATATTGTTCATTCTATACAATACTGTTCTTGATGGAATCAATTATAATACATTAATAGATGTTAGACTTTCTTATTAGCCATCAATGCTAGAGAGTATAGTGAAACTATTTTTCCTTTGACATTTTGCAATTGTATTTCTTGTTCTATCTTCGCACACTATATATTCTATTTGATTATTTTTTCTTTGATCTCCAATTTGTAAAATAATTATACCAGTGGCAGCAGAATTTCTTCAGGGACTCACCGTCAAAACTTTGTTACCATTAGTAGTCACATAAATACAGATTCTACATTCACGATGATTACGCTTGAAAAGTGTATTCATAAACCTTGATTTTTATGCTAATTCCAATAATTTATATTTTAATATGTCTTTTTTAGTTTTATTTTGTTTATTTATGTTATTTTGTTCATTTATACAGGTTTCAGTAGAAAACACACTAAAATAGTTTGTTGGAATGAGATAGATGCACAATTTTAACATTGAAGGAGCTCTAGAAATTAAAAGTGGTCACATCAAGCTTTTCAAAAAGCTATTATGGGATAAAATTTGAGTTCGTTTGGGCCTTGAAAGATTGTTTAAAATTAGGGATAGAAAGTTAGACAAATCCTAATAACCATAGGATTTGGGATATATCATGAGTTTCCAAGGTCCAATTGAGGTGATTCAAAAGCCCAAAATCAATTACACATTCTTAGCCACAACTTTCATGGAGGGTCCAAGCCCAAAAGAGGTCTTCATCTACCTCAAAATCAACTTGCAATGTTACACAATTTAGAATTCTTTGGATGAGTCAGCACGATACCTTGTCAGTATTTTTGCCATATCTTTTCACTCACAACTCTGATTGATGCAATTCTTTTTGGGTTGGAAAGAAGAATCAAAGAGATACAAATTTCATTTGGAACCAAAGATTGAATCTATGGTCCAAACACCACCTTGAGTGGTCTAAACCACAGCGAGCAACATGCACGGGAAATTAGGTTAGGGTTTAGGTTTAAGCTTTATATATTGTTCTTCTTTCAGCCATCAAAGGGGACCATCTTCATTATTTTTATTTTCCAGAATCGTAGAATGCAATTAGGAGTTTTTAATTTAGGTTTTGTGGTAGCTTTGATCTTCATCGCTTGTAGATTTTGTAATCACTTTGCTTTGAAGTACGGTACTCTATTTTGATTTTTATTTAATGAAGTCTATTTTATATTTCATCACTGTTTTCTTTTATATATTCTATTTTTATGGTAAAATAATTTAGGTTAAATCGTTTAATCTTAATTCAATGAATTAAGGAAGGGTGGAATGCTAGGATCAATATGATGTGCATGGGTTTATGTATGTGATGTGAAAACATCTACGCATAAACCTACATTTTATTTTTAGATTTGATTTCATTTATTTCAAAAGCCTTCAAAAACGAAAACCTTTGATCATATTCTCTGTAATTCCTGATAAGGATTTCCAAATTAAATTTTTGTTTTATATTTTTGAAATAAATGAATTAGATTTGAACCAAAATATTATCAAAGAAAAACCTTTTAGTTTTATAATCCTAAACGTGAATATAAAACTGTGTTTTTGGAATTTTAAGAGTTTTCAATAGAACATTTTCCGATTAAATTTTCCTTTACGTGAATTTTAAATCGTGGTTGATTGCACATCAGATTGTGAATTAGTACTTCTGCCCGAAATTGATAGTTGAATCAAGGAACGTAAATTATCTTGAATGCGAAATTTTATTGCTTTCATTGTTTTAGTTTAGTTTAATTTTGAATCTTGCTTTTCCATTAATCAAAATAGATGTAATTTAATTTCTTGAATTTTAGTTTAGTTTAATAATTGAAATTATTTTATTTGTTTATTAGTTAGTTAGGCAACACTTTTCAAAATCCAAAACCAATTTTCTTTTCTTATTTTTAAAAAGAAAGAAACCAGTAGATAGAAGAACTTAGAAAATCCTAGTGTTCACTGTCAAAGTTTCCTATGGATACAATCTTGGACTTACTAGGTAAAACTACACCTCACGCACTTATACTTAGGGGTTTTTCTAGACGCAATATTTAGAGGCGGTCAACCTTTTGGTGCCATTGCCCGGGAACATAGTTTTGATTCACTAGGGTAACTCTAGGTTATTCTTCTGTTGCTTTTGAAAAAAAAAAAAGAAAACAAAAAAAATAATGAACATGGATTATTTTTCTTATAATTCTAGTTCACCAGATACCAACCACCCACTCATTAGTTATTTAGGCAGCATTTATGGAATTGATTTTTGCCTAAAAACATTTTCTATGCTACTTAAATTTCATGGACTTCAACAAAAAGTCCCCAGAGTCCATTTAGAAATTTTTGAGTTAGTTTGTTTCTATTACCCGAATGGTTACATGGATGATACTTTTTAGTATAATTTTTTTTCTGTTATCATTATGCAGAGTGCCCGATGATTGGTGTCGTGCGGCTGCTTGGTCCATTAATATTTGGGAAGAGTTACAAAATAATTTTTTTGCAACTTTTCTCCTTACTTTTTGAAACTTTACCTCCCACTTTCAAATTAGAAATTTTTGTTTCAAGAAGGGTGAAATATTTTATAAATGCTATGAGAGAATTAAAAAACTTTTAGAAACATTCCCAGATTATGGACTAGAATTAGAGTACATTCTAGACATATTCTACAATGCTATACCTTATGAGTTACACCGAGTGTTTAATAAAAGTTTAGGTAGGGAGTTCTTTGACCTCACCTCAGAAGAGACATGGTCATTCCTTGAATTTGTCTATGAACACACCAAGCCTTGAGAAAGACTTCAACCTAGTTTTGAACCTCATGTACTTGAAAGCCACACTGACCCTTGTTTGCCTGCTCTCACTTTACTTGATCCTCTTGATCCATCCTTAGAAAGTAGGGTAAGTGTAAAGCTCAATTACTTGGATATTAGATGTCCCAACCCCACTTTACTCACAAAGGACCAGTCTAAGGAGCCCCGAGGTTATTGGCCTACTGAATCTAGTAATGTACAAGTTGAGTCACTTTATGAGCAAATTCAACATAGGGAAGAAATTAGATCAAAAGTTGATTCTAGTGCACATGAGACTTCTGCACATATTGACTCTACATTAGATGATACATTGTTTGAGTCCATAGCATGTCCTTATGTTCGACCACTCACTAAAACTGAAACTGTAGAATCTAGAGCCTTTTTGTTACTTACATGAGAAGATCTTAATTCAAAAATGTTAAACTTTGAGTAGAGTAACTATTTTGACAATGGTTGGGATAGTGAAGGGAATGAGCTCTTCAACTCATTCCCATTAGATTCTAACATGCACGAGACTTCATTTGTCAGGAGTCTAGAAGACATGCCAACCAACACCACCATGGAGCTCGAAGCTCATTCCACCCTGACAACCCAAGTGAACTTGGAAAGTCCTAATACTTATTCTAAGAGCTTTGATGCCATAGGTTTAAGGGAGCACACTGTTGAGCTAGTTAGTTTAGTTTCATCATGTTCTACCATACCACTCACTGAGACCACTTCTGACATATCTTTTTTCTACTAGGGCTAGTACACTTGATGACTTACTTGTTGAGACCCCTATATTTGAGTGAAAGTATGACTCTAATTATGGTTGGGTTCCTACTTTAGTCCCATAAGACTATCATGAGAGTGAATTTTCTTTATCATCCTTTGAGAGTTCAACAGATAGGCTTGAGAGTGAGAGTGGTTCACACCTTTCCTCTTTTGTAGTCACCCCAACTAAAAATCTTACTGAGGGAACTAACATGTTTTGACCAAGACTGACCACACATGTAAGGAAGTGGTGGAGACCAAGGAAATAGTTTGCATTGACTTCTTATGTGTTGAGGGCATACTAGAAAACACGCAACCGCATTCCATGTTCACATATGCGTATAACATTAAGCCATATTTGAGATTTAAAGACTCCCACAAGGCCATGCATTCTCCAGTGTTCTCTATATTAGGAGCACACTCATTCTTAGTACCTCCTAGACCCAAGGAGAATATTTCATTCCTAAAACTGTTTGGTGAGACTTAGGAAAGATTAGGAGTTGGATAGTATACTTTTGCATTAACCTTTGTATATTAGTAGATTAGATTTTATTTATTTATTTTTGTTTTCTTTCTGTCGAGATTAAATTTTAATTTTTTTATGTTACTTTTATTTGTTTATTCTAACACTTTCTCTAGTAGAAGTTTTATTTTTCTTTTAATACAGTTTAATTCAAATGAATAAAGTGCTTGAGGTAATATCTCAACTACCTTCTTTATTTAGTTTTGTACTTCAATTTTTGTACTTTATGAATATACTATCTATTGTTGAGAAGTGCTAGAGACTAAGTGGGGGGTGATATTGATATGCCTTAAGTAAAAAAAAAAAAAAAAAAGAGGGTGTTGGACAACCCTTTCGTCCTTTCCTTTGTACATAGTAGATTAGATTTTTCTTTCTTTATTTTTTGATTTATTGTCAGTTTTTCTTTTCTTTTCTTTTATTTTTATTTTGTCTTCGTACTAACTTTTTTCTTCTTATTTTATTTTTCTTTTATTTTTATCTTCTTTTAATTCTAACATTTTTCATGAATAGTTCTTTTGTGTTTCTTCAAATAAGGAATGTCTTGAGGTAATATCTTTCCTTTCCCTTTTATTTAGTCTTGCACTTCCAAATTAGTACTTCATATATATAATTGTTATTATTATTGGGAGTGCTGTAGAATCTAGGTTAGGGGTAGGTCTTAAGTGGCTTGAATAATGGGTGCATGCTTGGTTTAATTTGTGCTATGTTCTTATTTGTGCCTTTTGTGGCTATTCTTTTCATGCTTATCATCATGCTCACTTCGCACACTATGGACCCACATATGTTTCATGGTTTTCACATTGAGGACAACGTGAATTTTAAGTTAGGGATTAAGGTTCGTATGATGACCTTTTATGCCAAAATTGTAAAATTTTAAAATTTTTGACCATATTTGAGCTTGAATACAAGAATTTAGCATATTTGTACCTGCATGCCAGCCTTTTTTAGTTTGGTTGATTGTGAAATTGAATGAGAGAATGATAAATGAGTCTTGTTCAAGCTTTAATAGGAAACTTAGTTCAAGTTGAGTGTATAATGACCTTGTGCAATTTTTACTATCATAGAGAAGAGTTTATGTGCTTAGGAGTGGATTTTATTTAACATTGGTTAATTGAGCATTCTTGAACTAGGTGGAGATTTATACCCCTTAATGGTGAGCTTTTGAACGTATTATTCTTTTCTTAAGGGGTTGCACATAATCACAGCTCTTTTGTTTTTCACTTTGGTTTCCAATGCACCAATTACATCACACACTTGCATGAGTTTTACTTGACACATTATAAGTTGTTGCAAGCCTTGAACATGATGCTCGGCCCTCTTTGCTATTTTGGACCTTCTTGTCCTTCTTTGGTTATGAATTACCTTAGGAGCCAACTTGAAGCCTTTTAATAAAGTGTGTGATATATATATATATACATATTTCTTGGTTCCCACCTCATATATTATCCCTTAACCTTATCCACACACTTTAAGCCTTACCCTCATATGTCTTGGGTTACAAAAGTAGCTCAATGTCAATGATGTGAACGGGGGTTAGGAATGGAAACTTTTGAGAGCATATTGAGAGGAAATATTGGGTAGAGAATTCAGCTGATGTATATTTCATTATTCCAAAACTAAAAAGAAGAAAAAAGAAAAAGAGAAAATAAAAAAAGAGAAAAAAAGAAAAGAAAAAAATTTATCAATCCTTCTGTTTATGAAATTATGGGACTTGTACATTATTTGTAATATGTGCAATTGTCCCAAGGGTAGTTTTTAGTGTGAATAAGTTTCTTGTTGTAATTCTTGTTGGGGTTTGGAAAAGAAATGGGTATTTTGGGACTTATGTGCACTTGAGCATTTTTATTCCAAGACATGTGCTTTGATTTCCATATTTTTCATTGTTAACCATTACCCTTGGCCAATTTACAACTGAAACAAAGACCTAGTGGATTCTGAGCAAAAAACTCTTATGTTGTGTATGTAGTGATCTTGTCTAAGTTATGATGTGATCTCTTGCACATGCATTGGAACATGGTTATAAGCTGTCCACTTTGAACTTTAATCCAATTCACTTACTTATTTGTGGGGTTATATGCAACTAGAATAGCATCACATGCTAATAGGTATGTGTGAACCCTTGATGAGTGAATTTCTTTCTACGAGTGGTACCTTGTGAGTATTTGAAGTCAAAACCAAGTTCCGTTTATGCTCTTGTAACCTTGTTGAATGAATGAAACAATTTTGCATACATGCTCTTTCTACTTTGATAATCCATGCATTTATGCTTAGCACTTGGAAACTACATATGATATTTGGGTTTTGTGACTTGTTGGGCTTGAACTTGATTTATTTTTTATCTCAATCACTTTTTGACACTTTGAGACCATGCCATAGATGTTTGTGGGTAGCATCACTGCAAACCCTCATGAGACCTTACTCGTCCACTAGGGGGAACCTAGGGGTTTAAGGGCTTGCCTCACGCGTTAAGTGTGGCCGTGTGTCTCCTACGAAATGGACCTCCCTTTTTATTTGAATCTTTATTTATCTTTGTTTTTTAGTAAGTTGAGAATGCTTGGTTTATGCTCTTTTGTCCTAAGATTTAAATTCTTTTTATTGCTAGGGACTAGCAATAAATAAGTTGGAGGTGTGATTACACTTGAAAAGTGTAATCATAAACCTTGATTTTTATATTAATTCTGATAATTTATATTTTAATATGTCTCTTCTAGTTGGATTTTGTTTATTTATGTTATTTTGCTCATTTATATAGGTTTCAGTTGAAAACACACTAAAATAGCTTGTTGGAACGAGATAGATGCACAATTTTGACAAAGAAAGAGTTCTAGAAATTAAAAGTAGTCTTCAGCAAAATTGTAGTTGACATCTCAAGCTTTTCAGGAAGCTATTATGGGACAAAATTTGAGTTCATTTGGGCCTTGAAAGATTGCTTAAAATCAAGGCTAGAAAGCTGGACAAATCTCAATAATTGTAGGATTCGGGACATATCTTAAGTTTCGACGTCCAATTGAGGCGATTCAAAAGCCCAAAATCAAGTACACATTCTTATCCACAACTTTCATGAAGAGTCCAAGTCCAAAAGAGGTCTTCATCTACCCCGAAATCAGCTTGCAATATTTCACAATTCGGAATCCTTCGGATGAGTCAGCACGACACCCTGTTAGTATTTTGGCCATATCTTTTCACTCACAACTCCGATTGATGCAATTCTTTTTAGGTTGGGAGAAAGACTCAAAGAGCTACAAATTTGATAGACCAAAGATTGAATCTATGGTCCAAACATCCCTTCAAGTGGTCCGGACCACAACAGGCAGCATACATGGGAAATTAGGTTAGGGTTTAGGTTTAGGCTTTATATATTGTTGTTCTTTCAACCATCAAAGGGGACCTTCTTCATTATTTTTATTTTCTAGAATAGTAGAATGCAATTAGGAGCTTTTAATTTGGGTTTTGGAGTAGCTTTAATCTTCATCGCTCGTAAATTTTGTAATCGCTTTGCTTCGAAGTACAGTACTCTATTTTGATTTTTATTTAATGAAGTCTATTTTATATTTCATCACTGTTTTCTTTTATATATTCTATTTTTACGTTAGAATAATGTTAGGTTAAATCATTCAACCTTGATTCAATGAATCAAGAAATGGTGGAATGCTAGGATCAATATGATGTGCGTAGGATTATGTATGTGATGTGAAAACATCTACGCATAAAACTACATTTTATTTTCAGATTTGATTTCATTTATTTCAAAATCCTTCGAAATGAAAAACCTTGATCATATTCTCTTAATCCCTAATAAGGATTTTTGAATTAAAATTTTCTATTATATTTTTGAAATAAATGAATTAGATTTGAACAAAAATATTATAAAAAAAAAAAACTTCCAATTTTATAATCCTAAACGTGAATATTTTCCGATTTATTTTCCTTCACGTGAATCTTAAATCGTGGTTAATTGCACATTGGATTGTGAATTAGTACTTCCACCCAAAATTATCTTGAATGCGTAATTTTATTGCTTTCATTGTTTTAGTTTAGTTTAATTTTGAATCTTGTTTTTCCATTAATTAAATTAGATGTAATTTAATTTCAAAAATTTAAGTTTAGTTTAATTATTGTAATTTTTTTTTATTTGTTTATTAGTTAGTTGATCAACACTTTGCAAAATCTAAAACCAATTTTCTTTTTCCGTTTTTAAAAAATGAAACCAGTAAATAGAAGATCTTAGAAAACCCTAGTGTTTAATCTCAAAGTTCCTTGTGGATATGATCCTAGACTCACGAGGTAAAACTACACTGCACGCCCTTATACTTGGGGTTTTTCTAGATGCAATATTTAGAGATGATCACATGGCTTATTCTACTATCCAGTTCTGTTGTTTTTGGATTACTTTTTGTCACGCTCCGAGTTTCACAACCCGAGTACGCGAACAAATAACACATATTATACCGTTTTATAACCTTTCCTATTCCACATTAGAGTCATAAACACACACTATGGGTAATGAATATAAAGTAATTAAAAATTAAACCTTAAATTTAAATAAATGCCTCAGTTTAATCCACTAGGCAAACAAAGCTGCAAAACTAAACCCAACCAATCTCTAAAAAAAATAATAATAATTAACATTCACCTCAAAAAAAAATAATTTCCTGGAGTCTAAAACAATTACATAAAAATAAATGAATGAATAAATAAATAAATAAGACTTTAATTTCTATGCTCAGAAGGTCCAGCACGTGACTCAAATTCATTACCTGCATTACAAGCTGTAAGGGGTTTAGCACTAATACCACGTGTGCTCGGAACCCTAATAATAATAATAATAATAATAATAATATAAATGCAATATGTCCTAGCATGCTACTAAGTGAAACAAGTATGCACAAGTAGCAATTTCAAATAAGAACTTCAATTTATTTATTTATCTCTTTTCGTTACCATTAATGGTGTTTTAGCACCAACTATCACATCAAAGAAAATTAATTTGATTTCAAGGTACTGCTGCTTAGTTGTCTCGTAGAAACAAGACCCAACCAATATACATCATTCCTTGATGTCTGCTTGGTTGTCCCGTAAAAACAGGACCCAACCAATATACACCATCATTCGGTGTCTGCTTCCTAAGCTAAAACCTTAGGAATATATTATGCCATCCTTAGGCATCTGCATCGTTCGTAGGTTACTAGCCTACTGGACTCGATTACCACCCCTGCGCGGGTTTTGGGACTCTCAACCCTTAGGTACGTATACCCGATATTTTCAGTACCCCTCAATCCAAATAACACAAAATTTAATTTCACTTTAAATTCACATTATATAAATTTTTCTTAATTAAATTTTGAAGCCTTATTAACTAAAACACAATCTTTAATCTCATAATTAAAGCGAACAATCCCACGGTTAATATAAAGTACATACATTTGCAATAAATGCTTTTAACTTTAAACCATCCATTAATCACACAGTCAATTCATTCATTCTATGAATTTAGTAGATAATAAATAAGATAAAAGCCTCTTCAATTCATTAGATTCCATCACGCACAGAACACATAAGAATATAAATGTATATTTACAATGCAATCAATTCATGTAAATTTTAATCAATTAAAGATTTTAAATAAAATAAATAAATAAATAAATAAAATTAAATGCCCTGTGTGCCTGACAATTCAATGGGTTTTAAATTAACCACACATATAGATATGTATATCCGTTATTAAATATTTAAGATCTCACAAATCAATCAATGCCACTACTTTAATGAGTAGATAGTAAATAAAGACAAAAAAAAAAAAAAAGAAAAGGACAAACGTCCAGCCACACACGGTTTGGGGAAAGTTTCTGTATAATTGCATATATATATATATATATATATGTTTCATTCAATTAATTCCCCAAGTCCTAGAAGCATGTTCCGTCCGTCACATGTCAAAGGTTAACAAATACATGAAAATTTAATAAACACCAATCAATCAAGCGTTTGATCCAAGTGTCCAGAGAGTATTCCATTCATATACGACAATATATATATATATATATACTTTTTGGATTTGTTTCTCAGCAAATTATTTTGACCACGCACTAGTTCATATAAAGACAAAAACTTTAACATCAAACAACTATACATGTTCTGTCAAACAAACTAAGATTAAGTATATATATATATCGATTATAAGTGAATTCCGCCCCTTACCCTTTTAATTCAACAACAGAGGAGAGATTCGACAAGTGGAAGAAAATCCGGCAGAATGGAAGGCAAAGTAATTCGTCGCCGCTTCTTCTTCCTTTCTCCCTCTCTCGATCTCTCTCTAGGGTTTCTAATTTTTTTTTTACTGCAGTATATATATATATATATAAATAGCAGAATTTAATTTTAAAAAACTAAGTTATTTACCTACTCCCCAAAGGATTAGGAAAATTACACCCCTTCCCTAAAATTTTAAAATCTTTTTAAATATAACCCAAAATTAATCTTTTAAAATAGAAATCCAAAAATTAAAAACCATTAAATTTAAATATCAAAATGAATTTATCAAATAACAATATCCAAATAAAAAAAATCTGGGTTATTACATCCTACCCCCCTTGCAAAAATTTCGCCCTCGAAATTTAGGAGGTAAAGAAAAGAAGATTAAAGAAACAACTCTGGATACCTACTCCGCATATCTGCCTCTCGCTCCCAAGTCGACTCCTCAATACCACGATGCTTCCATAACACTCTAATTAAGGGAATAGTCTTCCCTCGAAGCACTTGCTCCTTAGAGTCCAAGATTTCCACCGGTTTCACCTCATATGTCACATCTGAGTCAACATCAAGCTCAGTCCAATCTAATACATGTGAAGGGTCCGGGTTATACTTTCTAAGCATAGACACGTGAAACACTTCATGTACTCCTAAAAGCTGCGGTGGCAAAGCAAGACGATAAGCCACCTCTCCAACCCTAGCCAAAACTTCAAATGGCCCAATATATCTCGGGGACAACTTCCCTCTACGCCCAAAATGAAACTGACCCTTTCGTGGTGAAACCTTTAAGAACACATGGTCTCCTAGCTCAAACTCCAATGGTCTCCGTCTTTTATCAGCATAACTCTTTTGGCGACTCCGTGCTGTCTCAAGTCTTTGTCGAATTAGTTTGACCTTCTCAGTCGTCTCCTGCACAAACTCAGGCCCAATAATTGTAGTTTCTCCGACCTCAACCTAACAGATAGGAGATCTACACGGTCTACCATACAAAGCTTCAAAAAGAGCCATCCCGATGCTCGACTGGTAGCTATTATTATACGCGAATTCAATCAAAGGAAGATGGTTCTCCCAACTACCACGAAAATCAAGCACACATGCCCTGAGCATATCCTCCAAGATCTGAATTGTACGTTCTGACTGTCCATCAGTCTGAGGATGAAAGGCAGTACTAAACAACAATTCTATCCCCATGGCCACCTGGAGACTCTGCCAAAACCGAGAAGCAAAACACGGATCCCTGTCTGAGACAATGGATACAGGAGCTCCGTGAAGCCTTACGATTTCCTTAACATATAATTTAGCCAAGACATCCATGGAGTCCGTCAAACGAATCGGCAAAAAGTGAGTTGACTTGGTCAACCTATCCACTATCACCCAAATAGTATCATGGCCCTTCGGTGATCTTGGCAAGCCAGAAACAAAATCCATTGTAATGTTCTCCCACTTCCACTCTGACACTGGCAAAGGCTGCAAAAGACCCGCTGGTTTCTGATGCTCAGCCTTAACTTGCTGACA
This sequence comes from Vitellaria paradoxa, assembly GCA_019916065.1. Classification (NCBI taxonomy): domain Eukaryota; kingdom Viridiplantae; phylum Streptophyta; class Magnoliopsida; order Ericales; family Sapotaceae; genus Vitellaria; species Vitellaria paradoxa. Next base: position 30,285,902 of record CM034237.1, on the reverse strand, counting down.
AGTAAGGCACCTACTCACAAACTCTGCCACATCATTCTTCATACCTGCCCAAAAGAACTGACGACGCAGGTCGTGATACATCTTAGTACCTCCAGGATGTACTGCAAATTTTGATTGGTGGAACTCCTTTAAAACTATATCTCGAGCAGAGATGGGCACGAAAAGTCTCCCCAAATACCTCAAACCATTATCGTCACCAATCACCCATTCTGGCATCTCATCAGGACTCGACAACTTAGCTCGAATCGCCTCACATTCAACATCAGTCCCCTGAGCTTCTATCACACGACTCAATAGAATTGGCTGAGTAGCCATGGCACACAAAATAGCATGACTTTCATCTTCCTGCAACTCCAGATCAAACTCACTAAGGCTTCTCATCATTTCCCACTCTTGCACGAAAAGACCTGCTAAAGTACCCCGAGTCTTTCAGCTAAGTGCGTCAGTAACCACATTTGCCTTACCAGGGTGATACTGAAGCTCAAAATCGTAGTCCTCCATATACTCCATCCATCTCCTCTGTCTCAAATTCAGATCCTTCTGAGTGAAAAGATACTTCAAACTCTTGTGGTCAGAAAATATCTCAAACTTTTCACCATACAAATAGTGTCTCCAGCTTTTTAGAGCAAAGATAATTGCTGCCAACTCTAAATCATGTACTGGGTAGTTATGCTCGTGAGTCTTCAATTGCCTAGACCCATAAGCTACTACTCTGTCGCCCTGCATCAGCACACAGCCTAAACCTTCCTTGGATGCGTCACAATAAACTAAATAACCCAATCCTCTCTCAGGAATCACGAGTACTGGTGTAGTAGTTAGCCTCTTCTTTAACTCCTGAAAAGACTGTTCACACTTCTCATCCCAAATAAACTTGACCCCTTTTCGAGTCAGCCTAGTCATCGGCCCGGCTAACCTCGAGAAATCACGGACAAATCTTCGATAGTACCCTACCAAACCCAGAAAACTCCGAATCTCAAAAACTGTCTTCGGTCTTTGCCAATCCATAACTGCCTCAACCTTAGATGGATCAACTGCAACTCCCTCCTCAGAAACAACATGCCCCAGAAATTTCACTTCCTTGAGCCAGAACTCACACTTGCTCAATTTAGCATAGAGCTGGTGATCTCTCAGGGTCTGAAATATAACTCTTAGATGCTCCTCATGTTCGCCTTCTGACCGAGAATAAACTAGAATGTCATCAATAAACATGACAACAAACTTGTCTAAATATCTGTTGAACACCCGGTTCATCAAGTTTATGAACACTGCAGGAGCATTGGTCAGTCCAAATGGCATTACTAAGAACTCGTAGTGCCCATACCGAGTCCTGAATGCCGTCTTAGAAATGTCCTCCTGCTTCACCCTCAACTGGTGGTAACTAGATCTCAAATCAATCTTTGAGAAAATAATCGAACCCTTCAGTTGGTCGAACAGATCATCAATCCTCAGTAGAGGATACCGATTCTTGATCGTGACCCGATTCAACATTTGGTAATCTATACACATCCTGAGAGTTCCATCATTTTTAGCTGCAAATAGTGCTGGTGCACCCCAAGGTGAAGTGCTAGGGCGGATAAATCCCTTAGAGCTCAACTCCTCTATCTGGGATCTTAACTCCACCAACTCTGCAGGTGCCAATCTATACGGGGCTATAGAAATTGGTTCTGTGCCAGGTATCAGATCAATCCAAAATTCAACCTCCCGTTCAGGCGGTAATCCAGCTACTTCTAAAAACACTTCTGGAAATTCACAAACAACTCGTGGTAACTCAATTTTGTCACCCTCCCCGTCCTCTAGAGCCATACAAGCAAACAAACTGCACAAGTCTACTCGTCCCTGCCCATTGAGGGAAGGCAAGAGGTGAGGACTACAACGATCACCAAAAAATCGTATCTGATGTCCCTCTGTAGTAAATAAGGTCACTCGACTCTTAGCACAATCTATCATCGCTCGAAAGACTGACAGCCAGTTCATGCCAAGAATCACATCAAAGCTTCCCATGTCTATCACAATCAGGTCAAAAACTGACAAGTGCTCCTGTCCTGAAGTCTCATCCCTAATAGTGATCTCACAATTCTTACAAACTCGATTCAACACAGAATGACCTCCTATCGGTGTTTCAACGTGCAATAGTGGAATTAACTTGTCCGCAGATAAATTTAATGTAGACATAAATGATGCAGTAATAAATGAATGAGATGCTCCTGTGTCTACAAGGACTGTGGATTTAGTAGCATAAATGAGAAAGGTACCTCTCGTCACTATAGGCTCTGCACGTCCATCATTCTGGGCCACAGTGAAAACTCGTCCCTGAACTGGTGTCGTTTGTGGTCTACCCCCCTTTTGTCCCTGTTGGGATCCACCCTGAACTCCTTGATGCTGTTGAACACCACTTGGAACACCCATCTGATACTGCGGTGCCCCTCCTTGAGTACCCCTCTGAAAATGAGTCTGCATTGATTGTGACCCTGCTGGCCTGCTACTCTGCACTGACTGAGCTGGCTGTGGAGGTCTCATAATACTTCCATTGCCTTGCCTCTGCGGACAACGCCTCTGCACATGACCTGGTAGACCACACGTGTAACAAATCTTTACCTCGGCCCTATTTTCAGATCCACCTGACACGCCTTTGTAAGGACAGTTAAACTGACGATGCCCAGGCTGTCTGCAATTATGACAAATAATAGGACTCTGTGCAGAAACTCCAGTTGCCACTGACTTACTTGGGACCACACTCCCCTGTTGAAATTGCTGAGACTGTGTCCTATGTAAATTCTCTCTCTGCCTTTTGGTGGGTCTGCTATCTTGGTGCTGAGTCCTTCCTTGCCTAGCTTCATTCTGTGCCCTGGTATCTGCCAAATTCTTCTCCACTGCCATTGCTCGATCAACCAAGGTCTCATATTCATTAAGCCCCAAAGGCACTATCCGATCTCTGACAGCAGGCCTCAATCCCTTTTCAAACCGTCTACACTTGGTGCGTTCAGTGGACACCAACTCCTTAGCATATTTGGCCAGCGAGGTAAATTTACGCCCATACTCCAGCACAGTCATTGGCCCTTGAGTCAAATTCAGAAATTCATCAAGTTTAGCATCTCTCAGAGACTGTGGGAAGAAGTAGTCTCTGAAACGCTCCTTAAAATCTTCCCAAGTAAGTGCAAACGCCCCACGAGACCCCTTCACAGTACTCCACCAATCCGTTGCAGCACCCTCCAACTGAAAAGTAGCAAGCAAGACTCTAGTCTTATCTTCATTTAACTGCATCACCTCGAATATCTTCTCATTCTCGTGTAAGAATTTCTCAACCTCTTCAGTATCTGTTGCACCAGAGTATGTAGGGGGTTTCATCCTCCTGAACTTCTCATACGGAGCTGTAGGCTGACTTGCTTGTATTCTTCCAGCAAACATTGCAGCCATTTGTTGCATCCACATCTGTGGGTCTACCATTCCTGGCTGCGGCACACTTGGTGCTTCGGATTGCACCTCAGCCACGTGAGGCACTCCTAATGGAACCTTTGCTCCAACCCCAGCATATGACCCTTACTCTTGTGACACTCCTGCAACAACGGGACTATCATCAACTGGAACTTCATGACCCTGCCCAGCCTGAATCCCTCGGCCTCGGACTCGGCCTCTACCACGACCACGACCTTGGCCCCTGCCTCTACCTCTAACACCTGGAGCTACACGTGGCGGCATTTCTCTAAAAATTTACAAAAATATACTAAGGTCAACGCCTTCCTAACAATTTAAGTCCAACAAAGCATCAAATTCACGTATCACAACTAAATAAACTAACATGTAATCACATAATACTTAGAAAAATAAAAGACCCACTGTCCCTAGGTATTCTAAACCTAGGCTCTGATACCAAGTTGTCACGCTCCGAGTTTCACAACCCAAGTACGCGAACAAATAACACATATTATACCGTTTTATAACCTTTCCTATTCCACATTAGAGTCATAAACACACACTATGGGTAATGAATATAAAGTAATTAAAAATTAAACCTTAAATTTAAATAAATGCCTCAGTTTAATCCACTAGGCAAACAAAGCTGCAAAACTAAACCCAACCAATCTCTAAAAAAAATAATAATAATTAACATTCACCTCAAAAAAAAATAATTTCCTGGAGTCTAAAACAATTACATAAAAATAAATGAATGAATAAATAAATAAATAAGACTTTAATTTCTATGCTCAGAAGGTCCAGCACGTGACTCAAATTCATTACCTGTATTACAAGCTGTAAGGGGTTTAGCACTAATACCACGTGTGCTCGGAACCCTAATAATAATAATAATAATAATAATAATATAAATGCAATATGTCCTAGCATGCTACTAAGTGAAACAAGTATGCACAAGTAGCAATTTCAAACAAGAACTTCAATTTATTTATTTATAACTTTTCGTTACCATTAATGGTGTTTTAGCATCAACTATCACATCAAAGAAAATTAATTTGATTTCAAGGTACTGCTGCTTGGTTGTCTCGTAGAAATAAGACCCAAGCAATATACATCATTCCTTGATGTCAGCTTGGTTGTCCCGTAAAAACAGGACCCAACCAATATACACCATCATTCGGTGTCTGCTTCCTAAGCTAAAACCTTAGGAATATATTATGCCATCCTTAGGCATCTGCATCGTTCGTAGGTTACTAGCCTACTGGACTCGATTACCACCCCTGCGCGGGTTTTGGGACTCTCAACCCTTAGGTACGTATACCCGATATTTTCAGTACCCCTCAATCCAAATAACACAAAATTTAATTTCACTTTAAATTCACATTATATAAATTTTTCTTAATTAAATTTTGAAGCCTTATTAACTAAAACACAATCTTTAATCTCATAATTAAAGCGAACAATCCCACGGTTAATATAAAGTACATACATTTGCAATAAATGCTTTTAACTTTAAAACCATCCATTAATCACACAGTCAATTCATTCATTCTATGAATTTAGTAGATAATAAATAAGATAAAAGCCTCTTCAATTCATTAGATTCCATCACGCACAGAACACATAAGAATATAAATGTATATTTACAATGCAATCAATTCATGTAAATTTTAATCAATTAAAGATTTTAAATAAAATAAATAAATAAATAAATAAAATTAAATGCCCTGTGCGCTTGACAATTCAATGGGTTTTAAATTAACCACACATATAGATATGTATATCCGTTATTAAATATTTAAGATCTCACAAATCAATCAATGCCACTACTTTAATGAGTAGATAGTAAATAAAGACAAAAAAAAAAGAAAAAGAAAAGGACAAACGTCCAGCCACACACGGTTTGGGGAAAGTTTCTGTATAATTGCATATAGATATATATATATATATATGTTTCATTCAATTAATTCCCCAAGTCCTAGAAGCATGTTCCGTCCGTCACATGTCAAAGGTTAACAAATACATGAAAATTTAATAAACACCAATCAATCAAGCGTTTGATCCAAGTGTCCAGAGAGCATTCCATTCATATACGACAATATATATATATATATATCTATACTTTTTGAATTTGTTTCTCAACAAATTATTTTGACCACGCACTAGTTCATATAAAGACAAAAACTTTAACATCGAACAACTATACATGTTCTGTCAAACAAACTAAGATTAAGTATATATATATATATCGATTATAAGTGAATTCCGCCCCTTACCCTTTTAATTCAACAACAGAGGAGAGATTCGACAAGCGGAAGAAAATCCGGCAGAATAGAAGGCAAAGTAATTCGTCGCCGCTTCTTCTTCCTTTCTCCCTCTCTCGATCTCTCTCTAGGGTTTCTAATTTTTTTTACTGCAGTATATATATATATAAATAGCAGAATTTAATTTTAACAAACTAAGTTATTTACCTACTCCCCATAGGATTAGAAAAATTACACCCCTTCCCTAAAATTTTAAAATCTTTTTAAATATAACCCAAAATTAATCTTTTAAAATAGAAATCCAAAAATTAAAAACCATTAAATTTAAATATCAAAATAAATTTATCAAATAACAATATCCAAATAAAAAAAATTTGGGTTATTACACTTTTACTCCCGAACTCAAATTGGTTCACTGCCTTGAGTTTGAGCGAGGGTGTTAGAATATTTTATATTAGGTTATGATATATTATTTATATATATGACCTATATTAGAATATTCTATATTTTAGTATTTAGTAAGTAGTTAGCTTTAATTTAAGATGTAGATTATTACTATACATACCTCTCATTATAATCCTATTTAAAGGCTTCTTCTTTACCTTTATGAAACATATGACAAGATGTAGACCTTATATTTTCTCCCTCCAATTTTATTTTGTCTTTAATATTTTTACGTTCAACACAGATATTGCCAACCACCTAGTAACCAGTCAAATGGCCTCCCATAAGACCAAAGTTGATGGAGGTAAATTTTTACACGATGTGCGTATCTTCTTTTGGGACGAGCCCTATCTCTACAAGTACTATCATGACCAAATGGTGAGACGATGCATTCTTGAGAATGAGATTCATGATGTCATAGAGTTTTGTTACTCTTTAGCTTGTGGAGGCCATTTTTCTTCAAAGAAAACCACTGCTAAGATCCTTCAAAGTAGATTTTATTTGCCTACCATGTTTAAGGATGTACATGACTATTGTTTGAGATGTGATTGGTGTCAACAACTAAGAGCCCTAACTAAGTGAAATGAAATACCTCAAAATCCCATACTCATCTAGGAGATCTTTGATTGTTGGGAGATCAATTTCATGGGGCCATTTCCTATGCTATTTGGATTTGAGTATGTACTTATGGCCATTGACTATGTTTCCAAATGGGTGGAAGCCACTGCCACTAGCACCAATGACCACTGGATGCTGATCAAGTTCTTAAAAGAATACATTTTCTCGTGCTTTGGGGTGCCTCAGGCTATCATTAGTGATGGCAGCAAACATTTTTGTATCAAGCTCATTGGCCTCTTAATGTGCAAGTATGGTGTTACATATGAGGTAGGGGGACCTCATATCACCCATAGAACATTGGCCAAGTTAAGCTGACAAATAAGAAGATTAGGGGCATTCTTGAGAAGACCATCAACCCCACACATAAGCATTAGTCCTTGTGGGCCAAGAAGTGTTAATGTATAACTAGGTTGCATCTCTTCCCAGGAAAGCTTCATTTGTCATCATCTCAGTTTCTCCTTATAATGTGTGTGAGCTTTATAACCCACGCAATGATACCACTTTCAAAGTAAACGAACATAGGCTCAAGCCATACTTGGAGAATTATGTGGTTGAGATCCAAACTTAAGAGCTTTCTGACCCTCCTCCATTTGAGTGAAAGCATGCAAGAAAGTCTTATACATGGTAGGTTTAGGTGATATTTTATTTGTTTTCTTCCCTTTTTGTTTGATGTCTTAGTTTTGAGTTGAGCCTTGAATAGGTCTGAGAAATGTGTCCCATATGATGTTGTTCCATATTAGTTCATGTAAGTGTGGCACAGGAACTAAAATAAGAAAAGTTTAGATTTGGAAGAATTACTGAGTCAAGACCTTCTAGGTGCCCTCACACCTATCCTGTGCACTCGGGCATCCTTGGTGTGCCCACATCTCATTCCTGTGCTCTTGGGTTTGTGAATAAGTCAGTTAGTCATGTGACCTAAGAGGGAGTCTATAAGTACATGCTATTCCCATGTATTGCCCTTACTTCACTCGTTCTTTTAAACTTAATCCACCCACGATTAGTTCCCTGTGCAACTGAATCTTCATTTTCCTTTCTCTTCAAAATTTCTCTATCTTCATCACTCTCACGCATTAGGTTTAATATCTTTCAAGTGTGCATCTCCATTATGGAGAAGTAGAGATTAGCTTTCAAGCTTGAACAAGGGTTTCGGTCACTGTTTTGAGGTAAGCTCCTTACCACTCTCTTTTTTGAATTCTATCTTATAATTTTTATTATAACAGAGTAGGAAGATGAGTGTTGTTAAATTGATTGAAATTGAGTGGGTCAGGCAATTGTCATGAACATTAAATAAGAGACTTGGAATGATTACCCACCACCAGTTTGACGAAATTCTTGAGTGTACTCGAGCGCCTGCATTTTTCATTTGGCTACCTAATGTGGCTCTCAGGCATTGCCACTTTCCATCCTGCTACCTGGGGTTGCCCTTTTTCTGACTACATTGGAGACTTATGTTATGTTCTTTCCTGTGTCTATGTGTATGCTTTGGAACGGTGGCTCGACTAAGCAAGAAATAAAGAGCCAAGGCAACTAGTGAACCATCTTATGTTAAGACTTCTACTTTGGCATCTTGATCTTGCCCTTCCATAGATAAACGGAGTAAGAAGCATCATGATCGTAACCCATCCTCTCTTCCTCATCTAAAGAAGAAGAAGTCCAACTTTTTGAAGAGAAGGGAAGCCAAGAAGAGTTTGAGGGTGGCTCCCCATCATCCAATAAGGGATCATCGAGCTCGCCTGAGATATCTTTATCATCCGACCCCACTTTTGAAGGAGATGATGAACTTGAGTTCATTTCTGAGCAATTTTGGAGTCATTCTGTACGGCTGGACTTTGATGTGTATTAGAGTAGAAGGTCAGTAATATGTGAATGGGGCATCTGGTTCTCCTATTTTGTTGAGGCCAGAACCTCTATCCAGTGTGTTATCACTGAGAGAGGATAGGCCTATGCTATGAGTCTTCATGCTTCAGCTTACTCGATGCTAGTTAAAGAGTTCTATCCTAATGCAAATATTTATGCACCCGACAAAAGAGAAAGGCATATTGCAATCAAGGTGTGTAGATGTTGTTTACGTGTCAAGGCATCCACTATCACTACTTTCCTCTAACTGGGACTAGTTGAGGACCCTACTTATCGATTTACTGAAGACACTTATCCCTCTCATGATGAACTGGCAGCTGTATTGTTTGGTCAAGATAGGTGTCTTTAAGGGGAAGGGACTCCTTAGTTCCTTAAAAGACAGTTATGCCTCCTCTATCGCACTTTACATGAGCATTCTTATAGTCAAATTGTTCCACTCACTCATAATAACCACATGAGTTACTGTTGTGCTCAGCTTCTCTATCCCATTGCTACGGGTGTTTCTATTGATCTTGCTTTTGTGATTCTTGATGCCATCATTGAGAAAGTTAGCATTCTGGGGGCACCACTAGACTACCATTTGGAAGGCTGATTACGGGGTATTGGTTGACTTTAGGATTATTGTTGAGGATGCCACTCGTCTTGCATGCCCTTTTGCCATGATCTCGAATACCATAGGTGCTTGGCACATTGGCCAATTGAGGGCCAGGGGTGATGCACTAGTTGATGAGCCTATTGATCCACTAATTGCTCCTCCACCTGCTCCACCACTAGTGATCCTTCCCCTTCGCGATGTTGTCTGTGCCATCAATACTCATTTGTGAAGGGTCAAGGAGGAGTAGATTGTTTAGTGAAATCTTTTAGAGTCCACTTTTGCTGTCGTCTGTGCTTTGGCACTGCCACCTCTGGCTTAGGATTAGGACCTACCTCTAGCCCAAGATCAGGACCTACCACAACCACCAACAAAGGACCAGGATCCTCTCACTACTTCCTAGGCACCTTGTTTCCTTTTTAAGTCTATAGGGCTCATTTTGCATTAGTTTAGGTCTAGGCTTGGAGTTTTCCATCTATTATAGACCTAAAGTTGATTTCTTTTATACTAATATTGTTATCTTAAATTAGGTTGAGTGTTCCAATTGTATCTCTCATTTGACTCAATATTATGTTAATACTGGAATACAACATAAGTTTTTGGTTTTCCTTTCACTTTTGTATGGTGGCATTTCTTTTACTTCTCTTTTCTTTTCTTTTCTTTTCTTTTATCGACTTCTGTATATTAATTTTTTTTATTTTTTATTTTATGTTTCTTTTTTCTCTCATTTTTTTATTTTGTAGGATGTAATTGGTTACTAATGCTTCTTCCAGGTAATATCCATCATTTTTACCTTTGTTTCTACATTTTTAGCTTTGCACTTGGATATATTGTTGGTTGTTGTTGGAAATGCTATAGAAACTAGGTTGGGGTTGTTCTTTATTACTTGTAAGATTCTTTTTTTGGATGCATGCTTGGCTTATGTGTTATATTGATGTCTATGCTCATCATTGTCATGCTCACTTTGCATTCTACAACCTACTTGTCTTTCATGGTTCTCTCATTGAGGACAATCTTTGGTTTAGGTTGGGGGTAATCGCATGATGAGAGCTTGTGCTAAAGTTCTAATTTTTTTTTTTTTAAATTTTGAGCATATTAGAGCTTGAATGTATGAATTAGCACATTTGTTCTTGCATGTTGGCCCTTATGGTTTTGTTGATTGTGACATATAGTGAGAGAGTGAAGAGTGAATTTTGTTCAAGCCTTGATAAGGAACTTAGTTCAAGTTGAGTGTGTTGTGATCTTGTGTACTTTTGACTATCATGGAAGAGATTTTGTGCTTAAAAAGTGAATTTTGATTAGCATTGGTCAATTGAGCATATTTGGACAAGGCATAGACTTATATCCCTTTAATGCTGAGCTTTAGAGCCTATTACTCTTTTCACAAGGGATTGCAGATGATTTCATCTTTTTTGTTCTCTATTTTGGTTACCAATACGCCAACTACTTCACACACACTTGTATGAGTTCCATTTGGCATATTATAAGTTGTTTACAAGCTTGAAACATGATGCTAGGCCCTCTTTGCTTTTTTAGGCCTCTTTATCCTTTCTTGAAACTAAATTACCCTATGAACCAACTTAAAGCCTTTTAATAAAGTTTTCGGTTTTGTTTTTGATTCTCACCTCACCATTTAAACCTTTACACCCATTCACATACTTTAAGCCTCACCCTCACATGTCTTATGCTTTGGAAGTGCCTCAATGTTGATAATATGAACTTGGGTTAGGAATGTAAGCTATTGAGAGCAATTTGAAGAGCAAATGTTGGGATTGGAGCTTTGTTACAAATTATTATAAATGTCCCAAGGATGGTTCGTTATTGTAAGTATGCTTCTCATAGTGGTTCTTGTTGGGGTTTAGAAAGGAAATGGGTAGTTTGGGATTTGTGCGCACTTGAACATCTTTGTCCCAAGACGTGTGCTTTGATCTTTATATCTTCCATGGTTAACCATTACCCATGGCTAAGTTACAATTAGAACAAATATCTAGTGGTGTGATCTCTTACATTGCATTAGAACTTTATTATAAGTTGTCCACTTTGAACTTCAATTCAGTTCACTTATTTGTGGGTTACGTGTGACTAGGATAGCACCATAGGCTAGTATATCTGTGTGAACCCTAGATGTGTGAACTTCTTTCAATCAGTGGCACCTTGTGAGTGTTTGAAGTCAAAACCTAGTTTCGTTTATGCTCTTTAGACCTTGTGGAATGGATAACACTATTTTGTACACATGCTCTTCCTACCTTAATAGTCTATGCATTCATGCCTAGCACTTAGGAATTACTTATTATATTTGAATGTTATGACTTGATGAGTTTGAACTTGATTCATTGTTGACCTTCATCACTATTTCACACCTTGAAACTATACTATAGATGTTTGTGTGTAGTATCATTGCAAAACCTCACAAGACCTAGGGGGTTTGAAGGGCTTGCCTCATGTACTAATTGTGGCCATGTGTCTCCTATGAATATGAACCTTTGTTTAGTTAGAATTTTGATTTGAATAAGTAGATTTGCTTAGTATGTGTTCATCTTCCCTTGGTTCATAATTCTTTTTCATTCTAGGGACTAGAAATGTCTAAGTGGGGGGGTGTGATTGCATGCAATCATTGTTGACTTTGACCTTAATTCACTTCCTCCTTTTGAACATTTTATTGAGTAAAATATATTTCTTATCATGATTTGAAGATTTATATTGGTTATGCGTGTTTTGTGGTGGGTTTTGAAGGAAAGCAACCCTAAAAGAGAGTTTGGAAGATCAAACAAGCAAGCATGCAGAAAAGTTGAGGATCAATCCCTCGGGGCACATACCATTTACTCGAGCGCTCGGCCTACTCTTGAGGACCATATGTGATGTAGGTCGGGCACACATGGAGAGCTAATTTTGGGGAAAATCATTCACCCTCTGAAGCATTTCATTGAACAGTTACGACAAAAATTCTTACATCCCTAAGGCTTCCCAAGACTTACTCAACCTCCCAAGAGCGATTCCAATGCATAAGAACAGTTACTATAGCTGCCAAGGAAAAGAAAACGGTCCCAAGCTCAAACCCATCAAAGACATGTTGAAGCAGAACTTTTAGCATGATGCCCTATCAGTATTTTAGCCATAACTTTTCACTCAGAGCTCCGATTGATGCAATTATTTTTTATTTGGAAAGAAGACTTAAAGAGCTACAACTTTCATGTTTTGGCCAAAACCTGAATCTATCATCTTGAAAGCCAAATTCACATCGGAATTTAGAGATAGAAATCTACCCAGAACTCAAGTGCCAGCAAAAGAACCCAGGCACGTACACAAGCCTAAACACCGCCATATGCTGTAGGTTGGATGCCCATAGAGAATGGATTTTTGTAGTTTTGATGTGGCATTTTGTCAAACATATGGTGGGCATGAACGTGGGCACCCACACTCCATTTTGAGCACTCGACCTGTGTAACTAAGCTACGGGCCTTTTATTTTTTACTATTTTGACCATTGTACCCTTGAGTTGTACTTTTCTATAAATACATGAGTGCATGGTCATCTCTACGCACTTTTATTTTCTTTTTAATTTCCATTAGTTAGGTTAGATTAGGGTTTAGATTTCAAGCTTTCAAGTTCTACCTTTCAGATTATACTTCAAAACTTGTAAGTTTTACTTTGAATTTTATTATTATAAGTTTATTATTGAAGTTAGCTTTGTGAGTTCATTTCACTTTCTATTTCTTCTTCTTTCATGTATTGTTTGTGTTGTTGATTTTGGTTTTTCATTATGTTAGTAGAGTAGTTTAATTCTTAGCTTCAAACCATTTAACGTGATGTGGTACTTTGGTGAACTCAAACATACAAGAATGTTTTTCAATGAAAAATATTTATATTTATCAATTAAATCTTTTTGGTAAGCATGTGTTCTTTCAAAACCAAGTCACCCGTGTTACAACCATAGTCCAGTTATGAGTTTCTACTCGTGACTTGTGAATTATTTTCTAAAACCCTAAATTAGGTTTTCTTTCAAAATCAAATCGCCTGTGTTATAATCATAGCTTGGTTATGAGTTCCCACTCGTGCATACCATGTGCTTGATTCAATGGCTCAATTATTTGTAACTTCTTTTCTGAAACCTATAAACTAGGTTTTCTTACGAAATTGACTCGCGCATATTATACTCGAAGACTGGTTATGAGTTTATGCTCGTACACACTAGGTGCTCGATTCAATGTCCCAGTGAGTTCGAAACCAATTTCAAAAGCCTTCACGTATCTTAAGTTTCATAAATTAGATTTTAAAGGAATATCTTCTGACCTAGCAATGTAAGTGCGATTGCTAGGTTGAGTTGTAAACATGCTTGAGCAAACCACTATTATCCCACTGCTGGATTTGGTTTAAACCCAAGATGGTCTTAGGTATTTTATTTTTAATGTTTTCATCTTAAATTAACATCATAATTCCTTCACTCCACCATTCTCAACTCAACCCATACCTAAGCATTCCCTGAATCCAAATTTAGTTTAGATTAAATTCAGTTCACCTACTAATAAAGAGAACAAGTCTAATGTTTTTAATGAAGCCCTCACTATGGAAAGAACGACCGGTCCTCCACACCATTTTTATAAATTTAAATTTGCTACCTACAATAACCCGTGCACTTGCGGTTTGAGGTTAACAACTATCTATATACATTGTAAACAATTCTAATCCTAGAGTATTGGGTCATCCACTTCTTTTGTTGAAGATTGGGTTTGAATATATAACTTAATAGGCCCCCTCAATCGAAGGGGCATATCATACAGATGAAGATTATCCTTAATTAATATGAATCAAGTAGAACTCTATGGCTTTGACAACAAATCAGCCAATTTGTCTTTTGTTGAGATGAAAGACACTTTAAGTTGCATCTTCATTACCTAATCATAAACATCGTGAAAGTCAATTTCTATGTGTATTGTTCGAGCGTGAAACACTGGGTTTAAAGAGAAATAGGTTGCAACAATATTATCATACCAAAGATGAAGTGATTGGTTAAGGTTAAGCTACGGTCATGAAGAACAGCTTGTAACCACTGTAGCTCTATTGCCATAATAGGCAATGCTTTGGACTCTGATTCAATGCTATTTTTGGCCACTGTTTGTTGCTACTCCATAGTCCAACTAATTAGATTATCTCTATGAAAAATACAATAGCTTCCTACAAATCTACGATCATCACAATCAAATGCCCATTCAGCATCTGTGTAACCCAATAAGATGTGACTAGATGATGAAAATAAAAATAATGCATTGGTCAAAGTGTGTTTTAGTATTGTAATATTTGCTTGATAGTTTTCTGATGAGGCTCTCTTAGGACATGGATAAACTTCTTAATATGGTCAATTGCAAAGATAATGTCTAGTCATGTAAAAGAAAGATATTGCAGCACACCTACAATACTTCTATATAGCAAGGGCTCTTCTACAATTGTTCCTTCATGAGTAGACAACAATCATGAAACGGACATAAGAGTGACACATTAGTCTTTTTTAAAAGCTTAACAAAATATTTCCTTTGAGTAAGATAAAGGCCTTTTGGTTCTTTGATGGCTTCCACATCGAGAAAAAGTTTTAGGCCTCCAAGGTCTATCACTGGAATCGCTGATAAGAGAGAGTGAATTACTTGAGCAATAGCAGTGAAGTCAAAACCTGTGATGATGATATCAGCAACATAAATAAGGAAAAAGATTAAAAGATTATCAAACTTTGAGCTAAGAAAACCAAGAGATTGAAGTTTATCCGTAAGCTGTGAAAATCATATTCTTGGTGCTTGTTGAAAACCATGCAAACTCCTATTTAATTTGCAAACATGATGAGGGTAACCAAGATGGTTAAACCTTTATGGTTGAGACATATAGACATCTTTTTCTAGTATGCCATGAAGCAAACCATCAATAAATATCAATTTGCTTGATTGGGCAATATCTTGTGATAAAAAAGGATAAAACAAATCAAACTGTGGTAGGCTTAATAACTAAGCTAAAGGTCTTATTAAAATCCACACCATGCTATTGATGATATCCTTTAACCTTCCCTTAAACCTATTTATAATACCATCTGCCTTCCTCTTAATACGATAGACACATTTAGAGCCTACTAGGTTGATTCCTTGTTTAGGAGGAACAAGCGACTATGTGTTACTTTGAATAAGTGTATCAAACTTTAAGTTCATAGCCTCTCTCTAGTTAGAGTATCAATATAACTAGTTGGCTTTTTGGCATTTAGGTTAAGGACTTCCACAAGAGCCTCAAATAGAGGATATCTAATAGTGCCATTTGATGGTATTTTTCATTTGAAAGAATCAGTTTTGTTACGTGTTACCATATGATGCTAGGACAAAGTGGACTACTTAAGTGGTGGGCTGATAGAAGCAATTGACATAGGGCTAGAGCCAAAATTCATAACTAGAACACACTCCTCCTAGGGTCCTATTATGATGAATACCTATATCAAGAGTTAGTTCTAAAGTAGAAGATAAGGCAAAGTGATTCTCTAGAGTAGGAGGATTAATGTGGGGGGGGGAGTTCAAGAGCACTTGAGCATTTGTTAAATGCGATGGTAAAATGGTTGTTTCGGTTGAAAGTTGATGAGAAAGATTTGGTGTGTGATAGGGAAAAGGGATTCATTGAACATAACATGTCTAGACACAAATATTTTATTGGTCGACAAATCAAGATTCCTATATCCATGATGACAAAGGCTATCACCAATAAAAATGCAAGTATTGGATCGAAAGTCCATTTTGCAACGATTATGGCCAACAACACAACCAAAAACATGTAAGAAACTATAATCAAGTTTTCTTTTATAAGTAACTTCATATGGAGATCTGTTTTGTAAGGCTTTGGAAGGATGCTAATTAATAAAATAAGTTGCTGTTAGAAAGGCATCTTCCCAGTATGAATTTGGAAGATTGGAATAACCAAGACGTACCAATCATATTTCAACTATTTGGTTATGACACCTTTCGACAGGACCCGTTTGTTCATGTGTGTGTGGATAAGCTAATTGATGTTGAACCCCAAAACTTTTGAGATACTGATGTAATCATCGATACTCACAACTAAATCAATTTGTATAGATTTAATTTGGAATCAAAGTGACGTTTAACATGTTGAAATTGTAAAAAAAAAAATAAAAAAATAAAAATAGATTCAACATTAGATTTTTGTTTTAAAAGAAATAACCAGATGAATTTGGTATAATCATCAACGAAACAAATATAATATTTAAATCCATAAGTAGATAAAACAAAAGAAGGCCCCCATATATCTAAATAAAGTAATTCAAGAGGTTAGGGAGTAGTGAAATTGGAAATTTTATATGGCAAGTTGTGGCTTTTAGCCAATTGATAATCAAAACATACAGCCCATCTTTTATTTGATGCAACTAGCAAATGAATTGTACCAAGAACATGTTGGATAATAAGAAATGAAGCGTGGCCAAGACATCGAATGCCAATTAGTATTTAGAACTCGAACACCAACAAAAGCCAAACGTTGAACATGCTGAAGAGACTTGGAAAAGCAATACAAACCATCTTTGAGATAGCCTTTATACTAGAAGTTCCCTGAGTAGTCCTTTATAAGAAAAAAAGAGTTGAAAAACTCAAAATACACATTATTATCTCGTACAAACTTATGAACTAAAAGAAGGGTTTTTTGGATAGCTAAAACAATAAGAACTTGATCTTTTGGATAGCTAAAACAATAAGAACTTGATCTAACAAAAAAAAAAATAAAATGTGATGGTGTGGAAAGTTTAGTTTTTTCCAAGATGATTAATGGCCAAACCTGCCCCATTTCATACTTAGATCTAATCTGATCCATGATACTCGTCATTTTGCAAATTTATGATGAGACACATTAAAGGTAAGATGATGTGCTACTCCAGTGTCAAGATGCCACTCAGTATCCAAATGCTTTCGATTTATGGCAATCATAACTTGCGCATTTCTCTATGGAGTTGTATATAGGTAATATCGAACCAATGGTAACATTTGTGCACTATATGACCTAGTTTCTCACAAAGCTAACACCAAAGTGAATTGTTAGGATTTTTACCAAAATTTGGATTGTTACCTCTAGGTTGATTGTCATGGTAGTCGGGGTTGTAAGAGTTGCCACCCTGCCATCATAGTCTCTTGAGTTTCCTCGACCATGACCAAAATTATTTTGTTGACAAGTAGCAACATTGGAGGAGGTAGCAAGTAAGTGTCAAAGGTTAATTGTTATGCAAGACTCGAGCTTCACAGGTTAAGAGATGAGAATACACCTTTTCAAGTGCTACAAGGAACTTAGATTATCTTTATATTTCATCTTTTGACTAGCAGTATATGTAATATGATACCTCAGCTGTGAGGTTTATATTATTCTTTTATACTCTCAAAAGAGTGGCAAGTTGTATTTATTTAATTATTGTTATTTTGCTAGCATTGAATTGGGCCAGCTGAGCCCTTAGTTATATTTTAGAGTATTGTGGCTATGCCTTATTTTATATTATTCTTTCAATTTTAATATTTTATATTTTTTTCCAATTATAGTTTAGCTCTAATTGGGATAGAATTTTGTGATTGCGTATGATTTATTATTTATGATTCAGGTTACGAAATTCAGGACATGATAGTTTCGATTTGGTGTTAGGGTGCTTGAGTTTATCCTAGTTGGTTTCTAGCATTTCCAAACTTCTCCTGAGTTGTTTTCTTCTTCTCCCAAGCAATTTGAGGTAGAAAAATGTAATTTCTTGTTGCATTTAGTTTATATTAATGCTTACAAGTTTAATATTGATCAATTGGATGATATGTGTTCGGGTTTGAAGTTGATATAATACATATATGTTATATATGAGTTTTGAGGAAGACAAAATGATGAATAGTCAAATAAAATAATGCCATGTATTTAATATTTTAACAAAATGATTATATAGTTATGTTAATATACTATTGAGGATTGAAAACAAGCATAAATATAGATGGTATTGGTTTTGGATCCAAAGAAACAAGTATGGATTATGGAAGCTAAAAACAGACCATGACTATTTGCAAATATAAGATGGCTATCATGCGCATCATTGTTTCTCAGTCATGCATATGACCTATTCTTTGGATCCCCATGCACATGAGAAATGAGCCACCGTACACACAACCTAGACTGGATGGCTCGTGTGTGTATATGACTATGTCTCACCTGCTCACACCCCTTCTTGTGAGCATAAAGCTTTACTTTATGTGTGTACAATCCTAACTTGATGCCCCCCATGCGCACCAACCTATGGATGACCACTCATGACTTGCAGAGGACTGCTTTGTGCGCATAAGATATTACCTCGGGTGCATATGAAAGAGAAGGCCCCCCTCCAGTTTTCTTAAAATGTTTTCAGAAAGGAAAGATGTTTTCAAAAAGGGAAGATGTTTCCAAAGGAATGGTACCTAGTTTTTCTAACATGATTTCAAAGAGATGCTTACAAATGTGGAAATTGAAAATGATTAAATGAATTGATGATATTTAGTAAAGATGTTATAAATATGTGGTTAATGTGATATGATAGCTTATGTGGCATTAATAATATTGATATTGTTAATGAGATAAGATATGTTCGACTATGATGTCTTGTAGAGAACTACGATGTTTTATTGTTATATGTATTGGAACTTTAGGTCTTACTAATATAATATGTTTTGGACTGCGATGTCTTGTTGAGTATGTTTTGGACTATAAGCTAATCTTATGTTGGGAGGTGTTATTGGAAGAGTGGGCGTACATACCCAGGGTTGAAAGTCCACAGACCAATGCAAGGTTAGTTTATTATTTTTAGTAGGCTAGTAATGCACGAAGCATATTGGATTATCGTGAGGGATGCAAACACCTATGATGGTGTATTGATCGTCCTACAGATATAGATGCCTACAATGGCATGAGTTTATTGTTTAGGCACTAACTGATGATACTTACGATGGTCTACTAGAGAATATTAGGCATCGTGGCCACAGGCCAATCTTATAAAGTACCTGCCCATATATGTTAGAGTGTGTGTTGGAGATGCGTATCAGGAAATGAGCGAAGCTGTAAAAGGCTATCACCAATAGTTGTCAAAGTGCTATAATAATTAGATAGTGATCGATTTGCTTGTCGGAACAAAAAGTGTTACTTATAGGCCACAAAATCTCTAAAATATTGCTATGTTGAGAAAAAGAATCATCTAAAAAGAGTCCCAAATTGTCTTAAAGGTGTCCAATAAGGCCATAGTATGAAAAAATGAAGGTTTAAGATTGTGTCATAACCAACTCATAACAATAGCGTCAGTAGCACACTATTGCGAGTAAGTGGGAGATATTGAATCTAGAGGGAGATCCTTAATGTAGTTATCCAACTATCGACCGATAACAAATATGTGAATGGAATGAGACCAAGTCAAATGGTTGGTTGCTCTATTTAATTTCTCACAAGCAATGGACTTGGGAAGACTATCAGCTAGATTAACAGATATTGTTGAAGCCGAGGCAAGACTCTTCAAAGGATCAATACCCATCTCCAATGTAAACCAAACACACCAAATGAGTGCACTCAGTCAACAGAAAGAAAACACTAAACAATTAAAACCCACACCAATCAGCAAATGAGTGGCAATCCTAGATGAGGAGACAAAAAAATGATGAAGACCGATCAAGAGCACGAACAACACTAAGAGCAATAATCATCAAATAAAGTAGATTCAAACAACACCCATCAATCACACAAGCATGAAGACAACTTAAACAAAGACCAAATAACCATTCGTTTAGGCTACAGTCAAAACTGGGCAACCAATCGATGAGCTTTTATCAAATAGATATCACAATGATGGTAGTAGGAGAGTCTCCTTTATCAGGCAACCATCGCCAAAGGTTGCTGGAGGTGCGACTAGGGCTCACATGCTAGCAAGGGTGTCATAGACTCGGCGCGTGAGATCTACGCATAAGGACTATCGTCGACGCGTGGGACTAGTGTGGAGCTTGTCGAAGACGAGGCTAGGTGAGCTGTGGTCGCCGATTGCTGAGGCTAGGTGGCCGAAGGTGACGTCAGTAGTGAGGAACACTTAGATGGACAATGTTGTTTTTGGCTTTTTGTTTCCTAGCTCTTTTTTTTTTAATATATATATATATATATACCCGCTCTGATATCATGTTGGAAATTAGAAAAAAAATAACTGAGAGGAATAATCATCTTCCTCTCTCATACTACTTACAAGAAAGGAAATTGGAATAAATCAATATATGCTAATAACCAAAAATAACTAAAATATAATCCATTAATTATCCCTCAATATTCTAACATACATAATACCTTTCATGTATCTCAGCTTAAATTATCCTCCCATGATCAGCCTTTCAATCCTTTACCATCTTTTTTTTTTTTTGATAATTAAGAATATTTTGGATTAATAGGGATCCTTTACCATCTCTTGTCAACCGACTTCGCAATTTTGAACCTTAACCCATATTAGATAGAAGAATAGTAAAATAGGGCGACTCTGCTATAATTCCATTGCTCATTCACTGGAAGGATCATTCACCAACAGTGGCTACGTGGGAATTTACTTCTGAAATTAGGTATCGATTTCCTTGGTTCACCCTTGAGGACAAGGGTCTTAATGGGAGAGGCATTGATATGAGTTAAAGGAGCTAAAAACGATGTCGTTTGTGAGAGCGAAGGATTTTGTAGAATAACAAAGTTAAATCCAGGTGGCAAGCTGTTATGATTGTTAATTGGTTAATTCTGTTAGTTAGAAAAAAAAATTATTAATCTGAGCCACTTATTTATGATTAAGATCAATGGTTCCTGTGTGATATTGATTGTAGAGAACATTGGCTAGATAACTGATCTTCCATCTCTGTAACTTATTCTTGGAAAATTTGATAATTGAATAATATTGTTTCCCTTTGGATTCCTTCTCTACTTCTCCTTCTTGTTCGATACGTCGTATGATTAATAGTTTTTCTAACTAACTAATAGAATTAACCTATTAATCAATATAGCAGCTGGCTTTAATTACATCATTCTACATAATCCTTTTCCCTGACATGTGACAAACGACATCATTTTCAACTTGTCTAACATATATATATCACATGATACCCATCAAATCATAAGAATATAAATTAGTACACTTTATGAATTTTAGCATTTGAAAACTCAAATATCTTGAACTAGGGATTAAAGAGATCTAAAGAACACAACTTGAACTATAATTAAAGATCGAGATAGATTTTCTTCCACCTCCACTTTAATTTTTCTTACATAATCTAGTCGACAGCCATGGCAGTCTTTTGAGCTCTATTCACAGCCTTTCTTGCCTGAAATCAACAAGATAAAAAAGAAATATTTGTTTCAAAAGAGCAATTAGAAAAAGGAAAAGTATATAGCTTATGGCTTCGTTTGGCCAAAATAAACTACCAACTACTATCTTTTTTACTTTTTCTAAAATGACTAAATTTATCCTATTATATTTTAAATTTCTTTTAAACCCTGAATTGTAGAATTGTCAAATAAATAAAAAGTTAAAAAACTAATTATCAAAAAGTTAACATTTTTTCGCCTCCTAAACACAAAAAAAGCCAGCTAGTAGCCAGACACAAAAAAGTAAACTTTTTTTTCCCCCAAACTCAACCTATATGTGTTCAGATAATTTATATTAATTACCCTTGAAATTTGATGTTATAAACAAACTTCTAAATTCTGTTACAAATTCTCCCTTATGTTATTGTTCATAATGCTTCGACTGCTTGACCTATGGCTTGAACTGTTTTTGGGGTATTAATCTGTGTTTCATATCATCATTATGGACTATGATAGTCATTTTGAACAATTTAGGTGGTATTTGGTTTGCTTTCCTATTTTCTATTTTTTGTTTTATATGTTTTATGTTTTAAAAATTTCAAAACAATAAACAGAAAATACTCTATTTTTCTTATTTTGAAATTTTTCCCGTTTTGAATTGAAAACATTCAAAACTATTTTTTGTCATTTTTTAATTCATATGTATACTCATTTTCTATTTTTGTAAACAAATTTTAAAAATACAAGTAATCAAATTCATTTTGAACTGTTTTGTTGTTTTCAAAAGTGTAAAATGATAAATGAGCTCAAAATATAAAATAAAAGACAAAAACAGAAAATAAAAAATAAAAAAATAAACCAAATGACACCTTAAATAGCTGAGATCACTTTCTGATTTGTACATATATTCTGAGCCAAGCTAGTTTTAACTTAAGTTGGCCTAGCTCTCTGGATTGGTTTTTGCTCTTGGATGATTGATAATCAAAATTTAGATACATGTTCTTTTAATGTTTCTAAGTTATTTTAACCATCAAATCATTGATATAAGATTTCGAAGTACCGACGCACACCACAGGAGAATTTCTAACAAAATCTTAAAAAGGGGTATCCATTGTAGTTTAAAAATTCGTAAGAGTTCTTTGGGTATTTTCATCAATTTTCAAAGATAATAGATATAAATTACTTTACATATTTATGTTTATAGGAGTAGGACAAGAATAATCAACAAGATAATAATTGATTTATGTAGCCTTGCAGTAACAGATCAAGGCACTAGGATTAATCTGTATCCTACTAAAGCATTGTTTTTATTTTTTATTTTGTTCTGTGTGGGAGATAAAAGGAAAATTATCGGTATGCGCTTGAGGCACTCAAAATGAATCTACTAACCTCAATATCCCAATCAGTGCAGAGATTTATTGTAACAAGTGCTATAACTTGTACTGAAAGTCCGCAAATGATTCCCATCCAGAGACCCTGCTTTTTTCAAATTTAAAGAACATCAGTGATTCAGTATGTGTAGCTGGCTGCGGCTGGTAGTGTGTGTGTGTGTAAGAGAGAGAGAGACCTACCATGCCTCCAATTTGAAAGACAAAAGCGAGGAGCACAGCAGAGGGAATGGCCACAATATAGTAAGCACCAAGGTTAATGAATGCACACAGATTTTGCCAGCCACATCCTCTAGCAGCCCCTAAAAAGTAAAACGCTATTTATCTACAGAGACAAATATACATTCGCAGTAGAGAAATTCATGATTTTTGCTAACAAGAAACGACACACTGAAAAAAGGACCGTAAATAAAGATAGGCATGAAAAAATATTTATAATAGGATACCTAAGTAAATCAATGAACATAATATTCGCAGTTTATTAGTTCAATTAAAATCATTCAATATTACTTGAGAATTTACTTAGGACGCAAACATAAGGTTGCCGCACCGACACCGCCATCACCAATAATAATAATATGGTTACTTATAAAATTTATTATATTATATATTATGCCTTAGTTTAGAAAGAAAAAAAGTTACTTTTTTGTATTTAAAAAAAAAAATTTAATTTTTAGCTACTAATTTTTTATCTCTTTGTTAATTTGACATATTTACTTTTTATGGTTACAAGGAACCAAAAAATCAGAGGTGGAGCTACGTAGAGGTAAGGGGGGCAAGTGACCCCTCAATTTTTAAGGTAAAATTACTAAAATGACATCCTTATTATTTTAATTTTATTTAAAAATTAAATTAATTAAAAATTAAGATATTTTGATTTTATTAAAAATTTAAAATTAACTCAAAATTTTTTAACATATAAAAAATTTAAAAGAATCAAACTTGGTATTTTTTGTGAAATAAAGTGTATTCTTTTAATACATTATTGCATATTTTTGTTTATACTATCAGTAAATTTAGCATATAACACAATAAATTCTATAAATAATAAAATTTAATAATAATTATATTTTTTGTAGTGAGGGATATTTTTAATAAATTTCGAGTGTTTGAATCATTAGCCGTGAGAAATATATTCACTAGTTAATACTCAAGAATAATTTATTTTCTTTCTAAAAATAACATCGTTTTTTTCCTACTCTTAATCGAAAAATAAATCGATTGTTATTTTTTCTTGGGTGCTTGGTGCTCCCCCGGTGCCCGGTGGTCTCCTCAGCAAAAATTCTGACTCCGCCCCTACTAAAAATGAAATAAAATAATTTTAGTTATTTCAAAAAAGAGTAAAAATTTAATTACCTAAAAGCTGACTTTTGGCTACTCTTCTCAAATGAAACTTATATTTACTGATATAATCAAAACAAACATTCAATACTGCAGTGGTTGCATACCCTGTTACTTTATTAGCTCAAACAATATTAGGCCTTAGTTCTATCCTTGTGGCTTTGTTTATTTCTCATATCTGAAAATTATTAGTTATTTTGTAATATGTTTAAAATAGTAGGAATTTTTTTATCTTTTCACTTCAAAATTAATAAAGCATTTGACCATTCGCCTCTTCCTAGCTCAGACAATATTCACTAGTGTAAAAATAAACTAGCAGGAAGAATCTTTTATATATAATAGGCTCGTTTGGCAATGGCATGCACTAATTTTTAGCAATTGTTTTGGTAATTTTTAATATTTTTTTAACCAAAAATTAGTGTGCTAAACCGACTATATAAATGCGAAATTTTATGAGAAGGTGTTAAGCTCAAAAATAATTATTTAAGAAAGATATATATATATATATATAGAACCTGATAGCACACATTGGAATCCATCCAAAAAGTCAGATAGCGCAAGCAATGGCATCATCTTGGCAACATATCTGACCACTTCTTCGTCATTGCTATACATCTTCCCCCACACATGTCTAACCAAAATAGTACTTGCTCCCACCATCACACCCTCTGAAATGGCCACCACGACCACAACGCACACAGCCATACGGGCTCTCTGTGGGCACCCCGCGCCCAATTCGTTTGAAACTCTTGTACTATATAAACAAATAAATATAATAGTCAATCGATCACGATGAGAACATTTTAATTAATGGTAATTGGTTGATTACCTTATTGCACCTCCAAGGCCAACAGAGATCATATAAACCATCCAGCATGTGTTAAGGCTGTGAAATTAAGAAAACAAAGTTATATCAGTATAACTTTTTTGGATGGATTTCATTTTGATCCCTGAGTTTTATTCGAGAGTCTGATCTTTTAATTAGTTGTAAATCAATTACCACTTTAACACTAAAAGTTAGACAATTAATAGTGATGTATAGGCAAAATAATCAATAAAAATCTCAAGTCTTACAGTGATAAAAAAAAAAAAAAAAATCATGCCCCCAACTATTTTTTTTTTTTCCATACTTGTAACGTAGGAGTAGTTTAACTAATTTTATTTATTTGTTTACTTTCTCGATGAACAAGGAACCCTTACCCCGCATATACATATTCCTTCCATAGGGGTTGAGTATCACAAGAAGCTTGGAAGACTTGGATTAAAGTACCTTATTGATAACACAGAAGTCTCTAGTTGTGGATTTGGCAAAAGACCAGAGAGCAGAACCACCATCTCAAATGACCAGTATTCCAGGCTGCACCTCAAATAATTGGTCAAAATTGAAGGTCATACTACCAAACAAATAAGACCACCACAGTGGTTACTAAATGTTAATGATAAAATGCAAATTAACCAATTATTACAAAACTATTTATATTGTAGCCGAATAGGATTGGCTATATTAGGAATGTAGGCTCTATTTGTTCATGTAAATTATTCTATGAAATATTTTCTTCAGTAAAACATATATATATTTATATTTTTGAACAGTGATTGAGTAAAACATACATATTACCTTACAAAATTTCTTTTTACTTGCGATCAAATAGGCCTAACAGACATTTGTATATATAATGTACAAAAAGAAAAATCTCAACTTACCAAATCATGATTGCAGAAGGAAAGGCAAGCTTCAAAAAGCTGGGAATATCCTGAAGTGCTTCTCTGGAAAAGCCAGTCCAAGTTTTTAGGCAAGCTGGTGAGAACTTGACATACATTGCCAAGAGGAGCACGTTAACCCAATTGGAGATGGAATTTGCTAAGGCAGCTCCTTTGGCTCCAAGTTCAATTTTGAACACAAAAATCCAACAAATGAGAATGTGGAACAAAGCCGTGATCCCAGAGCTTATAGCCATGGGAATAACAATGTTCTGGGTTTGTAAGAATCTGTTGAGACACTGAAGCAATGCATTGGCAAAAAGTCCTGGAATCATCCAGCGATTAAATATTCCTGCTTCAATGGATATTTGATGATCCTGACCAAAAGCAATCAGAATGGTGCTGGTGAAGAACAAAACCAATGCAAGTGGAATGCTTAAAGTTACAAGCGTTAGCATTGCTCGCTGCGTGTGAACACCCAGCATTTGGTAC
The DNA here is from genome assembly GCA_019916065.1 of Vitellaria paradoxa. Lineage (NCBI taxonomy): Eukaryota > Viridiplantae > Streptophyta > Magnoliopsida > Ericales > Sapotaceae > Vitellaria > Vitellaria paradoxa. The sequence continues at coordinate 30,259,467 of CM034237.1, read as the reverse complement.
TGCTTCGCTCCATAGGCTTGCCCGCATAGCGTTTCCAGTGCACTTCCCATTCCTAACTGCATATAAATATATAAAAAATTATAGTAAAAAGTTCTGATTGCATGACACCATCATTAATTAAAAACCAAAATATCAACCTTCTTTAAAAGCCAAACTTCTATGTTTAAATCACAGGTCAAACATTTGTTCCAATTGACATCATATCCTTGGTTAAAACAATATTTAAAATTAAAAAATTATACTTAATTGTATATATCACATTTTTTAAATACTAATATATATCTGCACAGGAAAAACATTTCGTACTGGTTTGAATTGTGTCTTTCCATCCTCCTTTCAGTTAACTCTAGAAGAAAGGATCAAGTCAAAACAAAAGGGCCGGTGTTGGTTGCCGGCCAACTTGGCTCCGACGCACAATTCAGTCACTCATAAGAAATGAATAATAACTTGAGAGAAAGTAAGTGTGTAGAGAGTAAAAGCATTACTGTATTTTTCATTCCCCTTCCTATTTATGGTGGTGCTAACCCATCTCATGCGTTTAGGGCTTGCCTCACCAGTGATGTCATCCCTGTGATACTCGTGGTATTTACGGGTTTGTTATCTCTAAAATCACATAAGCCATCTTTAGGTTACGTTAGAATGACAAAAAACTCTGAAAAATATTGAAAATATTGAAAGATATTAAAAGTTATTCATTTTTTATCTTACTGTATAATTACTAATTTACAGCTTATTTCATTTTATCTTATTTTATCTTATTTTTTTTATTCCAAACGAACCCTTAGTAAGTGATTTTTATGCAAGGTGTGGCACTTCGGTATATCAAGGTATGTCACTTCAGAATACTTGAGGTGTTGCAATTTTGGAATACCCAAGTTGTGCACTCCGTAGCCAGGCTTCTGTATATAAATCCCCAACCAAATTAAAATTTCTTGAACTTGTATACTTGGCTTTTCGCTCCTGTGGCATTTGGTAAAATTGTATTTTATCCTTCCAAATTGGCCTCCCATTGCTTTTTGTCAATGGTTCCTTCCATTATGGCTATCATGAGCAGAGTAGGTTTTCTTAGACAACCTTATTCTTGTGTATACTACCACAGCAAGGATTATAGAAAGCATCTATTGTGATTGGAATGGTAACGGTTGGAAGACTTAGACTGTGTACACTACCGCAGCCTTCCTTTTAGCCTTTTGTGCATAATTGAAATTTTCATCTCTGTGTCCTAAGGTTTTTTTCCCCTTAATTGATAAGGGTTTTTCTCGTAAAAATCTTTATATTCAATCTATTTTATTTTTTTGTACTTTGAGATTGTATTTGATTGCTTGATAATACATAACTAACAAGAGAGCACAAATTTCACTTTGTTTAATTATATTGTTGTTTGTTATTAGGACATGATTAGTTGCTTTTATTGATTGGTTGATATGACTTAACCTTAGTTTGGTTTTTTTTTATTTCAATTAATTTATATGTTCTCATTTTGTCCATCTCAAACTACAAGGTTAGGGCATGACACTTTAGGATTTGATGGTGTGCAAAGAAGACCACCTTCAATTGATGCAACATCATCAACCCATAATTACATTGTATGAGGATGTCATATCTACCATGATGAATTCTACAAAGGTGGTAATTGGTCCAGGCTAAACTAGAAAGTCGATCCTTCCTAACAGCCAAATAAGGGCAGAGTTGAACCTAACAATGGGACATTCTTATGGCTTAAAATCTTTTGGGTATAGCCCTATCTTTTTTAATAAGGTGAAGTATAACACTTTGGCTAAACTTCCTATACCCACTAGGATTCTTCTTAATTCATAATCAGAGATCCCTAAGGTGATTACCAAGGCATCACAATGGAGAGATTGAATTCCTAAGCATTTTGCTCAATGAAAGTTATTGCATCTACATTCTATTTTGTCCTTCTCATTTTTAGTGTACAACCCATTTTTGCCTTATCTTTTTTAATTAATTATAAAATTAATTCAGATTAGGGTTTATGATTTCGATATGCTTCTTACCATATTCAAATATCTCTTATAAGAGGTTGAAAGCAATTGAAACCTCAATTGAAGTGCAGAAATTTTGAGATTACACAAGAACATTTAGAGCATTGTATTCAAGACAACTACGTTGCCAAAATAGACCCAAGGTTAAGTGTTATTTTTGCTTAATTTTAAAAAAATAACTTCCACTGATACACTAAAGGGATGATGGGGATTGGAACACCCATTTTAAGTTAAGACGTTGTGGGAATTTTCAAAATCATATAGGGTTTCTATAGGAACATGGAAAAAGACCTGGATTAATAATTTTACCCTCCTGACGTCCATTCTAGTTTATAGGATTAAAATAGCTCCTTTTAACAAAATTAAAGCCACATGTGTTTCAGACACCTTCAGGACTCCCATTTCACTACAGAATTACTTGAATTTCACTGACACATCGAGGGCACATTTATAGCAATAACCATCTAGTTAGAATATTCCAATACAATCCCGAGGCCTACCTCGAAATGCATGCACAAAATTGTTTATGCCATCATAATTACTAACAAAAAAATCCCCTCTTGATTTTTTTTGACTAACTTTTGGAGACATGTTCAAAATGGCTTAAATTATCATTTTTAAACACAAGGAATTCAATGGAGGTGTGCATTTCAGCTCATTTCTCAATAGAAATTTTTAAACGTTCATAACTAGATCATGAAAGTCAAAGTTTGAAGTAATTTTAACCAGACCAACCCCAGAAACTTTAATTCAACTTGACATGCCCAATGTATACTTTACATCTTTGAAACCTACCTGATACTTCAATTCATGGACTAAACAAACCCAAATTAGCTAGAGACCAACCAAAGAAAGGTTGAAGGCTATTTTTTTTTTTTTTTTTTTTTTTTTTTCATATCACCCATTCTTTTATGTGGCAAGGCATATTACAAGCTTTGTCACACCCTTTTGTTGGGCATATCAATTCGCCACCATCTTTTGTGCAAAAAACATTACCACAAAGTTACCTATACAAGAAATTGTGCAAATGGACACATGCAATAATTCACACAAATTGTGTATGTGCAAGAAATTTTACAACATGTATATTTGCGGTAGATATTGCCAAAATTATTTTGTAGGATTTTGCTAGGCACAAAAATAAAAATCCCTATAAATAGAAGCTTATCCAAGACATTTCCACTGTCACCCGTCACAATCAAGCATTTAAGACAATCAATAAGCTTTCCAATCATTTTGCTTTACAACTGCTGCATCAGCATAATTCTCTATCTTATTTTTTACATAATCTCTAATTTCCTTTATTTGCATAATTAAAATAGGAGTTACCAAATATATGAATAGAACCTTTATCAATAAAAGGCACCTGAGTCATAAGTCACTCGAGTCTTGATTATATATGGGCTAGTTCATATGGGTGATGGTAATCGGTATGACCTAAGACAACATAAGTACAGATCTAGCATAACATCACAATAGGACACATTATGCAAGATCATGTCTTAATAAGCTCTTCCATGGCAGACCTTGCCATATATAATGCTAAGAGCACACTATCCATGTAATGACACACCCACTTGGGTTGATATAGAGATAGAATTCAAAAGCTTTCCAAACCCAGAGTATTCACCTAAATGAATAGCCTTTCGAGGAATAGGAGTATATCAGAATTAACCAAGTCTTTGAATTTTGAGTATTGTCTCCCATAGATATATCAATCATACATCTTACTATTGAAATAAGAATGAATACTAAAATTTGAACTGTCATTTCATCCAACATATCCATGACATAAATCACCATTTAGACATATTATCTGCATATAACTTGCCTCACCAAGTTAATACAGTGCAAAGCACTAACACGCAAATAAAGTAAGGCTTCTTCCAGGCATAAGTACCCAAGTGCCAACCTATGCAGATGTAAGTGCCTAAGTGCCAATCCACGCAACATAAGTGCTCAAGTGCCATCCCATACCCTTAGAGATGTAAGTGCCTAAATGTTACTCTCAAATCCTTGACTATGGAAGTGCCTAAGTTCCAATCCATATCATAAGATGACATAAGAACCTAAGTGCCAGTCAGTCCATCCAAAACAAGAGCAAAACTCCCCGTAAATGTAAGTGCCTAAGTGCCAATTAGTTTATCAACCAGAGCTAGGCTCTCTTCCTTTAACCTTATCACTGACTTAAGTATGACATTTGACACTCACATGGAGACTATAACTTATCCCTATAGAGTCATTACTAGCATTTCTACATTCACTTGCATACTTAGTAGCCCACTTGGGTCGATGATGACTATTGAAGCCACCAAGTCACCATCCACGGTAGCTTAACACTCTCTCTCTATATATATATTAATTTATAGATCTAGCATAAATCACTTGTATTCATACAGTTCGAACCGTTAGGCTTGAAATACATCGACCTAATCCCTTTAGAATGTACATAGGCACTTGAGTACATTGCTAGAGTTAAGTCACTAGGCCCTCTGGGCCACTATTTCATTTTTTATATTATATTATAAGGACCAATTAGTCAAACTATTTATTTATTTTTACTAACTTAAGCATGACATTTGACACTCACACAAGGGCTAAAATTAATCCCCAGGGAATGATTAACAGCACTTATACATTCACTTGCATACTTAAATAGCCCACTAGGGCCAATGATAAGTACTAAGGTTGCCAATTCACTATCTACAATAGCTTGACACTCTATATATATAAACTAATCTATATCTATAGTATAAATCACTTGCACCATGCAGTTCAAACCATTAGATTCAAATTACATCGACTTGATATCTTCGCAAGATACGTAGGCACTGGAGTATGTTGCTAGAGTCCATTTGCTAGGCATTATTTTATTTTTTCATTCTATTATAAGGACAATTACGTTTACCCATCTATTTCTTTTTTTACTGACTTAAGTGTGACATTTGACACTCACACAGAGAATATAACTAACCTTTAAAGAGTCATTACTAGCACTTGTACATTCACTTTCATACTTAAATAGCCCACTAGGGTTGACGATGACTACTGGGCCACCAAGTCACCATCTATAGTAGCTTGACATTGTACATATATGAGCTAATCTATATATATCTCTAGCATAAATCATTTGCATTCATATGGTTCGGACCATTAGATTTGAATTGCATCAACTTGATCCCTCTACAAGGTACATAGGCACTCGAGTACATTGCTAGAGTCTAGTCACTTGGCTCTCTAAGCCACTATTTCATTTTTACATTCTATTATAAGGACCAATTAGGTCCAACCATCTAACTCACCTCTTTCAAAACGTATTTTTTTACGTAACACCCACTAGAATTGACCTCTTATAGAGTATTCCTGGATGAACATTTATGGCTAATTTAGCTTTTAGATTACATTTAATTTTTAATTAGCATATATAACTCCTTAAGAAGCATTAGTGCAGTCCAGGCAAACATTTATACACTCACACTCAATCTCCATCTGACATGATTCTCTAAGAGATTATGTAGGCATCTTTACAAGGCTTAATTGTCGTATATTACACACATCATATGCATTTATTTATTTTTGGTGTTGTATTTTAATGATAATTATAAATCAAAAATTATGTTGTGAGATTGTGCTAAGATTGGAAAATGACTTTAGATATCTCTAGGTATCTAGGTGCGACAATTCTTGTGCGCAACTTAACCTCCGCACATATTATCTCTAGTTATATACATCTATTTGGAGTCAATAAAAAGAGTCATTTATCATAATTTCAATATAAAATAAAAATGCTTTTAAATTAAGACTAAAATTTAAGTTTCTTGACATATACTTTTTTAAAGTGTCAAGTGGAAACTTTGAGTCATTCTAAATATTGCCTAATCAAACACTTATTTCCCAAAATCATTTTAAAGAAAAATGGACAACAAAGAGTCCTTGTCGCACTCCAATGATGATCTGATTCATGTGCACTCCTTTTTAATCGCGCATGAACCCCATTGTGTCATTCATTGATTAACCATATACTCCCACTACCTCTTTCACATGAGCAAACTTTTTGTGTGCTTTTCTTTGATTGATGACTATTCTCTTCCTGTTTTTCTCCATGTGGATATATAACATTTATTAACCATATCCTTACTTCTTCTTTCCTTCAACCTTCAAGTTCTCTCCTAGGTTACTGCTCTATATTTGGTCTTCCACAAACTGTCATAATTGTCTAGCTTAGATGAATTCCTTTAAGTGCATCTTCAAAGCTCGATATGATTTTGTCTTTTAGGCATGGCCTTTAGTTCTTGTTCTTTTTGATGGGTCGGCCATCATTTTCCTCAACTATTTAAAGTATAGTTCGTTCTTTATTTGAGCTAAGATCCTATAAATAGGTTCCTTAAATATCATAGTGATGACCTCATACACATTTACTCTGGTTTTTTTTCCTTTTACTCTCTTATTTCTTCTCCATTTTAGAACATTTGTTTAGGGATAAAGGCTCTTGGATAGCTTATTTGAGTTCTTCTTCCACTTTAGCCTATTTCTTGATTAACTCTTACATGTTTTCTAAAGGCTTCTTCTTAATGACTGATAGAGTTTGTTGACCCATAGGAGACTATAGTTTAATTAATGTCACCATGAGTTATTCGATGTATTCTTCCAACTCATTACAAGCTTCAATATACCTCTGTAAATAATCCTTTAGCTATTTTTTTCTTTCCTATTCGTCAGTATAAGGGAATCACTATCTTTGGCTACTCGGGGTTGGTGATAAAGTGTGTAATAGACTCCCCAGTAAATTATTCCCAACTCTCAATGAATTTAGATGGGAACTTAGGGAACCAATGAATGTAATCTTCCCAATGCTCAATTGAAACATCTTGAAAATAAATGTACCATTAGTATCTTAGAATGTCATAGTTTGAGTGTAATGGTGATAATGACCTAAGGGATCTACTCAGCCATCGTACAACCTAAACTTGGGTGGAGTTAATTTTTCGATGATTCAAGATCACAAATCATTTTGGTGAATGGTGACGATGTAACTCTATTTAGTGTTTTCCTTGCTAGGATGTGGATGGTTAGGCCTCTAGTGGCTAGCACCTTTTTGTTTGGGTACAAGCCATTATATGCTCCTTCTATTATAATAACATATCTAGATTTCTTGGTACTATTACTGGATTTACTCGCTTTTTCCTCCCAATCATAGGAGGATTCTCCTTAGCAGGATCTCTTACGATAGTGGTTATAGATTTGTTGGTGATCTACTCATTTTGCTTCGTCAAAAAGGTGTACACATGCACCTTCACCTACTTCAACGATTAGTATGAGGCTTTACTCATGGTGTCTATAAGTAGATGATCTCCTCCTTTAGGTGCTCTATCAAGATGGAGGTTCTTGCCTTAAGTGTGAGTGTATATTTTGTTTTGGTCCTTTTATCTTTTCTTTTTGCCACTATTCATTTATCTTGCACCCCAATCCCTTACTCTGTGCACTTGACTAAGAATTCCATAAAATTTTCTTTAAGGCTATGTGTGGTAGTAGGAATGGAGTAGAATGAAATGGAATTAAAGGTGAGAATGAAATAAGGTTTGGAATGTAATGGAATGCTCATTCCATTCCTTTTGTTTAGTTGCCAATATGAAAACAATGAGAATGGAATAGACATTCAAATTTTCATAATTTGATTACATATTTTAAATATAATGAAATAAAATAAGAACTACTAACATTAAATTTTTAAAAAACTATAAAAATAAAATTTATTTTCGAAGAGAAAATTTAAGTAAAAAAGGGCTTAGGGGTGAAACGGTCATTCTATAATTCAAGTTCGAATTGGGTCAAAATTTTCTTAGCTATTGAGAAGCATGTCAATAAATATTTTTTAGCCTTTTGGGATGTCTAAAATATAAATTTGGCCCAAAAATGAGCCTAATGATAAAATAGTCACTATATAGTCTGAATTCAAATTGGACTGAAATTTATTTAATTATTAAGAAATATGTAAAAAAAAATTTATTAGCCTTTTGGGCAACTTGGAATGCAAATTTGGACAAAAATGACCCAGGGGTAAAATCGTCATTTTACAATTTGAGTTCACATTGAGATGAAATTTTACTAGTTATTAAAAAACACATTGATAAATATTTTTCAAACTTTTGGGAAGCCCGAAATGCAAACTTGGGTGATAAACAAACCCAAGGGTGGTCATTTTACAATCTGAGTTTGAATTGGATTAAAATTTTCTTAGTTATTAAGTAATATGAAAGAATATTTATACTAGCCTTTCGGAAGCCCAAAATATGAATTCAAAAAAAAAAAGATCTAGGGAAAATAGCAATTTTATAGCCCGGGTTCGTATCTAGTTTGAAAATAAGGTCAATGAGTAAAATAGTCATTTTACAACCTACGGGAGTAATTAAGAAAAATTTTTTATTGCAACATAGTTGCATGTCTTTTTATTTCTATTTTTTTTTTTTTTTTTTAGTTTTTGGATCAAATTTTGATTACAACGGAATGAATATTCCATCACTTAAATTATTAAGTGCCTTTTCCAACTTCATGTGGGAACCCACTTAATTTTTTTGATATCAAATATGAGAATAGGCTAAAGTGGGAATTGGTTCTGTTCCATTCCCACGTACTAAACATAGCCTAAATGTTTTGGAAAAGAAGGGCTTTTTCTAATGCTATTGAGGGTTACTTTCTAATATAAATTTAAAATAAAAAATACCTTCAAATTGAACGTCATGATAAAATAAGTGAAGTGAATTGAGAAAAGTTATGAACCATATGTGGTATGTAATACTTGAGGTGAGAAAATTGTGGCAACCATTATAGTAATAATAATGATTTTAAAAAATATGTTTTCAAGAGATGAACGATAAAATGATTTGAAATGGGATACAATTTGTGTATGGCATATGATATAAGATGTGATAAAATAAGATAACATATGTGGAATAGAGATGACATATCCTAATGTGCAAAATAGGAGATAATAATGATAGCTTAGACCTTTGCAATCTTGCATGTTGTATGTATATTAACTTGCTTATTTCTTTTGTGCATGCATAATCATTAAGGAAGGTGAATTTTGTTCTATATGTGGTATGTAAAATGAGATGTAATGTTATGCGGTGGTTTGTGTGGATAAAAAATAATTATAATGATCATTAGAAGGATAAATAGCAATGTTAGCTAAGTATTTTAACTAGTTTGCTTATTTCTTTGGTTATAGGAGTATGATAAATTCTATGCATAAAATCTTGTGAGTATTTAAAGTATTTAACTTGGTAGATTGTGATGATTAAAGACAAAATTAGTCCATTATATAGGTAAGGATACTATTATTGCATAGATGGGAAAAATGAACTGTACGGAACAATAGAACAAGACAATGTTAATCATAAATAGGAGAAGTTATGTTCATAAGCTTATAAGAAGATTAATAACTTGTTGACATGGTAAGTGTTTAACAAACAGATGAATGTGTTGACATAGTTGTGTAAGAGAAATAATAAATGTTATGATATGAATATGGTTATTTATTTTATTGATAATATAGAATTAAACAGAGAAATATGAATTTGTCATAAGGTATGCAGGGTCATGTTTGTATATATTATGTGTGGGTGATGTGTTGTGGTACGTGTGTGATGGGCTATAATGGAAAATACGATCTAGGTATGTGATACAGTTGGGTTGAAATTCCCAAAATTTACGAAGGATTTGGTTATCATACTAGTAGGTTAGTAGCATACATAACAATGATTTGACTTGGTTAAACGTGACCACTAGATGTTGGTTTATAAATGACGAAGCTCACTTAGTTAATTGTGGCCATTGGATGTTGGTCCACGAACAAACATGTTAATTTAGTTAATTGTGATCATTGGATGTTGATCCATAAATGACAATGTTGACTTAGCTAATCGCAACCTTTTAGCAAAGGCTCATAAATGATGATTTTTCAGTTGATCATTTTCGTCTAGTATTGGCTCGTAAAAACGAGAAGGGTTTTTAGAGATGTGTCCTGTGATTATGAGATAATTTTTTTATGTGCAGTGATCTATCATCCTAGTTATGTGACCAATAGATAATAGAGTTGTGTGCATATAGCGATCTATTATCCCAGTTGTTTGACCAAGGGATAATAGAGTTATGTTTATAGTGACATGTTATCCTAACAGTGTGATCAAGGGGTAATAGAGTTATGTACATGAGAACGTATGTTTAGACGTAAGTGAGTGAGAGCGTGTGTGTATTGGGTAAGGTGCTTAAAATGAGTAAATTGGTAATAGATGGGCACATATACAAATAGAAAGGTTAATAGATTATGTGATAACACAAACTCGAACTTGGTTACGGATACAGATGTGGAAACTCAGTTGATAAGTCATTAATAATAGTGGGGTAGTAAGGAATATATTGATAAGCTTAAGAACTAATAAATAGTTATGTTAGTCTAATTCAATTAACTATAGTGAGTTAAAGATCTCTAGTTAACTTGTCGGAAATAACTTGTAGGAAATTCCAAGTTAAATAAAGTTATTATTATAAACTTGGACAAGCTATCGAATAATATAAGAACTAATTAAGAGTATTTTGATGAAACATTATAAAAAAGATAAACAGCTTGTGGAGCCTTCACTTTAAAGCATATGAGTATTAGTTTTCTATCTTATTAGATTTCTTATATAATGATATTAAGGTTGTTGAGATGTTTGTGGCTTATTGTTATTTGGTTTGTTCACGTTAGTAGCATAATAGAATATGTATTGCATGTTTGCTTATAAAGTAGGCACATATGATATAGTGCTCACTCTCCTATAGTTATATTGCAAGTTCAGAGACACTGTAGCCTGATGGACCAATTCAGTAGAAAGATATAAAAGCTTGAAAGTTATTTATAGTTTTACAAATAAATTATATCTTTTATATTAGACATTTGTTTACTGTGGACGGTAATTGTTGTTTTAAAAGTTTATACAGAGGAGTGGTTGTATTTAATTACCCTTATTATGTATTAGGGGAATATAGGGTAATGTGAGTCTTTTAAGGGTTCTTGGAGGGTGTTAGTATCAGGGTGTTAGTATCAACTCACACTAAAACCTTACTTTGTAATGTTACTTATTAAACACTTGTATTATCTTAAATTTATTATAGCCTATGTTATGTTAGGTTTTGATTTGGATAGGGCTATGGGAATATAACACCCGTATTTTATTTTTTCTATTTATTTGAGATTTTGAGTTACTTAAATATTTGGACCTAAAGATTGGTCAAGTTTATTATGTTTATTTTATTTTTTATGGGCTAAGGCTAGCTTGGAGTGGGTATTGGGCTTGGGGCAGAACCCTTTTTTCTTTTTCTTCATTTTTTTTTCTTTCCTCTCGTATTTCCTTCTTATATTTCTTTTCTTTCGTTCACAGTTGCAAACATGAAGAAGGAAGAAAGAGAAAGAAATAGAGATAGGAGAGAGAAAAAATAAAGAGAAAGTGAGGGCCGAAGCTTAAAGATAGACGGATCTAGATATTTTCAACACCATGATCGTCATGGCAGCATTGATTTTTGGTAAATTTTCCTAAGGTGAAAAATATAGCTTTTTGAAATTCAAAAGCAAAACTTGGATCTCTTCATTTTTCTTATTCTTTCTTCATATCTGAGTACTGCCTTCCAAACAGCATATAGATGGTGTCAGGACAACTCAGGTTGCTGTGTTGCTATTCGAACGGCTTAGGATGGTGTCCGGACGGGCCCTGTAGATTTTTCCTAAAAAGTTAATTTTTAAGTTTTAAAAACTTGATTATGCCTAAACCCATTGTTTATTGATTTTTAAAGATCAATTGAACCCCAATCATCATCAAGCCTAATGGGAATGCATATTTATATTGGGATGTTATTCATTTATATGATTAAGCATATAGTGTGCATAGGTTTAGGTTAATGCATCATCCAGTTTGGTATTATGATTGTTAATTGGCCAATGTATATATTGATATTATTAGTGTGCCAAGGCACGTGTCATGTATATGGACAAGATCCCTGATTTTAAGAAAAAATTAAAATTTGAGGTTTTAAAATTATTAGATGATCCCCAATCGATATATATGACTAGATATTAGTCATTGGAGTTAGGACATTAATCTTAAGATATTACTATTATGAGAGTTTATCTGGACTGCAGCCAGACCCTGCTTAAGATAAGCAGATGCTTGACTAAGGATGTAACTAGATTACTGGGCGGAAGAGCCAAAGGGTGTAACTTGGTTCCCCTGAGTCTTACACTAGTGGGCGTGGAACTCAATTTCCCACTCGTGATATATATTGAGATATACGTTCGCCATAAGCATAACCAACATGGTTGGTTGCCCTGTGTGCTTTGCTAAGTGTCACTTGTCCTAGGATAAGGTTAGGGGTAGATAGATATTAAAGAATGTATTAGCCATTACATCACATATGCATTGTTATATTATATTTTGTTGAGATTATTGTGAGTTATATTATATGTTTGATTATATTTTGTTGCCTGACTAGGTGTTATTGGTTGATGGTGGTTTTTCACAACTGATATATAAGTAGATGGTATAGTTCTTAGTGGCTAGTAAGCCCAGAAGCAAGGTTTATAAGGTAGACTGATAGCAACTCCTGTGTTAGCAACAGTGGTAGCACCTGCACTGGAAGATATTCCAATTACGAGAATTATCAATCAGTTTAACAAGCATGATTCGCTTCGTTTCAACAGGAAAGGAGATCCAGTTGAGGCTAAAAGATGGTTAGAAGAGATTACTAGGATCATGGAGATTTTGGGTATAGAAGGTGACAAAGTTAAGATTAAAGTTACAGCACCTCAAATTTAGGGAAATGTTGTTCATTGGTGGAGATCCTACAGAGACACAATTAACATTCACACATTGACTTGGATAGCTTTTAAGGAAGCTTTCTAGAAAGGTTATTTCCTACAGTTGTGGGAGAGATGAAAACTCATAAGTTGATTTTTTTTTGGAGCAAAGAAGCTTATTTATGTAAGATTATGAGAGGAAATTTGTAGAGTTAGCAAGGTTTTCACCATAGGTTGTACCAGATGAGGTGACTAGAGCAAGGAAGTTTTAGTAGGAATTAAGTCCCTACATTAGAAGGCAGATCATTAGATTGAGATATCAAACTTGTTCTAGTGTGGTGGCAGTAGCTTTTGCAGTTGAGAGGGATGTCACTGAATTTAGGTCTAGGGCTCCTGGAGTCTAACGACAAATTAAGAAATAGGGTTCAAGACAGGAGTATGGTTCTAGTTCCAAATGATTGGCATGAAAGTTTATGATTATTTTATTATTAAAACAAGCCAATCACTCATTTATACTTGTCTATTGGTTTGATTTTATATTAAGTGGACGTTTGGAGTGACAAATAAAGTGAGATAAAGCGAGATAATTTGTAAATTCATAATTCGTTTAGTGAGATAAAAAATGAATAACTTTTAAATGTTTTGAAAAATTTTCAGAGTTTTTTAGCCTTTTTTATTTCACCAAACGCACCCTAAATATCTCATATTCTTATATTTGTGGTGTTTGCACATTTACATGATGTAAATTCAGCATTTAAGGCCATAAAAACACCAAAAATACAATTAAGGAAGACTAAGGCAAGTCATACCAAAATAAAGTGTAAGGATAAATAAAAAGAGCCAAAATGAGCTAAAGGAGCCAAGATTGTTCAGACCTAAGGTTGGATGGTTGTTTGTCCAAACACACGTGTGACCAATAAAAGGCTTGCCAGATGAAAAATGCCAAAAAAGTAGCTAAGTGTCAGAAAATTTTGTGGACACATGTCCAGAGGGTAGATTGTGCAGACCCACATCCGAAGGGTAGCCTGATTTCTAAACAGTTGTACTTTACTGAATCATAATTATTGCCCACCCTATTAGTATATAGTTATATGTATAATTAGGGGTTAGGAGTTTTTATAGGTTTTATTAGCTTTTTATTAGTGTAAGTTATTTTAGCTTTTTATTGCTATTTTAGTAGTTTCAATTATTGTAATAAGGAAGGGGTTTTTAGTTTCAGACAATAAAAGGAAAGAACCTCTAAAGGTTCCTCCAATTCCACTAGGCTAACAATCTCTCCCTTTCCAAAGGAGTTCTCTCTCTCAATTTCCTTTTCAAATAGGTAGTTTAGTTTTCATTTTTTATTTTTCCATATAATTTTTAGAATGTTAATAGAAGAGTTTTTTTTTTTTTTCTTTTTCTCTTTTAAGCTTTGTTCAATTCAAGCTTTATTCTAATTCCATTATGGTGAGTTTTTCTTTTAACATTTAGTTAGTCTTTTTATCCTTATTTCGATTCATGAAATGTTATAGTTAAGTCTTGATTTTCAACTTTCCCACTTATGTGCTTGAGTTCAATATATTTTTATAAGAAAATTAAATGGAGAATTTTCCTCTTTAATTTTATAATTTTGGAATCGTAAGTTCATAGTTATGATTCTACTTTCGTATGTTCGGTTTTTAAGCCTTGTATATGGAATATCCAATCCAATGGCATGACTTATCAAACTGAACGTGAAATAAATAAAAACTAAAGAGAAATTTTCTATCTTTCATATTTTAACCCGAAAATCTTCTGACCAATTTTCTCTGAGTTATTTATTGGTTGAGTTATAAAATTAGGAAAGTTAGAATCATTCTAAATTATAACATGAATTGAATTAGGATAAGGTCATTTTTTAATTTATTAAATTTTAATTTCCAATTAACCGTGAATTGCAAAAACCTTCTTAAAAAGAATTAAAAAAAAAACAAAAAACAAAACAAAACAAAAATATTTTCTTTTAAAATTCTTTATGGTGTGAATTTGATTTTAAATTGATTTTTTTTAACTCATTAACAAAGCTCTATGCTCCTTGATGACCCGAACTTAACCAGATTAACTTGCTATAATAGATCTTTGCATGGGTGATCAAGCATTAGACAACAAAAAGACAAAGAAAGAGCTGGTAGTTTTAGAAGGAATATTAGCAACAGCAGCAGTAGCCCTACCAAAAAGGAAGTATTTTTGGTTCAGGTTTGTCGGTAGCAGTTTCAGTCCCCACAGTGGGAAGTTATCAAGATTAGTTTGGGCAAAGGTTGTCCTACAAGTGTGACTAGTTAGGGTATGTGCAATCTAATTGTCCGTTTGGTGAGATGTCTTAAGGAAGCATAGAGTCGAATGCTCAACAGATGGGGTCTTTTTAGACACATCAGTTTCCAGTCAGACCTGCACTACTAATGTAACAGCAACCCATGCAACATATTCAACAGTTTTAATAGTCGCGTGGTGGTTATGGTAGTGGCCAGATTAGTAAAAGTAGAGTGGATGGTAGCTCTGAAGGTTAGAGGACTCAGGGGCACATGTATGCACTTCTACAGTAAGAGGAACCCTTGATATTTATGTGATACACAGTATATTTCTTTTATATAATAGTTGGGTGCATGTTTTACTTGATATGGGCACATCACTTTCTTTCATTTCGCATGCATATGTGAAAACTTTGGGTTTAGTTTCTGAGAGGCTTGAAGAGCATATGTTTGTGGATTCACCGATGGGTCGTAGTTCATTAGTAAATTATATTTGTACAGACTATGTTTTACAGTTAGGTGACATTTAGCTGTGGATTGACTTGAGAGTTTTAAAGATGAATGAGTTTGATATAATTTTAGGAATAGATTGTCTGTCTACTTATCGGGACATGATAGATTATTATCGTAAGTTAGTGATGGCTATTTTAACTAATGGCACTACGATTAGAATTTGGGGAGAGATAAGAGCAGTTTTGCCTTCTTCATTACTTGACACAGAGTGTATTGGAAAGTATTTTGGTTTGTTGGCCAGTTTGAGGTTTAATGAAAAGGAGTCCACAATATTTTCTTCCTAGAGTTGTTTACAAGTAGGAAAATGTATTCCTCGAGGAGTTATAGGAATTATCCCTTCAAAGAGAGATTGATTTTTGCTTAGATCTTATGCTAAGGGTTTCTCATATTTTAGTAGCATCGGATGAGCTAAAAGAGTTAAAAGTTCAGTTTAATGATTTGTATGCTTAAGGCTTTATCTAACATAATATATCAATATGGGGAGTATAAATAGTTTTTGTGAAAAAAAATGACGAGACTTTGAGGTTTTGTGTTGATTACTAGTTGTTAAATTCGGTAACTACCAATGATAAGTATCTATTGCTGAGGATAGATGATTTGGTTGCTTAATTACGGGGTTTAATATGTTTTTCTAACATTGTTCTTTGATTGGGTTATCACTAGTTGTGGATTCAGGATGTGGATATTCCTTGGATTGCGTTTTATATTAGGTATAGTCATTTTGAGTATGTGGTTACACTATTCTGGTTAACGAATGCTCCGATAGTATTTTATGGATTTGATGAATAGGATTTTAAGACCCTCCCTAGATTGGTTTGTGATGGTATTCATTGATGATATTTTGATTTATTCTTGCGATGAGTATGAGCATGAGAAACATTTGAGGGTAGTTTTACAGACACTTTAGGACCATAAATTGTGTGCTAAAGCAAGAAAGTGTGAATTTTGGTTGTTTGAAGTGAAATTTTTAGGCCATGTGGTTTCTAGTCAGGGCATTGTAGTGGATCCTTCAAATATTTCAACTATGTTAGATTGGCCGTGACTAATGTTTATATTTGAGATTCAAAGTTTCTTAGGATTGACTGGTTGTTATCGCCACTTAATTCAGGATTTTTCTCAATTGGTAGGTTCGTTCACTCAGTTGACTCAAAAGGAAGTTAAATTTGAATTGGTTGATGCTTGTAAGAACACTTTCAATAAATTAAAGTGTAGTTTTACTGAGGCTTTGGTATTGATAATATTTGAACATAGAGTATGTTATTCAATGTATTATGACGCTTCACATGAAGCTTTGAGATATGTTTTGATGCAAAAAAATCAAGTGGTGGCATATGGGTTAAGGCAGTTGAAGCCGTGTAAGAAGAATTTCCCTACGAATGACTTGGAGTTGGCAATGGTGGTTTTTGCTTTAAAGTCTTGGCAGCATTATTTGTATGGTGAAAGGTTTAATGTGTATTTAGATTATAAGAATTTGAAGTATTTGTATACCTCGCGTAATTTTAATATGAGACAGATGAGGTAAATAGAATAGCTAAAAGATTATGATTTTGATCTTTAGTATCATCCAGAAAAGACCAATGTAGTGGTAAATGCTTTAAGTAGGAAGTCCCAAAGTTTGGCAGTTGTGATGGTTCATTCCCTATGGAATTTTTAGGAAGATGTTAGTGATTTTGAATTTTGGTGGGACGACAAGCATGATGATAGTGTGACATATTCTAGTATGAATTTTTTGTGACTAGTATTGATGTTGATGATACGAGTTGTCGAGCCTCAACAAAATGATCATTTTTGTCAGAACCTAAGGTATTATTTGCCTTCTGGGTAGGAAATTGAAGGTTGAAGTTTATTCGTAGAAGGTTATTTGAAGTTTAAAGTTAAGATTTTTGGGACTGATATGGATGAACTTCAAGAAGAGGTAATCTGAGGGTTTCATCACTTGAGATTTGCAGTACATCTTGGTAGAATGAAAATGTATAAAGATTTCGGATGTCAGTACTGGTGGAGTGGCTAAAGAGTGATGTGGCAGAGTTTGTGTCTTGCTACCTAACCTGTCCGTAAGTGAACGCCAAACACCAGAGGCTAGCTAGTTTTGTTACAGCAATTACCAGTAGCGTAATGGAAGGGGGTCATCTGACTATGGGCTTTGTAATGGGTTTATCGTGGACTCGTAGGAGGCATAATGCTATTTGGGCAATTGTGGACCAGTTGACTCAATCAACTAATTTTCTACTAGTGTGCAATAAAGATTTGATGGAGAAATGATGTCAGCTTTATATTTATGAGATTATTCGGTTAATGGTACACCTTTGTTGATTGTTTTAAATCAAGACTAAATGTTCACAATGCAGTTTTGGTAGAGTTTGTAAGAGGCACTAGAGACTCAATTATGTTTTAGCATAGCATTTCATTCGCAGACAAACGGGTAGTTGGAGCGAACTATTCAGATTCTAAAGGATATGCTCAGGTCTGACTCTGGGAGGAAATTGGGAGTGCCATTTACTACTGATTAAATTTGTGTACAATAACAATTATTAGGCGAGTATTGGCATAATTCTATATGAGGCTTTGTATGGACAAGCTTGCAGATCTCCTTTATATTAGGCTGAAGTTGGACAACCTATAACAATTGGTCCTAACTTGGTGACACAGGCATCAGAGATGATTCAAGTAATTCAATAGAGACTTTTGACAACTTAAAGTAGACAGAAGAGTTATACTAATACAAAGAAATGACTGTTGGAATTTTAGGTTAGTGATTTTTTATTTTTAAAGGTTTCAGCGAGAGATGATAGTATTCGGTTTAGAATATGTGGAAAGCTTTAACCAAGGTATATTGGAATCGAGTGATTGGTGAGGTGGCGTATAGGTTGGCACTTCTTCCATAGTTAGCGCATGTTCATAATATGTTTCACATATCAATTCTCTGAAAGTATATACTGAACCCTTCTCATGTAATAATTGGAAATAATTAGATATTGAGTAGGATGAGACTTTTAAGAATCTGGCAATTTAGATAGAGGATCAGTGTGAGCAAGTTTTGCATGGCAAGACCATTTTGTCGGTTCACGTGTTGTGACGACACCATGAAGTTGAAGAATCCACTTGGAAGCGTGAGTTGGTGATACAGTTGAAGTAACAATTCTTATTTTTGGATTGAGGTATGTTATGTAAATTTCTTGGACGAAAATTTTATAAAGGAGGAAGAACTTAACATCCAATATTTTATTTTGGCTATTTATTTTAGATTTTGGACCAATCAAATATTAAGACATAAGGATTGATCCAATTTGTTTGGTTTATTTTATTTTCTTAGGTTGGGTTTGGCTTGGAGTTGGGCTTAGGGCCCAACCCCTTTTTCTTTTTCTTTTTCTTTTTCTTTTCTCGCTTATTTCTTTCTTTTCTTTGGCTTATAGTTGTAGATGATAAGAAAGAGAAAGAGAGAGAGAAGAGAGAAATAATAGAGAGAAATTAACGGTTGAAGGTCAGAGATAGACGGATTTAGATATTTTTGGCGTCATGATCATCGCAGTGGCATTGGTTTTTGGTGATTTAGCCTGAGGTGTGAGATATAACTTTTTTAACTTTAGAAGCCAAACTCGGATCTGTTCATTTTTCTTCTTTTTTTCTTTAGATTTGACATGGGTGGGACTTTTATATATGTTATATGTGTTATTAGCATGATTTTGATATATTGTATACTTAGGTTATGTATTGAAGGATTTGTGTTGATGTATATAGGTGTATATATATGCATATTTATGTTGAAATCTTCCATTTTTTTGACTTATTGTTGAATCTAATTTTGTAAAAATATATTATTGAGATGTTTGGATGTTTATATATGATTGATTGTTAAACTTATGGCTTGGAAGGGCAATTTGAGATGCTTTTTAGCTTCAAATTTCATTGAAAATGAAGCTAAAATTTAGGTTCTAGGCATTGCCATCAGAATGACATTTCGATGGCATCGGGACAGGAGACTCGCCAGTTTGCATTGAGATGGCTCAAGATGCTATGTTACCATCCTAACGGTGTCTGGATGGGACCCGTAAATTTTTTCTTAAATAGCTGATTTTTGAGTTTTGAAATTCTAGTTTGTGCCCTAACCCATTGTTTATTAATTCTTAAAGATTAAATGAAACCCAAATTATCATCAAGCCTAATGGAAATGCATATTTATCTTGAGATATTATTCATTTACCAAATTAAGCATATGATGTGCATAAGGTTGAGGTTGCATCATCATCTATTTTGGTATTATGATTGTTGATTAGCCGAGTGCGCCATATTAATATTGTTGATATGCTGGGGTATGGGTTATGTGTATTGACAGGATCCCTGATTTTGAGAATATTAGAAATATGAGATTTTGAAAATACTGGATGATTCTCAATCAATATATATAACTAGAGATTTGTTATTAGAGTTGGAACGTTAATTTTGAGATATTATCATTATGAGATTTTCTCCAGACTGCAGCCAGACCTTACTTAAGATAAGCATATGTTTGACTAGAGGTATAACTCGATTCTCTAGTAGAAAGGCTACGTAGTGTAACTCTGCTCCCTAAGTCTTACATTGCATGTAACTCAATTATTTAATTGTGATATACATTGAGATATACGTTTGTCATAAGTATAAACAAGTGCGGTTAGTGGCCTTATATGCTTTGCTACGTGTCACTCGTCCTCAGATATGGTCCGAGTTATGTGAAAATTAGAGAATGTATTGGCCATTACATCACATATGTATTGTTATATTATATTTTATTAAGATTATTGTGAGTTGTGTTATATGTTTGATTATTCTTCACTTGTTCACACTTGTGCAGTCCTACCAATTGGGCAGTAGTGCTTACCCTATCCTTATTATAGGTAACCCTGTAAGGCTGGAGAGTAGCCACCTCGAACTTAGCTGAGACTGATGGACATGACTTAACATTTTATTTTATTGTTGGATGACTATAATTTTATTTGTGCGACTTGGAGTGTGGGTCACAAACTTTATTATATTTAGAGATTATATTATGATGATGTTATTACGATTGTGTAAGCCTTGGATTGTATTACTGAGGTGTGACTTTAGACTTTACTTTGATGATGTGGTTTATATTATCTTATTATTGGAATAAAGGATGATATTAGATGCTTTGTTTGTTATTATTTATTATGACTTAACCTTGGAATAGCTTTTTATTTATTTTATTTAGTTCTCGTATTTCTATACCATCCATCTCAAATTACAAAGTTAGGGGTGTGACAGTGATTGAATATGTTTCATTTTTTACAACTCATGTTATGAAATCGAGGACGTGATAGAGAGTAATAGGAAATCTTTCAATTCTCATAGGCTGTGCAAATTGCACTAGAAGAAAACTCTATACTAGTTTAAAATTTTTCCTTTTTCTTCCTCTTTTAGATCAACTTGTAAGAACAAATCAAGGTCAAAGCAAAAAGATGGCTATAGTTAACATCCAATGAGGATCAGATGCTCAAGTTAGTAAATGACAATAAATGAATAGTAACTTGAGAAAATGTACGCGCATAGAGAGTAAAAGTATATATACATGTATTATGCATTCATCTTCCTAGTTATAGTGGTGCTGACATTGTTCATGTGTTTATGGCTTACCTCACCAGTGATGTCATCCATGTAATATCTAACATGATTTATAGGTTCATTAACCTTATCATCACAAGGATCACATTTAAGAAATGGTCCTTATCCGAGGTGTGGCACTTTGGTGTAACCGAGGTGCTATATATAATTCTGGAATATCTGAGGTATGGATATAGGTATACACTCCAACACCAAAGATATGGTACCCTTGTTCATCCCGATATATTAGTTCCCAACCAGAACTTTTTAAGATTGTACAAGTGATCCCTTGCCCTTATGCCACATGGTCAAGTTGTATTTTACCCACCAATCTATACTTAACTATTAAAATCAAAAGAATTACATGTGGCTTCTTCCACATGTTATTTTTTTCTTATTGCTAGAAATGTAACATAGGGGTAAACTCCCAAGCTAAGAGCTTCAAAGTTGTTCACCAACCCAGCACGACTCCATTTTATTCCAACAAAAATCAGCCAAACACATACAATTTAATTCAAAAATTACAATCAACCAATGGATTAATTACAACGAACATTCTTATAAATATTTTATAAACTTTTATTTTTTTTCCTTTTATTTTAAATAATAACCATCAATAAATCACCTTATTTTTTTAAGTTGCTAACAAAATGGCCCATACATTACTGTCGGATTTTGTAAAGTTACAAAATTTACTTAACAAACGCATAAAAAATGAAAAATACTAATATTTTACTGAATAAATAAAAAATTATATTTTGTAACTTTTAGTGTAAAATTATAAAATAAATTCAACAAATTTTATTTGCCAAAAATCAAATCCTATACCTATCACTAATAATAAAAGTGTATGTATCATGCTTGTTTTCTTAAGGGTAGTGATTGTACTATGAAAAGTACAATCATAAATATTAATTTGTGGTTTGTTGGGTAGATTTATATCCTAAAAAGATTAGAAAGTGTTTTTAAATACATTCATGAGGATTTCTTGTGAATTGTAGGTGTTTGGGACTAAAATGGCTAAAGTTGGACCAAAATGGAAGAAATCAAGAAAGTGGTTCGAACACATGTTCGAACCACCTGTTATTCAAACTAATGTTCTAACCACAGAAGGCACAACAAAGGAACTAGTAGTAAAATTGGCTAAGTGTAGAGCAAGGGTTCGAACCATAGTTTGTTTGAACCAAGGTTAGATCAACAGAAGCTAGTGCAGACCAACAAGTGCAGAAATTGACTAAGGCAAAGTTGTTCGAACCTTGGTTCGATCAACAGAAGGGTGACAAGCATCAGAAGCCTAAAATTTTTTAAGTATGGAATTTTGGTTTGAACGTTGGTTCGAACCAACTTTTGTTCAAACACTAGTTCGATTAATAGAAGCTATGCAAGGTCCAACTAGAGAAAAATTGACTAAGTCCTGGAACTTAGTTCGAACCCTTGTTCGAACCATTAGTCTGTTCGAACACTTGTTTGAACCAACCTGCAATACAAGGATTCTGTAATTCAACTTTTGAGAAAGGGGCATTTATGTACTTTCTTATGTTATATTCCATATATACGAGTGAGGTCATTTGTAATCAGGGATACACACATTCCTTTCAGTTGAAGATTTCCTTTCATAGAGAGAGAATTTTAGAGAGAGAAAGTGTATCCATCTTCAATTCATTGAATCTTTGTAGCAGAATTTCTAGTTTATGAATGGAATCAATTCATTTTCTACTATTTTCTCCTTCCATTATGTGTAAGTAGACTTCTCTCTTGGATTCAAGGCAAGTCTCATAGTTGATTTGCAAAAATACCAAGGCAATGGGCTTAATGTTCAAATCTCATGTGTTAATAGATCAATCTATGTTTGATTTGAATTTGTTATTGATTTTGGGTTGAGATTTCAATTGAACTCTGAATTTGTATGGTTTACGGTTTTGCCTATGAATTTCTACTTAGAATTATCATACATTTTTCTTGAATTTGTATGGTGATTGCTAATTTTAGAATTTGTAAGTAAAATCTATAGATTATGCATATAAGGTGTTTGATTTGAATTCTCAATTAGATTTTGCTTTTAAATTCCCATTCAAATCAGATTTGGATTGTTCCAAAGTGGTTGAATATAAGAAATATCTTCTGATATACCCTTTTTAGGTGTGGATTGAGTAATTGATTTCTTGGAATTTATTGTTAATCACTACGAGCTTGTCTTGGATCCAAGGTTTTCTTTAAATTGTTTTCTAAAAACTTTTTTTTATCCAAACAACCATTGCTATCATTCATTGTGGGGCTAAAATTTGACTAAGACTTCTTCTGAGAATTGTTTGTTCATTGATTTTTGTTAAGGCTTTCTGTGGACACGATCCGGTTCTCACCGGTTATTGTGCTTCAGTAGACACCTTGCACTTGGGGTTGAGCCAATATTGATACATTGGAATCGAGTAATACAATTGTTACCCACATATTATGGTATGGATTTGGGAAACCCATACACATACATGAAAGAGTTTAAGGATGTGTGTGCCACTTGCATGGATAAAAATGTTAGCAAAGACATCGTAAGGTTGCAGTTGTTTCCATTTTCTTTAAAGGATAAGGCCAAAATATGGCTCAATTCTTTAAGACCTCTCTCCATTGGTACATAGAGAGAAATGCAAGCGGAGTTTTTGAAAAAGTATTTCCCAGCTCACTAAACATTAATGATGCAAAAACAAATCATGAATTTTTCATGTCAATCGGGTAAGTCATTTTTTCATGCATGAGAGAGGTTTAAGGATTTATGCAATGCATGTCCTCATCATGGATTTCCATTTTGGCGATTGTGTAGTTTTTTCTATGATGCATTACCATCTGAACATAAACAGTTAGCGGGTACAATAAGTAATGGCCAGTTTCTTGATAAGTCGGTTGAAGAAGCCTATGAGTTTTTGGAGGAGTTGGCTGAAAATACCAAATCTTGGGAGGTAACATCACCTTCACACCTAAAGTCTAGAGGAGTCCAAGCACAATCTAGCGGGAAATTAAGATTAAGTGAAAATGATGATTTGAGTGCTAGGACTGCTGCTCTTACTAGGAAGGTGGAGTTACTTGAGACGAATAAGGTGAATATGGTAAGTGAGAGAGAAGTGAGATGTGTCATTTGTGAGGTTCCTGACCATAGTATTGACAATTGCCCCACGGTTCTAGCTTTCAAGGAAGTTTTGTATGGGCAAACTTCAAACACAAACACCACACACACTTTCCCTAAGCAATACCCCAACCAAACTTAAGCTTAATCAGGACACCCTCCCCTTCCTAACTATTACCATCCTGGGTTAAGAAATCATCCCAATTTTTCATGGAGGAATGATTCATCTAGTGCACCTTATTCCCCACCTTTCAATTCAAACCCTTCTCAAGGTAATCATAAGGTCCATCGTCTAGTTCTTTCCAACCTTAATATAGGAAGTCATCATTAGAAGACACCCTTCAGCAGTTTATGCAAGGTTAAATTGGCATTAACAATCAAACTGCTAAGAATCAAAAGCAAACCAATAGGTCCATTGAGGATATTAGGAACCAATGGACCAAGACCAAGCTCATCCAAAGTCAGAGTCAAGCTGAAAAGGGTAGATTACCTTCACAGACCATCCGAAACCCTCAGGGCCAAGTTCATATGGGTGAGACTTTAGGTAAGAAATTGACCCATGAGCATGCGCAAGCAATCACTACACTAAGGAGTGGGAAGATAATTGAAAAGTCAGATGATCTGAGGTTGTTGAGGGTTAATGATAAAGAAGGAATGGTATATGGTGAAAAAGGGGAGAGTAGTAAGAAATGTGAGAATAGGATAGAAAAGAAAAGAAGTAATGATGATGAGAGAAAGAGAAATAATGATGATGTGGAAGAAGTTTTAAGAAATGAGAGAATGAGAAGAAGAAAAAGAACAAGGTTGAGGAGAATAAGGATGAGAATAAAGAGAGAGAACAAGTTGTAGGTTTCCAACCTCGACCACCTTTTCCAAGCCAATGGAGTAAGACGAAGAAAGAGTTGTTGAATTCTGAAATTTTTGAGGTTTTCAAGCAAGTAAGGATCAACCTACCCTTATTAGATGCCATCAAGCAAGTTTCATCTTACTCCAAATTTTTGAAGGACCTCTACACTGTTAAGAGGAGGGTGAGTGTCAAGGACAAAGTCTTCATGGTAGAATAAGTTAGTACCATTCTTCAATATAAGACCCCGCCAAAGTATAATGACCCAGGGTGCCCTACCATAGCACGTGTCATAGGTGAGCACAAGGTGAAATTAGCCCTACTAGATTTAGGAGATAATGTCAACCTTCTCCCTTACACAATGTATCAGCAGTTGAGTTTAGGGGAACTTAAGCTGACTAAAGTGACTTTGCAATTGGCTGATAGGTCGGTTAAGATTCCTAGGGGCATTTTGGAGGATGTGCTCATTTAGGTTGATAAGTTTTGCTATCCTGTAGACTTTATTGTTTTAGACACTCAGCCTACCTCTCAAGGTTCCATTCCACTTGCTCCTATCATTTTAGGAAGACCTTTTCTAGCAACCACTAATGCGGTCATCAATTGTAGGAATGGTCTTATGAAAATCTCCTTTGGGAATTTGATAGTTGAAATGAACATTTTTAGAGTCACTAAGCAGCCCATGGAAAAAGGGGAGGATATAAGAGAGGTGGATTTGATTCAGACAGTTTCAGAGGAATATGTTGAGAGGGATTTTGTTGGTGATCCTTTGGAGAAGGCATTGACATTAGGAGATAGAAAAGATTATAGGGAAGAGGTTAATGATGATGATGTCTTGGAGGTGTTAAATTGGTTAGATAGTGCACCTATCATGTCTATAAAGCAGTCTGACCAATCTATAGAGAATCTTGCCCCAACTATGAACAATCCTGAATCCTTCATTGTTAAGCCACCCAAGCTTGATAGGAAACCTCTTCCTAGTGAGCTTAAATATGCATTTTTAGGAGAAGACGAGTCATACCCAGTGGTTATATCATCCTAGCTTACTAAGGACCAAGAAGAGAAGCTAATAGATATGTTAAAAGGACACAAGAAGGCTCTAGGTTGGACAATTATAGATTTTCATAGGATTAGCCCACTCATTTGCACACACTCCATCTATCTAGAGGAGGGGGCTAAACCAGTAAGACAACCTCAGAGAAGGTTGAATCCTAACATGAAGGAGGTAGTTAAAGGAGAAGTCCTTAAGCTCCTAGATACTCGGATCATATATCTCATTTTTTATTCTTAATGGGTGAATCCTACCCAAGTTGTCCCAAAGAAGTCTGGAGTTACGGTTGTTAAGAATGAAAACAATGAACTTGTGCCCACTAGGATTTAGATAGGGTGGCGTATGTGCATTGATTATAGGAAGTTGAATACCGTGACTACGAAAGATCATTTTCCCTTGCTTTTCATTGATCAAGTCCTAGAGAGGGTCACGGGACAACCATTTTACTGCTTTCTCGATGGGCATTCTGGTTATAATCAAATCGAGATAGCCCTTGAGGATCAAGAAAAGACAACATTCACATTCCCCTTTGGTACCTTTGCTTACCGGCGCATGCCTTTTGGTTTGTGTAATGCACTGGCCACATTTCAAAGGTGCATGATGAGTATTTTTAGTGATTTTGTGGAAAAGTTTCTTAAGGTGTTCATGGAAGATTTCACTGTGTATGGGAGTGATTTTGAGGCATGTATGAGGAATCTAGAAAAGGTGTTAGCAAGATGTGAAAAGAAAAATCTAGTGTTGAATTGGGAAAAATGTCATTTTATGGTGACGCAAGGTATTGTCCTAGGCCATGTTATTTCCTCTAGGGGTATTGAAGTAGATAAGGCTAAGGTAGAAATCATTCAGAAGCTTCCGACCCCTAGATGTATGAAAGATGTGAGATCATTTCTTGACCATGCGGTGTTCTATAGGAGGTTCATTGCATCTTTTAGTGCTGTAGCCCGACCATTGTGTAACCTTCTAGCACATGATGCACCTTTTAACTGGACCCCTGAGTGTCAGGCTACATTTGAAAAATTAAAGGGGTTACTCACCTCAGCCCCTATCATTCAAACACCTAACTGGACATTGCCTTTCAAATTGATGTGTGATGCTAGTGACTGTACCATAGGTGCAGTCTTGGGCCAAAGGAAAGATAAAAGACCTTATGTACTATATTATGCCAGTAAGTCCCTTAGTGACTCCCAAAAGAATTACACCACAACGGAGAACGAGTTATTGGCAGTGGTATATGCACTAGATAAGTTTAGGTCTTATTTGATTGGCTCACATGTCATAGTCTACACAGATCATGCTACCTTTAAATACCTTCTCACCAAACAAGACTCCAAACCTAGATTGATTAGATGAATATTATTACTTTAGGAGTTTGATTTAGAGATTAGGGATAAATAGGGGGTAGAAAATGTAGTAGTAGATCATCTTTCTAGACTTTCTCAACAGGACTTGATATCTTATGACCCTCCCATTAATGAGACCTTTCCAGATGAGAAGCTGCTTTTTGTGTCAGCCATTGAGTCTTCCCAGGTTATTTAGTATGCAGACATAGCAAACTATTTAACTTCAGGCCTGATACCCTCCCCTGGGACTTTATTGGATAGGAAGAAATTCCTTAGTAATGTGAAATTCTTTTTCTAAGATGAGCCTTATCTTTTCAAGTATTGTCCAGACCAAGTCATTAGGAGGTGTATTCCTGATAATGAGTTTCAAAGTGTGATTAGATTTTGTCATACCTTGGCATGTGGTGGTCACTTTTCAGCTAAAAAGACTGTGGCCAAGATCTTACAATGTGAATTGTACTGGCCTACCATGTTTAAAGATGTTCATGCTTTTTGCCTTATGTGTGATAGATGTTAAAGGCTTGGAGGCCTAACTAGGAGAAATATGATGCCTTTGCATCCCATTTATGTCTTGGATATCTTTGATTGTTGGGGAATGGACTTTATGGGGCCATTTTTGAATTCCTTTGGATATGAATACATTTTGGTGGCCGTAGATTATGTGTCTAAATGGGTAGAGGCCATTCCTACTAGAACAAATGACCATCAGTAGTGATCAAGTTTTTAAAGGAAAATGTGTTTTCTCGATTTGGTATTCCAAGGGCGATAATTAGTGACAGAAGGACACATTTTGCAATAGACCCGTAGGTTTGTTGATGAGAAAATATGGGGTAGTTAACAAGGTGGGAACAGCCTATAATCCCCAAACTAGTGGTCAAGCTGAATTAGCCAATAGGAAAATAAAAAGGATAATTGAGAAAAGTGTGAACCCAACTAGGAAGGATCGGTCTTTGAGATTAAGAAATGCACTATGGGCATACAGAACAACATATAAGACCATTTTGGGTATGTCTCCCTGTAGGTTGGTTTATGGGAAAGCTTGTCATTTACCTGTGAAGATGGAGCACAAGGCATACTTAGCCATAAGACAGTTTAATGAGAACATAGATGAGTCAGGCATTCAAAGGAAATTGCAATTGAATGAATTAGAGAAAATTAGGCATGATGCGTATGAGAACTTAAAGGCCTCCAAGATTACCATAAAAAGGTTACATGATTTGAAAGTTTTGCAAAAAGAGTTACATGTAGGTCAAAAAGTTCTTTTGTACGACTCTAGGTTACACTTTTTTCCTAGGAAGTTGAAGTCAAGATGGGTTGGACCTTACATTATCAAGTCTATGAATGAATTTGGGGCATATAAAATTGAAAACCCTGTGGATGGGCAAGTTTTGCAAGTGAATGGCCATTGTTTGAAACCGTATCTTGAAAATTTTGTGGCCAAGGTGAAATCTTGGGAGTTGGAGGACCCACCTCCATTTGAATGATTGAAACTTTTAGGATCAATGAATAAAAGTAGATTAAGAGTAGTGTTTAAGTTTGCATTTCTTTTTCTATTATTTTATTGAATTGTCATTCATGATTTGGGTTTCCTTATTTGCTTTCCTAACAATCCTTGTGAGCTTTGATGATTCTAGATTGACAGTGCCATCCAAGTTAGGAGGAAGCAATGAAGGAGATTCAATTCAGGTGATATCATTTGCATACATCCATTCAGGTATTTTTACAAAGAGTTTGATTGACTAAGATAACTTCCTTCCCATATTTATGATGATTTGATTGCATATTTCCACACTAGGGATAATGTTCAATTTAAGTTGGGGGGGGGGAGGCAACCATTTTCATGATTGTGATTGGTCTATTGGATTGATGTTGCATAACATGATTTACCCTAAGCAAGAATTTTTGAAAAAAAAAATCCAAAATAAAAAAAAATCAAAAAATTTTTGCAAATTTTGAAAAATTTTGGAAATTTGAAAATTGTTGGTTAATTTTAGGAAATTTGATTCTTTTTAGTTAATTTTTTTAGTGAATAGTGGTTTAGAGAGTCTTAGTTTTGGTGGCAATTCAACTCAGTTTTTATGAACTTTGGCAAGAGGAGGTAAGATTCAGAGCTGAGCTGAAATGATGCGAGATTGCTGATGTACCTTGGTTCGAACACATGTCTGAACAAGGCTTAAAAAAGAGTTTGTTTGAACCAATGTTCAAACCAGCCTTTTGTTCAAACCTTTGTTCCAACCAACCCAGAGAAGGTAGTTTGTTCGAACCATTGGTCTATTCGAACCTTTGTTCGAACCATCGGGCAATCTTGGCAACCTATAAATAAGACACTTCAGAAATTTTAAGGGCTCATTTCGCTGTGGTTTTGACGAGGGTACAAACAAAATGGGTTAATTGAAAGCTTCTGTGTCCAAGTTCCATTCCGATCAAGAAGGGTTCATCAATTCACAATCATCAACCTTGATTGAGCTCATGAGGTGTTAGGGATTTGGATGTTGGCAGCTCAACCCAGCTTTGAGTAACAAATTGAGGTAAGCTTTTCAGCCTTTGTCAGTTCTACTAAGTAATTGAATCGGGCAATGGCGTTTTTTATTAATTGAGGATAGATTGATTGAATATGTTGAATGAAATTGGTTTTATAAGGAATTATGGTTGTTTTTTGAATTGAGAAGTTTGCTTTTTGGTGAAATTTGAGTCTCGGTGGATCAACACTAGGGAGCAGTGAGTTGATTTTTTTTTGAGCTACCCGAAAATGAACCCATCAAAGAAGGTCTATGAGAAGAAGAAGAGTAAGGGGAATGGGTCTAAATCAAAAGAAAGTGTTGAACCCACTCAGAAAAAGGCTAGAATTTAGAATCCTAATTCAACCCAGCCCACTATTACTGATCTTCCTAGTAACCAACTTGACATAACTTCAACACAAACACCTCAACCCACTACCAACCCACCTACTGCGCGACCCAACCCCATTCCACCCTCAGCCCTGAGCCCACACCAATAACCCATCCAGAACCTCAATCAGAGCCTACCACTGAAACTATTATGAAAATGATTGAAGAATTGAATGAGGAGCTTGAGAATGAGGGAGAGGGTGGAAATGAACCTTATGATGATTTTTGGTTCTCAAGTGCCCGAGCACAAAGAGATTTTGGCAAGTATTGGAACAAGAGATCAGTGATAGTGGAGAGGCGAATGAACTTAAGTCACTTTCAAATGGAGGAATTTAAGTTGAAACAAAATTTTGAAGCAAGAGGTTGGGAGAAATAGGCTCAATATAGTGGGCTGGCTGTGGTTCCCATTATCCAGGAGTTCTATGCTAATATCGTGGATATCAAGCACGAGGGAAAGGATTGCATTGTGACAAAGGTTCAAAGAATACATTTTGAGATATATCCTAATGATGTTAGGAAATTTTTTGGGTTCAAGGAGGAAAAACACCCCCAATTTCCCTTTTCAGAAAAAGAGGCACTTGACAAGGACTCCTTGGCCAAGATTTTGACTGGAAATCCAAATGTAGAATGGGGCCACAAAAAGAAGTTAGCTAAGAATAGGTTGAATCCTAAATTCAACTCCTTACATTTCTTAGCATGTTCACAGCTTAACCCAATCTTGAATACCTCTTAACTAAGCTATGAGAGGAGCCTACTTTTGTATGCTATTGATGAGGGATTGAATGTGGAGTTGGGGCAGCTCATATGGGAGAACATGGCCGAAGCATCGAAGATAAGAAAGGGAGTCAGGGGGTTGCTATTTGTTGGGTTCATCACGAAATATGTGTATAGGAGGAAGGTCATATTTGAATTAGGAGAATAGGTGGCCAAGCTAGTGGGATTCATCACTATCTCCTCTTGGGAAAGAAGTGCAAGTCATAAGAAGAGAAACGAAGGGACCACAACTGAGGAATTTACAAAGAAGATGCTAGAGAAGTGGGATGAATTGAAGGTCAAGCTTGGAGAGATTAAAGATGACCAGAACTTTATCAAGTAAGAACTCTAAAGCCAAGGGAAGAGGATTGCAGCTATTGAGGCTAAGCTAGAATTACTGCTTCCTTCTACAACTGATGGGACTTTATCAGTGCCATCCAAGGACCCTCCTTTTGACTCTTAGATCATAGGAGCTATTTTGTTTTGTCACCAAGTTAGGAGTTGTAGTACTTTTGACTTTAGTTAGTTTTGTTGCTTTGTTTTAGGACTTTTTGACTTTTGTTGAACTTTCGATGTAATCACTGACATGTTTTGTTACCAAAGACTGAATATGAACTTTTGTGATACTTGAATTAGAATGAAATGGAACGAAGTTTATTTTCAGTTCATAACTTGATTCAAGGCATGTACATGGTTGATTAATGCTCATTGTTAAGAATTTCTTGTGATTTATCCTTTAAGTATTAAATGTCGACATGGAGTTCATAAATTCAACACTTTTGAAGTTATGTGGAACTAAATTGTGCATTAAGGAATTATATGAGTATGAACTCTTGGGACATAAGTTTGACTCAAGAAGTGCGTGCATTTATTCTTTAATAAGTGGAGACTAGCCTGGTGAGATTTGAGCCTTTAGCTTTCTTGGTTAAGTGATTGAAATTAATCTCGCCTGTTTTTCATACCCATATTCTTTCAGTAGCTCTAAATGTTTGTTTTGAATCCATAAGCAAATTAAACACATCAACTTGAACTATGAACATTGGAATGGATGAGTCAACTCAATTGAACCCTTGGAAGTGAAGTAGGCCATCTTTGCATTTGATTGAGCCTTATTGACCTTTCCTTCTCAATTAATTTTCCTTAGGAACCAAGTTGAGCCATGAATGCATGATTCTTTTGAAGCCTTGAACAATACCCTAACCTTTGCAAGATATTGACAACCTACCTAAGTGCCTTAGTAGTGTATAAGCTTGAGGGAGATAGGGTAAGCCAAGGGAAGTGAGAGTTTTCGAGAGAATGGAGATCGATGAGAAGCCCAAAAAAAAAAAAAAGAGAGAGAGAGAGAGAAGAGTGATACAAGGATATGTCTTTCATCTTTAAGTAATTAAAATAAAATATATATAAATATCTTATTGATTTTTGTGAGAATTCACATTTTGGGATTTAAAAAACAAAAAAAAGTAAGGGAAAGGGGAAAGAAGAATGGAGTACGACTGAGAAGAGAGGGATAAATTTACACAACTAAGGCACATTTTGGAATACCCCTTCCCCTCCTTGGTCCCGCATTTAACCCCTTAGCCCCATTACAACCCAATAAAGACCTAATGGATCTAAGGTGTCAAATGGGTTTAATTTGAAGTTCTCAATGTGAAATAGTTCAAGATTTTCATTGCTATGGATTATTCCTTTCATAGAGGTACACCAAGTCAAATATTCATTGAATTTTATCGTTTTGACTTAAGGAAGGTTCTTACTAGAATTTGTTGTACACTTACTCTTCACAAAAGAATCTTCCAAGAGTGTCCCACCCAATTATCAATTTGTTGAAGAGAGTATGCCCCGTGAGGATTGAAGTCAAGACTTGAGAGAATTTTGTGCATCATTGAGTTAGATCTATGTTCTAGTGAGGAATTATAAGCATGATGAATTGATTCATAATTTAAGACCATACAATGAATAAAGTGTTGCACCTATGAAGTTCCATGTTAACTTTTAATTATCTTGGGGAGTTGAACTTGAAAATTCAAAAGAACTTACATTAAGTTATCATATGCAACTTTGAATTAGGCCAAGGACTGAGAAGTGTCTTCTTGTTGAGCTAATTTGCTAGGGCCTAGCAAATCTCAAGTTGGGGGTGTGATTGTACTATGAAAAGTACAATCATAAACCTTAATTTGTGGTTTGTTAGGTAGATTTATATCCTAAAAAGATGAGAAAGTGTTTTTAAATGCATTCATGAGGATTTCTTGTGAATTGCGGGTGTTTGGGACTAAAATGGCTAAAGTTGGACCAAAATGGAAGAAATCAAGAAAGTCGTTCAAACATGTCTGTTGTTCAAACTAATCTTCTAACGACAAAAGGCACAACAAAGGAACTAGCAGCAAAAATTGGCTAAGTGTAGAGCAAGTGGTTCAAACCCATGCTCGAACCATAGTTTGCTCGAACCAAGGTTAGATCTACAGAAGTTGGTGCAGACCAACAAGCACAGAAATTGACTAATGCAAAGTTGTTTGAACATATGGTTCGAACCTTGGTTCGATCAACAGAAGGGTGATAAGCATTAGAAGCTTAAAATTTTCTAAGTATGGAATTTTGGTTCCAACCTTGGTTCGAACCAACTCTTGTTCAAACACTGGTTCGATCAATAGAAGCTGTGCAAGGTCCAACTGGAGAAAAATTGACTAAGTCCTGGAACTTGGTTTGAACCCTTGTTCGAACTATTAGTCTGTTCGAACACTTGTTCGAACCAACCTGCAATACTAGGATTCTGCAATTTAGCTTTTAAGAAAGGGGCATTTATATACTTTCTTATGTTATATTCCATATATACAAGTGAGGTCGTTTGTAACTGGGGATACACACATTCCATTCAATTGAAGATTTCCTTTCATAGAGAGAGAATTTTAGAGAGAGAAAGTGTATCCATCTTCAATTCATTGAATCTTTGCAGTAGAATTTTAGTTTTATGAATGGAATCAATTCATTTTCTACTGTTTTCTCCTTCCATTATGTGTGAGTAGACTTCTCTCTTGGATTCAAGGCAAGTCTCGTAGTTGATTTGCAAAAATACCAAGGTAATGGGCTTAATGTTGAAATCTCATGTGTTAATAGATCAATCTATGTTTGATTTGAATTTATTATTGATTTTGGGTTAAGATTTCAATTGAACTCTGAATTTGTATGGTTTATGGTTTTGCCTATGAATTTCTACTTAGAATTATCATGCATCTTTCTTGAATTTGTCTGGTGATTGCTAATTTTAGAATTTGTAAGTAAAATCTATAGATTATGCATATAAGGTGTTTGATTTGAATTCTCAATCAGATTTTACTTTTAAATTCCCATTCAAATCAGATTTTTTTTCAAAGTGGTTAAATATAAGAAATATCTTCCGATCTACCCTTTTTAGGTGTGGATTGAGTAATTGATTTCTTGGAATTTATTGTCAATCGCTACGAGCTTGTCTTGGATCTAAGGTTTTCTTTAAATTGTTTTCTAAAAAAATTTTATCCAAACAACCATTGCTAAAACAAAATTCAAACTCTATCATTCATTATGGGGCTAAAAGTTGCCTAAGACTTTTCCAAAAATTGTTTGTTCACTAATTTTTGTTAAGACTCTCTGTGGACACGATCTGGTTCCCACCAGTTATTGTGCTTCAATAGACACATTGCACTTGGGGTCGAGCCAATATTAATACATTAGAATCGAGCAAGCAGATAGTTTGAAGCATACTTTAGAATATAGTATCTTTTCAATTTTAAAGTACAAGACTCATTATAGATTTATTAAAAAAATAACACATGTTGACCTTTAAAAAAATAAAAAAAATAAAAAAATGGAACATATGCTAAACCGCTAATAATCTAGGTGATTGTTAATGTAAAAATAGCATTTAATACAAAAATCACAAAAATATAACAAAAAAATCAACTACATGTGTCAACTTCTAATAAAACCACGTGTCAATCCCATAGCCAAAACTAGCAAAATTCCTGCCTTTTGCTGCGGATATTTGTAATCAACTAATTTTTTTATTATTAAAAATTGATCATATATAATGCATCTAACTAATTATTATGAATTTAAAATTTAGTTAAAAAGTAAATTTGAATAATATCAAATTATCATAATACCTTTTAATAAATCATTAAAACTCAAGCACATAATGAGATAGCAATAACACGTGTCAATTGAGCATAAACAACAACTAGTAATATATGCTAATCAAGAAGAAGATGATTTAGTAAAAATAATTACCAAAAAAACATGTCAATAACTAAAATTTATATAAATTTTAAATTAGAGGGTTAGATAAGGGATTATTGACTTGTGGTTTTACCGGAAGTTGACACATATGTACAGTCAGTTTTTTATTTTTTGGTTATATTTTTGTGTTTTTTTTCATATTAAATACTAATTTTACATTAACCATCTCATAGATTATTTTTATTTTAATCTATTAAAATTTGGGATCGACATGTCGTTTTATTTGAAGCTGACACATGTAGTTACTTTTTTTTTAATATTTTTATATTTTTTGTATTAAATACTATTTTTACATTAATAATCTTCCAGATTATTAGTCGTTTGACACGTTTTCTATTTTTTTTATTTGTTAAAGGTCAACGTGCGTTATTTTTTTTAATAAATTATAATGAGTCTTATACTTTAAATTGAATAGATACAATATTCTAAAGTATACTACAAACTGCCCTTAAAAAAATCATGTATGATACATACACTTCTCTTATTTTGAATGATAGAATTAGGATTTGATTTTTTGGCAAATAAAGTTTGTTTAATTTTTTAAAATTTACCCTAAATATTATAAAATATAATTTTTTTTATCTATTTAGTAAAATATTAGTGTTTTTTTTTTATTTTTATGCATTTGTTAAGTAAATTTTGTAACTTTAAAAAATTTAATAGTAATGCACAGGTTATTTTGCTAGTAACTTATAAAAAGGTGACTTATTGGCGGTTATAATTAAAATAGAAGAAAAAAATAAAAGTTTAAAAAATATTATAAGAATGTTTGCTGTAATTAACCCATCATTTGATTGAAATATTTGAATTAAGTGTGCGCTTGGAATGATAAAAAAATAAGAAAAAAATATGATAAAACGTGATTTTGGATAAAGGATGTCATTTGATGTTTTCTTCCAATCTACGTTTTTTACAGATGAACAATGTCAAAACCGTTAGAACGGTTCTCAAATCTGTTCTAACGGATTCGAAAAAATGTCGCTCAATATTCTGCACAGTAGATTTTTTCTCTCTCTTTTGCACTAAACTATTAGAATAGTTTTCAAATCCGTTCTAACGGATTCAAAAATTTTCTATACTTTCTCATAGTACCAAAATCGTTAGAATGATTTTTCAAATTTGTCCTAATGAATTCAAAAAAATTTGTCTAAAATAGCGATAATGGTACTCGTTTAAAAATTTTCGATTTGAAGAATATAATTGTAAAAAAAATTTTCGCACTCAATTAATCTTCTTGTGGATTTTTAGTTTTTTTAGCGAAATATTAAACTTTTTTGAAATTAGTAAAAGTGAGAAAATATAAATGTGTAATAGAGAGTTTTAATGATTTATAGAGATTGTTGGAAATTTATTATGTTTTGTTTTTTTATTTTTTTTTACTCCAAACAATGCCTAAATTATATATATTAGGCTAATTTCTACTGAGATAAATGGTGTCATGTTGGATTGGTGAACTTAATTTTGAAGGTCTTGGCGTGGATGTATACCCACTATTTGGAGTTAAAAAATAAAAAATAAAATTTTACAAATCTCTACAAATACAAATTATAAAATTATAAAATTTAAATTTTTTATTCACTGCACAACGTGTAAAATATTAACTTTTATAGATTTATATAACTCCAAACATACCTATGATCTTTTGATAGTAAGAAAAAAAATAACACGTGTAAGTTTATAAGAAGTCATGTATATGCCTTTAATTTTAGTAGTTTAATATAGATAATTTATAAGATCGTTATTGTAGAAATAGTATTTAATATAAGAAAACACCAAAATATACCCAAACAAATAAAAAACTGACTACAGCTGTCAGCTTTCAGTAAAACTACACATCAATCACTTAACTAGCCCTCTAATTTAAAATTTTTATGAATTTTCGTTGTTGTCATATTTTCTTTTGTAAATTTTTTTAACTAAGTCACCTTTTTCTCAATCAACATATATTATTGGTGGGGTTTATGTTCAATTGACACGTATTATTAATTTTTCATATATGCTTGAATTTTAATGATTTATTAATAATATTATAATAATTTGATAGTGTTCAAATTTAATTATTAATTAAAGTTTAAATTTATAATAATTAGTTATAAATATTATATATGCTCGATTTTCAACGATGAAAAATTTAGTACCCGTAGTAAAGCGTAGGAATTGTGCTAGTTTATCTTAAAAATTAAAGAAATACCCTAATATATATATATATATATATATAAAATATAAATGCTTATATATATATATTCTATAGATAAGTGAATTTTGCAATTATATTATAAAATGAGATCGAAAATCAGATAACATGTAGTATTAGTAATATAAAATTTGACTATATAGTCCTTTAAGTTAGAACATGAAATCGAGGATTAATATGGTCAAATTTGATTATTAAAACTACGGTAATTTCATTTGAATATTTATGGATTTCACATAAATGGGTTTGATTAAATTATATTACATATAAGAGATTGGACTAACTACATGAAGACAAAATATATGAAAATTTATAACAATTAATTGGACTGTTACTTCCGAAGATAATAGCCCACTATTATGAATAATTTTAAATAATTATTTTTATTTCTATTTTTGTGATTATTTTAACTATTTCATAATCAATTATGTTAAATTGTTCAAATTTATAACAAAATTCATATATAAATATATATAACCAATTCTTAAATAAGTACCACTGAATGACAACTCGATTTCAAATTTATATGTAAGCGCTCACGCAATCTAAAACTGACAATAATGAAAGCTAAAAAAAAAAAAGGAGTTACCAGGACACTGAAACCGGTGACAGAAGCGAAGGAAGTAGCCAAGGAAGCACTAGAGAGAGGCAGCTTCCCGATGTGGCCAACGAACATGATCGAAATCACTTGGAAGCTGTACTGCAACAGGTTAACTGCTATGAGAGGCACTGCCAATCCCACCTGCCTCTTTACTTCTTCAATTAATATTTCTCTTTCGAAACTTTCTTCACTCACACCAGCTCTATCGTTCTCAATTAATGGAGATTTAGTATCTGAATTTTGTCTACTTCCTTCCATTTTCTTCTTCTTCTTCTGTCAACTCATATCATTTAGGACGATTGAGGAAAAGGATTTCAAAAAAAAAAAAAAGGGAGAGATCGAGCATCTTCATGAGCATAGCACGTTTGATTACAAGTAGGACAAAGGCTTTCACATATCAACCAAATTATTTTAGACAAGTGGTTCCCACTAATTTATTATATATTTGGATACGTATCTTTCGGATTGGGAACCTACATATAGATATTTCCCATCTGAAATTTGTATGTACAGGCCCTCAAGGTGAGAATGATAATAACAATATGCTACGTAAGGTTTTATAATAGTAAATTCATACAAAATCTTAAGTTAAATATGATAAATTTGAATTTTTTTCCCTAAATTGAAGAGAGAAGAAAATTTGAATGTTTCTTGAATTGAAGATTTTTCAAATTAGAAAGTTTTCAAAAGATCACAACCACAATATTACAATCTAAGTCCAACTTGGAGTGAAAAGAAGAAGAAGACTGCACAGATTAGGAAACATATATATAGAAAATTCTGATACACATTACAGGAGCTCGAAGGATGTGCGAAGGTTTGCCTATGTTAATTTCTGGTCCCAGAACGGATTCTAGTAGATCTCGTAGCCTAACTGATGGGAGCGTGATGGTTCAAACAAATTATTTTATGGAAGATTTTATTTCCGTTTAGAAAATCTGTTCGATTTAGGAAATCTATTATATATTTGAATAGGATTTTGTAAGTCTATATATATACACCCAAGCTTAATGTTTAATGTTGAATTGAAGGGGCATATTATAAAGTATTGTGAGAGAGAGACTTTTTTTTTTTTTTGAGCTTATAGGTCTCTTTCTCTTATTTTTCTTTGTAATCTTTCTTAACTTTCTACGTGAGACAGAAAGTCGGCTTGTAGGGCTCATTGAGTGAGTCGAGCAAGATTTGCGAAAAAATTTATGCGAGTGAGTCATAGTGAATTCAAGTAGGATCTTGTAACCCATTGATAGCGGGATTCATAAATGACGTTTTTCTCCTTGTGAGAGGTCTTCTCATTATTTTCTAGTGTTATTATTTTTGAATTGTGGGTGATTGCTCGGTTTAGAAAATTTTCAATTAATATCAGAGCAAGTCACTCTACGCTCTTGAGTGAGATCAAATCTGAGTCAATGTATCCACTTTTTAAATCTCTAAGTGACACCGAGATTTCAAATCACGAGGACAATAATTCTGAGAATGAATTCAATAACAATCTTTGAGCAGCATACAATGCACTCTTTGCAAAACACTCTGATCTGAATAAACAAAGATAAGCACAACATTCTAGAAATAGCAAGCTAAGAAGTGAAAGAGATGCCTTGAAGATTGAGAATGAAAAACTTGTAAGTAAATTATCTTCTTTTGAATCTAATAGAATTTCTCAGTCTCAAATTGTAGAAAAGATGAAAGTGAAGATTAATGAGAAAAATAAAAGGTTAGAAGATAAGGACAAAAAGCTTGAAGAAAAGAACAAAATTATAGAGGGACTTCAAGCCAAGATTAAAGAGTTACAAGGGAAAATAAAACATGATGGTGAAATTCTTAAGAAGATGAACTCTAATTTGAATGTTAGGATACATCGGTGAGAAGACCACACCTACAACATCCACATCCTCGTCAGAACCCCTGAAGATTGCTCCAAAATATGCAGAAGCTTCAAAGACCTTCCCAAAATATATTGCACCTCCAAAGAGGAGTCCTCTAAAGTTTATACCTCAGCAGTTTCCTCCTTTAAAGGTGAAAGATAACACAATTTTCTAGACCTCAACCCTTTGTACTTGTGTGTCACCATTGTGGAATTAGAGTCATATTCGTCCTAACCATCATAAACTCTATGGTCTTCTTATAAATTATGTGAAGTTTTTAAAAAATTCAAAATCCTAGAGTTTCCATGAAAAATAGGTTTCAAGCCTTTTCTGATTTTTCTGAAAATACTTTTGAAAACTCATGTCAATTTCAAAAATTTAAAAATTAGAATTTTTCAAAATTTAAACACAAAAAGTTTTCAAAGAAAAATAATTCAAATTTTAATAAAAGGCAAAGATATGAGAAAAACATTGTTAAGACCACCTTCTAAAAACTAAGGCTATTTGGGTTCGAAAATCTGATCTTTTAACCAAACCCTTGGACGCCCTTCACTTTGAATCTCTTAGAAAGTCTTTAGGTATTTGTGCACATCACTAATTTTTCAAAAATAAAAGGGAAAGGAGTTCATTATTTGTTTTGAAGATATTTTATGACTTCTATCTCCTTATATGTGCATCAGTCATTCAATCAAATAAATTTGTAATGGATTAAAAATTTATTTCCATCTAAATTGAAAAGAAGTGTTTTGGTGAAATTTGCCAAAATTTTGATGTGCTTCTTTAGACACTTGACCAATTTTGCATATAACTTTTCCTCCATAAATCTTAAATTACTATTTGATGTGTTTAAAAAATGTTGAAGAGCATAAAAAAAGATATCCTGTCTTGAAAAGGGCTATGGGTAGAATCAGTGAGAAGCCCTTAATGACTCTTTGCTTGTTAAAGGAAAAACTACCAACCTATAAATGCGTGAAAGCTGTCAGGACCTTAAAAGGGATATACATGAAGATTTGCGACTAGATAAAAAAAAAATTATGGCCATATGAAAAAAAAAAATTTGCAGGTGGATAAAAAAAAGTTTTGCTCTCAATTTATTTGGTGCATCAAATGTAATATCTTAATCTAATGATTTGTTTGAGGGTGAGTATATATGTTTGATAAGTCATAATATCACGCGCGCACAAGCATTTTCTTTTGATTTTATCGCTTAATTCATCTCATTACACAGACTTAGAGATTTATTTGGAAAGATGAATTTTAGTTCATTTAAATTTATAAGGATTGGGTGATGATTTACATATTTGGGCATAGGTGAATTAAATTTTCTTTGATCCATTTTCTGAACTTTTCTACCAATTTTTAGTATTCTTTTTAAATATATTTGATTTTTTTGTGCACAAAATTAACCCTATAAGAATTTTCTAGAGAGGTTCACACAAAAGGCGTTGACTATTTTTGATTGATTTCTTTTTCCTTTATTATTTTGAGAGCTTGTCAATTCATATAAAAAAGGGAGAGTAAAAATTTTCAAATTCTGTGATTTTATTTTATGGATATCTTGTGGTCCTATAAATTTGGAAAATGAAATTAAATATTATGATATGAATAATGTTGTTTAAAAATTTTTGCCATATGATACCTTAATGTATTTGTTCAAGTGTTGCAGATATATTTTGAAATTTAATTTAAATTTTGATATGGAATTGCCAAGGGGGAGATTGTAAGGTTTAATAATGGCAAATTTATACAATATCTTAAATTAAATATGTCAAATTTGAATGTTGTTTCCTAAATTAAAGAGAGGAGAAAATTTAAATGTTTCCTAAATTGAAGATTTTTTAAATTAGCAAGTTTCCAAAAGGCCACAACCACAATATTGCAATCTAAGTCCAACTAGGAGTGAAGAAGAAGACTGCACAAATTAGGAAATACACGAAAAATTCTGGTACACAACGCAGGTAGCACGTAAGAAGCGCATGCGGTTGCACCACATTAGCGCTAGGAGCTCGCAGAATGTGCGAGGGTTCGCCCATGTTAATTTCTGGCACCAGAATGGATTCTAGTAGATCTCACAGCTTAGCCAATGGAAGCACGATGGTTCGAGCAAATTATTTTATGGAAGATTTTATTTTGGTTTAAAAAATCTGTTCGATTTAGGAAATCTATTTATATATTTGAGTTCTAAGTGGAATAGAACTTTGTAAGTCCATATATATATATGAAGCTTAATGTACAATGTGGAATTAAAGGGGCATATTACAGAGTCTTATGAGATAGATAATTTTTTTCTTTGTGAGCTTATAGGACTCTTTCTCTTATTTTTCTTTGTAATTTTTCATAACTTTTTGTGTGAGACAGAAAGCCCGTTTATAGGGTTAGTTGAGTGAGTCAAGCAAGATTTGCGAAAGAATTTGTGTGAGTGAGTCAAGCAAGATTTGCGAAAGAATTTGTGTGAGTGAGTCAAGCAAGATTTGCAAAAGAATTTGTGTGAGTGAGTCATAATGAATTCAAGTAGGATCTTATAACCCGTTGTTAGTGAGATTTATAATTGAGATTTTTCTCCCTGTGAAAGAGTTTCCTCATTATTTTTTAGTATTATTATTTTTGCATTATCAGTGATTGCTAGGTTCGAAAAATTTTCTTGCCATATTCAAATCAGGTCAACTTAGCTCAGATTTTTTTTCCAATTAATTACGTGGCATCAGTTACATAAATTTTCTTTTCCAACCCTCTTGGTTAAAGATCATCTCTTTCATTAATTAAATTACATCAAATTATGTTATTCTTCGTTATTTTTACTCATAATAATTTGTCTATTCCATCCCTTCGCATTACTTACAATTCAAATGCTATCAGTTTAACATTAACAAATATCTATCAATCTCTCATGCATATGATCCCAACTATCTCTACAATATTTTTTTCTTGTAAATTGGTGCTATAATTATTATATCACGAATCTAATCATTAATAATTCTAATTTTTTCTACTTTCATCATACATTCTTTTGAACATTTTCATCTCAAAAATCTTTATCTTGTTAGCATATTATTTTCATTCTTATTGTTATATTTTCTTACACTACAAGTAATATAAAAACCAACTAGACAAATTTTGATATATAAACATGTATATTAATTTATATATAGGAAATTTTCATTTTGCATGTACCAGCATAATTTAGTCATGTGAAAATGGCCTAGAATACAATTTTGATGCACAATTAACTAGTGTATTTTCTAAAAATTTGCCAAAAAAATGAAGATGAAGAAAAAGAAGAAGAAAGGAATGGTAATGGCAGGTGATGAATGGGGTAAGGGGGATCAGGACAATGAGTTGGGGAGTAAGATAGTTTAGTAACGATCCTTTGTATATAACTTTGACTATTACCTGAATTTTGTAATAATGAACCCCTTGTTGTATCATCTAGCTAGCACAAGTTTTTAAGAATTTATAAAAAAAAATGTAATTCAAAAAAAAAAAGGAAAAAGAAAGTTTATGGTTATGGTGATGGTGATGGCTAGGGCAATTGGGCTAGAATATGGGGCCGAGGTACCTAATTGGTTTGTTCAACACCTATTTAAAATTACAAAAATCAGGGTAGTTAATTTGAAATTTGTTAACTTCAGTTCCTAAAAAATTTCAAAGTTCGTTTTCAAATTTTGTCGGATTTTAAAAAGGAAAACTCTAAAAAAAAATATTTTTAAGTGTTCAAGTAGATAAGCACCATTTCTGACCACTTTTATGACCTTATAAGGACCTTTCTAGTTTAAGTTGACCTTTTCATCTACTAGGTTCTTCATGGAAGTCATTACTTTCTTTAGTACAAGCTTGTCATTTAAGACTACTTTCTTGAGCTATTGCTGATTGTTTATCATATTGATCTGAGCAAGCTTCTTTTTCTTTTTTAGGAGGTCGAGACTTCTTTCAATGGCAATGTTGTTGTTACCTTTCAAGAATGTCACAATTCTGATAGTTGGCATGTCAATCTCTAATGGTACAACGACTTTCATCCCATAAGCTACTAAAAATGGAGTTTTCCTAGTTGATCGATGAGAAGTAATTCTGTAAGGCCAGAGGACGGTTGATCATTCTTTCACCCAATGGCCATTTGCTTGGTTGAGCTATTTCTTAATCATCTTTAGCATGGACTTTTAGAAACTTTAGCTTGACTATTGCTTTCAAGGTGGTCACATATCACTTTCCTTTGATGATTATAGGCTTTATAAAGTAATTCCACGATAAACCTTACAAGCAAGTTATATAAATTAATATAATAATATTACAAACATAATAGTAGAATAATAAGCCAAAACTCTACATACTTTAACCAACTATGCATC
Source organism: Vitellaria paradoxa (assembly GCA_019916065.1). Classification (NCBI taxonomy): domain Eukaryota; kingdom Viridiplantae; phylum Streptophyta; class Magnoliopsida; order Ericales; family Sapotaceae; genus Vitellaria; species Vitellaria paradoxa. The sequence continues at coordinate 30,214,998 of CM034237.1, read as the reverse complement.
AGGATATCATGTCTCTAAACCTGCAAATGCATCTATAGGGGAATGAATATCATATCACATGTGCCAACATCATATACAATCATGCACAACATACCCTATCATGCCACTACCATGATCACGCTAGTCAACCATAAAACATAACTCATCATGTCATTACAACATCATACTCATCATGCTTAACTAATTATCATATTATCCTTCCAAAATTATACACGTCACATTATCATTTCATCATCATATTAAATGACCAATCCATCATTCATAGTTTGTCTCCATAGAATAGTATTAACATGTTTAAACTCGTTGACATTACTACCATTAATTAATACAACTTAATAGTTTCTCTCCTCATCCATTATCACCTTCCTAAATATACATGCTCATTATTATATTAAACTTTTACATAATACCATCATTTTTATTATTATCGACACTATCTCCTTATCAAATCATGTCCACAAATAATAATATAACAATACGTTCATTTTAGCATACTATATGCTATACCATGCTACTACATAAGCAAATAATTCATGTTGTCATCAATCACAACCTCTAAACTAGAGTTTTTTTGCAAATAATTATAATTTTCACCCTAGCATGTTACTATTTACGTATGAGCAGTATAACATATTAATTTTATAAACCAACTCAACATCAGACACAACCAGATTATCATCTATGGACAAATCTTATCTTTTTACCCTATTTTGTTATCTATTATTTCATTATGTTAGCCACACTTCATTGATTTAAACATCTATACCATCAAACTAACATTTGTAAAACATCTCAACAACATACATATATATATATTTATAAGTATCAACATTTGAACTTCAGTCTGTAAACCAACCATCCCAATATCTTATAATCTTGACTCATCAAATCATTTTATAATTCATTATCTCATCAAATCAATCATTAACTCATTTTCATCAACAAAGAATGGGATACTCTAGTATCTATAAGAATGGTAGTACTGGAAACATAAACAATAAAGGCACCTCTGGTAACAATCAACTCTGCTAAACCATCATTCTGAGCTTGTGCAAAAACATAACCGTAAGTCTGAGCAAATGGCTATTTTTTTTTTTTGGTAAGTAAGTGTAAATTTGGATTTATGGAAAAGTTATGTACAATATCTTGGGGGCATACCCCCGCAAATCAAACATAAGCATCTAATGGATTCCCCATCTATCAAGCAAGCTAGAATCTACATTGACCAAATTGACACTAGATTGGGAAACTTTAGTTCTAACTTCATGCACTATCCTTTTTTCAATGGTAGCCACGGGTGAAGCTTGCCCCTTGAAAATTCGGTTGTTTCTTTCCTCCCAAAGGTGGTAGACAAGGCCGGCCCAAGCAATTCTACATATAGTGCGATTGGCTTGCTTTCCACTAAATTTACCCATAGCCCAAGAGACTTCCAAATTCCAAGGTTGCGGGGGTTTAATGATGGAGCATTTGCATAAAATAGTGCCCCTCAACTCGGCTGAAAATGGACACATGAATAGAAGATGGTCAGGTGTTTCAAAAGCATTACCACATAGCACACATGTAGGGTCTATGCTCATTCCCCAACCCAACATCCTTTCCTTTGTACTCAATCTTCGATTAATAGCAAGCCAGAGTATGAAGCTGTGCCGAGGTATGTGTTGAGAGAACCAAACTAAATGATGCCAAGGTTTCTTGGAGCTTTTTCCCCTTATTGCATTCCATGTTGCTGCCGTAGCATAAACTCCATTTCTTGATGCCTTCCAAATGAATTTGTCCTCTAAATTGGTATCTGGATGGTAGCTAGGAGGGTGCTCAAGGATTACCTCTTTTAGCTCCCATGTACACGGGTAGGGCCACTTCTAATTACCTTGAACCACAATTCTGTCCACTTTGACATAATTCGGCAAACCAGCGTCATAGGCTATCCTTGCTCCATATCTTGGGATCAAAGGTCCAAGAGGATGCCAATTGGCGTACCATAGAGATATAGAATTTCCTTTGCCCACTTTGTAGCATGATAATCCACTTGCTTCTTCCCTAAGCTTGAGTAATTTCCTCCAAGTCCATGAACAATCTGACGGTGGCTTTATCTCCCAAAAACACTTTCCTTTGAGGAGGTTGGAGTGACACCATTCTACCCAAAGTGAAGGCTTTTTAGAGCATAGAGCCCATATGTGTCTCATAATGGTTGCCTTGTTCCATTCTTCAAGTCTTCTTAGTCCGAGTCCCCCTTCATTTTTTGGCTTGCAAACCTCAGCCCAAGAAATCTTGCTTCCCCATTTCTTTAAATCAGCTCCCGTCCATAGATATCTCCTTAGGATTTGCTCCATTGCAGTGCAAACTTCTTTGGGAAAGATGAAGTGGGCACTCCAATAAATTTGGATGCTAAATAGGACTGACTTGATAAGAACCACTCTGCCAGCATATGAGAGATACTTTGCAGCCCAACTTTGTACTTTCTTTGTTACTTTGCCAATTAACTCCTTGCAATCTTCATGTTTGAGTTTTGTGGAGATCAATGGTACTCCAAGGTACTTGACCGGGAGCTCTCCAAGTCGAAACCCGAGCATGGAGCATAGGTGAAGCTTGCTTTGATGGCTAACTCTTGAGATGTAGACTTTGCTCTTGCTTCAATTAGGCATCAGTCCTGAGTACTTGTGAAATTCCTGGAGTGCTTGATGGATAATCTGAAATGAGCAACTGGCTATTTGCTAACCCTTTAACTCTACTCTTGAACTCCTCTCTATAAATGCTGATTGTATGCAATTATTGTTGATTTTAACCTTAATTCACATCTTCCTTTTGAACATTTTATCAACTAAAATCCATTTCTTATCATAGTTTGATGATCTATATTGGTTATGTGTGTTTTATAGGGGTTTTGAAGAAAAGCAACCCTAAAAGGGAGTTTGGAAGATTAAATAGGCAAGCATGTAAAAAAAGTGAGGATTAATGCCCTAAGCGCACAGACCATCTACCTAGGCACTCGAACCTACTCTGGGTGACTAGATGTGCTGGAGGTCGGGCAACCATAGAAAGCTAATTCTGGGGAAAATCATCCACCTTCTAAAGCATTTCATCGAACAGCTAGAGAATCCACACGCAAGTGCTTGCACATAAGCCCCGGGTCAGTTCACCCCCTGTGTTACAGGTCGGGCGACCACAGATAGGTGGTTTTGGAGCATTTCATTGAGATATTTGTCAAACACCTGGTGGAATACTACTCCGAGCACCCACACATATAACTTAGGTGCCCAGATGGTCTTCCCGGCAGAACCTTTTCAGCTACTTTTTACTTTAATTATTCCCCTTTTACCCTTAATTTTATAATGCCTATATAAAGGCTAAGCATTTCAAACATTAGTCAGATTTTCAATTATTAAAAACATTAGTTCAACCATTAGAAAGTATTTTTCTCTCTTCTAGGGTTTACTCAAGTAAGTGACTTGGTATTAGTTTATTTTAATTTCAAGTTAAAAATTCCAACTTTTCTCTATTTTTCTTTATTGCTATTCACTGTTGTATCTTTTTATTTTGTTTTCCCTAGGTTCAAATGGCATGTGGGTGTGTTTGTTCTTTTCGTATTATGTTTAGTTTTATTTCTACTATGCTAAGCTATTTTACTTGGTCTCATTCTAAAAATGTAGGAGTTGATAGAATGTTAGCTTGTTTGTATAAAATCGAATGAAAATGCTATTTTCGACGTAAGTGTAGATATGTAGAGATTAGGTTTACCTTTAGAAACCAAATCACCTATGTTATAATTAGGCCTTGGTTACGAGTTGACGCTCGTGCATACCAAGTGTCTGGTTCAATGTCTCGATGGCTTTGGAACTGAATTCAAAACCCTAAGCCTACATTTTCTCTGCACAAATGATTCCAACATTAAATTTTCCAGTCTAGCACTACATATGTAGATGTTAGATTGAGTTAAAATCACATTTAAGCCGAGAACCTTGAAGCCTGTACAGGATTAGATTGAGATCAAGTCATTTTAATGAAAAGTTAATATTTCTCAAATCAATTCTTGTCTTTTTAAACTGTGTTATAAGTTTAGATTAACCTTTATTTCACAACTTTCATTTCAAATCATTCCATAAACCCAAAAACATTTTCTTTTAATTTCTTATTCTTTGCAATCAATTTTCAACCAAGTTCTCTAAAACCTAGTCACATTCTTGCTCCTTGTGGAAATTACCAAGGACTAACCTAGAGTAGACTATGACTGGCATCTTATACTTGAGAGTGAGAATACAATTTAAGTGTGGTCAAGTTTTTGGTGTCGTTGCCGGGGAGCAATAGCATGTGTGATGAATCCAAAGAACTTGTGGCAGAATCAGCTTGCCACCATCTTCAATGTGGGTTGCATTTGGACTTCCAGGTGACATCACTCCATCTATTTTGTACATTTTATTTTTCATTTATTTTATTTTGTTTTCTTTTTATATTTTTTGTATATATTGTTAGGAATTTTCAGAGAGTCATAATAGTTATATGTTTTTGAGGTTAAGTATAGTCTTAGAGGGAGACCTTGAATCAGAAGACCCATCTTATTGACCTTCAAACTCAGACTCATACTCCACTATTTCACTCACGTCCTCACCCAACTCAATGGCCAACATATTGGGTGATGGGAGCAATCACAAGGATTATGTTCTTAATGATGCTCCCAAATATTTACCTCTTAGGCATCATTTGAACTCGGCTAGGCAAGTGACCCCTTCATGCATTCTATTGCCCATAAATTACAACCAATTTAACTTGAGACTAGGTATGATTCAACTCCTTCTCATATTTTATGGAATGGATGCTAAGAATCCATACAATCACATGGAGTTTGAAGAAGTGGTTGGCACATGTATGGACGAGCACACTAATGAGGATGTGGTAGACTTAAGTTGTTTCATTTCTTGCTCAAGGATAAGGCCAAGTCTTGGCTTTACTCTTTGTGCCCCCATTCTATTGGAACATGGGGTAAGATGCAAATTACATTCCTTAAGAAATACTTCCTAGCTCAAAGAATCGCAGCTTTGCAAAATAAGTTGATGACTTTCTTTCGCATTCCCCATGAAACTTTCAGTCAACTATAGGAAAGATTCAAAGACATTATAGCTACATGCCCTTACAGTGGAGACTTAGTAGTCTCTTTTAAAATGCCCTAACTCCTAAGTTCAAACAACTCATATCTACTAAGAGCAAGGGGACTTTTATGATAAGTTTGCGAAGGAGGCTATGATATTTTTCGACCAATTGGATAAAAACATTACTCAATGGACCATTGGCCCTTTTTCTTTCCTAGAGTTTCAAAACCCACAACCTAGTAGCAACATGCATTTGAGGTAGAATGATGATCTAAGAGCTAGGTTAGCCTCTCTTCAAAACAAGCTTGACACTCTTGAACTCAAAAATAAACAAAAAGTAGAGTAGACCAATGTTGTGTGTGCAATGTGTGATATTCTAGGGCATAAGATTGAGAAGTGTCTTGATATTTTGGTGTTCAAGGAAGCTATATATAGATAGACTTATAACAAACCTTCTCAAAATAGGCCTTTCACCAATAAAAACCATGGAGGCAATTCCGACTCACAAGGTGGGAATGCCAACTGTCAAGGGGTAAGTTAGTCTTCTAATGCATATCCTTCGTGGGGGAGGAACCATCCTAGTGGAGGAATGACAATCAAGGTCAACAATTTCAACCACCTCCTCCACTACTACCCTAATACCCATAGCCCAATCTTGTTGTATTTCAACCATCACATAAGAGGCCTTTAGAGGACACTCTTAATTAATTCAAGCAGCAACAAATCGGTGTTCATAACCAAGTGACCCAGGCTTTAGATGACATTCGAAGTCAAGTTTCTAAATTAACAGAAGCCATGAACACCAATCAAAGTGGCAAACATCCTGCACAAACATTCCTAAACCTGAAAGGCACCAATATTTGCCATAAAAGGTCTAAGCCATAACAAATGGGCAAGGCAAACATGAGTAAGTCATCAACCTCATTCACTATCTTACATGAGTTAATGCAAGCTGTCACCACTTTGAGAAGTGAGATAGTCATTCAGAAGCATATAGATCGTAGAGCTAGTGCATTCAAAGATAAGTTATGATCTAGGGGTAGCGGGGAAGTTTAGAATGAGAATGAGTTAAATGAGAAAGAGGTTGAGAAAGAAGAAAAAGAAAGAGACCAAAGAGAGTGATAGACAAGTCATAGAAGAAGAAAATAGTGAGAATGAGCCAAAAGAAATGGAATTGAAAGAAAAAAAAAAGGGATGTCAATGTAAGAACTTTAGGTAGGCACAAAGACCAAACGGTGAATGAGGTGTTAATTCTAAAATCTATGAGATTTTCAGACAAGTAAGAATTTACATCCCATTACTTGAAGCCATCAAGCAAAGTCCCTCATATGCTAAGTTTCTTAATGATATGTTCACTATTAAGAGGAAGCTAAATGTTAAGGAAAAGCCTTTTGGATTGAACAAGTCAGTGCAATAATCCAATGCAATACGCCTCCCAATTATAAAGACCTAGGTTATCTAACCATTTCATGCATAATTGGAGACCATCTCATTGATAAAGCCTAACTTGACCTAGGTGCTAGTGTCAATTTGTTTCCATACACTGTGTATCAACGATTAGGCTTAGGAGAGCTCAAGCACACTTGAGTCACATTGCAATTAGCTAATTAGTCAGTCAAAATGCCTAAAGGATAGTGGAAGATATGCTGGTCCAAGTGGACCAGTCTACTTCCTAGTTGATTTTATAGTATTAGACACCAATCCATCCAAAACCCTAACCAATCAATTCTAGTCATCTTATGTAGACCCTTCCTTACCACATCCAATGCAGTGATCAATCGTAGGATAGGTTCATGAAACTGTCTTTTGGGAATATGACCATGGAGATGAACATTTTTAAAGTGGCAAAGCAAATGGGTAAGTTTGAGGATATTGGGGAGGACAACCTCATTCAAACTTTGAGTGAGGAGTATTTTGAGAAAACCTTTCTTGACGATCACTTAGAGAGAGCATTAGTGAGGAATGAGAGGTGTGAAATTCTTAATATCGAGAGATTTGAGAAGAGTGATGAACAAGTGAGTATTAAGAATGAAGTCATAGCTAGTGGAGGTTGGGTACTGAATTTTAAGCATTTGGAGTCATTATTGATCAAATTGAAACCATCTATTACATGTCCATTGGCTCATCTAGAAAGCCTTTGCCTAGTGAACTTAAGATAGCATTTCCAGTGGTTTTGTCATCTAAACTTGATAGAGACCAGGAGTTGAGAATGTTAGTAGTCTTAAGAAAGCTTAAGAATGCCATATGGTAGACAGTGATAGATCTTCATGGTATGGGTTCATTGGTATGTTCACATCATATTTACTTTGAAGAGGATGCCAAACCCATTAGGCAAATGTAAAGGAGATTGAACCTGATTATGAAAGAGGTTGTCAAGGGAGAAGTGCCTAAATTGTTAGATATGGGTATCATACACCCATCTCTGATTTGAAGTAGGTAAGTCCCACTCAAGTGTTTCCTAAGAAATTTGGTGTCATGGTAGTGGAGAATGATAAAGGTGAGTTAGTCTCAACGCACCCAAACTGGGTGACTATGTGTATAGACTATAAGCGCTTAAATGCTGTGACACAAAAGGGCCATTTTCCTCTCCCATTCCTAGATCAAGTACTTGAGGGAGTGGTAGGGAAATCTTTCTACTACTTCTTAGTTAGGTATTCAGGATATAATCAAGTTGAGATGGCATTAGAAGATCAAAAGAAGACCACTTTCACATCCCTCTTTAGCAATTATGCGTATAGACACAAGCCAGTCGAGTTATGTAACGCAACTACGACCTTTTAAAAGTGTGCGATGAGCATTTTTAGTGACATTCTTGGAGTTCTTTATGGATGATTTCTCCTTGTATAGAGATACTAATTACACTTGAAAAGTGTAATTACAAACTCCACATTTTGACATTTATTCATGCATTTTAGTGATTAATTTTAGAGTTTTGTTATTATTTTATCTCTTATGGTGTTTATTTTCTTAATTGTAGGGGAAAGGGCAAAATAATTGAGATTAGTAGCGATGAGAGTGAGCCAGAGGATAAAGAGGATGTTGTGGTCTGGACACCCTCTCGAATGGTCAAGATCAAGTCAAAGGCTCAACATGAAGGAGGAAGCAGAACTTGAGAAGAATAGGTTTTGTGGTCCGGACACCCCATCAAGTGGTCCAAACCACAGTGTGTGGCCATGTGAAATTGTTTCAACTCATTTTAGGGTTTTATGTTAGCATATATATATGAGATGATGTACAACTGAAAAAACACATCTGCCACTTTAGTTTTCAAATTTCTTGAGAGTTTTAGAGAGTTTTTAGAGAGATTTTCAATGGTTGATGAATGTTTTTAAAGCCTTATGGAGCTTTCATAGGATTCATTACAGTCTTTATCATCCATCATTACGTTTCAGATTCAATTTCAGAGTACGTTTTATTTTGTTTTTCACTTTAATAATATTCTTTCCTTGTTTTATTTTTCAGTTTTGTGATTTATGTGCATTGTACTTGTCTTTGTTTATTTTAAAAGCATGTTAGCTTAAACCCTAGTTTCTTGATTCAATGAATTAAGGAATGGTGGGTGGTTACGAACAATGGGATGTGCGTAGAGGCTTTGCATGGTTTGTGAAAACTCATGCGTAGGGATCTATAACTTTCAAATCTAATTTTGTTTGTTTCAAAAGCTTTCGAAAATGAAAATTTTTTACTATATTCTCTGTAATCATTGGTAAAGGTTTTCGATTAAAACTTGTTTAATATTTTTAAACAAACTAAAAATTGGATTTGAACCCAAATGTTTTCATAGAATATTTTTCTAGTTTTATAATCCTAAACAAGAATATAAAACTGAGTATTGGGAATTAAAAAAAATCCTAATGAAGACATCTTTCCAATCTATTGTTCATTTTACATGAACTTTAGATTGTAGTGTTAAACACATCCCATTGTGAAGTAAATAACCACTTGGAATTGAAAGTTGAATCAAGAATCATTTTGATATTGTGATTGTTAGTTAAATTAATTCTTGAGTTAGTTAATTAATTGGTTTGCAATTTTGAATTTGTTTATTTCAAGCAATTTATGCTTTCGTTGAATTTTCTTAGTGGAAATTTTATTTTTGCTGAAAAATGAACAATATTTTTTTCAAATTCCATTAATTAGTTGTTATTTTGTTCTTTACTTTTAATTTTAAAGTTTTTGAAAACCCTAGAATTTAGTATTCAACCAACCTTAAACTTTCTTCGAATTTAAACTTAAAATTTCTATTACAACCTAGAAACTAAAGACTTAGGTTCCCTGTGGATTCGACCTCGGACTCACCGAGTTAAAACTACACCGTACACTATTGCACTTAGGGGTTAGTTTAGATGCATTTTCTAGATGCAGTTAGATACATTTGATAAGTGCTGACCAACCTTAAGAGGGTTGTAATGCATTGCGAGGAGAGTAATTTGGTGCTAAAGTAGGAAAAGTGCCATTTTATGGTACAACGGGAGATCGTTTTGGGGGGCACATAATGTCATGTTGAGGGGCTGGGGTAGACAAAGCAAAAGTTGATGCCATCCAAAATTTGCCTACCCCCCGATGTGTTATGGACATTAGATCATTTCTTCGACATGCCGGTTTTTACCGGCAATTCATTCACTCCGTTAGCTCTATTGCCCAACCCATATGCTTATTGTTGTCTAATGATGTTCCTTTTGAATGGCCAATGTCATGCTAAGAGGCATTTGATAGAGTTAAACACTTGCTTTCCATCACACCAATCATCCAAAGCTCAAATTGGTCTTTACAATTCAAGCTTATGTGTAACACTAGTGACTTTGCAGTGGGGGAAATTTTAGGGCAAAGGAAAGAGGGGAAATTGTATGTCATTTACTATGCCGGTAAAACTCTTAATAAGACTCAAGTGAATTATAGGACTACATAGAAAGAGCTTCTAGTGGAAGTGTTTGCCCTGGACAAGTTTAGGCCATATTCGGTAGGTTCTCATGTCATGGTGTTTATGGACTACGTGTCCTTGAAATACCTTCTTTCTACGCAAGAGGCCAAACCTCGCCCAATCAGGTGGATTCTACTCCTCTAAGAGTTTCAACTGGAGATCAAGGATAAGAAAGGAGTAGAAAATGTGGTAGCTGACCATTTGTCTAGGTTGCCATATAGTGACCTATCAATTAATGAGCATTTCCTTGATGAGCATATCATGTATGTTAGCACCACATCTCATAACCAATTTCCTTAGTATTTAGATTGCTAGAATATTTTATGTTAGCTTATGATATATTATTTATATATATTACCTATATTAGACTATTCTATATTTTAATATTTAGTAAGTAGTTAACTTTGTTTTAGTATGTAGATTATTACTATACATACCTCTATTGTAAGTCTATTTAAAGGTTTCTTCTTCATCTTTATGAAACATATGATGAGATGTAGACTTCATATTTTCTCCCTTCAAATATTTTTATTTTAACATGGTATTAGAGCCAGATTATGTATTCTTTTATTTTCTAGTGTAGCATCATTTTGCTACACTATTTTCACTACCACAGTATATTCCAAGAAAATTTTTTCATCTTCTATTTGAATATGGTATTAGAAATTTTTACGTTTTTCTTTTTTGGTTTTTTTCTTTCAAAGCCTTGCTCTGCCATAACACCACCACAACCATCACAAAATTTTTTTGTTTCACATTTTGAACCATATCAGAGATTTTTGCATTTTTTTCCTAGTGTTTTTCTTTACCGATCCTTGCTTTGCCATTGCACCACTACAACCATTGCAAAAGCCATTTTTCTTTTGCACTCTGAACCGGTTTTTAGTGTTTTTTTCTTTTTTTTAACTCTTCTGATTTTGATTTTGATATCTATTTCTTCATATTTCATCATCTTAATGCACTTTTTATTTGGGATGACATCTTAGCATTATATTGCTCATTCTATAACAATACTGTTCTTGATGGAATCAATTATAATACATTAATAGATGTTAGACTTTCTTATTAGCCATCAATGCTAGAGAGTATAGTGAAACTATTTTTCCTTTGACATTTTGCAATTGTATTTCTTGTTCTATCTTCGCACACTATATATTCTATTTGATTATTTTTTCTTTGATCTCCAATTTGTAAAATAATTATACCAGTGGCAGCAGAATTTCTTCAGGGACTCACCGTCAAAACTTTGTCACCGTTAGTAGTCACATAAATACAGATTCTACATTCACGATGATTACGCTTGAAAAGTGTATTCATAAACCTTGATTTTTATGCTAATTCCAATAATTTATATTTTAATATGTCTTTTTTAGTTTTATTTTGTTTATTTATGTTATTTTGTTCATTTATATAGGTTTCAGTAGAAAACACACTAAAATGGCTTGTTGGAATGAGATAGATGCACAATTTTAACATTGAAGGAGCTCTAGAAATTAAAAGTGGTCACATCAAAGTTGTAGTGGACATCTCAAGCTTTTCAGAAAGCTATTATGGGATAAAATTTGAGTTCGTTTGGGCCTTGAAAGATTGCTTAAAATTAGGGCTAGAAAGTTAGACAAATCCTAATAACCATAGGATTTGGGATATATCATGAGTTTCCAAGGTCCAATTGAGGTGATTCAAAAGCCCAAAATCAATTACACATTCTTAGCCACAACTTTCATGGAGGGTCCAAGCCCAAAAGAGGTCTTCATCTACCCCGAAATCAACTTGCAATGTTACACAATTCAAAATTCTTCGGATGAGTCAGCACGATACCCTGTCAGTATTTTAGCCATATCTTTTCACTCACAACTCTGATTGATGCAATTCTTTTTGGGTTGGAAAGAAGACTCAAAGAGATACAAAATTCGCTTGGAACCAAAGATTGAATCTGTGGTCCAAACACCCCCTCGAGTGGTCCAAACCACAGCAAGTAGCATGCACAGGAAATTAGGTTAGGGTTTAGGTTTAAGCTTTATATATTGTTGTTCTTTCAGCCGTCAAAGGGGACCATCTTCATTATTTTTATTTTCCAGAATCATAGAATGCAATTAGGAGTTTTTAATTTAGGTTTTGTGGTAGCTTTGATCTTCATCGCTAGTAGATTTTGTAATCACTTTGCTTTGAAGTACGGTACTCTATTTTGATTTTTATTTAATGAAGTCTATTTTATATTTCATCACTGTTTTCTTTTATATATTCTATTTTTATGGTAGAATAATTTAGGTTAAATCGTTCAATCTTAATTCAATGAATTAAGGAAGGGTGGAATGCTAGGATCAATATGATGTGCATGGGTTTATGTATGTGATGTGAAAACATCTACGCATAAACCTACATTTTATTTTTAGATTTGATTTCATTTATTTCAAAAGCCTTCAAAAACGAAAACCTTTGATCATATTCTCTGTAATTCCTGATAAGGATTTCCAAATTAAATTTTTTTTTTATATTTTTGAAATAAATGAATTAGATTTGAACCAAAATATTATCAAAGAAAAACCTTTTAGTTTTATAATCCTAAACATGAATATAAAACTGTGTTTTTGGAATTTTAAGAGTTTTCAATAGAACATTTTTCGATTAAATTTTCCTTTACGTGATTTTAAATCGTGGTTGATTGCACATCAGATTATGAATTAGTACTTCCGCCCGAAATTGATAGTTGAATCAAGGAACGTAAATTATCTTGAATGCGAAATTTTATTGCTTTCATTGTTTTAGTTTAGTTTAATTTTGAATCTTGCTTTTCCATTAATCAAAATAGATGTAATTTAATTTCTTGAATTTTAGTTTAGTTTAATAATTGAAATTTATTTTATTTGTTTATTAGTTAGTTAGGCAACACTTTTCAAAATCCAAAACCAATTTTCTTTTCTTGTTTTTAAAAAGAAAGAAACCAGTAGATAGAAGAACTTAGAAAACCCTAGTGTTCATTGCCAAAGTTTCCTATGGATACGATCTTGGACTTAACAGGTAAAACTACACCGCACGCACTTATACTTAGGGGTTTTTCTAGACGCAATATTTAGAGGCGGTCAACCTTTTGGTGCCATTGCCCAGGAACGTAGTTTTGATTCACTAGGGTAACTCTAGGTTATTCTTCTGTTGCTTTTGAAAAAAAAAAAAGAAAACAAAAAAAATAATGAACATGGATTATTTTTCTTATAATTCTAGTTCACCAGATACCAACCACCCACTCATTAGTTATTTAGGTAGCATTTATGGAATTGATTTTTGCCTAAAAACCTTTTCTATGCTACTTAAATTTCATGGACTTCAACAAAAAGACCCTAGAGTCCATTTAGAAATTTTTGAGTCAGTTTGTTTCTATTACACGAATGGTTACATGGATGATACTTTTTAGTATAATTTTTTTTCTATTATCATTATGCAGAGTGCCCGATGATTGGTGTCATGCGGCTGCTTGGTCCATTAATATTTGGGAAGAGTTACAAAATAATTTTTTTGCAACTTTTCTCCTTACTTTTTGAAACTTTACCTCCCACTTTCAAATTAGAAATATTTGTTTCAAGAAGGGTGAAATATTTTATAAATGCTATGAGAGAATTAAAAAACTTTTAGAAACATTCCTAGATTATGGACTAGAATTAGAGTACATTCTAGACATATTCTACAATGCTATACCTTATGAGTTACACCGAGTGTTTAATAAAAGTTTAGGTAGGGAGTTCCTTGACCTCACCTCAGAAGAGACATGGTCATTCCTTGAATTTGTCTATGAACACACCAAGCCTTGAGAAAGACTTCAACCTAGTTTTGAACCTCATGTACTTGAAAGCCACACTGACCCTTGTTTGCCTGCTCTCACTTTACTTGATCCTCTTGATCCATCCTTAGAAAGTAGGGTAAGTGTAAAGCTCAATTACTTGGATATTAGATGTCCCAACCCCACTTTACTCACAAAGAACTAGTCTAAGGAGCCCCAAGGTTATTGGCCTACTGAATCTAGTAATGTACAAGTTGAGTCCCTTTATGAGCAAATTCAACATAGGGAAGAAATTAGATTAAAAGTTGATTCTAGTGCACATGAGACTTCCGCACATATTGACTCTACATTGGATGATACATTGTTCGAGGCCATAGCATGTCCTTATGTTCGACCACTCACTAAAACTGAAACTGTAGAATCTAGAGGCTTTTTGTTACTTACATGAGAGGATCTTAATTCAAAATTCTTAAACTTTGAGTAGAGCAACTATTTTGACAATGGTTGGGATAGTGAAGGGAATGAGCTCTTCAACTCATTCCCATTAGATTCTAACATGCACGAGACTTCATTTGTCAGGAGTCTAGAAGACATGCCAACCAACACCACCATGGAGCTCGAAGCTCATTCCACCCTGACAACCCAAGTGAACTTGGAAAGTCCTAATACTTATTCTAAGAGCTTTGATGCCATAGGTTTAAGGGAGCACACTGTTGAGCTAGTTAGTTTAGTTTCATCATGTTCTACCATACCACTCACTGAGACCACTTCTGACATATCTTTTTTCTACTAGGGCTAGTACACTTGATGACTTACTTGTTGAGACCTCTATATTTGAGTGGAAGTACGACTCTAACTATGGTCGGGTTCCTACTTTAGTCCCATAATACTATCATGAGAGTGAATTTTCTTTATCATCCTTTGAGAGTTCAACAGATAGGCTTGAGAGTGAGAGTGGTTCACACCTTTCCTCTTTTGTAGTTACCCCAACTAAAAATCTTACTGAGGGAACTAACATGTTTTGACCAAGACTGACCACACATGTAGGGAAGTGGTGGAGACCAAGGAAATAGTTTGCATTGACTTCTTAGGTGTTGAGGGGATACTAGAAAACACGCAACCGCATTCTATGTTCAAATATGCGTATAACCTTAAGCCATATTTGAGATTTAAAGACTCCCACAAGGCCATGCATTCTCTAGTGTTCTCTATATTAGGAGCACACTCATTCTTAGTACCTCCTAGACCCAAGGAGAATATTTCATTCCTAAAACTGTTTGGTGAGACTTGGGAAAGATTAGGAGTTGGATAGTATACTTTTACATTAACCTTTGTATATTAGTAGATTAGATTTTATTTATTTATTTTTGTTTTCTTTCTGTCGAGATTAAATTTTAATTTTTTTATGTTACTTTTATTTGTTTATTCTAACACTTTCTCTCATAGAAGTTTTATTTTTCTTTTAATACAGTTTAATTCAAATGAATAAAGTGCTCGAGGTAATATCTCAACTACCTTCTTTATTTAGTTTTGTACTTCAATTTTTGTACTTTATGAATATACTATCTATTGTTGAGAAGTGCTAGAGACTAAGTGGGGGGTGATATTGATATGCCTTAAGTAAAAAAAAAAAAAAGAGGGTGTTGGACAACCCTTTCGTCCTTTCCTTTGTACATAGTATATTAGATTTTTCTTTCTTTATTTTTTGATTTATTGTCAGTTTTTCTTTTCTTTTCTTTTATTTTTATTTTGTCTTCGTACTAACTTTTTTCTTCTTGTTTTATTTTTCTTTTATTTTTATCTTCTTTTAATTCTAACATTTTTCATGAATAGTTCTTTTGTGTTTCTTCAAATGAGGAATGTCTTTAGGTAATATCTTTCCTTTCCCTTTTATTTAGTCTTGCACTTCCAAATTAGTACTTCATATATATAATTGTTATTATTGTTGGGAGTGCTGTAGAATCTAGGTTAGGGGTAGGTCTTAAGTGGCCTGAATAATGGGTGCATGCTTGGTTTAATTTGTGCTATGTTCTTATTTGTGCCTTTTGTGGCTATTCTTTTCATGCTCACTTCGCACACTATAGACCCACATATGTTTCATGGTTTTCACATTGAGGACAATGTGAATTTTAAGTTAGGGATTAAGGTTCGTATGATGACCTTTTATGCTAAAATTGTAAAATTTTAAAATTTTTGAGCATATTTGAGCTTGAATACAAGAATTTAGCATATTTGTACCTGCATGTCAGCCTTTTTTAGTTTGGTTGATTGTGAAATTGAATGAGAGAATGATAAATGAGTCTTGTTCAAGCTTTAATAGGAAACTTAGTTCAAGTTGAGTGTATAATGACCTTGTGCATTTTTTACTATCATAGAGAAGAGTTTATGTGCTTAGGAGTGGATTTTGTTTAACATTGGTTAATTGAGCATTCTTGAACTAGGTGGAGATTTATACCCCTTAATGGTGAGCTTTTGAACCTATTATTCTTTTCTTAAGGGGTTGCACATAATCACAGCTCTTTTGTTTTTCACTTTGGTTTCCAATGCACCAATTGCATCACACACTTGCATGAGTTTTACTTGACACATTATAAGTTGTTGCAAGCCTTGAACATGATGCTCGGCCCTCTTTGCTATTTTGGGCCTTCTTGTCCTTCTTTGATTATGAATTACCTTAGGAGCCAACTTGAAGTCTTTTAATAAAGTGTGTGATATATATATATATACATATTTCTTGGTTTCCACCTCATATATTATCCCTTAACCTTATCCACACATTTTATGCCTTACCCTCATATGTCATGGTTTGCAAAAGTAGCTCAATATCAATGATGTGAACGGGGGTTAGGAATGGAAACTTTTGAGAGCATATTGAGAGGAAATATTGGGTAGAGAATTCAGCTGATGTATATTTCATTATTTCAAAAACTAAAAAGAAGCAAAGAGAAAAAGAGAAAAGAAAAAAAAAGAGAAAAAAAAGAAAAGAAAAAAATTTATCAATCCTTCTGTTTATGAAATTATGGGACTTGTACATTATTTGTAATATGTGCAATTGTCCCAAGGGTAGTTTTTAGTGTGAATAAGTTTCTTGTTGTAATTCTTGTTGGGGTTTGGAAAAGAAATGGGTATTTTGGGACTTATGTGCACTTGGGCATTTTTATTCCAAGACATGTGCTTTGTGACTCTCCCAAAAACTGTATTTAGGATTTTTTTACCTCTCAAGCGCAAGAGGGACGTCGAAGTTTTAACTTGGTAAGTCCAAGGTCGATTTTCCACAGGGAACCTATATATTCAGTTTCTAGGTTTTCTAAAAATAATTCCTAATTTAATAAACTAAATTTCTGAATTTGAATTTACTAAATCTTAGGGGTTCACAAAAGCAAAGTGTAATTAAAATTATCTTAGAACAAATTAAGAAATTGCAAAAACAAATAGCTCAGATTAAACAACTCAACTTAAGAAACTTAACCATTCAAATTTCATAAACAAATATATATATATATATATTTTTTTATTTTCTTAACTGGGTTTAATTTCCTATTTGTAACCAAACAGAATATTAATTAAAAATTAAAACACTAAAATAAAACAAGCAATTAATTTAACAAGTTTTGTCGATTTTTTTTTAAGTGTTCTTGATTCAACTTACAAGTTCGGGTAGTTCACTACTACACTATAGGATATTCAGATTCAATCTTAGGTAAAAATTTATTAAGAACTTATAAAGAATTTTTAAAGTCAAAAATCAATACCAGTGATTTCAGATGAATTTGGTTAGAAATTTTTGATTCCGAAGTTTTTCCAAATAAATCAACTTCAGATTGAACCTAGTTTGTGATTTTGAATTATTCGAAAATATTAATTAATTTAAGACCCAAAAACCCATCTCAGTGATTTCAACGAATATGAGTAAGGATTTTTGTTTTCGTAAGTTTTCGAAATAAATCAAAATTTATTTACGTAAAAATCAATCCCATAGTGTTTTCATGAACTACCCTACCTTGATTCGTCGAATCAAGAACTTAGGGTTTTCACGCTAGATCCATAACCACAATGAAGCACAAAATCATATAATGACGCATAACAAATAACAAAGAAGATAAAAAAAAAGAAAAAAAGAATAAAGCTTGATATTAAGAAGAATCCAGAAATAAAGAAAGAAGATGTACCGTACTTCGTAGAATGTAAAACTAATGAAGAAACACAATGAATCCAAGAACACAGCACAAAGCTGTATTTTTTTAATCTCTAAAAAAAACTCTCTCAAAACTACTGGAAAAACCTCTAAAATGGCTGGAAATAATAAGGTTCAGAATACCCTACACGGCTGCAACATAAGTGTATATATATCCTCATGCAAAACCCTAATATGAAATATAAAAAAAAACAGAATTCCGCGTGTCCAGGTGTCCGGACACCCCGTAGAGGTGTCCGGACGGCAGTAGCCTCCCAGAATCTTTTTTTTTTTTTTTCAAATTTTTTTTGTTCCGGTCCTGAGGGTGTCCGGACCACTGCTTCCCATTAGCTCTCTTTCCCTTCGTGCTCTTGCTCTAGTTCGAATTGGAGCTCGTACAGTGGATAACACGGGTTCCTCCTCAATGTTTTCTTCATCTTCTCCACTGCTAATCTCAACTATTTCCCTATTTTTTCTACAATAAAGAAAGAGAAATCAATTTAACATAAAGCATAACAAAAAAATACATAAATACTAAAATAATTGCATGGATTTTTATTAGAATAAGGATTTTGTAATTACACTATTCAAGTGTAATCACACCCCCCAACTAAGATATTGCTAGTCCCTAGCAATGGTGTTATTAAGACTAAACTAATCTATAATCCTATTTCTCTTTTCGTTGGAAACACGATTGCACTTAGCAATGTGCAACAAGCCTTTTAAACCCCTAGGTTACCCCTAGTGGACAAGTGAAGTCTCGTGAGGGTTTGCAGTTAATTTACCCACAAAATTTCCTACCAGTTGGATGAATGGTAGAGAATCACTTCAATAATTCATGCATTTAATTTCTTTATGTAAAAGAAGTACCACACGCTCAAAATCTTGCATAAGTTTATCTAATGTAATGAAATTCTCCACCTATTTTGACCATGCAACGTACAAAATGTTAGTTCATATCATTCAATCATTATGCCTATCATACATGCCTAAGGCCGGTAGCTTTGACTTCAAACCTCACCAAGATGTTCACTCTCAAACAAAATTCACTCAATGAGGGTTACTCTCATGGTTCATGCAAGAGTGCAATATCAAATAATCGCATTGAACCCCAATCAAGGAATGGTTTAAACAAATAAATCATTGAGTGATGTATAGCTTCATGGATGGAATGTATTGATGCAAATACAAGAAAACTACAATTTCTCACAAATAATGGATCAATGTTCTTACAAATGCCTTTCACCTAAAGTCCATTAGGTCTTTACTAGGTTGGAACGGGGCCTGAGGGTATTGGCTAAACAACAAAGGATATAGACATTCAAAATGCATGCCATAGGATTAGAGTGTTAATTCGAACACTCTTCTTTCCCCCCAACTTTCCTCAATTTACTCCTTGAATACCACCAATTTTTTTTTTTTTTTTTGGGACTAAAGAATTTGGTTTCCATATAGCTATGTCCCTACTTGTCTTATCGACATAATTTTTTTTTTTTTTTATTGCCCCCAATCTTCCCTTTTTAACATTTTCACACAGTGTCCAATTATCCCATGGCAAGCAAGGGTTGGCTCCTACATCTCTAAGGTTAAGGGATCAAAATTGCGGGTCCAACAAAAATTGTAATAACTTATTATTATTTTTTTTTAACAAAGCTTCAACTTGGCTCCAAAGAGAATAATTTTGAAGGAAAAGGTTACAGGCTCTCAAATAATACAATGATGGCCTAACATCATTCCATAGGTTATTAACATTTTTCAGAACTCATGATCCATTCATGCAATTAAAAGCAGCAACTTGTTGCATGCAATACCAAAGTAAAATAATGTACTGAAGCTATGAAAAAAAATGGGAGATGAAAAGAAAATATAATAGAAGTAAATGTTCAATACTCTCAAGAATAAAAATGTGAAGGCTCAAAACTCACAATATAGGTTTCTTAAGTCTCCACTTGTGTCTAGGCATACATGATTAACAATATTTCATGAACTCCACGCCCTACATACTGTCATTACACTGATCTCAAGGTGAAGTAATCCATTATACATTTGAAACATTTATACTCAATTTTTAACTGCAGTTACCCAATCACATAAATAATCAACACATTCCTTATCTTCATGATTACTACCATCCTCGACTAGTTTTTTTTTTTTTTTTTCTATACAATTGTAGTACCATGTTAGTACCATGTTGCTCCCCCCAACTAAAATGCACATTGTCCTCAATGTGTGAAACTGAATAAAATAGAGTAAAGCATGAAATACAAAAGACAAAGTCCCAAAAATAAAAATAAAAACAAATAAAGAAAAAAAAAAGCAACAAATAAAGAAAGTAGAAGACATACCTTGCATTCAATTCATGTCGAATCATATCATAAAAACGATTGCGCATATTCTGTAAAGCCTCTCCATCAGGTTCACTCTCATTTTCAGATGCAGTATCATACTCAGTATCTGACTCATTATCAGACTCAGTATCACCTATAGCCTCTAGTGGTGGCATATCCGATTCAGGCAAGCGTGATTCAGTGTCAGTGTCAGTGTCGTAAAGAGGTGCATCGGGCCATTCAGTTGCAATATCAACCTCAGTCCAAGCCATTTCAATTAAGAGCCCTAAATCTACCTCATCCCACCCAACTCCCTCAAAAAATTGTTGTGGCGTTATTAAAATAATAGGAGGAGGGTTAGGGGTAAGGGAAATCGAATTACTGTCTACGAACTGATCATCTCCCCATTCTTCCAATTGACACTCAAAATACTCATCCTCACTCACATTTGCAAGATAACTAAGGAATGGAGCATCTTGAACAAACGAGTTAGACTCAGCAGACATGGTGAACCTGTTCTCATCATATAATCATAAAATCAAGCTTAATACCAATTTAAAGCACAATGTATGTCATAAAAAAAAAGAAAAAAAAATGAAAGACTATAAAATTAGAAAAGAACGAAGAATGAGAAAATAAATACTATTGAAACTAAGTTCCAGCAGCAGAAAAGCAACAGTAGAATACAGTAAAATAGCAAATACTAAAAGACATTCGGAGTTTTAGGAAATACATAAATTATCTTGCAAAAATCAACCCTAAACTCTCCTAAACCAAGGACAACAAAAGTAAAGATTCCATCACTGTGGTGGTGGAGGATGAGAATCCCGCATATAATCAAAGATATTCTGAAGGAGATGGGTTTGAGTGTGTTGCTCTTGTTGCATCTCATTTTGCCGCTGTTGCATTTGCACAAGTATAGAATGATTCACTGCCTGGTTATGCTCCAACCGATTCATTCGTTGCACCAACTCATTAATGGTGACCCCAGTTTCATCTTCCTCCTCCCAAGGTCGAGAAGAGCCACTTCCTTCTCCCATAGAAGTACTACTCGGTCTCTTCTTCTTCTTTCTCTCAACATTCCCTCTAGATCTTGCATATGACATGACTGTGAGAGGTTGGAGATGAGGGGCGATAAGTAAATCTGCCGGAATCTGTGCACCCTTATACCGGAAAATAGCTGTGAGTGCCCCACCAAAAGGAAGACCGGATTGCCCTCCTTCATGTTCAGAAGAGTAAACAATCTGATGCCAGATGTAAGAGGGCAAATCAATGGTCATTCCAGTCCCAATAGCATATATTAATCTGGCCCGTGCGGGGCTACAATCAGCATTTCTATTCTGGGGGAGAAGGTTGGTGCACGAGAACATGTGAAGGGCCCAATATTTAGCAGTCAATGCAGAAACAGGTTTCCTATACTCGCTAACCCACTCTTGATTATCAACTAAAATCTCCTTTGCAATAACATTCAAAGGTGGGCTGCCTTCAGCAGCGTAAACAAATTAAGGACGCTGGACCCTAGGCAACTGAAATAGTTCTGCAAAATCATTAGGGGTTAACGGAATTTCAACCCCTCGGACCCAACTGGTGATCCGTTCTCTTCCCTTCCTTTTGTTTATGGAATTCTCCCGTATGTTAGCGAAGAACTCCCTTACTAAATCCGGAATACATTGGCCTTGGAATTGAGCAATAGCTAACCATCCTCTACCTTCAAAGTTCTGGGGGAACATGAACTCCTCAAACTAGTTAACTTGCCAAATTCTCTCTATAACCACAGGTTTATAGCACCATACATCATCATACTTAGTCTCCTCATCCAAACCCCTGAAGCGGTCACTATCATAGGAAGGCACACCTAATTGCCTTTTAGCACGGCTCTTGGTTCGACTTTGCATTGTTACTACAAAGAAATGAATATTGAAAACACAGTTAAACAATGCCTACGTCCACACAAATCCAGTGGCCCACTACCCATAAACTAATTTAATCTAATTAAAAGCACATTGGGGAATATGGGACCACAATGAGTCCTACCATTGAAACATTTTTAACTAAGCTTTACCCGTGAAAGAACATGAGGACCCACGGGTGGGTTCCTCCATGGAGAAGCAAACTCTTGGAAAGTTTGCAAATCCAAGCCAAATCAGAATAAAAGCCCCTAATAACCACTTTAGAAAAAAAAAGTAATAGACAGAAAAATCAAACAAAAACTCATAAAACCTCTAACTTGAGGTTAGGGCTTCAATGGAGGTGAAGAAACCGTACCTAGGTTGAAGAAGCCCCCAAAAAGATTGAAGAACCGAGAAATTGGTAATGAAAACCACCAAAAATTTGTAATCCACGGCTTGAGGAATGCTTAGATCAGAAGGAGAAAATTTGGGTATGAAGAAATCAAAGTTGGGGAGTAGAGAGAGAGAGGAAAGTTCGGGCAAATGAAGAGAGAAGGTCTTTAAAAATCTGCAGGTGTCCGGACCGCCCACGGGGTGTTCGGACCACCGACCCACGGCAATGGTTTTTTCGCCTACTGCTGTCCGGACCGGCCAAACAGGGTGTCCGGACCGGTCAAAAATTTTTTATTTTTTTATTTTTTATTTTTTTATTATTTTTTTTAAACCTAACCAAGCTAAAAAGAAAAACAAGAAGAAAAACACAAGAAACTAAGTCCTAAACCATAGAAAGAAAAGAAAATTACTTTTAATTCTAACTATAATACAATTACATGCACAGTCAAATTCTTTTTCACTCATAGGATGGGGGATCAATAAGCTCCCACGACTCAATTTCCGCCACGAAATTTTCTAAATAAGGTTTGAGGCGATGTCCATTAACTTTAAATGTGGTGTTATTGCGTGGATTTTGCACCTCACACACACCATGTCCTGAAACCGAAATAACAATAAATGGACCATACCACCTAGACTTAAGTTTTCCCGGAAATAGATGTAACCTCGAATTATACATTAAGACTTTCTGGCCAACGTGGAAAGATTTTCTACGAATGTGCTTGTCATGTAACTCTTTCATCTTGGTTTTGGCAATTTTAGCATTCTCAAAAGCATCATTTCTAAGTTCCTCAAGTTCATTAATTTGAAGCTTTCGAAGAACACCACTTTCATTTAAATTGGCATTGAATTGCCTTATTGCCCAGTATGCTCTATGCTCTATTTCAACGGGTAAATGGCATGCTTTTCCATAAACCAAGCGATAGGGAGACATACCTAGAATGGTTTTGTAAGCCGTCCTATACGCCCACAACGAATCAACTAATCTCAAAGACCAATCCTTTCTATTAGGGTTGACGGTCTTTTCAAAGATACCTTTAATCTCCCTATTTGCCAATTCAACTTGACCACTGTTTTGTGGGTGATAAGAAGTTCCCACCTTATGTGTCACACCGTACTGCCGCATTAGGATGCCAACAGGTTTATTACAAAAGTGTTTTCCTTCATCACTAATAATTGCTCTCGGCATCCCAAAACGAGAAAAGATATGTTCTTTCAAAAATTTAATCACCACGCGGTGATCATTAGTACGAGTGGCAATGGCCTCTACCCACTTGGAAACATAGTCTATGGCCACCAGAATATATTCATAACCAGACGAGTTAGGAAATGGGCCCATAAAATCTATACCCCAGCAATCAAAAATTTCTAAAATGATTATAGGATGTTGGGGCATCTCGTTACGTTTAGTGAGGGCTCCTAAACGTTGGCAACGGTCACAGCTCACACAGTAGTTGTGCACATCCTTAAACATAGAAGGCCAATAAAATCCGCACTGCAGAATTTTGGCGGTAGTTTTCTTTGATGCAAAGTGACCTCCACATGCTAAAGTGTGACAAAATTCAATAACACTGTTAATCTCATCATCGGGAATACATCTTCGTACAATTTGATCGGGACAATATTTGTAAAGGTAAGGTTCATCCCAAAAGAAATTACGAACATTGCGTAAGAACTTACCTTTATCAATCTTTGTCCAATGTGACAGAATTTGACCCGTTACTAAATAATTGGCAATGTCAGCATACCAAGGTGATTGAATGGACGGAGTAGTGCTAACATGCATAATATGCTCATCAGGGAAATTTTCATTTATCGGAAGGTCACTAGAATTGGACACATGCCGAGGCAATCTAGACATATGATCTGCTACTACGTTCTCCACACCTTTTTTATCCTTAATTTCTAAATCAAATTCTTGGAGAAGTAGCTTCCACCTAATTAAACGTGGCTTTGCCTCTTGTTTAGAAAGAAGGTATTTTAAAGCTGCATGGTCCGTAAACACTGTGATATGTGAACCTACTAAGTATGACCTAAATTTATCCAGGGCAAAAACTACCGCTAGAAGTTCCTTTTCAGTAGTGGTGTAGTTAATTTGAGCTTCGTTCAAGGTCTTGCTAGCGTAATAAATCACATGAGGTTTTCCCTCTTTTCTTTGCCCTAGAACTGCTCCCACCGCAAAGTCACTAGCATCACACATTAACTCGAATGGTAAAGACCAATCCGGGCTTTGGACAATTGGTGCAGTGGTAAGCAAGTGTTTAAGTCTATCAAATGCTTCCTGGCATTTTGTTGTCCATTCAAAAGGAACATCATTGGACAACAATGAGCATAAAGGTCAGGCAATAGAACTAAAGGACTGGATGAAACGTCGGTAAAAACCGGCGTGGCCTAGAAATGATCTTACGTTCTTAACACATCGAGGGATAGGCAAATTTTGAATCAAGTCAACTTTTGCTTTATCTACCTCAATCCCACGATGCGATACTATATGCCCTAAGACAATCCCTTGTTGCACCATAAAATGGCACTTTTCCCAATTTAAGACCAAATTACTCTCCTCACAACGGATTAAAACCTTTTCAAGGTTGGTCAAGCACTCATCAAATGTATCTCCATAAACGGAGAAATCATCCATGAACACCTCCAAGAATCTCTCAACCATATCACTGAAAATACTCATCACACACCTTTGAAAAGTCGCAGGTGCGTTACATAACCCAAAAGGCATGCGTCTATACGCAAAGGTACCAAATGGGCATGTAAATGTGGTTTTCTCTTGGTCCTCAAGTGCTATCTCAACCTGATTATACCCCGAATACCCGTCAAGGAAACAGTAGAAAGCTTTTCCTGCTACTCTTTCAAGTACTTGGTCTAGGAAGGGAAGAGGAAAGTGGTCCTTCCGCGTCACAGCATTCAAATGTCTATAATCAATGCACATACGCCACCCAGTTTGGGTGCGTTGAGGCACTAATTCTCCCTTCTCATTCTCCACAACAGTGACACCGGACTTTTTAGGGACCACTTGAGTGGGGCTCACCCACTTTGAGTCAGAAATGGGGTAGATGATACCCGCATCAAGTAATTTAAATACCTCCCCTTTTACAACTTCTTTCATATTGGGATTCAATCTCCGTTGCATTTGTCTCACCAGTTTGGCATCATCTTCAAGGTATATGTGATGCGTACATACTAAAGGGCTAATACCTTGTAGATCTGCCACTGTCCATCCTAAGGCTTTCCTATGAGCACTCAAAACTGCTAATAACTTGGTTTCTTGAACTTTTTCTAATTTGGATGAGATGACAACGGGGAATGTTTCACCATCTCCTAAGAATGCATATTTAAGTTCATTGGGTAATGGTTTCCTAGGAGGACAATGAGGACACTCAATTGATGGCTTGGGTTTAATTATAGAAGGTTCCAAAGGTTCGAAAATAGGTACCCAGCCACCAATGGCCATGACTTCTTCAGGGGCACTCAAAATTTTATCACCCTCAACAAAGTTTGCCCCATCCAAAGCCTCACATCTCTCACTCCTCACTAGTGCTCGTTCTATAGGGTCCTTAAGATATGTTTTCTCAAAGTATTCCTCACTTAAGGCATGAATCACATCCACTTCTTGAATGTCTTCACACTCTCCTATTTGTTTTCCTACCTTAAAAATATTCATCTCCATGGTCATATTTCCAAAAGAAAGTTTCATGACCCCACTCCTACAATTGATTACAGCATTGGATGTAGCGAGGAAGGGTCTACCAAGGATGACTGGTACCGATTGGGCAGGGTTTGGAATGGGTTGAGTGTCCAATACAATGAAGTCAACTGGAAAGTAGAACTTTTCTACTTGAACCAATACGTCTTCCACCACACCCCTGGGCATTTTGACTGAGTGGTCAGCTAATTGCAATGTAATTCTAGTGGGTTTTAGCTCACCTAAACCTAATTGCTGATACACAGTATAAGGTAGTAAGTTGACACTAGCACCCAGGTCAAGTAGAGCTTTATCAATAACGCGGTCCCCTATAAGGCAAGATATGGTTGGACACCCAGGATCTTTGTACTTAGGAGGTGTGTCACGCTGGAGTATGGCACTTACTTGTTCAGTCAAGAAAGCTTTCTCCTTTACATAAGGAGGGTTTTGCTTGATAGCATCAAGTAATGGGATATTGATTCTCACTTGTTTAAAAATGTCATAAATCTCGGAGTTCAACATCTCATTCTTGCCCTTTGCTAATCTTTGAGGAAAAGGTGGTTTAGGTATGTATTCAGTAGGTGGTTCAATTTGTTTACCCGAAGTCCTCTCATTGGTTTTCTCCTCATTCTCCTTTTCATCTCCTCCACTCACATTCTCATTCCCAAGACTTTGTTTACTATTATGATCCCTCTTCTCCTCTTTCTCTGTCTCTTTCTCCTTCTCTTTTTCCTTTTCATCACTACCTTGTGATCCTAAGTTTTTACTAGGTGTATTAGCTCTAGGATCGTCAAGTTTTTGAATGACTTTACCACTCCTCAAAGTGGTGACAGCTTGTACTTGCTCGTGTGGGTTCATACCCGAGGTCGACGACTCAGTCATGTTCGCCTGGCCTTTTGGGTTGGGGAAGGTTTGTGATGGGAGTTTACCACTCTGAATAGTAGTCATGGATTGGGTTAACTTTGTCATATGGCCTCTAATATCGTCTAGTGCCCTGGTCACTTGATTGTTGATGTTTAGTTGTTGTTGCATAAATTGATTAAGAGTGTCCTCAATGGGCCTCTTTTGAACTGGTTGAAATGCAACAGGGTTGGGCTGTTGATATTGAGGAGGTGGTGGAGGTTGAAATGTTTGCCCTTGATTGTCATTCCTCCACGAGAGACCAGGAGGATTTCTCCACCCCGGAGTATAAGTATTGGAAGATTGATTTCCCCCTTGGTAATTAACCTTCCCACCTTGTGAGTAGGAAGTGTTACCCTGGCCTCTATTTTGGAATGACCTATTTTGAGTATTGTTGACATATGCATTCCCATAAGCTACCTCTTTAAGTAACGGAAGCTCGGGACATGAATTAGGATCATGTCCTTCTTGGTCACATGCCCAACACACCACTTGTGCTTCCACTAACTTATCTTTATTTTTAAGTTCAAGGGACTCTAACTTGTGTTGTAGTGCAGATAATCTCGCACTTAAGTCGTCCTTCTCACTTAACATCAACTGACCACTAGGTACGGGATTTCTATGTTCTAAGGAAGAGGGTGGTCCAATTTCCCAATCATTAGAATCTTCGGCCACCATGTCAAAGAAATCCATAGCATCTTCCGCAGTCTTATCAAACAATGTGCCATTGCACATGGTAGAAACTAATTGCTTAAGACTGGGGGTTAAAGATTCATGGAAGATGCTCACTAATCTCCATGATTCAAAACCATGGTGGGGACAAGCCATTAAAAGGTCCTTAAACCTTTCCCAAGCTCGACAGAAATTCTCATTAGGTTTGCAAGAGAAGGTGGTGATCTGCCGCCTAAAGTATTAAGTTTTCTGAGTTGGGAAATATTTCTTAAGGAACTCAGTTTGCATTTCACGCCACGTTCCAATGGAATGGGGACGAAGAGAGTTAAGCCAGAACTTGGCTTTGTCCTTTAAAGAAAATGGAAAAAGTTGAAGACGCACTACATCTTCATTGGCATTAGGATCAATACAAGTATTGCTCACTTCCTCAAATTCCCTAAGATGGTTGTAAGGGTTTTTAGAATCAAGGCCATGGAAGGTAGGAAGAAGTTGAATAATTCCTGGCCTAAGATTGAAATTCCCTCTATTCAAAGGTAATATGATGCACGACGGTGTGGTTTGCCTAATAGGATTGAGGTAATCTTTCATAGGGATGAAACCTGGAACCTCTGGGAGGTCATTATCCCCATGAACACTACCATCCGCTCTTACTTCAGCCATTGAGTGAAAAGAAGAATTGGTGAGTGAAACTGTAGAAAACGAGGTGGATGAAAGAGACTCAGGAAGGTATGAAGGATCTTCTAATTCGGATTCAAGTTCTACTAACCTACCCGATCTTAAGAGCATGCAAAGGTGTAGTGTCTAAACAGAAAATATTTATTTTTTTTTTTTAAAAAAAGAATTTTAAATTTTTTTTTAAATTAAATTAAGTTTAAATAAAACTAAAGCGTAGAAATATCCTAAAAACTAAATTTTGGCTCCCCGGCAACGGCGCCAAAAACTTGACTCTCCCAAAAACTGTATTTAGGATTTTTTTACCTCTCAAGCGCAAGAGGGACGTCGAAGTTTTAACTTGGTAAGTCCAAGGTCGATTTTCCACAGGGAACCTATATATTCAGTTTCTAGGTTTTCTAAAAATAATTCCTAATTTAATAAACTAAATTTCTGAATTTGAATTTACTAAATCTTAGGGGTTCACAAAAGCAAAGTGTAATTAAAATTATCTTAGAACAAATTAAGAAATTGCAAAAACAAATAGCTCAGATTAAACAACTCAACTTAAGAAACTTAACCATTCAAATTTCATAAACAAATATATATATATATATATATATTTTTATTTTCTTAACTGGGTTTAATTTCCTATTTGTAACCAAACAGAATATTAATTAAAAATTAAAACACTAAAATAAAACAAGCAATTAATTTAACAAGTTTTATCGATTTTTTTTTTAAGTGTTCTTGATTCAACTTACAAGTTCGGGTAGTTCACTACTACACTATAGGATATTCAGATTCAATCTTAGGTAAAAATTTATTAAGAACTTATAAAGAATTTTTAAAGTCAAAAATCAATACCAGTGATTTCAGATGAATTTGGTTAGAAATTTTTGATTCCGAAGTTTTTCCAAATAAATCAACTTCAGATTGAACCTAGTTTGTGATTTTGAATTATTCGAAAATATTAATTAATTTAAGACCCAAAAACCCATCTCAGTGATTTCAACGAATATGAGTAAGGATTTTCGTTTTCGTAAGTTTTCAAAATAAATCAAAATTTATTTACGTAAAAATCAATCCCATAGTGTTTTCATGAACTACCCTACCTTGATTCGTCGAATCAAGAACTTAGGGTTTTCACGCTAGATCCATAACCACAATGAAGCACAAAATCATATAATGACGCATAACAAATAACAAAGAAGATAAAAAAAAGAAAAAAAGAATAAAGCTTGATATTAAGAAGAATCCAGAAA
Source organism: Vitellaria paradoxa (assembly GCA_019916065.1). Lineage (NCBI taxonomy): Eukaryota > Viridiplantae > Streptophyta > Magnoliopsida > Ericales > Sapotaceae > Vitellaria > Vitellaria paradoxa. Next base: position 30,185,259 of record CM034237.1, on the reverse strand, counting down.
GAAAGAAAGAAGATGTACCGTACTTCGTAGAATGTAAAACTAATGAAGAAACACAATGAATCCAAGAACACCGCACAAAGCTGTATTTTTTTAATCTCTAAAAAAAACTCTCTCAAAACTACTGGAAAAACCTCTAAAACGGCTGGAAATAATAAGGTTCAGAATGCCCTACACGGCTGCAACATAAGTGTATATATATCCCCATGCAAAACCCTAATATGAAATATAAAAAAAACGGAATTCCGCGTGTCCAGGTGTCCGGACACCCCGTAGAGGTGTCCGGACGGCAGTAGCCTCCCAGAATCTTTTTTTTTTTTTTTTTCAAATTTTTTTTGTTCCGGTCCTGAGGGTGTCCGGACCACTGCTTCCCATTAGCTCTCTTTCCCTTCGTGCTCTTGCTCTAGTTCGAATTGGAGCGCGTACAGTGGATAACACGGGTTCCTCCTCAATGTTTTCTTCATCTTCTCCACTACTAATCTCAACTATTTCCCTATTTTTCCTACAATAAAGAAAGAGAAATCAATTTAACATAAAGCATAACAAAAAAATACATAAATACTAAAATAATTGCATGGATTTTTATTAGAATAAGGATTTTGTAATTACACTATTCAAGTGTAATCACTTTGATTTCCATATCTTTCATTGTTAACCATTACCCTTGGCCAATTTACAACTGAAACAAAGACCTAGTGGATTCTGAGCAAGCAACTCTTATGTTGTGTATGTAGTGATCTTGTCTAAGTTGTGATGTGATCTCTTGCACATGCATTGGAACATGGTTATAAGCTGTCCACTTTGAACTTTAATCCAATTCACTTACTTATTTGTGGGGTTATGTGCAACTAGAATAGCATCACATGCTAATAGGTATGTGTGAACCCTTGATGAGTGAATTTCTTTCTACGAGTGGTACCTTGTGAGTATTTGAAGTCAAAACCAAGTTCCGTTTATGCTCTTGCGACCTTGTTGAATGAATGAAACAATTTTGCATACATGCTCTTTCTACTTTGATAATCCATGCATTTATGCTTTGCACTTGGAAACTACATATGATATTTGGGTTTTGTGACTCGTTGGGCTTGAACTTGATTCATTTTTTATCTTAATCACTTTTTGACACTTTGAGACCATGCCATAGATGTTTGTGGGTAGCATCACTGCAAACCCTCATGAGATCTTACTCGTCCACTAGGGGGAACCTAGGGGTTTAAAGGGCTTGCCTCACGCGCTAAGTGTGGCTGTGTGTCTCCTACGAAATGGACCTCCCTTTTTATTTGAATCTTTATTTATCCTTGTTTTTTAGTAAGTAGAGAATGCTTGGTTTATGCTTTTTTGTCCTAAGATTTAAATTCTTTTTATTGCTAGGGACTAGCAATAAATAAGTTGGAGGTGTGATTACACTTGAAAAGTGTAATCATAAACCTTGATTTTTATATTAATTCTGATAATTTATATTTTAATATGTCTCTTCTAGTTGGATTTTGTTTATTTATGTTATTTTGCTCATTTATATAGGTTTCAGTTGAAAACACACTAAAATAGCTTGTTGGAACGAGATAGATGCACAATTTTGACAAAGAAAGAGTTCTAGAAATTAAAAGTAGTCTTCAGCAAAATTGTAGTTGACATCTCAAGCTTTTCAGGAAGCTATTATAGGACAAAATTTGAGTTCATTTGGGCCTTGAAAGATTGCTTAAAATCAAGGCTAGAAAGCTGGACAAATCTCAATAATTGTAGGATTCGGGACATATCTTAAGTTTCGAAGGTCCAATTGAGGCGATTCAAAAGCCCAAAATCAAGTACACATTCTTAGCCACAACTTTCATGAAGAGTCCAAGTCCAAAAGAGGTCTTCATCTACCCCGAAATCAGCTTGCAATGTTGCACAATTCGGAATCCTTCGGATGAGTCAGCACGACACCCTGTTAGTATTTTGGCCATATCTTTTCACTCACAACTCCGATTGATGCAATTCTTTTTAGGTTGGGAGAAAGACTCAAAGAGCTACAAATTTGATAGACCAAAGATTGAATCTATGGTCCAAACATCCCTTCGAGTGGTCCGGACCATAGCAGGCAGCATACACGGGAAATTAGGTTAGGGTTTAGGTTTAGGCTTTATATATTGTTGTTCTTTCAGCCATCAAAGGGGACCTTCTTCATTATTTTTATTTTCTAGAATAGTAGAATGCAATTAGGAGCTTTTAATTTGGGTTTTGGAGTAGCTTTAATCTTCATCGCTCGTAAATTTTGTAATCGCTTTGCTTCGAAGTACGGTACTCTATTTTGATTTTTATTTAATGAAGTCTATTTTATATTTCATCACTGTTTTCTTTTATATATTCTATTTTTACGTTAGAATAATGTTAGGTTAAATCATTCAACCTTGATTCAATGAATCAAGAAATGGTGGAATGCTAGGATCAATATGATGTGCGTAGGATTATGTATGTGATGTGAAAACATCTACGCATAAAACTACATTTTATTTTCAGATTTGATTTCATTTATTTCAAAATCCTTCGAAATGAAAAACCTTGATCATATTCTCTTAATCCCTAATAAGGATTTTTGAATTAAAATTTTCTATTATATTTTTGAAATAAATGAATTAGATTTGAACAAAAATATTATAAAAAAAAAAACCTTCCAATTTTATAATCCTAAACGTGAATATTTTCCGATTTATTTTCCTTCACGTGAATCTTAAATCGTGGTTAATTGCACATTGGATTGTGAATTAGTACTTCCACCCAAAATTATCTTGAATGCGTAGTTTTATTGCTTTCGTTGTTTTAGTTTAGTTTAATTTTGAATCTTGTTTTTCCATTAATTAAATTAGATGTAATTTAATTTCTAAAATTTAAGTTTAGTTTAATTATTGTAATTTTTTTTATTTTTTTATTAGTTAGTTGATCAACACTTTGCAAAATCTAAAACCAATTTTCTTTTTCTGTTTTAAAAAAATGAAACTAGTAAATAGAAGATCTTAGAAAACCCTAGTGTTTAATCTCAAAGTTCCCTGTGGATACGATCCTAGACTCACAAGGTAAAACTACACTGCACGCCCTTATACTTGGGGTTTTTCTAGATGCAATATTTAGAGATGATCACATGGCTTATTCTACTATCCAGTTCTGTTGTTTTTGGATTGCTTTTACTCCCGAACTCAAATTGGTTCACTGCCTTGAGTTTGAGCGAGGGTGTTAGAATATTTTATATTAGGTTATGATATATTATTTATATATATGACCTATATTAGAATATTCTATATTTTAGTATTTAGTAAGTAGTTAGCTTTAATTTAAGATGTAGATTATTACTATACATACCTCTCATTATAATCCTATTTAAAGGCTTCTTCTTTACCTTTATGAAACATATGACAAGATGTAGACCTTATATTTTCTCCCTCCAATTTTATTTTGTCTTTAATATTTTTACGTTCAACACAGATATTGCCAACCACCTAGTAACCAGTCAAATGGCCTCCCATAAGACCAAAGTTGATGGAGGTAAATTTTTACACGATGTGCGTAGCTTTTTTTGGGATGAGCCCTATCTCTACAAGATTATCATGACCAAATGGAGAGACGATGCATTCTTGAGAATGAGATTCATGATGTCATAGAGTTTTGTTACTCTTTAGCTTGTGGAGGCCATTTTTCTTCAAAGAAAACCACTGCTAAGATCCTTCAAAGTAGATTTTATTTGCTTACCATGTTTAAGGATGTACATGACTATTGTTTGAGATGTGATTGGTGTCAATAACTAATAGCCCTAACTAAGTGAAATGAAATACCTCAAAATCCCATACTCATCTAGGAGATCTTTGATTGTTGGGAGATCAATTTCATGGGGCCATTTCCTATGCTATTTGGATTTGAGTATGTACTTATGGCCATTGACTATGTTTCCAAATCGGTGGAAGCCACTGCCACTAGCACCAATGACCACTGGATGCTGATCAAGTTCTTAAAAGAATACATTTTCTCGCGCTTTGGGGTGCCTCAGGCTATCATTAGTGATGGCAACAAACATTTTTGTATCAAGCTCATTGGCCTCTTAATGTGCAAGTACGGTGTGACATATGAGGTGGGGACCTCATATCACCCATAGAACATTGGCCAAGTTAAGCTGACAAATAAGAAAATTAGCGGCATTCTTGAGAAGACCATCAACCCCACACATAAGCATTAGTCCTTGTGGGCCAAGAAGTGTTAATGTTTAACTAGGTTGCATCTCTTCCCAGGAAAGCTTCATTTGTCATTATCTCAATTTCTCATTATAATGTGTGTGAGGTTTATAACCCATGCAATGATACTACTTTCAAAGTAAATGAACATAGGCTCAAGCCATAGTTGGAGAATTACGTGGTTGAGATCCAAACTTCAGAGCTTTCTGACCCTCCTCCATTTGAGTGAAAGCATGCAAGAAAGTCTTATACATAGTAGGTTTAGGTGATATTTTATTTGTTTTCTTCGCTTTTTGTTTGATGTCTTAGTTTTGAGTTGAGCCTTGAATAGGTCTGAGAAATGTGTCCCATATGATGTTGTTCCATATTAGTTCATGTAAGTGTGGCACAGGAACTAAAATAAGAAAAGTTTAGATTTGGAAGAATTATTGAGTCAAGACCTTCTAGGTGCCCTCACACCTATCCTGTGCACTCGGGCATCCTCGGTGTGCCCACATCTCATTCCTGTGCTCTTGGGTTTGTGAATAAGTCAGTTAGTCATGTGACCTAAGAGGGAGTCTATAAGTACATGCTATTCCCATGAATTGCCCTTACTTCACTCGTTCTTTTAAACTCAATCCACCCACGATTAGTTCCCTGTGCAACTGAATCTTCATTTTCCTTTCTCTTCAAAATTTCTCTATCTTCATCACTCTCACGCATTAGGTTTAATATCTTTCAAGTGTGCATCTCCATTATGGAGAAGTAGAGATTAGCTTTCAAGCTTGAACAAGGGTTTCGGTCACTGTTTTGAGGTAAGCTCCTTACCACTCTCTTTTTTTGAATTCTATCTTATAATTTTTATTATAACAGAGTAGGAAGATGAGTGTTGTTAAATTGATTGAAATTGAGTGGGTCAGGCAATTGTCATGAACATTAAATAAGAGACTTGGAATGATTACCCACCACCAGTTTGACGAAATTCTTGAGTGTACTCGAGCGCCTGCATTTTTCATTTGGCTACCTAATGTGGCTCTCAGGCATTGCCACTTTCCATCCTGCTACCTGGGTTGCCCTTTTTCTGACTACATTGGAGACTTATGTTGTGTTCTTTCCTGTGTCTATGTGTGTGCTTTGGAACGGTGGCTCGGCTAAGCAAGAAATAGAGAGCCAAGGCAACTAGTGGACCATCTTATGTTAAGACTTCTACTTTGACATCTTGATCTTGCCCTTCCATAGCTAAACGGAGTAAGAAGCATCATGATCGTAACCCATCCCCTCTTCCTCATCTAAAGAAGAAGAAGTCCAACTTTTTGAAGAGAAGGGAAGCCAAGAAGAGTTTGAGGGTGGCTCCCCATCATCCAATAAGGGATCATCGAGCTCGCCTGAGATATCTTTATCATCCGACCCCACTTCTGAAGGAGATGATGAACTTGAGTTCATTTCTGAGCAATTTTGGAGTCATTCTGTACAGCTGGACTTTGATGTGTATTAGAGTAGAAGGTCAGTAATATGTGAGTGGGGCATCCGGTTCTCCTATTTTGTTGAGGCCAGAACCTCTATCTAGTGTATTATCACTGAGAGAGGATAGGCCTATGCTATGAGTCTTCATGCTTCAGCTTACTCGATGCTAGTTAAGGAGTTCTATCCTAATGCAAATATTTATGCACCCGACAAAGGAGAAAGGCATATTGCAATCAAGGTGTGTAGATGGTGTTTACGTGTCAAGGCATCCACTATCACTACTTTCCTCTAACTGAGACTAGTTGAGGACTCTGCTTATCTATACTGAAGACACTTATCCCTCTTATGATGAACTGGCAACTGTATTGTTCGGTCAAGATAGGTGTCTTTAAGGGGAAGGGACTCCTTAGTTCCTTAAAAGACAGTTATGCCTCCTCTATCGCACTTTACATGAGCATTCTTATAGTCAAATTGTTCCACTCACTCATAATAACCACATGAGTTACCGTTGTGCTCAGCTTCTCTATCCCATTGCTACGGGTGTTTCTATTGATCTTGCTTTTGTGATTCTTGATGCCATCATTGAGAAAGTTAGCATCCTGGGGGCACCACTAGACTACCATTTGGAAGGCTGATTACGGGCTATTGGTTAACTTTAGGATTATTGTTGAGGATGCCACTCATTTTGCATGCCCTTTTGCCATGATCTCGAATACCATAGGTGCTTGGCACATTAGCCAATTGAGGGCTAGGGGTGATGCACTAGCTGATGAGCCTATTGATCCACTAATTGCTCCTCCACCTGCTCCACCACTAGTGATCCTTCCCCTTCGCGATGTTGTCTGTGCCATCAATACTCATTTGTGAAGGGTCAAGAAGGAGTAGATTGTTTAGTGAAATCTTTTAGAGTCCACTTTTGTTGTCGTCTGTGCTTTGGCACTGCCGCCTCTGGCCTAGGATTAGGACCTACCTCTAGCCCAAGATCAGGACCTACCACAACCACCAACAAAGGACCAGGATCCTCTCACTACTTCCTAGGCACCTTGTTTCCTTTTTGAGTCTATAGGGCTCATTTTGCATTAGTTTAGGTCTAGGCTTGGAGTTTGCCATCTATTATAGACCTAAAGTTGATTTCTTTTATACTAATATTGTTATCTTAAATTAGGTTGAGTGTTCCAATTGTATCTCTCATTTGACTCAATATTATGTTAATACTGGAATACAACATAAGTTTTTGGTTTTCCTTTCACTTTTGTATGGTGGCATTTCTTTTACTTCTCTTTTCTTTTCTTTTATCGACTTCTGTATACTAATTTTTTTTTTGTTTTTTATTTTATGTTTCTTTTTTCTCTCATTTTTTATTTTGTAGGATGTAATTGGTTACTAATGCTTCTTCCAGGTAATATCCATCATTTTTACCTTTGTTTCTACATTTTTAGCTTTGCACTTGGATATATTGTTGGTTGTTGTTGGAAATGCTATAGAAACTAGGTTGGGGTTGTTCTTTATTACTTGTAAGATTCTTTTTTTGGATGCATGATTGGCTTATGTGTTATATTGATGTCTATGCTCATCATTGTCATGCTCACTTTGCATTCTACAACCTACTTGTCTTTCATGGTTCTCTCATTGAGGACAATCTTTGGTTTAGGTTGGGGGTAATCACATGATGAGAGCTTGTGCTAAAGTTCTGAATTTTTTTTTTTTTTTTTTTTTTTTGAATTTTGAGCGTATTAGAGCTTGAATGTATGAGTTAGCACATTTGTTCTTGCATGTTGGCCCTTATGGTTTGGTTGATTGTGACATATAGTGAGAGAGTGAAGAGTGAAATTTGTTCAAGCCTTGATAAGGAACTTAGTTCAAGTTGAGTGTGTCGTGATCTTGTGTACTTTTGACTATCATGGAAGAGCTTTTGTGCTTAAAAAGTGAATTTTGATTAGCATTGGTCAATTGAGCATATTTAGACAAGGCATAGACTTATATCCCTTTAATGCTGAGCTTTAGAGCCTATTACTCTTTTCACAAGGGATTGCACATGATTTCATCTTTTTTGTTCTCTATTTTGGTTACCAATATGCCAACTACTTCACACACACTTGCATGAGTTCCATTTGGCATATTATAAGTTGTTTACAAGCTTGAAACATGATGCTAGGCCTTCTTTGCTTTTTTAGGCCTCTTTATTCTTTCTTGAAACTGAATTACCCTATGAACCAACTTAAAGCCTTTTAATAAAGTTTTCGGTTTTGTTTTTGATTCTCACCTCACCATTTAAACCCTTACACCCATTCACATACTTTAAGCCTCACCCTCACATGTCTTATGCTTTGGAAGTGCCTCAATGTTGATAATATGAACTTGGGTTAGGAATGTAAGCTATTGAGAGCAATTTGAAGAGCAAATGTTGGGATTGGAGCTTTGTTACAAATTATTATAAATGTCCCAAGGATGGTTAGTTCTTGTAAGTATGCTTCTCACAGTGGTTCTTGTTGGGGTTTAGAAAGGAAATGGGTAGTTTGGGATTTGTGCACACTTGAACATCTTTGTCCCAAGACGTGTGCTTTGATCTCTATATCTTCCATGGTTAACCATTACCCATGGCTAAGTTACAATTAGAACAAAGATCTAGTGGTGTGATCTCTTACATTGCATTAGAACTTTATTATGAGTTGTCCACTTTGAACTTCAATTCAGTTCACTTATTTGTGGGTTACGTGTGACTAGGATAGCACCATAGGCTAGTATATCTGTGTGAACCCTAGATGTGTGAGCTTCTTTCAATCAGTGGCACCTTGTGAGTGTTTGAAGTCAAAACCTAGTTTCGTTTATGCTCTTGAGACCTTGTGGAATGGATAACACTTTTTTGCACACATGCTCTTCCTACCTTAATAGTCTATGCATTCATGCCTAGCACTTAGGAGTTACTTATGATATTTGAATGTTATGACTTGATGAGTTTGAACTTGATTCATTGTTGACCTTCATCACTATTTCACACCTTGAAACTATACTATAGATGTTTGTGTGTAGCATCACTGCAAAACCTCACAAGACCTAGGGGGTTTGAAGGGCTTGCCTTATGTACTAATTGTGGCCATGTGTCTCCTATGAATATGAACCTTTGTTTAGTTAGAATTTTGATTTGAATAAGTAGATTTGCTTAGTATGTGTTCATCTTCCCTTGGTTCATAATTCTTTTTCATTCTAGGGACTAGAAATGTCTAAGTGGGGGGGTGTGATTGCATGCAATCATTGTTGACTTTGACCTTAATTCACTTCCTCATTTTGAACATTTTATTGAGTAAAATATATTTCTTATCATGATTTGAAGATTTATATTGGTTATGTGTGTTTTGTGGTGGGTTTTGAAGGAAAGCAACCCTAAAAGAGAGTTTGGAAGATCAAACAAGCAAGCATGCAGAAAAGTTGAGGATCAATACCTCAGGGCACGGACCATTTACTCGAGCGCTCGGCCTACTCCTGAGGACCAGATGTGATGTAGGTCGGGCACACATGGAGAGCTAATTTTGGGGAAAATCATTCACCCTCTGAAGCATTTCATTGAACAGGTACGACAAAAATTCTTACATCCCCAAGGCTTCCCAAGACCCAAGAGCGATTCCAATGCATAAGAATAGTTACTATAGCTGCCAAGGAAAAGAAAACGGTCCCAAGCTCAAACCCGTCAAAGACATGTTGCAGCAAAACTTTTAGCATGATGCCCTATCGGTATTTTAGCCATAACTTTTCACTCAGAGCTCCGATTGATGCAATTATTTTTTATTTGGAAAGAAGACTTAAAGAGCTACAACTTTCTTGTTTTGGCCAAAACCTGAATCTATCATCTTGAAAGCCAAATTCACATCGGAATTTAGAGATAGAAATCTACCCAGAACTCAAGTGCTGGCAAAAGAACCCAGGCACCTACATAAGCCTAAACACCACCATATGCTGTAGGTTGGATGCCCATAGAGAGTGGATTTTTGTAGTTTTGATGTGGCATTTTGTCAAACATATGGTGGGCATGAACGTGGGCACCCACACTCCATTTTGAGCACTCGACCTATGTAACTAAGCTACGGGCCTTTTATTTTTTACTATTTTGACCATTGTACCCTTGAGTTGTACTTTTCTATAAATACATGAGTGCATGGTCGTCTCTACGCACTTTTATTTTCTTTTTAATTTCCATTAGTTAGGCTAGATTAGGGTTTAGATTTCAAGCTTTCAAGTTCTACCTTTCAGATTATACTTCAAAACTTGTAAGTTTTACTTTGAATTTTATTATTATAAGTTTATTATTGAAGTTAGCTTTGTAAGTTCATTTCACTTTCTATTTCTTCTTCTTTCATGTATTGTTTGTGTTGTTGATTTTGGTTTTTCATTATGTTAGTAGAGTAGTTTAATTCTTAGCTTCAAACCATTTAACGTGATGTGGTACTTTGGTGAACTCAAACATAAAAGAATGTTTTTCAATGAAAAATCTTTATATTTATCAATTAAATCTTTTTGGTAAGCATGTGTTCTTTCAAAACCAAGTCACCCGTGTTACAACCATAGTCCAGTTATGAGTTTCTACTCGTGACTTGTGAATTATTTTCTAAAACCCTAAATTAGGTTTTCTTTCAAAATCAAATCGCCTGTGTTATAATCATAACTTGGTTATGAGTTCCCACTCGTGCATACCATGTGCTTGATTCAATGGCTCAATAATTTGTAACTTCTTTTCTGAAACCTATAAACTAGGTTTTCTTACGAAATTGATTCACGCATAGTATACTCGAAGACTGGTTATGAGTTTATGCTCGTATACACTAGGTGCTCGATTCAATGTCCCAGTGAGTTCGAAACCAATTTCAAAAGCCTTCACATATCTTAAGTTTCATAAATTAGATTTTAAAGGAATATCTTCTGACCTAGCAATGCAAGTGCGATTTCTAGGTTGAGTTGTAAACATGCTTGAGCAAACCACTATTATCACACTGCTGGATTTGGTTTAAACCCAAGATGGTCTTAGGTATTTTATTTTTAATGTTTTCATCTTAAATTAACATCATAATTCCTTCACTTCACCATTCTCAACTCAACCCATACCTAAGCATTCCCTGAATCCAAATTTAGTTTAGATTAAATTCAGTTCACCTACTAATAAAGAGAACAAGTCTAATGTTTTTAATGAAGCCCTCACTATGGAAAGAACGACCGGTCCTCCACACCATTTTTATAAATTTAAATTTGCTACCTACAATAACCCTTGCACTTGCGGTTTGAGGTTAACAACTATCTATATACATTGTAAACAATTCTAATCCTAGAGTATTGGGTCATCTACTTCTTTTGTTGAAGATTGGGTTTGAATATATAACTTAATAGGCCCCCTCAATCGAAGAGGCATATCATACAGATGAAGATTATCCTTAATTAATATGAATCGAGTAGAACTCTATGGCTTTGACAACAATTTAGCCAATTTGTCTTTTGTTGAGATGAAAGACACTTTAAGTTGCTTCTTCATTACCTGATCATAAACATCGTGAAAGTCAATTTCTATGTGAATTGTTCGAGCGTGAAACACTGGGTTTAAAGAGAAATAGGTTGCAACAATATTATCATACCAAAGATGAAGTGATTGGTTAAAGTTAAGCTAAGGTCACGAAGAACAACTTGTAACCACTGTAGCTCTATTGCCATAATAAGCAATGCTTTGGACTCTGATTCAATGCTATTTTTGGCCACTGTTTGTTGCTACTCCATAGTCCAACTAATTAGATTATCTCTATGAAAAATACAATAACTTCCTGCAAATCTACGATCATCACAATCAAATGCCCATTCAGCATCTGTGTAACCCAATAAGATGTGACTAGATGATGAAAATAAAAATAATGCATTGCTCAAAGTGTGTTTTAGTATTGTAATATTTGCTTGATAGTTTTCTGATGAGGCTCTCTTAGGACATGCATAAACTTCTTAATATGGTCAATTGTAAAGATAATGTCTGGTCATGTAAAAGAAAGATATTGTAGCACACCTACAATACTTCTATATAGCAAGGGCTCTTCTACAATTGTTCCTTCATGAGTAGACAACAATCATGAAACGGACATAAGAGTGACACATTAGTCTTTTTTAAAAGCTTAACAAAATATTTCCTTTGAGTAAGATAAAGGCCTTTTGGTTCTTTGATGGCTTCCACATCAAGAAAAAGTTTTAGGCCTCCAAGGTCTTTCACTGGAATCGCTGATAAGAAAGAGTGAATTACTTGAGCAATAGCAGTGAAGTCAAAACCTGTGATGATGATATCATCAACATAGATAAGGAAAAAGATTAAAAGATTATCAAACTTTGAGCCAAGAAAACCAAGAGATTGAAGTTTATCCGTAAGCTGTGAAAATCATATTCTTGGTGCTTGTTGAAAACCATGCAAACTCCTATTTAATTTGCAAACATGATGAGGGTAACCAAGATGGTTAAACCTTTATGGTTGAGACATATAGACATCTTTTTCTAGTATGCCATGAAGCAAACCATCAATAAATATCAATTTGCTTGATTGGGCAATATCTTGTGATAAAAAAGGATAAAACAAATCAAACTGTGGCAGGCTTAATAACTAAGCTAAAGGTCTTATTAAAATCCACACCATGCTATTGATGATATCCTTTAACCTTCCCTTAAACCTATTTATAATACCATCTGCCTTCCTCTTAATACGATAGACACATTTAGAGCCTACTAGGTTGATTCCTTGTTTAGGAGGAACAAGCGACTATGTGTTACTTTGAATAAGTGTATCAAACTTTAAGTTCATAGCCTCTCTCCAGTTAGAGTATCAATATAACTAGTTGGCTTTTTAGCATTTAGGTTAAGGAGTTCCACAAGAGCCTCAAATAGAGGATATCTAATAGTGCCATTTGATGGTATTTTTCATTTGAAAGAATCAGTTTTGTTACGTGTTACCATATGATGCTAGGACAAAGTGGACTACTTAAGTGGTGGGCTGATAGAAGCAATTGACATAGGGCTAGAGCCAAAATCCATAACTAAAACACACTCCTCCTAGGGTCCTATTATGATGAGTACCTATATCGAGAGTTAGTTCTAAAGTAGAAGATAAGGCAGAGTGATTCTCTAGAGTAGGAGGATTAATGTGGGGGGGGGGAGTTCAAGAGCACTTGAGCATTTGTTAAATGCAATGGTAAAATGGTTGTTTCGGTTGAAAGTTGATGAGAAAGATTTGGTGTGTGATAGGGAAAAGGGATTCATTGAACATAACATGTCTAGACACAAATATTTTATTGGTCGACAAATCAAGATTCCTATATCCATGATGACAAAGGCTATCACCAATAAAAATGCAAGTATTGGATCGAAAGTCCATTTTGCAACGATTATGGCCAACAACACAACCAAAAACATGTAAGAAACTATAATCAAGTTTTCTTTTATAAGTAACTTCATATGGAGATCTGTTTTGTAAGGCTTTGGAAGGATGCTAATTAATAAAATAAGTTGCTATTAGAAAGGCATCTTCCCAATATGAATTTGGAAGATTGGAATAACCAAGACGTACCAATCATATTTCAACTATTTGGTTATGACACCTTTCGACAGGACCCGTTTGTTCATGTGTGTGTGGATAAGCTAATTGATGTTGAACCCCAAAACTTTTGAGACACTGATGTAATCGTCAATACTCACAACTAAATCAATTTGTATAGATTTAATTTGGAATCAAAGTGACGTTTAACATGTTGAAATTGTAAAAAAATAATAATAGAAAAATAAAAATAGATTCAACATTAGATTTTTGTTTTAAAAGAAATAACCAGATGAATTTGGTATAATCATCAACGAAACAAATATAATATTTAAATCCATAAGTAGATAAAACAAAAGAAGGCCCCCATATATCTAAATAAGGTAATTCAAGAGGTTAGGAAGTAGTGAAATTGGAAATTTTATATGGCAAGTTGTGGCTTTTAGCCAATTGATAATCAAAACATACAGCCCATCTTTTATTTGATGCAACTAGCAAATGAATTGTACCAAGAACATGTTGGATAATAAGAAATGAAGCGTGGCCAAGACATCAAATGCCAATTAGTATTTAGAACTCGAACACCAACAAAAGCCAAACGTTGAACATGCTGAAGAGACTTGGAAAAGCAATACAAACCATCTTTGAGATAGCCTTTATGCTAGAAGTTCCCTGAGTAGTCCTTTATAAGAAAAAAAGAGTTGTAAAACTCAAAATACACATTATTATCTCGTACAAACTTATGAACCAAAAGAAAGGTTTTTTGGATAGCTAAAACAATAAGAACTTGATCTAACAAAAAAAAAATATGTGATGGTGTGGAAAGTTTAGTTTTTTCCAAGATGATTAATAGCCAAACCTGCCCCATTTCATACTTAGATCTAATCTAATCCATGATACTCGTCATTTTGCAAATTTGTGATGAGACACATTAAAGGTAAGATGATGTGCTACTCCAGTGTCAAGATGCCACTCAGTATCCAAATGCTTTCGATTTATCGCAATCATAACTTGCGCATTTCTCTGTGGAGTTGTATATAGGTAATATCGAACCAATGGTAACATTTGTGCATTATATGACCTAGTTTCTCACAAAGCTAACATCAAAGTGAATTGTTAGGATTTTTACCAAAATTTGGATTGTTACCTCTAGGTTGATTGTCATGGTAGTCGGGGTTGTAAGAGTTGCCACCCTGCCATCATAGTCTCTTGAGTTTCCTCGACCATGACCAAAATTATTTTGTTGACAAGTAGCAACATTGGAGGAGGTAGCAAGTAAGTGTCAAAGGTTAATTGTTATGCAAGACTCGAGCTTCACAGGTTAAGAGATGAGAATACACCTTTTCAAGTGCTACAAAATAAGTTAAATAATCAGAACATATTGATCAATGAATAGTTTACTGAGGCCTTAGTGTGGATTGATTCCATTTGTAATTTTCATTTATTGAGTTTTGACATGGAGTTGCCAAAAGGGGAGATTGTTAAGGCTAAAATTGTAGATTAGCAAATCCATGGTCAAAGAAAGTGTTTTGTAATGTCTAGACTTAGTGTAAGTTGAAGCACCAGAATCTTAAGTTGATTAGAATTCTAAAAGGTCTCAGAAAAACAAGTTTCCATAATGGCTGGAAGTCCTGAAGAAGCCAAACAAGGTTCGGAATGGATTTACGCAGGAAGACCGCAGGAAGGCCGCAGTTTGGCACAGAAAAATCTCGAGAGCTGAAATTGGAGTTTAAGTCGTGCAGGAAGCCCGCTCTCAGTCGCGGGATGGCCGCGGGAAGCCCTTCTCGCGAGGTGTGTTTTTCCAATTTGTTTTGATTGGTTCAAGACCTAGCCGCCTCTATTTGTTTATAAATACCTTCTGGGCGTCTTCAGGGTTACACATAGAGAGAACACACATGTGATTGGAAGCTTGAAAGTTTAATTATTCTCTCCATCACTTAGCCAACATGTTTCGTGTTCAATCCGAAGGAGTTCGGGTTTGAGGTTTGTGGATACTGAGGATTCAGCACGCTGTGAATTCAGCACGCTGTGAATTCAACAAATCTACTGAAGAGTCAGTATCGTGCCTTCGAGGAGTCGAAGGGCTTTCATTAAAGGAGTTAGTGAATCGAGGATTCGAGCAAACGTCAACAAGATTATTGAGTTGAGGAGTCGATCTATCGAGGGGTTGAGTTTGTAACCAACGTTTGTTTTTAGTGAAAGTTTTGTTTGAAGTTTCCCTTCGTAGGTTTCTCTTCGTGTGTTTCCTCATTTCCTTCTATCCTGCCTTCTTCATTCTTGTGTGTATGATTGCTTGATTAGGATCTTCTAACAGCAAATTACGAAATTTCAAATATGGTATTTCAAAAGTTTATTGATGAAATTTTCACTTTTCTCCATTTATGTGTGGATGAAAAATTAAGAGATTTTAAGGCTATTGTTTCTTTCTATTTCTTTCTCTACTCACAAACACAAGAAATCCCATTCTTTATTTTATTTTTCTCGATTTTTATGTAAATTGTTGGTTAAGTGGTAAAATTCTAAAAATATTTAGAATGGGATTGACAATAACTAAGGTAGCGTTTGGGAAAATAAGCCGGTAGTTTAGCTACCAACTAATATCTTTTTGGATAATTCTAAAATGACTAAATTTACCGTCTTACATTAAACTTTTTTAAAATATGGGAGGGCAAAAATGTTAAATCAACAAAAAACTAAAAAAAAAAAACTAGTTACTGAAAATTTAACTTTTTCTTGTTCCAAAAAAAAAAAAAAAAGCTAGCTCCCCCCCCCTCCCAAAAAAAAAGCTCAACCTAAGATTAAAGTTATTTTATACTTGCCTGAAATTTCATCTAAACACAAAAATATAGAAAAATAATATGATGAATGCAATAATTTAAGGAGGAAAACATATCATGAATAAGGGTAACAAAATTTCAGGTCAAGAAGACTAAAATCATCTAAATGTGCAATTCGATTACAACAAATTGCCCATAATAACATATATATATTCTGTTATCAAACTTTGTATGCACCGATCAAATTGGACTGTTTTCCCTAATACATAATGAAGAATCACACTTCTTCACCAACCCACAAAAAAGAGTATGGACAAACCTTCAAGCGACACACAATAGATTGATAGATTTGATCTCATCCAAGTGCGAAGAGATTGTTTTTGAAGCACAATAAATGTAGAATTATTTCTTCTCTACACCAAAATCCCATGAGAAAGCTCCTTAGATAGACAAAGGTCAATCAAATGTGTTGCAAGATTTTCAAATCTCAATTAGTTCCAGAGTACACCAACACTGCCTTTTTCGCATATTATCTACTAGATTCAACGTGGTATCCAACTAGGTATATAATGTGTTCAGCCAATGAAATGGCTACACGTGAGCCGCCCATAACACATTAATAACTGAATTTTAAACAAAAATAGATCAAAAATTACATTAAAATTTTACCAAAATTACTGAGATTCGAGGGATACAATTAAAATTACGAAGATCAAAATAAAAAAAAAACATTGTAAACTGTAGGGTGATTCTTAAAATTTACGCAAAAATCATAACCCGGCCAGATATTGAAGGACCGAACCATTCGTGGTCCAAAATCAAATTTTCTTCGGTTAGGCGCACTAAATCTGACTAGTAATAGTATCCAAAAGACCATCAAGTCCAGAGACACACAGGCACACTCTCTCTCTCTCTCTCTCTCTCTCTCTCTCTCCAGTCAGTATTTCAATTGCTGCAAGTCGGGTCAAGGACTCAAGAGGGAGAGAGATCATGGAAGAGGGTTTGTTGTTATTGAAAGAAGAAGCAGAAAAGAAAGAGACTAGTGGTGGTTTAAAATGGGGTGAGGTGGGTGAGGAGGTGAAGAGGGTGAGTTGCATAGCGGCACCGATGGTGGCGGTAACTCTGTCTCAATACTTGCTGCAAGTCATAAGCATCATGATGATTGGCCACCTCGGTGAACTTGCTCTCTCTAGCACCGCCGTCGCAATCTCCCTCTCCAGTGTCACCGGCTTCAGTCTTCTTGTAAGCTCTCTCTCTCTCTCTCTCTGGTTTGTAATCTAAGCTAATTGACCTCTTTTAAAATTAGTTTTGATATTGTAATTATTTTGTGGGTGCATCTTGAAAAATCTCACGACACTACCACCGCAATAACAGCAATATTGGAAGTCTGAAATCCAGTAAGAGGCATGAGAAGACCCAACACATCCAAAAACTGGTTAATTTTACCAGTGTTGGGTCAACTAGCCTTCAGTTAGCTATGTTTAGGATATCCTAATTTGTGGGCAGCGTTTTTTATGGATTTCTTTATCTGGAGAATTTGACTTAGGTATATCAAAAATAATATATACAATATTAGAATACCTTTAAACTTTTTTATCAAAATAGGAGGAAACTCGTTTACGGAACAAATAGTTCTTTAAAGTTAAAATCATTAGATTCTTTAGCGTAAAAATGTTAGAAGCATTTACTTAGCCTCGTTTGGTAAGGTTTTTATTTTCTATTTTTCTGTTTATGTTTTTAAAATTTTATAAATTAACAACAAAAACATATTTATTAAATTTGTTTATGTTTTTTTGTTTCTAAAAAATGAAGACTTAAATAGAAAAATAAAAACAGAAAAAAATTATTTTCACTCTGTATTTTTTTCTGTTGAAAATATTTTGTCAATTCTAATACTTTATCTATTTTTGTTATATCATATTAAAATAAATTATTTTATTCAAATATTTTATTAAACTAAAATTATATTTAATAAATAATATAATTAAATTAATATGTAATATCTATTATTAATTTATTAATAAATAATTAAATTAAATTAGTTAATTTAATTAATAAGAAATATATATTATTAAATTATCTTTACTAAATAATAAAATAAAACATATTAATTTAATTTAATAAATAATTTAATTAATATAAATATATTTTATTAAATTATTTTTAATAAATATTATAATTAAGTTATATAATTTTATTTAATTTAATAATTAATTTAAATGATATTAAATATATTTTATTAAATTATTTTTAATAAATATCATAATTAAATTAATTTAATAATTTATTTAATATGAATTATATTTTATTAAATTATTTTTAATAAATATTGTAATTAAATTATTTAAATTATTATGAAACATATTTTATTCAATTATTTTTAATAAATAATATAATTAAATTATAATTAATATATTTTATATTTACTAGATTAAATGATATAATATTTATATTTTATTCAATTTCTTTTAATAAATAATATAATTGAATTAAATTAATGTAAAATGTATTTATTAAATTTAATTAATTTTTAAAAAACTAAAAAAATTAAATATTTTATGAAAATAAAAAATTAATAATTGTAAATAAAATTGTATTTTTAAACACAATTTCAGTTTTTATTTCAGATAAGGAAAACAACAACAGAAAACAAAAAAGAAAAATATAAACATATAAATGTAAATAGAAAAATGACAACATTAACAAATGGTCCCTTAATAAAAAACTTTAATAGGTTGCTTAAAATCGTAAGCATTTACTCAATAAACACTTTAATGCATTACTTAAAATCGTTTTTTGTGTAAACAATACACTTATACAAATAATATTTTATTTTTTATTAAATTATTCAAATAATATCAAAAAAATAATAAAATTAAAAATATAAACTAGTTAGTTCTTGATATGTTACTACTCTATTTTATTTTTATGAAATTTGTTAATTTTTTAGCCAATGATTGTGTTAAGTTTTACTAGAATTTATATAAAAAAATTGAGTAGTAATATTTACGTTTTTTTATATTAAATAACTATTAGAATTAGATATTTAAAAAATATTTAAAAAAATTGGCTATGTATATTATCCTTAATATACTTAGAATTCTATTTCTAATATATTATCCTAGTATAAAACCTTATCCGTATAAAACAAAAAATTTGGTGGCCTTTTAATTTTAGTACTTTACTTTTTTGCAATTTTAAAAGTTTAAAAAATTGACTATTTAATTTTGGATAAGTGTGCAATCTTATCCATATGAAATTAAAAATTTTATTACTTGAAAATGTATAATTTCAATGTGAAAAAGAGAAAAATTAAAGGTAAGAAGATAGAAATAGAATTAGTTTACTGAATAAATGATTTTAAGCCATCCATTAAAGTCGTTTGCTAAGTAAATGCTTTTAACCTTTTTTATGCTAAAGAATTGTTTACCCAATAAACGATTTTAACTTCAATGAATTCATTTGTTTGTAAACGAGGTTGCTCCTATTTTGGTAAAAAGTTTGAAAATATCCTAATATATTGTATATATTATTTTTAATTTACCTACTTGAGTCCAATTCTCCTTTTATGTGTGTCTTTCTCTTGGTTTTTCTTATTTTGTAAAATGTGTCTTATTAACCTTGCCTTATGTAAAGTATAATGACCACAAAGCAAACACTGTCCTCAAACCATTCAATTGCTTTGGAAGTGTAGTTGTTTTGAAGATCAATCCATTGGTTTAAGCAAAGGACATTATTTTTCAAAATATTTTGTTATACAATTTTTTATACAATTTTTTTTTTAAGGCAGTAAATTTAAGCTACAGCATATTTGAGATTATCCATCAACTCTCCCAAGGTATTTTTATCACAAAGCTGATTTTTTGCCCTTGTTTTCTTTTTTTTTTTTGAAAGGTAAAGTTTTTTTTTTATAAGGGGGAGGGAAAAGACTCGAACTTGAGTCATGAGTGGGCAGGAGAGGCCTTAACTACTGAGGTATAGGCCACGCTTATCCTTGTTTTCTTTTATGACTAAGAAGTAAATGTATTCAAAGTATTGTAACCATTTCAAGAAAAGGAATCATCAGATCTGTCTAGCAGTAAAGTTAAACGCCCTAGCACTCCCCCCACCTTTCTTTAAATCAAATAGTCAATCAATGTGCATTGCATCCATTTTACTTTTATTTTTTAAAATAAACAGGTCTATTTGCTGTAAAGGCATTTTGAACAAGTGAAAAATGGATGCTCTACACTAGAAGATGAAATCCTACATAAGCATTTGTATGATTGCATGACTTAGGAGATCCTTTCAAGGTGTAAAGTTATAATATGCAAATTAAAAGGAAACGTCACTTTGATTTCACACATGAAATGATTTAGTTCCTCAAAAGTATAAGCTAGAAATTTTATTTATAAGAGATAATTGCCTATTTTCCCCCTGTACTTAAGGTAAAAGTCACTTACACTCCCTAAATTTTAAAAATCTACCTTTGTATCCCTTGTACTTTGGGCTAAAGTGAAGTTCTAAACAGCGTTAAATTTTTAAGTGAAAAGACAAAAATATCTATTAAAAACTAAATAAAATCAAGGGGTTAAGTATAGGTAATATAAACTACGGTGAGTATAAATGCAATTTTTAAACTTACTTAAAGTCAAACTATTTTGTTTGACAGATTTTTTAACATTTTTATTTTAATCTAAAGTATAAGGAATGTAAATGTAGATTTTTAAAATGCAAGGGTGTGAGTGATTTTTACCTTAAGTACAAGAGGTAAAAAGGCAAATTACCCCTATTTATAATAGATGTGTAATTATGAATAACTAGTTCGTTATGGAATATTCTAGGCCAACTCACTATACTTCTCTTAATTAAGGTGGTAGCATCCAATTCAGGATTCAAAATTATAACTTGCAGAAAAACTATTGACAATGACTGAGAAATTTGTGCACACAATTACGCATTTGTAGAAATGTGTACCATATGGATATGATATGGAGGAATAGAGGATTCAACTGAGTTACCTAACAGATTTGAATTAGTCTGGATTTTGATTATACCTAACTAGATTTTCTACATGTCAAACAGTTAGGGATGGCTTCTGCTTTGGAAACTTTATGTGGGCAGGCTTATGGAGCTCAGCAATACCATAAATTTGGAACTCAAACTTACACTGCCATTTTCTCCCTCCTTATTGTTTGTCTACCCCTCTCTATGCTATGGACCTACATGGGAAAAATACTCATTTTCATAGGCCAAGACCCTTCAATTTCACTTGAAGCTGGTAAATTACATTGTGGCTTGTTCCTGCCCTCTTTGCTTATGCTATTCTTCAACCACTTGTCCGATACTTTCAAATGCAAAGCTTGGTAGTTCCCATGCTCATAAGTTCTTGTGCCACACTTGTTTTCCACATATTCCTCTGTTGGGTTCTAGTGTTTAAGTCTGGATTGGACAACCTTGGAGGTGCATTAGCAATGGATATTTCAATTTGGTTGAATGTGATCTGCCTCATATTGTATATGAAGTATTCTTCTGCCTGTGCAAAAACTCGGGTCCCAGTTTCAATGGATGTGTTACAAGGAGTTGGAGAGTTCTTCAGCTATGCTATTCCATCGGCTGTTATGATCTGGTAATCTTGTTTGCTAATTATTTGGTTTATTTGTTATGTGAAGTTCTTTATGAAAGTTTCAAGGCTTAGTTTTCTACGAAGTTCTTATTCCATGGGGATTTCAAATGGTGATGATTGAAGCCTTGAATGGTGGTCATTTGAGCTGCTTATCTTGCTGTCTGGTCTTTTACCAAATCCAGAACTTGAAACTTCTGTACTATCTGTATGGTATGTTTTTTTGTCACAATATTCTGAATGTTCTAATATCTAAATAGAATTCTGATTTTGGATTTGACGCCCAATTTTAACATTCTTGTCAATTTTTTGCAGTCTCAATACCATCGCAACAGCTCTATTCTATACCATATGGATTTGGTGCTGCTGCTAGGTATGATCAAGTGATCTATGTTGAGAGAAAATAAGTCAAAATAATTGATAAAATTGCTCTCCTACTAAACTTTAGCTTTTTGGTGATGGTAGCTAACACTGTAATATGGTATTAGAACAGGTACAGGTCTTAAATTCAAATCTCACTGCTATCTAAAGAAAAACCAATAGTCCAGTTTGTTTGGTTCCTTTGAAAACTTCAGGTCAGCCACGCCTGGGGGGTTGTAGAAGAAAAACAAGTTAACATAAATGATAATTTTTCACCTGATGGGAGTTACATGGTTTATGTGCGTGTTTCCATCTCTAGAGACAGCGGAGAAGGTGTTGAATAACATATTGCTCAGAGGATTAACTTCGCTGCTTGATCAATGGTCGGAATGGGGCTGTTGTTGCCAAAAGTGTGGGTCCAATGGATACGTGGATTACAGCAATGGGTCTGCCAATGCACTTGTGGGACAATGACACTCTTAGAGAGATTAGGGATTTGTGTGGAGGGTTTGTGAGTAAGGATGAGATGACAAGGAAGAGAGACGACTTTTGTTGGGCTCGATTGAAGGTAAGGGGAGATGGGTTGGAGTTGTCAACCTCTGTTAGTCACAGTGGGCAACATAAGCTACGAATTTTTTGATTTGGGCTGAGAGAGGGTCATTTGTTTCTGTGAAGGATGTAGGAAGAAGGGATTTGGTGCAATCTCACTGGTCAGAGCAGGAAAGGCGATGGCCTGTGGAGGAGAGAATCGTAGTGGGATTCTAGATATTTTGATGCAAAAAATGGAAGCAAAATATTAAATAATTATTTTATTTTATATTATTAGGGTTTTATTTTATTCCATATCATTAGATTTAAATTTCAGCTTATCTTTTAAGATTTTATTTTATTTGATTTAGGGAAGATTTCATTTTGAATAGGATTATTATTAGGACTAGATTTTTATTTGATTTTATTTTGTTTGATTTCCTTATATAGTTGATTTCAATGCCTATATAAAGGCTTAATTGTAAGGGTTCAGGATATTTTTTGATTGTAGGACTTCGATTCTTCCAAATGTAACATAAGGTCCAAAACTTCTTCCCTCAACATGTTGCATTCCAAGTTTGAGATGTTCAGCTTGTCAGATAAGGTTTGCACGTCTTAAGTCAAACTTTCATTTTTAAAACAGCCATTTCCTTTTCCTTATTTGTTGCTGCTAATTTCTCTTCCAAAGAAGCAATAGTTATTTCCATATCAAATGCAGTAACTTCCAGTTTCCTGTACTTTTCTTCCTGAAATGTCTGGTCTAGGGAAATAGAAAGATCCTCTGCCCTTTTTGGATCAAACACCTTTGAACACCTGTCAACAACTGAATCACGCCTCCTCCCAGCAAGTGACTTGCGTTTGTTGATATCACGTTGGAGAACAGCCTTTCGGCCATGCAGTTTTTTCAATTCTCTCTCCACACATGCTTTCTCACCCTCTGGTTTTCTCCTGAATGGCATTCTTGTGCTTGAACTCAGTTTCTCTCAACTTTGTTTTTGTTGTCTCAAGCTCTTTTCTCAAATTTTCCTTTCCCATAGCCAAGGTGGAAGATGATAAACATGATATTTCCTTCTCAAGAATCGAATTTGGGAAAGGAGCTCAGATTTTTCCAAATCATGCCTTTGAGAGAGTTCAGTTAATTCCTTTTCAGAATCTTGAACATTTAAACTTAATTCTTGTATTTGACTCTGAAGATTCACAGATTGATTCTGCAAAAGAAGCTTCTCGTTCTCAAGTTCATCAACTCTGTGCCTCATGCAACAGTGCAACTTCTTGTGATTACTGATAATAGATTGTAGTTGCATTGAGTTCTGGCTTGCCAAATACTTGAAGTCAGAGAAAAGGTTTAACACAGCAGAAAAACTCTGCAAAAGTTCATCCACAATGGAAGAGACACTCCCGCCAAGATTTCTTCGAGCTTTGTACTTCAGATATTATTTCTTGGACTTCCATTAATAGCTTGTTCATGGAGTCAAAATTCTTCATGTCAATTGTCCTGACAGATTCCCTGGAAGCAAGTTGCTCACAAGCAATTCTATCCTCCTCCCGAGCATTTAAGAGCTCATCATAAAGCTCTTCATACTTCTCCATGGAACATTTGTTCTGTTCTGTAGCTAACTCAAAAACGCAATTCAAATTTTGCTGGTTTGAACACTTCTCTAACATATTAATCTTCTCTTGTAGTTGCTTGATCACAAGAATAGCCTCTGACTCCCTTAAACCTTTGGTTACATCACCACGAATCACAATTTTATTAAGACATGAATCAGCCTCAGCTAACTTTCTTGTAAGGAATCAATTTGTATCTTATGCATAGTCCTCTGGGTTTCAAATTTTAGCAGCAAATCTTCATATTCATCTTGAAATTCTTCTAACTTATTGCTCCCCACAAGTAAGCTTTTCTTCTTGCTTAGTGCTTTTTTTCCGACTAGTAACATGTAACAGATCACATGGATCTGGAAGTTTACTGCCTTCGACAGAGTTATTATTATTCTCTTCCTCTGGTATGCAGGAGTTATCCGTGCTAGCTTTATTTACCAGTTCATCAAAAAAGAAGGAGGAGTCCCATATCACACTTCAATCTCATATGATGTGAACCCTTGGTCTAACGCCTCAAACCCTCGATCAATTGAATCAAACCCAAGAAAGCTAATATCAAGATCAAAGAATGGAGAACCAAAACCTGTTGATTTCTTGAATCAAGAACCTTGGATTGAAGATAGAAGAACACCACAAAAACGAATTCTTGATAAGTTCAAAAGTTCTTTGAAGAACAAGAGGAAAACACAACTCACGTTAATGCAAAAATAATACTCTAATCTTTTATTGATGGCTCAATCCCGAATTTATGAGTGTTCACTAGTCCTAATTAAACAATTAGCCCTAATTAAATAGCCCAAATTTGTCCTAATAATAAGTCACATCCATGGGCCATTTTAATTAACAAAGTTTGGCCCAAAAAACATTAAAACAATGACACAAACCCAAATCCTATTTAAAACATAACTTTAAAAACCTAAACTTAAAGCCCAAAGTAAGTTTTAAAGCCCAACATGTCTTAAATATAAAATAAAACCCAAAATATAATTATAACACTCTTTAAAAGCCCAATTAGCCTCTTCAATTAGTGGTTTGGGCCTTGACCGCTTCTAAATAGTGCGTCTAAAGTAAGCCCAAAGTGCAAGAGTGTGCAATGTAATTTTAACTCGGTGAGTCCGAGGTCGAATTCACAGGGACCCTATGATATTCAGTTTCTAAGTTATAATATGATTCCTAGGTTTGAATGTAAACTAAGTTTGAAGATCAATTAAAATTCAATTCTAGGGTTTTGCAAGTTTAAGAATCAAACTAAAAACAACTTAATAACCTATTAACAGAATTTCAGCAATTAAAATTTTGATTTTGGATTTCAAGGAATTAAATATTAACTAAATGAATTCTATGTAATTTCAAAGTGCACGAAAATAATCTAACCTAAAATTTCAATGTAAACAATTCAATTAACTCAAGCGAATGTGATTTAAATGACAATAAAAATATTTTAGAGGTTCTTGATCCAACTTTCAATTCCGGGTAGTTTACTACTTCACTATGAGATGTGTTGTAAATACAATCTATAGCTCACGTGAAAGGATCTATAGATTGGAAGGATGTCTTCGTTAAGATTCATAAAATTCCCAAAACTCAGTTTTAAAATCTCGTTTAGGATGATAAAACTAGAAAGATTTTCTAAGAAAACACTTGGGTTCAAACCTGAATTAAGGTTTGTTCAAAAATTATTGAGAAGGTTTTAATCAAAAGTTTTTACCAATGACTACAGAGAATTTAGTCAAAAACTTTTGTTTTTGAAAGCTTTTCAAACAAACGAAATCAGATTTGGATTCAAAATCTATTTTTAGTTTGCCCAAAAATGTTATACCAATTTTAAATCGAAAACTTTTACCAGTAATTACAGAGAATGTAGTCAAAGATTTTCGTTTTCGAAAACTTTTGAAACAAATTAAAATAGATTTCCCAACAGTAGATCCCTACGCATGAGTCTTCGCAATCCATGCGAAGGATCTACGCACATCCCATAGCTTAT
The DNA here is from genome assembly GCA_019916065.1 of Vitellaria paradoxa. Taxonomy (NCBI): domain Eukaryota; kingdom Viridiplantae; phylum Streptophyta; class Magnoliopsida; order Ericales; family Sapotaceae; genus Vitellaria; species Vitellaria paradoxa. Next base: position 30,159,230 of record CM034237.1, on the reverse strand, counting down.
AATAAACTACCCTTCCTTGATTTGTTGAATCAAGAACTAGGGTTTTACGCTAGTATGATTTTAAACGAAACAGAAATAACCATTGAACTTATATTCAATTGATCTACTAAATAAAACAAATAACTCATATCATTAATTGAAAGAACAAAACACAACGTACTCTAAAAGCAATTCCAAAACGTCGTATTGAATAATAACTGCTGAAACGAACATAACAATAGCTTCAAAAACACTTAAAAACATCCCACGAACAACTAAAATCTCTCAAAACTCTCTAAAGATGCAGAGAATGTAAATAGGCTCCCTCTAGGGTCGGCCATGTAGCAAGGGTTATATAGAAGTTACAAAGAAACCCTAAAAGACTGAAATTAAAAACGCGCAAGCCTAACACACTGTGGTTCGGACCATCTGGCAGGGGATCCGGACCATAGAACCTTGTTCTTCAAGTTCTGCTTCTCGTTTGCTGTTGGTTCTTTAGGCTGGTCCAGACCATCTTAGGAGAGGTTGGAATCACATCATTTCCTTCATCTTCTAGGTCACTTTCATCCCCATAATCTTCAAGTATTTCACCCTTTTCCCTACAATTAAGAAAATAAACACTATAACTAATAAAATAATGATAAAACTTCAAAATAAACTACTTAAATGCATCAATGACTATCCAAAAGTGGAGTTTGTAATTACACATTTCAAGTGTAATCAGGCTGCCCTCCTTGACTTGGATCACATGCACAAATCTTGATTCCTCTTCTTTCAAGCCCAACTTGAATATTGTCTTATTTGTTGCATTTAAAGCCTTATCCAACGTAACTTGAATAAGCCCAAGCATTGCTTCCTTGATCTTCTTTGCTCTGGCTTTGGTTATTGGCCCATCCGGAACATGTAATGAATCTTTGGCACATGGTCTTCCTTGGTACTCATCATCATAGGTTTCACAGCAGAAGCCTTTGCATGGACTGTTGAATTCAACTCTCTAAGAGTTTGCCTTGAAAGATTGCCAAAGCACTAGGTATCACGTCTCTTCTTCTTAGGCTGACCATGGTTCTCATCTCTATTCGGACACAAGACCATCGAACTCAAATTCTCAATCTTCTTAGCTTGCTCTTGTAACCTCTTTTCTCATTCGGCTTAGGCTTTCTTTTCTTCCTCCAGCTCAAAAGGTATCCGCTCCCTTTCCAATTCAGTCTGTAATAACGTATTATGTAGATTGAGAATCTCCTCTTCAAAATGTTCCGAATGAGATCCTTGTAATTTAGCTTTAAGCTCCTCAATTTCTTTCTTTGGATGCTTTAGCAAAGCAACATCCGTCAAAGTCTCATTGACATGAGCAAAGTTGGTCACACGTAATGCTTTACTTGCAAATTGGAGGCTGCTTTTTGTCTCATCAGCGTGAATCTGAGCAAGCGCAATGTTTTCCTCGTGTAGTTGATTTCAATGCCTATATAAAGGCTTAATTGTAAAGGTTAGGGATATTTTTTGATGGATATGAAAATTTGAGTTATTGAAGCCTCTGTACCTTATTCTCTATCCCTTTCTTCTTCTTTCTTCTTCTCTCTCTATTTCTCTCTTGCTTAATTTCTTTCGCTTTACTTTGTCCTCTATCGTCCTACATCATATTTCCACTAGTGGGGCGTATTAGAGATAGATTCAGTCTCAAATTTGAACCTATGATTTGCTAGGTCTGGAGTATTGGCCTTGCCTTGAGAGCTCTGAGTGCCGAGTGTTGAATGAAAAAAAAATGAGAACGGGAGAGGTCCTATTTATAAGCTTTTCTGCACTAAACGAAAACTTCCGCCTAGCTTCATGGGCGAACAATCTTGCAGATTTCGTGTTGCAGAGTATTTTACCTAGCTTTGTAGGCAAAAAAGTGTGCATGGCATTGCGGGTGGAAAGTTTTGCCTGATAATGCTGGCAGATGTTTCTACCTGACCTCATAGGCAAAAAAACTAGCCAAAGGCTTGTGGCAAGGTGAGTTTGGTGACTAAAAGGAGAAAAATGGTCATTTGACCTACAACCTCCAACTCAGGCCATGCTCTGCTAAGTCCAAGTTTCGCTCTTATAGGTTCGGGTCATCTTAAGAAGTTATGAACAGTTATTGGGAGCTCTGGAGAACTCGTGGACACTTCTTGGAGAGAATTAAACCAATTAAGTCAAAATTTGGTTCAATTTCGATTCTCTAAGGTCAAGTTAAGTCTGTTTGAAAACTGCTATCCTAAAATGGGCTGAAACCCCGAAAGGGAGGGTCAACCAATTCCTTTGTCTGACCCTTTGAGACACTACCAGAATGGCTCTTTCTACCATTTTTGAGTATGACGAATCCAAAAATGCCATCGGCACGACTCCCAGACATTGTTATGAATATATAAATTATTAATGATTTTCTGAGTCTTGGCTCTGGAGAGACCTTCTAAGGTTTGATTTGAGCAAACCTAACTATGTCATTACCTCGAGAAATGTACAATTAATATTCTTGTGCAATTTGAGGATCTGACGACCTCGTCGGAGGCTCAAATGGTATCCGGTGTGCCGATAGTTTCCTTCTCGTACGTAGGAGTCATTTTGAGTCAGCGGGGCCCGGATGACCTTTGGAGCGGTATTTTGGCTGTTCTGAGAGTTCCTCTACGTCCTTTGACATGTTCTAGGATGTTTTGTGTCTCCTTATGTGTTTCTGGCTTGATCTGGATATTCCAGTCAATGCCGTCTTCCGAGTGCATTGGTAGAGGCTATTCTTGACTTCTGGATCAAATTGACCCTTGACTTTGGACTTTGGCTAGTTTGGGCTTTACTTCTGTGCATATGGGTATTTGTGTTTTATGCACACAAATAATGTACGCTGTCTATGTGATTGCTTTTTTCTTCAGCACTAGAGTTTCAAATGAATTAGGAGCTGGGAACTCACAAGGAGCTCGAGTAGCTGTTTTAGCTGTGATGCTTCTTGCAGTTGCAGAGACAACAATAGTGAGTTCAACGCTCTTTGCAGCCCGGCATGTTTTCGGCTACACTTTCAGCAACGAGAAAGAAGTAGTTGATTATGTCACAGCCATGGCTCCTCTGGTTTGCCTATCTGTTATAATGGATAGTTTGCAAGGAGTCCTTTCAGGTATTAGTTTTTCCTTTCAATATATCATATAAATTCCAATTTCAGAAGATAAATTTTTGTTAAATTAGGCATGCTAGTTTTTCTTTCAATCAGGTGTTGCTCGGGGATGTGGATGGCAGCATATAGGTGCTTACATCAACCTTGGGGCATTCTACCTTTTCGGAATTCCTATTGCTGCCATGTTAGCTTTCTGGTCACAATTGAGAGGAAGAGGCCTATGGATTGGAATTCAAGCCGGTGCTATTGCACAAACAGTTCTGCTTTTTATGATAACAATTTGTACAAATTGGGAAAAACAGGTCCAATTTCTATCTTTTATCCCATCAAATTATTTACAGGTCCAATTTCTATCTTTTATCCCATCAAATTATTTTATCTGGTCCAACCAGACAATCCATTAGCAACCACTTGATTAAAAGGACAATAAAGGAAGCAGAGAATTTTCAGCCTTTCAATTTCTGTTCATCAAGTTCCAAAAATTTCTTTTGTTTCTTCTTACCTTTTAGCAAAATATTGGAGCGGTAGCGGTTGTGCAACGGATATATAGATCTTAGTAGAATTGCCTCAGGAGGAATTGACTAAAAATTCTAGTTGTAAGGGGTCAAAAACCTTGAATTATCCTTGTAGGATTTTCTGCAAGTGTTTTCATCATATTCTGCTATTTTAATAGGTTTTTACACGAGAATTTTTTGTGTTGCAGGCAGCTAAAGCAAGGGAGAGGATATTTGTGGGAATATCTTCAGCAAACGATGGATCATGTGAATGAGGATATACTGCTGATGAATTGGTCATTTAGTGTTGCACTGGTTTAAGAAAACCGTCACCACATTGAAGAAATGGGAATCATATCTCAATTTTTTATTTTTCTTGACAGTGGAACTTGAAATAATTGCATTTGAGATGCTTTGAATTGACGGGGATTGTATGACACCATTAAGCTCTCCGACTTTGCATGGTTCTGCCCTTGGTATATGAGAAAATAAGGGGGCTCTATATAGTTCACAGCTGATTAATTCAGGAAAAACAAAAATGACACAAACAAAAGCTAGCGTACCATTTGTGTTGATTAGAGCTGATCAAATCTGAGTTTAGATTGGGCTTTTAAAGGGATATAAAGCATTCTAGGTGGAGTCAAGTTTCGCTTGACCCAATCACTCGAGCCTATAATTTTATCATAAGCTTGGTTCGTCTTGTAAGATATATATTAAATTTACTTTAAAAAAATTTTGGTCTACGTAGTTGGGTTGGGTCCAAGCTTATAGTCCAAATTTTAATGTTTAAGCGATATTCATATCGAGTCTTTTTTTCTTTAAATTAGTTCCACAGGTTTCATATAATAATTTATACTCGTCTACAATGTAGGTCACATGAAGAGGAGAGGGCTGAAATTAGGCTTTTAATTTCAGACTCTAAAGTCATCTTGTAATAGCGTCATCTCTCTTAATCTATTGCATTCAAATATGAATTAGTGCATCCAGATGTGAGTTTTTGAACTATAAGAGCATTCGGAAACGAATAAGGTGCAACTAGATATAAACAACATGCATTCGAATATCATTTGAGGCATTTTGATGAAAGTTCGATGAATCTGAATGTATATTCAAATGTACTTAATTCGTATTCAAATACTCTTAAGGTTTGTATACTCATATCTAAATATATCAGTTCATATCCAAATGTAACTTAAGAGGGACGAACAAGGGCTTAACTTGGGTTTGACTTCAGCCCCGCCTTGGGTCAGGTGGACTAGGGCCTGACCATGAACAGCTCTAGGTTTGATTAACTTGTACGAAGGCAGAATGACTTCGAAGTGCCTATCTTCTAACAGTTTGTGTTCTTTGATCCCTACAAATTACCAATATGAGGCAGATGCCATTTACTGTTTAGGTCTTTTGATTTGTGGCAACCTTGTACTTTGCAGTGGTTGGTAAATTCAAGCAGAGGTTATTTTAGTAAAAGAAATCCCCATGGTCAAAGGGCTTGCCCATACATCGATGATCGTCAACTGTGAAAGACTTTTTGCTGCAATCCTTTGGACTTAAAATTTGATAAAATATTCCTTTGACAAAAATAAAAATGGTACCCTGCCCAACTTTATCAACTAGATAGTTAAAAAAAAAATTGTAATATTGACGTGTTTGTAATAAAATTTAGTTTATTAGTTTTTTATATAAAAATTGTTTGATTAATTACTTGTGAATGGTTCTTATTAAAATTTCTCTTCGTATCGTATTGCTATCTAAAAGTTATTTAGGGTACTTAGGATCTGTTTGGATTGAAAAGTAATTAAAATTACTCCGCAAATTTGATGTTAATGGACTATTAAAAGGGTGCGGATGAGAAGAGGACCGCGGAGCTTCTCTCTTCGCTCTGTCTTTGCCATATCATCGGATGAGTACAGCGCCAAGTAGGTACTATTCTTTGTGGTAACTGGACTATGATGGTTAAATTTTATTCGATTTTTATTAAACCCCGTACCACCTGTTTCGGCCAGTTAGATTAGGAGGGGTGTAACAAGGAAAATACCTCATTTTATAGAACTTCACCAAAAAAAAACATAACTAAAGACGTAAATAAATGGATAAAAAAGGTTTTTGTAATCAACTTCAATTAATTTGGATGTAGAGGTTTATTGAATTGCGTGAGAAGGTTTTCACTTCCGTGACTCGTGCCCCCGACAAAATACAGAATCTACCCTAATAATAAATTTTGTTTTAGAAAATTTGAGGACTCACATCTTACATAATGAATGCAGTTGCTCATAGCTGATAGGGGAGGAAAAGGACCTTGCACAAATAGGGATTAATCCATCAGAGATGCACAAAGCCAATCCTCTTTCAACCACATGGTAATAAACAAAAAGTCAAGGTGCATAGCTTCCATAAAGTTGAAGGGGAAAAGTTTCCAATAAGTTATATAAGCCTCGGAATGAAGCCCAGTACTAGAACTTTCAGAAGGAACAATATAACCTCACGGTTAACCTACATGGTAAAGATGTGGCAATTTCTAACCTTCTTCGCAAGCAAAGATCGAAACTTGAAATCTCAAGTACACGGTGATTAGAACCAATTTGAAACACTGAAGTCTCTTAACTTTCTGAGGTGCTTCTCCATGTCAAGTCTAGATTTATCCCATTCTTCTCTCTCTATGACCGTGGTGGGATCATCTCTTTCACTCTAAAAAACCAAATGCAACAGCAGTGAGCCAGCCAATTTCTAACGGGCATAAAATAAAAAATAAATGACAAGTTCTTGGATTAGAAATAATCACCACAGGAATTATTTTGAAGGAGCTCCCATTATCACGGATCACAAGCAAATCTTTCTTTCTATCCCTAGTTGGTCCTTTGGGAACTGTGACCTGTTTCAAGGAGAATAAAGCAGGGAAATAGAAAATGCTCAGCAATTTACATGGAGACATCTAAAAATTATGTAGAGAAAAAAAAAACAAACAAACAAACGAAACAGCCAGATTATAGATCCAATTGAATGAACCTCTAATAATCATGAGCAATGATCTAATCTCTGGTCAAACATGTCCTCCAATTACATTCTTCTCAGTTAAGAGGTAGCTTTGTTGCCATTAGACGTCTAGAGAATCGCGTGGACTAGGATCACGTGAGGAATAGACTGAAATCAATCTGCAAATTTACATTCTTCTATGACAAGAGAACTAAATTCTCAGAACTAAAATATGTAATTCTAACATAATATTTGTGCAAAGGTATGGCATAAAAGCTTTTCAGCCCTATAGCAATTATAGTACGTTACAAGGATTAGAAGGTTCCAAGCAAAGGACTTTCATAGTTGAATGAAGAGCAAACAAGGGAATTGGTTTACAAAGTGGTTCCTTTGTATTATTTGAAGCATCTTCTTTTTGCATGTATAGATTCTATTGATGTAATTAAGTGTAGTTGTTAATGTGTAGTTAATGTAGGGAAATGTATCTAGTCTCTTGGTAATCCAAAGAGACACTGGTGTAATAATATGTAAAGTCTCCCTTTAATATATATAAATAGACACACCAGAGCAAGTCTAGGTGTGTACAACATTTCTCTCAATCCATCAGTTTTACATGGTATCAGAGCAGGTTAGGAAAGTCTGGAGTCTTAGTTAACAGTACAAGGTCTGTCAGACCTTTGGAAATCTCGGTTGGAAGGCTGCCGAACAGTAAAAGGCTCACCCATCTTTGAACCACTCGTCGTTTCAAAGATTCAAAGCCACCAAGAGGGTCGCCGGTCTCAGGCGATCGCCGTCGTCAAAGTCCCATCGCCGGAATAGTACCCACGCACTTCCACGCGCGGTCTTCCTATCGGCGCGTGAAGCTCACGCGCAGAACTCTTGCCGACGCGTGTGACTCTGTTGAAGTTTGCTGATCCTCCGGCAGTGTTGTTCACCTTCGGCGAACCTTCCAGTGTCCCTATATTTTCCAACTTCTAGTCCAGAGTTGGTGTTTTAGGTCTTTTCTTGGTCCTTGAGCTCGCTGTTGCATTTCAGCGCTTCTGTTCCAGTTCGTACTCCAGGAAATCTGCTGTAATCTACTACAATCAGTTCCTAGATGGTTTCAGATATGTCCGTTGAACAAAAGTTTATTGGTGGCTCAATCCCCATGCCTCAACAGTTAACCACAAGAAAGTTGAATGGAGCAAATTACATTCAATGGGCTAAGGCCATTAGAATTGCGTTAACCGAGTATGGAAAACAGAAACATTTAACAGAATCTAGACCGCCGGAAACTGACCCTAAGGATGATACTTGGGTCCAAGAAGATGCTCATCTAGTTAGTCTACTGTGGAATTCTATGGAGCCCAATATCGCTGACATGTGCACTCATCTCGACACATGCAAAGATATATGGGAATACATACATCTTCTTTTCTCCAGTGACCTCACTCAAATGTATGACTTGTCACTGGAATTCTTCCAACTTCAACAATCTGGTAAACCAGTGACAGAATACTTTGCTACTCTGAAGCGTGTTCATGAAGAATTGAACTCTCTGCAACCCTTATCAACAGACATCAATGTGATGCAGAAGCAGAGAGAATAAATGGTGGTACTTCGTTTCCTAGCAGGGCTAGATTCTAAGTTTGAGCCCGTAAAAGCCCAGATTCTGAGTGGGGCTACTCTTCCATCATTTGCAGAGACTTATTCCAGGGTTATAAGGGTTGCCTCTAAGGATTCAACTAAAGATTCAATCACTACTCTGGATTCTACACGTTCTGCTCTAGTCAGTCAGACTTCTATTGACAATCAAGGCCCGGTTTACAAGTCTCCATCTCATTCTGGAGAACGTGGTCGTGGAGGCCGTAGTCGTGGTCGTGGATGCCGTGGTACTAGACCCAAATGCTCTCATTGCGGTCGTATTGGACATGTCAAGGAGAATTGTTAGGATCTCCATGGAAACCAGCTCACATGGTTCATGTAACTTCATCAGATGTTCCCACCTCTTCAGAAAAACCCAACATAAGTGAATCATTAACTATGATCCTTTCAGGAGAAGAGTATGCTAGATTCCTCCAGTATCAAACGGCTCAGTAGGCATCTCTTCCAATAGCATCTTTGGCCCATCAAGATAATTCTACTACTTGTATGTCCTCTTCTTCACATACTTGGATTATCGACTCTGGTGCTTCAGACCATATGTCAGAAATGTCTTTATTATTTTCTAATATTCAGAGTTCTCCAATTCCCAATGTCACTACAGCAAATGGTTCCTCTAATCCCGTAAAAGGTGTCGATAAAATTTGTCCATTTCCTAATTTGCCCTTATCTTCAGCTTTATATGTTCCATCCTTATCTTTCAATCTTCTTTCTGTAAGCAAACTCACCAAACAATTAAATTGCTCAATAACATTCTTTCCTGATTTTGTAATCATCCAGGATTTGAAGACAAGGAAGAAGATTGGAGAATGGCATGAAGCTCAGGGCCTCTATCATCTAGCTGGTTCTTCATCTATCACTTGTTCTGTAGCCGCCTCGCCGTTTGAAATCCACTGTCGATTGGGTCATCCTTCCTTAGACAGGTTGAAATTTATGGTTCCCAGTTTGAGTCAGCTTTCGTTTTTAGATTGTGAGTCTTGTCAGTTAAGAAAGCATCACCGTGCTTCCTTCAGTCCTAGAGTCAATAATAGGTCCTCAAGTCCTTTTCAGTTAGTTCATTCAGATGTATGGGGACCTAGTTGAATTGTATCCAAGTTGGGATTTAAGTATTTTGTCACTTTTATTGACGATTTTTCCAGACTCACATGGGTCTATCTAATGAAAGATCGATCAGAGTTGTTATCTATTTTTCAATCATTTTGTCTTGAAATAAAAACTCAGTTTGATGTGTCTGTTAAGATTTTTCGAAGTGATAATGCCAAGGAGTACTTTTCTAAGCCTTTCACAAATTTTATGACATCATATGGCATGATTCATCAGTCATCCTGTCCTCGCACTCCACAACAAAATGGAGTGGTTGAGATGAAGAATTTACACTTAATTGAAACAGCCCGATGCTTAATGTTGCATATGAAAGTTCCAAAGATATTTTGGGGGGATGCAGTTCTCACAGCATGTTACCTAATTAACAGGATGCCATCATCTGTTTTGAAAGGTTGTTCCCCTTACTCTATCTTGTTTCCCCAAACACCACTATTTCCTCTTCCTCCACGAATCTTTGGCTGTATTGCCTTTATTCATCAACTGGACAGTGGGACTAATAAGCTTGATCCTCGTACTCTTAAATGTGTCTTTTTGGGATATTCTCGCGTACAAAAAAGGTATCGATGTTATAGTCCTTCTCTACATAGATATTTTGCATGTGCTAATGTCTCATTCTTTGAAAGTACGCCTTTCTTCTCTGATGATTCAATTGTCTCTGATGTCAGTGAAAGTCTCCCGTTACCTGTCATTTCTCTCTTTCGTCTTTCTCGTCCTAATTTGCAGGTTTACTCCAGACGGCGAACAATAGGGGCTTCTCCTGATGCTTCAAGCTCTTCACTTTCTCCTCTCCAGTCTTCAGATCCCACTCCTGCACCGCCACCCTGTGATCTTGATCTTCCAATTGCCATTCGGAAAGGTACACGTACTTGCACCTCTCATCCTATCTCTAACTTTGTTTCCTATATAGCTTTGTCTCCATCATATCATGCTTTTGTTATCTCTCTGTCTACTATTTCTATTACTCACTCTGTGTCTGAAGCAGTATCTTATTCTGGATGGCGTCATGCTATGGAAGAAGAAATGTCAGCTCTTCGAGCTAATGATACATGGAATCTAGTTACTCTACCTCCTGGTAAATCAACAGTTGGATGTCGATGGGTGTATAGCGTCAAAGTTTCTCCTAATGGCTCAGTTGATCGATTGAAAGCACAGCTTGTTGCCAAAGGTTATACCCAAATCTATGGCCTTGATTTCTCTGAGACCTTCTCTCCTGTGGCCAAGATCACATCAGTCCGCCTCCTTATTTCTCTTGCCGCTATCTTTTGATGGTCACTTCATCAACTTGACATTAAGAATGCCTTCCTCCACGGAGATCTCACTGAAGAGGTATATATGAAGCAACCACCGGGTTTTATTGCTCAGGGGGAGTCTGGACTAGTATGTAAGTTGAAAAATGCCCTATATGATCTAAAGCAATCTCCTCGCGCATGGTTTGGCAGGTTTAATACCGTAGTGGTTGAGTTTGGATTAATACGGTGTGGAGTTGATCATTCTGTTTTCTACCGTCATTCCTCTCAGGGAAAGATTTGGTTGCTTGTTTATGTGGATGATATTATAATCACAGGTGATGACACACAAGGAATCCATGATCTAAAGATATTTCTTCAGACTAAGTTCAACACCAAGGATCTAGGTGCACTAAAGTATTTCTTGGGGATTGAGATTGCAAGATCACATGAGGGGATTGCCATTTCGCAGAGAAAATATGTTCTTGATCTGCTATCTGAAACCGGATTGCTGGGATCCAAACCAATTGATACTCCAATGGGTCCCAATTCAAAGCTTTTGGCAGATAAAGGGGAATTATTAGATGATCCTACTTGATACCGCAGATTAGTTGGGAAGCTTAATTACCTAACTGTTACCCGACCAGATATTTCATTCGCTACGAGTGTAGTGAGTCAGTTTCTTGAAGCTCCTCAGACAAGTCATTAGGATGCAGTTATTCGTATTCTGAGATATCTAAAAGGTGCACCGGGATGTGGTTTGTTGTATCGAAATTATGGTCATACACCTGTCTAAGGGTACACAGATGCAGATTGGGCTGGTTCGCTATCAGATAGACGGTCAACTACTGGGTATTGTATTTTTGTAGGTGGAAACTTGGTATCATGGAAAAGTAAGAAGCAGACTGTGGTAGCGAGATCAAGTGCAAAGTCTGAATATAGGGCTATGGCACATACTTCTTGTGAATTAATTTGGATACATCATATGTTGACAGAACTAGGAATTCATGAAACCCATCCTATGGACCTATTCTGTGATGATCAAGCCGCTGTTCACATTGCTTCTAACTCAGTATTTCACGAGCGAACCAAGCATATTGAAGTGGATTGTCACTTTATCAGAGAAAAGATATTGCAAAATGTCATCAAAACCAGTCACATGAAATCAGAAGATCAACTAGCTGACTTGTTTACTAAGGCTTTGGGAGGAGCTAGAGTAAGATACATTTGTAACAAGCTTAGAACATATGACATATATGCTCCAACTTGAGGGGGAGTGTTGATGTAATTAAGTGTAGTTGTTAATGTGTAGTTACTGTAGGGAAATGTATCTCGTCTCTTGGTAATCCAAAGAGACACTGGTGTAATATGTAAAGTCTCCCTTTAATGTATATAAATATACACACCAGAGCAAGTCTGGGTGTGTACAACATTTCTCTCAATCCATTAGTTTTACAGATTCATAAGACCAGGGACGAAGCTAGTATAGAATCAGGGGTGACCATGACTCCCTTTTACTTTGGTCTAAAAACCTATATATATATATATATACACACACACACTATATTTTACCAAAAATAAATATTTCTTTAAGAATGGCCTCCCCTTGACAAATGAAAAAGTCTCCAAACAACTTAACTTTTTGTATTGAAACTCACATAAAAAAAAAAAAATTGATAAAAAGCAATAAATTACTTCAGCAATGAATTTATTTTCCTCTTTTTCAATAGAAATCCCCAAATCTCTCTCTCTCTCTCTCATATTTCTTTAATAATTGCTCCCTTTTTGACAAATGTAAAAAAAATGATTAAAAAAATAAATTATTTTTCATCTTTTTTAATTGAAACCCACAAATATCTCTCCCTAACTCTCATATTTACACTCCTCATAACCATCAGTTATGGATGAGATTACAAGACATATTCAGGATGAGGTGCCGTGGTGTATGCTATTTGTAGATGATATTGTTTTAGTAGATGAGACGAGAGAAGGAGCGAATGCTAAGCTAGAATTGTAGCGGGATACATTAGAGACAAAAGGGTTTAGGCTAAGCCGATACAAGACGGAATATATTAAATATAAGTTTAGTCAAAGTAGGATAACGAGTAATATAGAAGTAAGTTTAGGCACACAAAAGATTGTAGAGAAAGATAAATTTAGGTACCTTGTATCTATGATGCAACAAGATGGAGGGATTGATACTGATGTAAGTCACAGGATTCAAATTGGGTGGACCAAATGAAGGAGTGCTTCGGGGGTTTTGTGCGACCGAAAAATCCCCCTCAAGGTGAAAGGAAAGTATTATAAGGTAGCGGTTAGACCAGCGCTGCTATATGGATCAGAGTGTTGGGCAGTAAAGCATAATCATGGTCAGAAGATGGCAGTTGCGGAGATGAAGATGCTAAGGTGGATGTGCAGGATTACAAGGAAAGATAAGATTAGGAGCGAGGAGATTAGGGACAAAGTAGGAATAGCACCGATTGAAGATAAAATGAGAGAAAACCGATTAAGATGGTTTGGCCATGTTAAAAGGCGTCCAGCAGAGGCACCTGTTAGAAGGTGTGAAAGTATGGAGATTGCTAGGAGTAGGAGAGGTAGAGGAAGACCCAAGAGAAGCTGGAAAGAAACCATTAAACATGACCTGACCTACCTAGATTTATCGGAGCACATGCCCCTAAACAGATCTAATTAGCGTCGACAAATCCATATAGCCGACCCCACCTAGTGGGAAAAGGCTTGGTTTGGTTTGGTTTGGTTTACAGTTAATTTTTTTACTGAAAATTTTTGAACCCCCCCCCCAAAAAAAAAGTCATAAAATCCTAACTTTGTCCCTGCGTAACACCCAAAGAATAATCTAAAAGTCACCATTCCTATTTGGTGTGGAATATGTAGGGCAGAATGGGTACTCTCTCTCTCCTTTTTTTTTTATGGTAAGATTAAAAAAAAGTATTAAATCATTAAAAAAGATTACAGTACAGAAGTCAAGGGGTACATCGCAAGTGTTCTGGCTGGACAAACCCAAAGGAAGAAACAAAACCATAGTCCTTTGGCTATACAAGAAGTAACATAGACTAAAAAGATCATAACAATTCTAGTGATGACCCGCCCCACCCCGCACGAGTCCAAGCTTGGCCGACCATGGCCCGCTCTTGCCTGGCTCCCCCCCTCCTTCTCTTCTATTTTTTCCCCATTACGGCTGTGGACCCCACCACCACCAAGCCCTCTCTCTCCCCTCCCCCCAACAGTGTACTGATTGTTTGTGCTTAATTTTTTTTCTTTTTTCTTTTTTTTGGGCCAATTGCCCCACCCCCACCCCCCACCTTCTCTCCCCCTCCCTCCCCAACAGTCTACTGAACATTAGATATTTTTTTCTTTTTTACTCGTCACCCTGTTAATACTTTCTCCCCCTCTTCCAAAGTTGAAAATTACAAATTAATCCCACTTTTCTTTTATAAATACCCCTACCATTCCAACTTCACAATCCACATTATTTTCATCTCTCTCAAGTCTCAAGCTCTCAAGCCTCAAGCCCAAGTGTCCCTCCTCTCAAGTTCAACAATTCAAAATTTTAATTATTAATTTAGTTTGATTAGCAATTGTAATTTTTTTTTTCACTTAACTAGTATATTTTATTTTGTTTTTCCATTGTCATCCCTTTTTTTTTCTTCTCTAAAATGGTCCATAGAAATGAGCAATTTTTTGATCTCGAGGGTGGGGACACAAGCAATTGTATTTTTTTTTTTTTTTTAACACTTGACTAGGATATTTTATTTGCTATTGTATTTTTTTTTCACTTGACTAATATATTTTATTTTGTTTTTCTACCATCATCTTTTTTTTCCTCTCTCTAAAATGGACCATAGAAATGAGCAATTTTTTGATCTTGAGGGTGGGGACGCAAGCAATTGTATTTTTTTTTTTTCACTTGACTAGTATATTTTATTTTGTTTTTTCTATCATCACCTTTTTTTTTGTTTCTCTTTCTAAAATGGACCATAGAAATGAGCAATTTTTGTATCTTGAGGGCAAGGACTCAATTACCTCTCACACTCGTGGTGGTGGTGGAGAAATCCCTATCCCCTTCAAGCACTGGTGGTGCCAGTGCATCATCATCACGTAAAAAATTTTCAAAAGCATGGCAACATTTTACGAAAAAATCTACATGATAATAGAATGCACCAGGCTAAGTGCAATCTTCATGGTGATTTATTATATGATAGACACAGTTCAAGCACGACATTTAAAAAGTCATATTGATAGAAAACATGCACATGATAGTCAAGTGAACACTTTTATTGATAAATATTTCCCAAAAACAACACAAACCCACTTAAGGGCTAATGAAGGTGGTAATTTAAGTACTTTTTCTTATGATCCTACAAATGTGAAAAATAATTTTGTTGAATACATTGTTTTAGATGAGTAACTGTTTACTATGAGTGAAAGTAGAAATTTTAAAAATTTTATTCGAAAAGGTTTTACTCAACAATATCGTGATTTTTCAAGAAATACGTCAAAAAATCATGTTATGAAAAAATACAAAACCTATAAAGAACAACTAAAATTAGAGTTTGAAAATTTTTGAAGAAAAGGTTGGCTTGACGTCAGACATGTGAAAATCATGTCAAGATGTTGAATATCAATACATAACTGCTCATTATATAGATGATAATTAGAGATTAAATAAACACATTATTTCATTTAAACTAGTTGAGTACCCTTACATTGGCTTCATCGTGGGTATAAATTTTATGAATAAACTAATATCATGTGGTTTAACTAAAAAAAGTATTTTCTATTGCTTTAAATAATGCAAGATATAATGATAGTTGTGCTAGTTACGTGATATTGTTACTCCTCCACTATCTTTAAACGGTGCATCCTCCACTATCTTTAAACGGTGCATTATTTAATGGCTGTTGTTGCACCCATCTTTTAAATTTAATGGTTAAAAAATGTTCAAATGAATATGATGTATCTGTTCAAAAAATTTAAAAGAGAGTTTTTTTTTTTAATTTTTTTTTTTTTTTTTTTTTTTTTTTTTGGGTGATAAGCAAGTGGTTGTTGCTATCATGAATTCCACCAAAAAAAAGTTCAATTTTTTTAAAAATATCTACATTCAAGTAGGTTTAAAACCTAAAAAATTGCCTTCAGATATTACTACGAGATATAACTCACCATATAAAATATTGGAAGTTTGCATAAATATCAATATGTACTGTAGCCTAATTATCATACAATAGTTTTATAGGCTGTGAATAGACTCCCAACTCTTCCAACATATGTGGTATATAGATTAACTCGCATGAAGTATGAGCCAAAGTTTTGTATTCTAACTCTGCACTAGACTTAACAACTACAGTTTGCTTCTTACTCTTCCGTGACACTAGATTTCCTCTAACAAAAACACAATAACCAATAGTAGAGCATCTGTCTAATGGTAACCCTACCCAATCTGCATCCGTAAACCCTGAAGGAAAGTGCAAGAATGATTCTAATATAACAAACACTTCCTTGGTGCCCCTTCTAAATATCACAAAATCCTAATAACTGCATCCCAGTGAGAAATTCAAGGAGATTCTAGAAACTAGCTAATCAAACAGGAAAAGAGATGTCTAGCCTTGATACTATCAAATAATTTAGTTTCCCTACTAATCTTCGACATTGACTAGGATTTTCTAACAAATCACCCTTATCTACAATGAGTTTTGTATTAGGATCTACCAGAGTATCAACTAGTTTCCCAACATACCTGTCTCAGAAAGTAAGTCTAGAACATACTTCTTTTGTGATAAAGCAATACTTTTATTTGATCTAGCTACCTCAATGCCCAGGAAAGATTTTAGTAACCCCAAATCTTTAGTATTGAATTTCTCTTGGAGGAAGGACTTTAGCTCATCAATGCCTATGTATCATCCCTAGTAACAACTATGCCATTGACATAAACAAGAAGTCAGATCTTCCCATGGGTAGAATATCGATAAAATACGGAATGATCAACTCCACAACGGATTAGGCCAAATTGGGTAACCACAATACCAAATTTGCCAAATCAAGTGCAAGGAGACTATTTGAGACCATATAAGGACTTCTTGAGTCTACACAATAATCCAAACGCCGCCAAAACAACAAATCCAAGAGGTTAATCCATACAAACGTCTTCCTCGAGATCATCATGTAAGAAAGTATCTTTGACATCTAGCTAGTGGAAAGACCAATCAGAGGTAGCTACCAGCTAGAGAAACATGCACATAGAAGTGATCTTAGCAACCGAAGAAAAAGTATCAAAGAAATCCAAATCATAGACCTATGTATATCCTTTGGCAACCAGGCAAGCTTTCAATCTATCAAAAGAACCATTAGGATGCACTTTAACAGTATAGACCCAGCAACAACTAACAAGAGACTTCCTCGAACCAAGTCTCAAATATCATTAACTCAAAGAGCGGACATCTCATCTTGTATCGCAAAGTGCCAGCCAAAGTTAGACAGAGTCTCATGCACAGAGTTAGAAATAGAAATGGAGGATGTGGAAGAAATAAAAACATAACCATTCTCTGCTGCTTTTCGCACAATCCTTATTTCCCCTTCCACCTCAGATATTCGGATATGTGGCTTCTATTTACGAGCTTCACAGTGAGGTTGACAAACTTACTCCTCGTGCTAATAACTATGTCTTCCTTGAGTATTCTAGACTCCAAAAAAAGAATTGTTGTTTCAGTTAGGGGTGGCAAAATGAGCGGGTTGGGCGGGTTGATGATCGATTTAAACAGGTTAAAAGTCAAATGGGTGTAACCCTAACCTGCCCATTTAAAAAACGGGTTAGATATGGGCGGGTTGGATAAGGATTAGTACAAATCCATGAAACCATATCCAATCCATTGACTTATGACTCAACATACTTTTTTTTTTTAAATTAAAAATTTATTAAATTAATTTTAATTATTTTAATTAATATTAAATATATTTTATTAAATTATTTTTAATAAATAACATGATTAAATTATTCAAATTATTATGAAATATATTTTATTCAATTACTTTTAACTAATAAATGATATAATTAAATTATAATTAAATGATTTTTAACCAAAAAATTTATTAAATGCAATTATAATAAATTAAATATTTTATTAAAATAAAAAAATTAATAATTGTAAATAAAATTATATTTTCAAATGCAGTTTCATTTTTTATTACGAAGAAAAACAATGTAAAACAAAATACAAAAAAATAACAGTGTTACCAAACGATTCTTAAAAATTAGGAAAAGCTATTTTCGCAATACAAATGAATTTAATTCAAAGCAAGCCGTGCCCACATTGATTACCGTACAAGTTTCATGAAAAAAAAAGTAAAAAAAAAATAAAAATTGGGATAAGTTTCTGCTTCACAGTAGTACCAAAAAAGCTAAAACGATGATTTGAGTTTCACCAAAATTTACATGTCTAGGCGTGCACGTGTCTTCATATTTTGTGTATGTATATATATAAATGCGTAAAAAAATGGTTTCAGTTCTTTTAAAATTTGAACATAACTCCATTCTCTTAAACCTGTAAAAGAATTATTTTATATATTCTGAAACCTTAGGAGAGAGAGTGAGAGTTCTAAAGAGAGAGAGGAGTTGAGAGCAGTGAGAGACATTGCTAGAGAGAGGGGTTAATGCTGATGTAGACATCAATGGTATATTGTATAAATCATTTTTTCTTTAATTTAATTGAGTGTTTTAATGAGTCCCGTTTAATAACCCAATTGTACCTACTTATAAATAGGTGTTTTATAAATTATCCAATGACAACCCAATTAGTAAAATAATAGGACCCAACCCAATTTATTATGGGTTTAATTGAACGGGTTGATGGGTATGGGTTGACTATGCCACCCCTAGGGGAGACTAACCACATAGAACGGACGAAAGCATCCAATTAATCAAATGACATGCAATGAGGATTGCATCACTCCAGAAAATACAAGGAATTTTCATTTGAAAAAGAAGACAGCGTGCAATCTCAATGAAATGAAAGTTCTTTCTCTCAGCAACTCTGTTTTGTTGTGGAGTGTGAGAACAAAAGGATTGATGCAGCATTCCACGGAAGGACATAAAATCAGTAAATGTTTTAAAAAAATATTCTTGTGCATTATCAAACGAAGGATTTTAATGGGTTTTCAAATTAGGTTTATATTTTATTATAGAAAGATTGAAAAATAGAAAATAACTAAGAATGTTCTTTCATTAAAGAGAGCTAAGTTGTACGAGAGAAATCATCCATAAATGTAACAAATTATTGAAAACCAAGTTTTGAGACAACATGGCCTGGACCCCAAATATCTGAATGCACCAAATCAAGAGACTGTAAAACTCTATATTAACTCAAATAAGGAAGCACGATAATGCTTCCCTAATTGACAATACTCAAAATAAGGAAGCACAATAATGCTTTCCTAATTGAAAATACTTGCAATTCAAAGACTGCAATTAACTCAAACTAGGGGCCATAGACCTTAAATTAACTAAAGATGGATCACTAAGGCAACAGTGAATCTCCAATGAAAAGGCCGTAGCAAAATAAGCAGTAGAAGTTCGCTCAAAAGGTGTGTCAAGATAGTAAACCCTTTAGCTTCACATCCTTCACCAATCTTCTCCTTGGTCTTCAGATCCTAAATAATGAAAGAATGAGGAAGAAATGTTACTAAACAATTTAACTGGAAATTAAGTTGACTGACTGATATAAGGTTGAAAGCAAAGAAAGGCGCATAGAGAGCTGAAGATAAAGGTAAAGAAAGAGAGGGCTGAGTCACACCAATCCCACTGACAGGGTTACAAATACCATTAACCATGATAAAAAGAAGAATGGTAGAGGAATATTTGATTTAAAAAAATAAGCTAGATGTTCTAGACATATGGCCGGATGCACCGGAGTCTAGAATCCATGGGGCAGGAGAATAGGTAGATAAATAAGTAATGGAGTCATCTCTGTGCGCAAAGGATGCAGTAAGAAGAGATGCCTATTGAGCAGCTTGAAACTGAAGGATCTTAGAATACTTCTCGCTGGAGATACTCATTGGTGGAGCATGATAAATCTCACCACTAGGGGTTATATCAGTGGGAGTAGGAGACGCCTCAACAATAGCAACGTGTGCCATTTAAGCAGGCTTACCATAAAGCTTCCGACATTTTTCTCGAAGATGACCCAACCATTTGCAATGTGAGCACCTAGGTCGAGATCCCTTGCCTTTGTTATTTCGGTCTTCTCCACGTGTATCTCAATAAACATATCCATCCATTGCCCTAGTCAGAGTAGTGAGAACAAATCGAGCAGATTGGGTAAAATCAACCTCAACGAAAGGATTTTGAGAGGTAACCATAAAGGCACATGACTAGGTCTTAGCAAGGCATGGAAAGGAGACCCACTAAGAATTTGTGCCTTGATAGGCTCAAATTTGGCAACAAGGAATTTTAGCACAACCATTTGTTCCCTTTACTTTTGCATCTCATGAATATCACCTAATAGCAGTTGGAGGTAATTCAATTCTTTATACATTTTCTTCAAGTAGCAAAGTAAGCGGTAATACTCTTGCCGAACTATGGAAGTTCAAAGAACTCACTGAAAATATTATACATTCTGTTAAGATCACTTGAAAATAACAGATAAACATACTCTCAAATTTCTTTGCAAGTATCTAAGTGAGTACATAAATCTGTTACATCAACCTCCATAGAATTCTGCAAAAGGCCAACAATGTTAGCATCATCTTGAATCCAGAGACAATGATAATTTGCTGTTGGGGTTGGGGTGGATTAAATGAGATGTTTTTGTTTCCCAAGTTTGGTCAGAACTATTTTCACAGCCTTTGATCATTGAAGAAAGATTTTCCCGTTAAGCTTTTGAGTGGTAAATTGAGTAGACCAGTGAGAAAAACCTTGTGGTTTGGAGTTTGAAGGAAGGGCAAAAGAGGTAGCACTAGTCTCAAAAGCCATTAGAAAGGAAATGGACGTGTACTGGAGTGTCCTAGTGTCACCAGAGTCTAGATATTATCGAAAATGCCAGAAGGTTCACCGAAGGGAGACAAGCATAACGATAGAACAAGTTTGACCTAAGGGGGCCTTAAAGTGAGAGAACCAAAATAATCCTCTAAAGTGAGTAGATCTTACTCGCTAGTTGTCTAATGGCACGTGGGGGCTCGTCACTTCGATGACTCAGAGACAACAGTGATCCCCTATCAACAACAAAGTAAGGATGACAACACGACGGATGTCAACAAGCTCGAGACAATAGCAATTGAAGACATCGTTGATCGACTATAAGCCTCACTACGATGACTGAGGGCTTCGCTTGCAATGATTGAGGGCTTCAACAACCTATGATCAACAACAAAGCAGCGATGGATGTTGATGATGTCAATAAGCTCGATATTGATACGATGGAAGAAGTCACTGATCAACTATCTTGCTACAACAACTAAGGGCTCGAGAGTAGATCTTGGCAAAAGATGGAAGAGAAACCCTAGCCAAAATCTGTGCCTTAATAGACTCGAATTCAGGATCAAAACCAACAAGAAATTTCAACATAACCATTTGTTCCCTCTGCTTCGGCATCTCATGAATATTAGCAGATAAATGCTGAAGAGAGTTCAACTCTTTATACTTTTTCTTCAAGGTTGCAAAGTATTCACTAATACTCTTAACAAATTGTTGGAGCTTAAAGAAGTCACTGAAGACATTGTACATGCGCCAAGGCCACTGAAATACAGTAGGTGAACATAATCCCAGATCTCTTACTCATAACTAGATGAACACAAAAATCTATAACCACAACCTCCATAGATTTTCATAATGAACTTACGACATTGGCATCATCCTGAACCCAAGTATCTTAAGTGGCTGCCTTTGTTATCAGAGCAATTTCAACAAGATGTTTATATTTTCCAAGCCTCGTCAAGGTAGCCCTAACAGCCTTTGACCAATGAAGAAAATTATTCACATTAAGCTTCCGAGTGGTTAGATGATGAGGTCAACCAGAAGATATTACCTTGGAATCAATTGGGAGACCACTTGAAACGGTACATGTCTCTGAGGCCATTAGATAAGACGATAACATTTGCTAAAATGCTAGAATTAAACATGTTTGAGATGGAATAAGCTATTCCTATTTAAGAATAAGATAGCAAAGACTTGAGAACAAATGGTGTTGTGTCCTGGAAAATCATCGAAGACCAACCAATGGCACCAGAGGGTCGCAAAGAATGAGTGATGACTGATGATGGTTGAAAGGAATTTGTCGGTGAGATGCAACCATTATAGTGGTCGTTGAATTTGGATCAGATATTACATGCACTAGTACTAAATGGAGAGAACTTGTGTGAGTAAATCTTACTCGCCAATATAGCTATGGTGTGTGGGTCACCGATGAGGCTCATGGATGGTCGGCGATGACTCGTCACTGCAAGTCAAATTTGGTGGTACTGGGTCTAATAGATTGTCGATGTCTTCGATGACTCTAAGAGAGAGAGAGAAAGGGAGGGCTTGTCGACTAAAAACACAAATGACTCAACAATGTTTGACGAAGGCGGTCAACTATTGGATGATAAAACTGGAGCCTATTGACGACACCAATCGATGAAGACGATCGTGACAACACTACCAACTAATACCTGATAAACGATGGAGATGTAGACTGGAACAGCAACTAGGTTTTTTGATGACCGGTAATATTTCAATTTTGGTTTCTTGATACAACACAAGAACCAAAGAAATCAACACAAAGACTATAGGATCTTTGCTCTAATGCCATGTAAAGAAGAAGTATTGAAATGAATGGGTTATCCACTGTAGAATATCACCAAGTCGATTTATATACATGAACATTACAATTTTAAGAAACCCAAATCACAGTCAATCACATTTTTTATTATAGAAAGGAATTAATCTACACATATTTTTATACTTACAATATCTCTAACATGATCTTTTTATTCATTTTACTTTTTTTTTTCCTTCACTTTTTCTTTCTCAACACAAATCCACATTCCAAATGTAGCAGTAGTGGCATTTAAGAGCAAAAACAAACCAAAAATTTAAGAGAATTAGAAGCCATTGATTCATGATTCCTTACCAAAACTTTTGCTCTAGTAATTGACTTTGTTTTCGAGTCAATCACATAAATCTCCTCAAAATCTAACACAAATTCAGGGTCCCCCAACCTCCGATTCCTGTAGTGTTTTGTCAAGAAAACCTGCAATGCAGAACAAAGTATTTAGACTGTACACAAAAGGTTAATTTTAAGATATTCGAGTACAAGAATCAATGTTTTGAGCATACATTTCCAAAAACTTTAATTTCATAATCAGTGAAGTACCATTTGAAGGATAAACATGAGAGGAGAATGATATATAGAATAGATAACTAGAACGCTATAAACAATTTCAACATCCCGCTACTAATAAAACTGCTAATTGATATACTGGCAGTTGCTACCAAAAATTGTTACAAGCCAAGCTCGTAAATTGGTTCTTTCTAATTGCAGCCACAGGTTCACATGCCCAACTGCTCAAATGCATGCATAGGGATTCCCAAGCTAGTAAATCGGTTCTTCTAATTGAAGCCATGGGTTCAGATGGGACACCCAACGCTCAAATGCATACTTAGGGATTCCTAATTTTCAACTCCCCATCCCCCTTTCCCTCCCCCCAGCCACCCAAAAGGAAGAAAAAATATTCCTTCCAGGTGCAGGGGACAATGCTGCCTTTCTCCTCGCTCTAAGTTGGAAATGGTGCACTGTTTTCTCAATCCTCTACAGTAGCCTATAAAATACGGCTGGATAACTATTCTAAGAGATACAAGATAAGACTTCAAGTATAAAACTAAGAATTCTCTTGGACAACCTAATAAAATGATCATGAGAATTGTGTCAAAAAATCAACAGAAATCACAAAATCGGAGCAAGAAATGTCAACCCCACACTATTTGGATGAAATTACTAACAAAAAATAGGTTCAAAGCGTCTGTGATTGTAGTACTCATCCAAATAAAGGTGTTTGTAATTGGTAAACTCAAAAGAATGACAACCAAAATTTTAAACCATAAATATTCACCAAAATGATGCGAATGTAATATGGGCCACTCACTTTTAAACTAAGAAGCACAGATACAGACACACAATATGGGTATGACAAAACACGAATATGCTAACACATCAATTTTAAAATTATCAAGACATGACACGACACGACACGACACGACACAACACAACAGAAACACATTAATGAATAAATATATAATTTTATCGATGTTTATGAAAAAAAAACTAGTTATTCATTTTTGTACTATAAATGCCTTTATCTTTTATTTATATCTATCATAAAAGAATGTATTTACAAACAAATTTGAAATTTTAGAGCTTGAAATTCCAAAAATAAATAAATAAATAAATGACAAGGAATTAATAAATGTAATTTGTATCGTTTTTATCTTATTGTCTAATTGTAGTTTTCTTTTTCAAAATTACAATATGTTTTACATACATATAAGTTATGAATGTCTTTTTTTTAAGTGTTCTATAAGTGTAGGTATCTGACACGATACAACACTAATACGTCACTTCTTAGAAGTATACGGGCTTCATAGCTTTTAAATAATTATCTAACAAAATGAAGTTTTATTAAAAAAATACCACTATCACATTATTCTTGCACACCTTTCGAATTAAAAATTCCAGTAAAGTAGCATTTTTGGTGTAGGGTTGAGTAGAAAAAAAGAAAGGGCCAAAGAAGAAGAAGAAGAAGGAGAAGAAGAAGAAGAGAAGAATGAGGGGAGGGAAGAGCAGCCGTAGGAGAGAAAAGTAATCAGAATTATTCAATCAATCAATCAATAATCTTCTGTTAATCCTAATTAGGGTTTAAATAGAAAACATCAAAGGCCTAACACAAAAGGCCTAAAATAAAATAAACCTATACTAAAATAGCCCAAAAACAAATGGGTCCAAATAACCTCTAATAATATAAACTCATTATCAATAAAGCCCAAAACAAATAGGTCCAAATAAATAAATAATAATAATAATAATAATAATAAAAAGAAATAAATTTAAAAATTGATGTCCTCATCAACTCTCCCGGACTAAGAAGAACTCGACTCTGTCGAGTTGAAAACTTGACACTGTTATATAGCATTTTCCACCTAACAAAACATCTTTGGAGTTGAAGGAAAATGAGGTCCTCAACATCGAATACAAATAGGCACCGCTGAAGAGGTGGAGGAACTGGAACCAGCATAAAAATATTTCCATAACCTGCAGACAATATTTGAGACCCAAAGATGCCTCCACAAGATAACAAGTTCTTTACATGCCAAATTATGACAAAACTCATATCACATGGCAAAGTGAAAAAATTTGTATTGGGACTAGGATCACAAAGGATATAGAATGGCCCAACATTTTCAGCATGCAAATTTTGACAAGACGATATGGGGTAGAAAGTAGGCAATGCATAAGTCATCATTAAGTTACATCCATTAAATTCTTTATTCCCATCAATAACATAAGTAGGAAATTTATAATAATTATTACTCAACCCAATTTTCCATTTAATATTAGCATTATCAAAAAAAGGAGGAATACATGGTTGAGAATAAGTGACGAGTGATGATGCAACTGAACTTGTCAAATTAGAATCTCTCGAAGACGAACGAATGGAATGAGACTCAATGATATCGACAGAATAGTGATAAGACATGCCACATATAACTTGTAAGAAAAATTATTCAATGTATGCAAGAACGTTTCTATTATGTACTAGCAGTGAGGACTCATGCAATTGAATGATTTCACGGAAAAACAACTTGGACATAGACTCGAAGAACTCCCAACTGATGAGGTCAATAAATAAAACTTTTGAGATATTTAAATAATATCCCCTGAAAAAATAACCATCATCAATGATGAAAGTCTATGCAATCTTGACGATCATTATTCATGATGTCCTCAAATAAATCAACAAAATCAATATAAGATGACGGTAAAACCAATTCAACCACTTCAGACACATTTTGAGAATTTGGTGACTTGTCATGATTAAATGTCAAATGAGGAGAATCAATAAGAGAATCACAAGTGTCGACAGAAACAATAGGGGCGCTAGGTTTAGGAGATGGATGTTGTAACTCAATGCTTTGTGTAAGGCACTTTGACTCTGACATAGACTCGTAAGACTCAAATTCATAACATTTTTCAATTTCTAAAGCTTTGGAATAAGCTTCATTTAATGTCTTATGAGTGTATCGCTGAACTACCTCACAGATGCGAGGCCTTAGCCCAAGGACAAATCTACTGATGGCACAAGACTCATTTTGAAAGTTAGACCACTTCCTAGGAGTTTTAAATTGATCAAAATAGTCATCAACAGAAGAATCCTCCTATTTAAGACGCATTAACTGAGACCATGCCTTATCTATAAAACTTCTAAAAACAAATCGATCACTCAAAATTTGTTTCATCAAGGCCCATCGAGTAACAGATCTATGATATAACTCAACTGTTTGCCAATACTCTCTAGCATAATTAGTCAATCTTATTTTGACTAGACGAATACATTGGTCATCAGACAGATCGTGATAGTCAAAAAATGTATTCAATATCATCTACCCAATTAACAAACTCATGAGGATCGATGGTGCCACTAAAATAGGGAGGATCTTTGACGTAAGTTTGATAAATAGAACAAAGTCCTACTTTATTATTCCAATATGATTGGTTTTCGAAATTCATGGTAAAAGGACAGAAGTAATTTTTTTTTTAAAGCTGATATTAAAGAAAAATGAAAAAAGAAAGTAATAAAAATATAAAATCCTAATATACTTAAAATAGGAATAACGAATCTAATAAATGAAACTCAACAAATAATTTAGGCAAGCAATGGGTGAGTGAATTTTTTTTTCTTTTTTTAAGATGGGCAACAATTAACTAAATTCAAAGTAGGATAAATGAAACAAATGGGCGAGGTTCAAGTCCAAATTTATGCAATTCATGCTGACATATGACAAGCATTTCTCATAATTAACAATGAGAGAATTGTACCTAATCCAAGCCTTTGTTTCAAACTATGTAAAGTATTCACTTTTGAAACATCCGAACAAGTAGTCGGCCGTCTTGTTGCTTAAAATTTGCCAAAATAAATTGACAATGTTCTAGAATTCATCGAGAGTCGCCAGAGGTTCACCGGAAGTCACCGGAAAAGCTGCTGGAGGTCGCCGGAGTCACCGAGGAGTTCGCCGGAGGCAAGTTGTGCTGCTGGACTTCGCCAGAGGTCGCCGGAAAAGTCACCAGAGGTTATTGGGGTCACCGGCGAGTTCGTCGGAGGTAGGTTATGCCACTGGTGGGATTCGCCGGAATTAAATATTAGCAAAGACGCATGAAAACGTACTCGAAGGGTTTGAGGGTGCGTAGGGCGATGGCGGCGATTTTTTTTTTTTTTTTTTTTTTTTTAGACCAGAACAGCAATGAGGGTTGAAAAAGTTTGTAGGATCTCTTGCTCTGATACCAAAGTTGATGTAGGACGATAGAGAATAAAGCCAAGAAAGAGAAATAGAGAGAGAAAGAAAAGGTTTAGGAGAAAGCGACGAAAGAAGAAGAAGAAGAAGGGAGGGAAAACAAACCAAGAGACTTCAACAACTCAAATTTTCATATTCATCAATGTATCAAACCCTAATCATCATAAGCCTTTAAATAGGCTAATACATTCTCAAGATTACTAAAAATAAAGCAAAATCAAATATTCTAATAAATCCTTCTTAAAATAAATCTAAATAAAATTTTGCCTAAAATAAAATAAACATTTAATAGAATAAGGTAAAATCCTTATATAAAATGTAATCCTAATAAAATAAAATTCTAATAATAATTATTTCATATTTTTTTTTGCTTCCGCATCATTCTCCACCCCTTAGAAGAACTCGACTCCGTCAAGTTAAAAATTTGCATATTCCTTCAATCGCCAGGCCACGAACAAAACGGATGTTCAAGCTGCTCCCAAAGTTCATGAACACGCGTCAGGAGTGGTAGAAATCTAGTGTATCCACCAAGTTTTTCGAAATAGAAGTCCCACGATTCAGAAAATAGAACTTGTAGATATTGGAAGAACAAAAAATAGACCAACTTGTGGAAAAAGTTTAGGTGTAGGAAAGACAAAATCCACAGAAGCACCATAAATTTTAGGCATACTCTTCAACCTGATAGTACCTCCAGGAACATCAGTAATATCGCTGGAAATCTGTGCCTCATCAAAAGAAATGACTTCCTTAGTAGCAATAATTTCAATAGTCGCAACAATTTCATCAAGTGGCTTGCCTATGATTTGGTCATCATCTGAAAAATAAAAGTCGTCAAGATTAGGCTCATAAATCAACTCTTCAATTTGATCATCATTAGGCTCTCTCTTCACTTCAAAATGGTCGTCATCAGATTTTCTATTTAGTTCATCAATTACTTTTGGAATTTTGATAAGAGCACCAAATAGAGGAGCTGAAACTGTATTTGACTTTAAATTCAATATTTGGTTAGAACAGAGGTGAATAGGGTTGCTCGGCCAATAGTATTCCTCCCATGTGTCTAACCTCGCGTTCAGTCTTTGAATGGCTTCAGTGAGGGCTGCTATTTGGGTTTGCATCTGTTTATTGTTTGACTGTACTCGATAGTGTACTGACAATTTCGAATCTGCAAAAATGAACTGTGAGGTGTTTCGAAGCCTCCTAGAAGTCACTGGAGCTTCGTTGGAAGTTGTCGGAGGTCGCCAGAGTTTCGTGCGGAGCACAGGTCAGATCGCTGGAGTGTAGTGGTTATTCTGGATTTCGCCGGAAGTCGCCAAAGTCGCCGACGAGTTCGCCGGAGGTTGGTGGTGCCAATGGTGGGGTTCGCCAGAGTTGGGTACCATTGGGAATGTACGAAAGTGTACTCGAAGGGTTTGAGAGCGTATAGGGCACGTGCGGCAGCTGTGACTGTAGTTGCGGCTAGGGTTTGCGATAAATAGTGAGTTTTTATTTATTATAAATCGATTTTCTCTGATACCAAAGTTGGTGTAGAGTTAAGTAGAAAAAAAGAAAGGGTCAAAGAAGAAGAAGAAGAAGGAGAAGAAGAAGAAGAAGAAGAGAAGAATGAGGGGAGGGAAGAGCAGCCGTAGGAGAGAAAAGTAATCAGAATTATTCAATCAATCAATCAATAATCTTCTGTTAACCCTAATTAGGGTTTAAATAAAAAACATCACGGGCCTAACACAAAAGGTCTAAAATAAAATAAACCTACACTAAAATAGCCCAAAAACAAATGGGTCCAAATAACCTCTAATAATATAAACTCATTATCAATAAAGCCCAAAACAAATGGGTCCAAATAATAAGTAATAATAATAAAAAGAAATAAATTTAAAAATTGATGTCCTTATATACAATGTAATCCTAATAAAATAAAATTCTAATAATAATTATTTCATATTTTTTTGGGCTTCCGCATCAATTTTCCTATACAAAATTATTATAAACAACATGACAATTGAAACACGTTTGATGCAAGACCCAACTCTTGACTTTTTAGCGATGCCAAGACCCTTACAGACAAAAAATGCTTTATTTGTGTTACTAGCAGTTACAAATCTTGGTATTAACAACAATTTAATGATTTGTAACTATTGTGTTGAAATAGAAACTACAATGATGCCAATTGTAAGTATTTAAAAAAAAAAAAAAGGTCAAAAATTAAGAATGTCAAGTACTTACAAATTTACCAAAAAATCATATGTCAAAATTGATTATTCTCATTTATGAGCCTTGGCACAACGGTTAAATTGTCCCTTGTGCCAAGATTGTGAGTTCAATACTCAAAAACACTCACTCCAACTAATGAGGATACGAATGCATATAATGCCCCTCCCTAGACCCTATGTAGACAAGAACCTCGTGCATTGGGATGCCCTTTTTGATATTTGCATATGACATAAAGAAAATGGTCATAAGTTGTTCTGTTAAAATTGTGATCCAATATCTTTTGGTGCCAAAGGTAAAGCAGCAGTAACCTACTTCTTCAAGTACTTAAAAATAGATTTCCAAGTCCCAATTGATACCTAGTGCTAGACATTTAAAGGCACAAATATATCAAGAAAGCTTCCATTTGCCAGTCTCACAAGTCACTTTAACCTTACACCTTGACATATATTTATTCAACGAGTGTCCCAAAAAAGACCTAGTCCAGATTCTTATAGAAATTATATCTCAATGTGATCCTTTGTGGAAAATAAATCTTCATATTTTCTCTACTTCAATGGAAAGGGTAAGTAATCAAATATTTTAGAACATATTAGTATTGATTGAGCATGATTATCAATAATTTGCTGAAATTGTAATTTCTTTGTGGTTATAATTTAATATTATAAATATAACAATAAAGAGGGAGGTAAAATTAACTCTCTCAATTATTCTACCTTGATTTGTAACTTCATATTAGACCAAAGACTCCATACCAAAAAAAAAAGCAAAGAAAGGCCCAAAAAACGCTAGCGGCTATCACTGAGATTGATGGAGCTTTGCTCTGTCCACTGTGGATGAATAGGTTGGATGGGATGCATTGGAATCTAGATCAATAGAATCCGACCGCTCACTTCTGTTCATGGAGACATGGTCTCCGAGCTTGCTGAGTAAAAAAGGCTTTCTGCATAAGCGAAAAGGAGAAGTGATCGACTATGAACAAGAGGAACAACATGTGGAAAGGCACACCCTTGAGTACTAACTCCTCGGGTCACATCCGTCTTACACATCCGAATCCGAACCTTCAATCACTGGCATTGGTCATAGCCATCACCAACAAAGTCATCTTCCTTTGGCGATCACAACCATCGCCGACTGAGATGGTCTGGTAATCAAACGTGACCCCATGCGTCGACTATAGCTCCTACGAGCAAATCTAATGCACATTTGAATGTGCAACACGTGCCGGTATGTGAGCCATAGTCACTCCTCCAATGACATTTAGCGATGGTCACCAAATGTAGGAGGTTCTCCTACCACCATTGTCATGATGAATATGTGCCCGTAGGTCGTCCTCATTGCTTGATTCTCATTTGAATGCATCGCGTCACTCATCCCTCACTGCTAGATTGCTTGTAGGTCTAATTCTAGCTCTGCTTACTCGATTGCTTGTAGACCTCCTTAATCAATTGTCTAATGCTCAACTGCTCATAGCTCTCTGATCACTGTTGCTTGATCATCTCGTTGGTCAAATATCTGTTGCTCGACCGTTCATAGCCTTCTCATCCTCGGTAATCACTATTGCTCGATTGCCTATGATCACAAAAACTTCAAGATCTGTTGGGTTTCCCTTAATTGGAGATGTAAAGGCTAATCCTTCTAAGGCTTTCTGATTTGTCATTGGTACTGATTTCGACATTACCTATTGTTTCGTTTGACCGTTTTCCCAAGTCAATTTCTAATGAAAATTTGAATGGAACTAATTATTTTAAATGGTTTCATGTTGTTCGAGTATTTCTCATTAGCCGACAAATGGAACACTTTACCATAGATTCACCTTTCAATTCTCTGTCTACTACTTATCGACAATGGTGCACTACAGATGTTGTTATGAATTTGTTATGGCATAGCCTGGAGTCTCCCACTTTGTGCACAGTTTCATTATGTGATATTTCAAAATCAATTTGGGACTCTCTAGCCAACTCCTTTTCCTAGCGTAGTAATATTTCTGAAATATTTGAAGCATGTGAGTAGCTCTTCTCTTTCGGACAAAATGGTCACCCTCGTTCTGAGTATTATCACCTCAAGGGTCTTGGTGATCGTCCATTACAATTTCACCTTTCCCCCAAACCAAGGCTGGTATGATAAAACAAGGGGAGGAACTTATGACTATTTTACTTCTTGTTGTTCTTGACGATGATCTTCATGGCTATCCTAATCAGCTTTTAGCTAAAGAGGCAATTCTATCGATGGCAATTGCATACTCTCGCTTATAGTATTCTTCTGGCCACCATTCCCAGACATCTTCTTTTAGTGGTTCTAATTATGCTACCTTGGCTAGTGGTTCTGCTGGATGGGTAATTCTCGTGATACGCCTCAAGGTAGATAATGTGGTGGCTGTAACTCTCGTGGTGGTTCTTGTAGCAATGCAAAGGCTCCGGGGGGTGATAAAAATGTGATCATTGTGATGGCACTTATCACACAGATCCATACTGCTAGGAGAAGTATGGACTATCTAAGCAAATCCATCATGCTATTGCTAAACCCACAAGCTCTTAATCTAGTCTCAGTACTTATAGTGAGTAGTTCACAAAGTCCATTTTCTGCGGCAGAGTTAGATGATATTATGAAGGCACTTCGCATTTCTCGCTCTTCTAGTTCCACTACCACTCTAACTCATTCAGGTAGGCTTGTTTTTCTACTTCATCTTCCCCTCAGTAGGTTATTGACTCTAGAGCAAGTACACGTATCTCAAGTAACACATTCGTATTCACTGATTTGCCAACAACGACACATCATATTACCTTAGCCGATGGGTCTTGCCGACCTGTCGCTGTTGAAGGCCTGTTTCAGTCATCCCCCTCCTCGTCCTCGAGTCTTTATGTTCTTAAATTTTCCTTTAATTTATTATTTGTTAGTTAGCTCTAAATCTTTTAACCGATCCATAACCTTTTCTCCTTGTGTCTTTCAGGATCTCAAGACACAGAGAATGATTGGTTCGAGATGTAAGCAAAGTGGACTTTATTACTTTGATCCAACTAAATTTTCAATTTCACATTCTGCCTTTAGTACATCTATTTCTCCTTTTCAATGGCACTGTCGCTTGGGTCAACCATCACTGGCTCAACTCAAGTTGGTAGTTCCCAATTTAAAGTCTGTTTCAAGTCTTGAATGTGAGGATTGTCAGCTTGGGAAGCATCAATGTAATTCTTTTCCTAGTCATAGTGGTCATCGTCAATCAAAACCTTCTGCTTTAGTCCATACAAACATTTGGGGTCCTTCACGAGTCTCTACTTTTAATTGATATTGGTACTGTTTTATACTCGTGGATGATTATTCTTATATGACTTGATTGTTTTTAATGAAAACTCACTAATCTTTTTTTTTTTTTTTTTTTGGGGTGGCTGATGTCACTCTAAGTTGCTTACTATTGTTTTGCTTTCTCTATAATGAAATTCTTACTCAGTTTGGCAAATGCATCAAAATCTTTTACTCTAACAATGCCTTGGAATACGCTAAATTTGTTATGGATCCCTCTTGCTCTAAGCAAGATATTATTCATCAAACTACTTGTATTCACAAGTCTCAACAAAATAATATTGCTGAACATAAACATCATCATTTGTTAAATGTTGCTTATACCTTGAGATTCAATATGAATGTTCCCAAACACTTTTGGGGAGATGCTGTTTTGACCACCTACTATCTCATTAATCATGTCCTATCTGCTACCCTTAGTAATCAGTCATCATTTTTTCTCTTTTATTGTTTGACCCCTTCCCTTTCTCTTACTACTCATACTTTAGGTTATGTGACTTTTATTCATAACCTGGACCCAAATTTGGACAAACTTTCCCCTCGAGCTCGATGATGTATCTTTATTGGCTATTCTCCCATGTAAGAGCTACCATTAATATCATCCTCCCCTTTGGCAGATCTTCGTGAGTGCTAATGTTACTTTCTTTGAGCCTACCTCCTAGTTTTTTCAAGAGGGGAAGATTTCTCCTTCCTCTTGAGAAGGAGAGTTGACTCAAAGTCTTCCTTTGGACGATCCTATCCTTCCTGTTCTCGCTCGTAGTTTGCTTGCCTTACAGCTGTATCAACATTGTTCTCATCCTGATCCTACCGCTCCACCAGTTCTAATCAACTCTACACTTGTGAATCTTGAGCCACTTGAGTTACTTGCCACTGATATTTCTGAGCCATTTTGAGGATCCTATCACTACTTTTCCTGAGCCAAAGTTTTCTTCCATTCATGATTTTCCCATTACTCTACGATGAGGGAAATGTATTTGTACAAAACATCCTCTTGCTAACTTTTCTTATTATCGTATATTACATCATCTACAATCTTTTGTTTGTGCTTTATCCGCTATTTGTGTTCCTACCTCTTATGAGCAGGTTTTACTATCACCGAAATGGAAGGCAGCGATAGATGAAAAGATGCATACATTGCATTATAATCATATATGAGAACTTACATCCCTTCGACCTGGGAAGAAAATAGTGAGGTGTGAACGGGTGTATACTATTACATATTCATCAAACGGACTAGTTGAGCGACTTAAGGTTCATTTAGTTGTTATGGGATACAAACAGACATATGAAGTAGATTATCTAGAGAGCTTCTCACAGATTGCTCATCTTAACTCAATTTGTATTCTTCTAGCAGTAGCAGTGAGTGAGTGTTAGCCTTCATTTCAACTTGATATCAAAATATTTTTTTACATGGTGAGCTTCAAGAGAAGGTATATATGGACTAGCCACTTGAATATGTTATTTCAAGTAGTGAGCATTTTGTTTGTTACTTACACTGAGCTCTGTATGATAAGCAACCTCCACGAGCATGGTTTGATCCGTTTAGTAATATTCTTCTAGAATTATCCACAACTAATCATTAAGGCCCCATTTGGTAACGTTTCAGTTTTCTGTTTTTCTGTTTATGTTTTCAAAATTTTGTAAACTCGCAACAGAAACATGTTTGATAAACCTGTTTACGTTTTTTTTTTTCCAAAAAAAATGAAAATATAAACAGAAAAACGTAAACAAAAAAAATGAGTTTTCACTCTGATTTTCTTTTCTGTTGCCAATATTTTGTCAATTTTAAAACTTTATCTATTTTTGTTACATTACATAAAAATAAATTATTTTATTCAAATAAATTATTTTATTCAAATAAATTATTTTATTCAAATATTTTATTAAAATAAGTTATTTTAATAAATAATATAATTAAATTCAATAAATTAAATTAATTATATAAATTAATATAAATTATTTTTAATAAATAATAAAACTAAATTAATTTAATTTAAATTTAATAATTAATTATTGCCAAATTATCTAAAATAAATATCATAATTAATTTATTTAATTTAATAATTTATATAAAATAATAAAAAAATAATTAAATTACATTAATTTTTAATTTAATTTATTATAAAATTATTTTAAATAAATATCATAATTAAATTAAATTATTTATGATTTAATTAATTTAATTTATATAAAATATATTTTATTAAATTATTTTAATAAATAATTAAATGAATTTAATTAATTTAAAAATAAATAATTTAATTTAATAATTAATCTAATTTAATTATTTATTTAATATGAAATATATTTTATTAAATTATTTTTAATAAATAATATAATTTAATATATTTTATATTTATTGAATTAAATGATTTTAATAAATAATTTACTGTATATTAATTAAATTAAATTAATATAAAATATATTTTATTAAGTTCTATTAATTTTTGAAGACTAATAAAATTAAATATTTTCTAAAATAAAAAAAATTAATAATTATAAACAAATTTACATTTCCAAACGCAGTTTCAGCTTTCATTTCAGAAAAAATAAACGGCAACAGAAAACAAAAAAAAAAAAAAGAAAACAACAAAAAAACAACAGCGTTGTCAAACGGACCCTAAGTGTTTATAGAGCAAACATCTTTCAGTACTAGAGTTCTGATTATCTTTGTTGATGATACTATTATTTTTTGTTATGATGAGAAGGGTATTTCTGCTTGAAGCCCATCTAGGGAAGCAATTTCACACTAAGAATCTTGGAACTTTACGTTATTTCATAAAGATTGGAATCCGTACCTCGAAGGATATATCCCTATCTCAAAGGAAAAATGTTCTAGATTTGCTCTCTGAAACTAGACTCTAGGGACTCAACCTGCTGATTCCCCTATAGCCTCCTTTCCTAGACTTGATTCTGTGAGTAGTGATCCATTTCCCGATGTCGGCCGATATCATTGTATTGTAGGAAGACTGATTTATCTCACTCTAACACGACTTGATATTACATATGTTTTTGGTGTAGCTAGTCAGCTTATGCATGCTCCACGTCAACCACATTTTGATGAGGTATTTGAACAGTTCTCCAAATCAAATGTTACTCTATCAACCTTCCACTACACTGGATGTAGGATATAATGATACAGAATGGGATAGCATTCGTTTTGACAGGAGATTTATTTCCGAGCATTGTACTTTTGTTGGTGGTAATCTTGTAATTTGGCATAATAAGAACTAGACTGTTGTGACTTGTTCTAGTGCTAAAGCCGAATATCGCACCATGACTCGTACTGCTTCCGAGATGCTTTTAAGTTCATTCCCTTCTTTGTGTTTTTGGCATTAATATTTTACCCCCAGTGTCAATGTATTGTGATAATCAAGCTGCCATTTTTATTACCAATAACCCAGTGTTCTATGAACGAACAAAGCATGGAAAGGTGGACTGTCATTTTATCCAAGAACTCCTACTTAAGAATGATCTCACTACTCCATTTGTATGCATATCTTCTTAGTTGAGTGATATGCTTACTAAGCCTTTCTGATGTAGGATTGAGTAGAAAAAAAAAAAAGAAAGGGTCAAAGAAGAAGAAGAAGAAGGAGAAGAAGAAGAAGAAGAAGAAGGAGAAGAAGAAGAAAAGAGTAGCCGTAGGAGAGAAGAGCAATCAAAATTATTCAATCAATCAATCAATGTTCAACTAACCCTAATTAGGGTTTAAATAGAAAATATCATGGGCCTAACACAAAGGCCTAAAATAAAATAAACCTAATACTAAAATAGCCCAAAATAAATGGGTCCAAAGTAATAAATAAAATAAAACCTAATTAACTAAAATAATATTAATAATCAGTCCATAATAATAATGGTTGGGTCTTATTGGCCCGACGTCCATACACACGTCCATAACGTCTACTAGTGTCCACACCAACTCTCCCGGAGTGGAAAGAACTCGGCGCTGACGAGGAGGTGGCATGGCGACTCTCATAAAACTCCATGAGGTCTAGATCAAGCTGCTGTAGTGTCTCGGTGGGAATTCAAGTGCAATTAGAATCAGGACGTCCAACCCAACGAACTAGGAAACTTCGAACCACGCCATCCTTGGTGAGATCAACTTGCTCATCTAAAATAGCATCAATTTTATCATTGTGTGCAGGGACTGGTGATAGTGATAAAGTAGGTAGTAAGTTTGGGTAATAGTCAATAGATGAGGCATCAAATGGTTCATCAGGGGGTTGAATATATCCTTTGTAGACAATAAGGTCCTCAACATTAAAGATGGGGCTAAAATCAAAGTGTGACGGAATATCAATGACATATGCGTTTGATCCAACCCGTTTTAAAATTTTAAAAGGACTAGCACTACAAGCTTGCAATTTCAAAACAGATCCAGGAGGAAAACGTTCCAACCTTATTCTAATCATCACATAATCACCAAAATTAAAAGCAACATGTTTTTTATGTAAATCAGCTTTAAGTTTATATGTTGCATTAATTGACTCTAATCGCTTATTGATATCAACATGTAAGTCTCGAATATGTTGCGCAAACGCATCAGCCGACTCAGACACTCTAGCAAATGAAGACATGGGAACTAAGTCTAAAGGCTTCCTGGACTTATAACCATGCACAACTTCAAAATGGCTCATTCCTATCGACCTATTCACGGAATTATTGTAGGCAAACTAAGCCGTAGGAAGGATTAAGTCCCAATTCCTATAATGATCGTTAACTAAGCACCTCAAAAGATTCCCTAAGCTATGGTTAACAACTTCTGTTTGGCCATTAGTTTGAGGGTGATATGCTGCGAAAAATTTGAGTTTTGTACCAACTAGATGCCAAAGAGTTTTCTAAAAATAGCTAGTGAAACGAACATCCCTATCAGTCACTATGGTTTTAAGTAGACCATACAATTTGACTATCTCCGAAAAGTATAAGTTGGCAACTCTAGAAGCATCGGATGTTTTAATACAGGGAATAAAGTGAGCCATTTTAGAAAAACGATCTACCACCACAAGAATAGAATCATGTCTCTTAGGTGTGCGTGGAAGACCTAAAACAAAGTCCATACTAATATCTTGCCTTGGACAGCCAGGGACAGGAAGGGGGGTATAAAGACCAGTATTCCGCTTCCTATGCTTAGCTAACTGACAAGTACGACACTGACTCACTATTCTACCAACATCCTTTTTCACACTCGGCCAATAAAACTGACGTTCAACTTCCGCTATGGTCTTGTCATGTCCAAAATGGCCTGAAAGACCTCCAGAATGAACTTCCCACACTAGGAAATCCCGTACTAAAGTCCTTGGGATGCAAAGTTTATTAGCCTTGAACAAGAAACCATCCTGAAGAAGGAACTCGTTAGAAACTTTAGGCCTTCCATTCTGTAGCTCTTGAAAAATTTCTCCAAAGTTAGGACATGACTTATACTCATCCTTAAGTCTATCGAATCCTATAACCTTAACGCTCATGACGGAAAGTAAGGACACACGATGACTAAAGGCATCAGCTATCTTGTTCTCAACTCCTGAATTATGTTTTAAGACAAACAAATAGGCTTGCAAATACTCAATCCAACGACCATGTCTATGATTAAGTTTCTTTTGGGAACTCAAATAACGCAAGGCTTCGTGGTCAGAATAAAGGACAAACTCTTTCAGGAGTAAATAATGGCGCCAGTAGCGTAAGGCTTGTACCACCGCATAAAATTCCTTGTCATAGGTAGAATATTTTTGTTTAGCCTCACACAATTTCTCGCTAAAGTAAGCGATAGGGTGATGCTCCTGACTGAGTACTCCTCTAATACCTACTCCAGATGCATCACATTCTACTTCGAAGACCTTCGAAAAATCAAGAAGACACAATACAGGGGACTCAGTCATTCTTTTCTTGATATTTTCAAAGGCCCTTACAGCATTTTTTGTCCACTTAACCTCTCCTTGTTTCATACATTCAATTATAGGGGCCATAATGGTGCTGAATCCTTTGATAAATCGACGATTAAAAGTAGCTAACCCATGAAAACTACACACATCATGAATAGTTTTAGGTTCAGGCCAATCTAGAATTGCTTTAACTTTCGAGGAGTCATCCGAAATTCCTTCAGAGGATACCACAAATCCTAGGAAGACAACCTTATCAGTAAAGAATGAACACTTCTTCAAGTTGGCATAAAGGTTTTCTTCCCTAAGAGTGGAACAGACTTTAACAAGGTGGTTCATATGTTGATCTCTACTTTTACTATAAATAAGGATATCGTCAAAATAAACCACCAAGAACTTTCCTATAAATGGCCTCAGTGCTTGAGTCATTACTCTCATGAAGGTACTAGGGGCACTTGAAAGCCCAAAAGGCATGACCAACCACTCATAAAGGCCATCTTTGGTTTTAAAAGCAGTTTTCCATTCATCCCCTGGCTGAATTCTAATAAGATAGTACCCACTTTTCAAATCAATTTTAGAAAATACCGTGGCACCCACCATCATGTCTAACATATCATCTAGCCGAGGGATAGGAAAACGATACTTTACAGTTATCTTGTTTATTGCCCTACTGTCTACACACATTCTCCAATAACCATCTTTCTTTGGGGTTAAGAGGGCTGGAACAGCACAGGGACTCATGCTCTCTTTAATAAATCCCTTTTTGTGAAGTTCATCAACTTACCTTTGTAATTCATCATGCTCAGTAGGATTCATCCTATAGTGTGGCAAGTTAGGAAGTGTAGTTCCTGGGATTAAATCGATTGCATGTTGAATATCACGCAATGGGGGGTAAACTATCTGGGAGATCCTCAGGGAAAACATCTTGAAACTCTGCAAGTATTTTATTTGCCTCTCCTGATGTTTCTTGCGGAGGGTCTATAGGAACTTCCTTAACTACCAAGGCAAACACGATACATCCGTGTTCACCCATATTACGAATGAATTTTTTAAGACTAATAAAGTTCAACCCCTTTCTACTCATCACCTCTTTCCCTTTGCTAGGGTTAGCCTATTTTGGAGGAATAGGCTTGAGATGAATCTTTTTGCCATTAAACATAAAGCAACATGAATTGGAACGGCCATAAAGAGTGACATCTAAATCAAACAACCATGGTCTTCCCAAAATGATATGTCCTACATCCATAGAAATCACATCACACCAAATTTTGTCTTTATAATCGAGGAATTGAATAGGCACCTAACAACGTTGTCTTTTACCATTATGGATGAGGCATCTACCCAAGAAACATTATATGGGCGAGGGTGGGGAACAGTTTGAAGTCCTAGACGAGCAACTATACTTGAAGATACTGCATTGATGCAACTACCACTATCCACTATGACCTTACAACCCTTATCATTAATCTTAGTGTAGGTGTGAAAAATGGCATGACGACGCCAATCTTCCGTCTCTCGGGTTTGTGTAAGGATACACCGAACTACACCCATTCGAGGATTACTAGAGGTAAGTTGTCTCTCTCCTACACTAGGGAAAATAATCCTAAGGCATCCCAATAAGTTTTCCTCACACTCTTCATCCACATTTTCAAATTCCTCTATGTTGAGTTCATACACTTGTTCCTCTATTGACTCATCACTATCGATTCTCTCGCCCTCCCCAATAACTAGGGCTAGGAGGGACAGCTAGCAGATACGTGCCCAGAACCGTGACACTTAAAACATTGGACTCGAGAGTTATTTCTAGGACCCTCAGGTAAATTACTCCTATTCTTGTTATCTTTCACAACCTGGGTACTAGGAGGTGGTCCCAAAACAGATGTAGTGTTTGACGATGAAGGACGATTATTTGTAGGGTGACTGTCATTGCGCTTTGCAAACTAGGGCTTAGCTACTAGTTCGTAATTCTAGACTAGAGTATAGGCCTCGTCTAAAGTAGTGACTCTCCTAAGGACCACCTCTCTTCGCAGCTCATAACTAAGACCACGTGTAAACCGACTCAAAGTAACAGCCTCATCCTCCTGAACATTACATCTCATCATGAGTTCATCAAATTGGGTTATGTATTCCTATTACCTTGTCAGATCTCGTTCCACTAATCTAGCAAATTACCATGATAGGACAAAGGCAAATACTTGCGCTTAAGTCTCACTTTCATCTCCTCCCAATCTACAACCGGGGACTCATGATGCCTACTAAGCAAATTCTCAACACTTTCCTAATACAATTGGGCACTCCCTATCAGTTTCATCTTAGCAAACCGACACTTTCTCTCTTCAGAAAATTGATTCCACTCAAAGAAGCGGTCCATATCTTTCAAACATTTGGTGAACACCCAAGGATCTAAGCGACCATCAAAAGTCGGAGCTTCTACTTTGACTTGTTTCATTAATTTATCATCATTACGCTCAGGTAACCTATCATTCATACGCTGTGGTACTAAGTCTCTATCAGGATTCTTAGGCCTAGTGTGTTCCTCAATTATGTCCATCCTAGTGTTTAGTCTTTGAATGGCTTCAGTGAGGGCTGCTAATTGGGTTTGCAATTGGTCATCTGCCATAATGCTAAAGGATGCCAATGTGCGACCACTACGTAATTGCATACACAGATTCTATGACTAAACTTGTTGATATCAATAACGACTCATGCAACTTACTACTAATATAAACCTAAACTATTTATATGTAAAGACACGTAAAACTCTAGATGTTGATTAGATTATAAGATAACTCGAACAAGGTGCAAGCAAAAGTTCTCTCCTTTTTTTTTTTTTAACAGGGAATCAAAACGCAAAGAAAGAAGTAAATAAACACTTGATATATCACTCGCTTAAGGTATATAGGTGAAGGTATTTTCTTTGATTTTAAGAAATATAGGGAAAAATAGGGAAGGGTAACAAAATTAAAAAAAAAAAAAAAAGATGGGATAGAACAAATGTGGGCAGTGGAATCAACGTAGGGAAAATAAAATGGATGTTTGAATGGGTGTAGGCACAATGCACACAATAATTCAATTAATTGCTAAATTTGAGAGTAGTTAATAACACCAACAAAATATAAAGGAACGAAGTTACCGTTCGAATTAAGACTCAGAAGTACACTACTGCTCTGGAATCCACCAAAAATGAACCGAGATGTGGTCTAGAGTATTCTGGACCTCGCCGGAGTTCGCCTAAAAAGTCGCCAGAGTTCGCCGGAAAAGTTGCCAGAGGTCGCAGGAGGTCAACGGAGGTCACTGGGGTCACTTGGGAGTTCGCTGGAGGCAGGTGGTATTGTTGGACTTCATCGGAGTTTGTCGAAAAAGTTGCCGAAGGTCGCCAGCCGTCGCCGGAGGTTGTTGGGGTCACTAGCAAGTTCGCCGAAAGTAGGTGATGCCAATGGTGGGGTTCGCCGAAATTAAATATTAGTAGAGACGCACGAAAACGTCCTCAAATGATTTGCGGGTGCGTAAGGCGATGGCGGCGGCTGCCGTGACAACTGCTACAGCGGTTGCTGTTTTTTTTTTTTTTTTCACCAAAACAGTAATTAGGGTTTTAAAAAGTTTGTAGGATCATTTGCTCTGATACCAAAGTTAATGTAGGATTAAGTAGAAAAAAAAAAAAAAGAAAGGGTCAAAAAAGAAGAAGAAGGAGGAGAAGAAGAAGAGAAGAAGGAGAAGAAGAAGAGAAGAGCAACCGTAGGAGAGAAAAGCAATCAGAATTATTCAATCAATCAATCAATGTTCAACTAACCCTAATTAGGGTTTAAATAGAAAATATCATGGGCCTAACACAAAGGCCTAAAATAAAATAAACCTAATACTAAAATAGCTCAAAACAAATAAGTCCAAAGTAATAAATAAAATAAAACCTAATTAACTAAAATAAATATTAATAATCAGTCCATAATAATAATAGTTAAGCCTCCTTGACCCGACGTCCATACACACATCCATATCGTCTACTGGTGTCCACACCACTTTCACTCGCTCTCTCTTTCAACAGTTTTGCATCAAACTACGCATGTTTGATCTCTATGTTCCAGCTTGAGAGGGAGTGCCAAAATATTCTAGAATATATTAGTATTGACAAAGCATGATTGTCATTGATTTATTGAGATTGTAATTTCCTTTTTGGTTGTAATTTGGTATTATAAATATAAGGATAGAGGGAGGGTAAAATTAACTCTCCCAATTACTCTACTTTGATTTCTAGCTTTTTTGAATAAGGCTCCAAAATTGATGGATAAAATGCCACAAGAAGAAATTCTAAAATAATATTAAGCATCGTGAAGGTGGCAAAGCATATGCCCAAGTAACTACAAATAATATAAATAAATAACAAAAAAAAAGAGAATTATGAATAGCATATTACCTTCGATATCTCCCTTTCAGATTTATATAAAGGATCTCGAGGTGCATCAATCGGTGGCTCTGTAACATTGTAGCATCCATAATCACTCTTTGCACAACGAATGTACTGTAATTTCCAAAGTTTCCCCCACCCCCCCCCCCCCAAAAAAAAGACAAAATCAGAAAAATCTAGATGTAGAGGCTTCATCAAAATATCCTATAAAATGCATGTTTGTCTAAATTTTACAAATCAAGCAATGACAATTTCCAAACAAAGCATTCTTTACACACTAGGGAAAAGGCGCACACACTATGATTGTGTGAAATACCACAATTTATTTTCTTTTTCTAATTTTTTATATTTTTGAAAAATGATATGAAGATTGAAAAGTTGAATAACTTTTTTTTGAATTTGAAAAATCAAAGAGAAGAAATAGAAAGTGGGAGTAGTTTTTTCTTCAATTTGAAAAATAAGAAATGGAAATTCAAGGAAATTTAAAAACGAAAGGTTAAAAAGTTAAGAGTGCAATTTGGTAACAAAATGTGATAGATCTTGAAAAACAAAAACACCAATTGGTGATCTCCCTTTATACTCGAGTGAATGTGCACGCACATGTGTATGTATTGTTCTTACAGTCTTTTCTTCTCTCTCAATTTTTTTTCTACCTTGGAAAATTTTCTCACACTACTTTATATTTTTCTATTTCAGAGAAGTTGAAAAGAGAAGTTACTTTAGTTTAGAGGAAATTAAAGGAGGTTAAGAAGAGAAGTTAAAGGATACTTTTGGAACTTAATTTATTAATAGGGATTCACAGAAATGAGAGATACCAAAATATGTTCTTATTTTACATGTTAGTATAGACTGGTATAGATATTAGTATAAACATACACCTTACGAGGCATTGGAGCAAGGACCTTAGGAATGGAATAAACATCAGTATCTGGAGGAGTAACATACATCTGCGCAATCAAACAAAACCCAGATTTATCAATATAAAGGGGGAGGCGAAGTCAGCTCGGGGACAACTGAATCGTTGGATTTAAATTCAAGCCCCAAACACATTCACATTCTCTTGAATTTTAATCCAATGTAATCCAATGATCCGAGCTCAGTGACAGCCCAAATCCGATCAATATTTGCCTTATGATTTTCCAAAACGGCCCAAAATAGTAATCAATTTGTTTCCATAAGTTCATGTATATAGATTCTAGAAAAAGTAAATCTAAATAGAGAGAGAAATTAGTGTAAATCTAGACACGTGTACCCATAAGAAAGTCCCACTAGAAATTTGCATGTTAAGGTCAGAAATTAGTACTCATTTCTCCGAGTTCACGTGTCTATTAAACAGAAAATCTAGAGAGAGAGATTAATAATCACAATAAAATCAAAACAACTTCTCTCGGAGCATCAAACAAACACATAAGCTGCACGCAGAATATATGCGCTAATCTAGAAAGAAAAGGATTATTCGAAAAACCTATGGGAACATCACAAAAGCAGAGAAAGTGCAATAATGAGTCCGGAGAGAGAAATTTCTAGAAGAGAAAAAGAAGCACCTCTCTGAAATCATAGACATCTTTATCAGGATCCGGAGGCCTCCTTATAAAGAAATCACAATCAAGCAAACTAATCTTATGAAACTCTTCCTCATTAATCCTATAATCCACGACCGTCTCCGAGTCCCATCCCTGCGTCGATACGAAGCTCTTGCTGTGCACCATCGCGATGTCGTCCTCATCAGCGGAGACGGAGGCCGCTGCCGCGGCGGCGAGGGGCTCGTACTCGACATCGTAGTCCTTCTTGTTGTCGACCTCCTCGACTTCCTCGTCGTCCATGTCGTAGTCGTCGGGGCCTCCGCCGTCAGCGTCGCCATCGTCGGACCGGACTCTGAAGTCGGGCCTGGGGGTGGGAAATCGGCTGGGCCGATGCTTGAGGGAAGGGAAGGTGAGAGTTGGAGTCAGGCATAGTGACGGTGCTGCAGCTAGTGCCGGGAGCTTTGGAAAGAGGAGCGGTGACGGTGAGAGAAGCAGCGCGGCTTTCATGGCTTTTTTTAAAAAACAAAAGTAATCTCGAATTAGGAGAGAAAGAAACTACA
The DNA here is from genome assembly GCA_019916065.1 of Vitellaria paradoxa. Taxonomy (NCBI): domain Eukaryota; kingdom Viridiplantae; phylum Streptophyta; class Magnoliopsida; order Ericales; family Sapotaceae; genus Vitellaria; species Vitellaria paradoxa. The sequence continues at coordinate 30,114,292 of CM034237.1, read as the reverse complement.
AATGCGACATATGTACTGGTGTCGATCCGTAAAGCTAAAACATTTTTTCTACTAAAAAAATAACTTTTACATATGTTATAAAATATTTTTAAAAAATTATACATTTCATACAATAATTAATGAATTATTTTCTTATATTTATATTTTTTATTTATGTCAATTTTAGTAAGCTCATAGAGAAGATTCAAGTCAAACTTTTATATAAGTAATAAAATTTATGTTTTACTTCATCCCGATGCGACTAAAACTTTAATAATTAACTTTAAAGTATATATTAAATCTTAAATCTACTTAATCAGTTTAATATCTTTTTTTTAATTATATATCAAATTTAATATATATTTTTTAATTCTTAACTTATTTTACAAAATTAATTTGAGTTAAAAAATTATCATTCTTAATTATATTTAAATAATTTTCAACTGATTTCATAAAAATAATTTAAACTAAAAATAACTCCAAATTCTATTTTCCACTCAAGGCTTCCAGTGCTATCTTCACTATTTTCAATTTTCTAGGCTTGGTACATAGAATAACCTTCCACCTTAGTCCGTCAACCTTGTCATACAATGCAAAAAAAACTCTTCCAAGTCAACGCAATATTTGAAAAACTTAAAGAGAAGTCTCTTCTTTTGCTTCTACAACCCGCTTGTGAGGAGAAAAATATTTACACCCAAGTGCAAGGTGATCAATGTAGTAATTTAGGTGGCATTTAGTTTATTCTTCTATTTTCTGCTTTTGATTTTTATCTTATGTGTTAAAAATCTCAAAATGAAGGAATAGAAAATATTCTGTTTTTCTTATTTTGAGATATTTTTTGTTTTGAATTAAAAACTCTCAAAACGATTTTTTACTATTTTTCATTTCATGTCTAAACTTATTTTCTGTTTTCTAAAATAAAATTTAAAAATATAAGTAATCAAATGAATTTTGAACTGTTTTTTTTTTCAAAGGTACAAGTTGAATTCAAAATAAAAAACAGAAAATAAAAAAATAAACCGAATAACACCTTAAATTCATAAAAACGATGAAGTATTAGTTGTACTCACAAGGAGCAATATTGTTAACTCATATTTAATGTTCTCTTATTTAGTAAGCATCGCATAATTAAAATTAGAGAAAATTGATTTGAATTTAGAAAATAAAATCTATCTAAGCATTTCGTCAAACACATTGGGATGCGACAATCAATTCCAATGCAAAATAAATTAAAACTATCAAATTAAGGGGCTAGGGAGCAAGGATGAAACATCCAATCAACATGCAATTGATCAATTTGAGGGCGAACATATTCTACCTAAATACATCAAGGCAAAACCAATACAATGTGGTTTAACTTAAAGAATTAAGTCCAAGTGGTAGAATACCTAGGGGGATATAGCATTAATTATAAATGGTATAATTGATCTAGGCATGTAAGTATTCTAACAAATATTTAACATACAAACATGCTTTATACAAGCACCATGCACAAATGGCATGCAAAGTCTAGAGAAAGCACGCAAACATGAGAGGTTTGTAGCAAATTACCTAAGGAGACATTTTATCAAATACCGAGTATGCATACAATCTCAACAAAAGAACCAAATATACATAGCATGGAAAGGTCAAGAAGAGAAGATTAACCAATCAAACATCTAAATATGTAGAAATTGGAATCAAATTGCAAATTATATCTCAATTGATCAAAATACATGGAAATCTTCAAGTACCCAATGGTCCTTTGCCTTAATATACTCTAAAATAAAAATAATTACAAAGAAATTGGAGAGAAATTAGCAAAGAAATTAAATTTGATTTGAGGAGGAGAAGAAAACCTCCAAATCCCCTCTCTAATCTCACCTATTTATATTCTACATAATGTATGTATATCTCTCCATGAAATCCCAACTTATATTTATAGTCCTCTCTTCTAAAAGTTACAAAAATACAATTAAATTTCTAGAATTCGATCTACTATTCGAACATGGGTTAGCACATCACCTTGTGAACCTTCACTACAACAAAAATAAGATCTAATGACACAAATTTAATGACATTTTGTTGATAAATGACATTGAAATGAGATCTGTGACACAAAATTAATGACATTTTGTTGATAAATGACATTGTGTTTTATATTATGGCATTTTCATTTAAAAAATATTATTAAAGCCTTATTAAATTATAGTGATTTAATGGCATTTTATATAATAACGTCACCTTTCACCTTGACGTTTTTTAAGAAATGATATTAAATAATAAATAAATTGCTATGATTTAATGACATTTTATTAAAAGACACCACTATTTATTCTATAGTCGTGGCATCTATTAAGAAATGTCATTAAATTGCAAGTTGCAGTGATTTTATGACATTTAATGTCATACTTCACTAACTAGTTATTGCATTTTAAGAAATGTTATTAAATAATAAATTGATTTTAATGACTTAATAACACTTTAGTAAAGAATGCCACTATTCATTGACAAGCATTTTTAAGAAATGTCATTAACTAATAAATTGATTGTAATGATTTAATGACACTTTAGTAAAGAATGTCATTATTCATTAAACAACATGCACTTTTAAGAAATGTCAATAAATTTAAAATAAAATTTAGTTATTTAATCACACTTTATTAGAGAATGTCACTATTTATTTAGCAATTGTGGCATTTAAAAAATAAAAGTGTCATTCAACCAAATAGTTATTAAATATGTTAATATAAAGTAAATAAAAAATGTAATATATATTTTACATTTTGCAAAGTGTAATTAAATCAATATTTTATTATGCTCATATTCTATTTTAGGAAAAATACCATAAATAGTATAAACATAATATTACATCTTTGCATATAAGTTGCTGCTTAATTACATGAAAAAAAATATAAAATCCTATTAGTAAAATAAATAAAATCTTATAAAGCCGAGGTAGGTCGATTCGCGACTGGGTCATGGCCGAGTCAAGGTCGACTTAATTTCCATCACTAGACGTAGCTAGGGATTGTAATTTTATACATACCCAATTGGCATCCTAAATCCTACCTGCCATAGATTAGGCATACTCTACATTGCATGGTAAGCTAATGAGCGAGGGTTATAAGCTCAATTATTAGAAATTAGAAATTCATGGGTCAAGTCAGAGTCACATTAGACTTAGAACCAAATCAATTTTTATTGGGTAGGATTTTTTTTTTCCCCAACAAGGACTGAATGGATCACCATACAAAATTAAATGGATCACCACATAGAACCAACCTGACCCAATTTTATTGGTTTGGGTCAATTTAGGTCTATAATATAATTTTAGATTTTGTCAAGGAAAGTAAAAAAATATTGGGTTAGATTGGTTTGTTTCTTCAAATAAGCTAAAACCTCTAATAAAATTGATCCATCCAACTCGATTTGATGTGATAGAATTCATTTAATTTTTGAGTTATTCGAGTATTTTGTATACTCTTATTAGAAACAATCTCGTTACTTACTAGGAATAAGTGTATATATTAATCATTTCAAACATCGTTAGACGGAAGTTTCACCTACCTAAATGTCTAATAAATACGTATCATAATAATCTTTTTCTAAGTATTATTTTCTCAAAACTATTTGCAATGAAAATAATTAGGGTCAAATTGGCAACATTTATGTATTTATTTTTATGTTAAATAGTTTTCATTTGTTATTTTTTAATTTAAGATGTCAAATTTTTTCCTTGAAATACAAACACAAATATTTGGTATTACAATTTTCTTTACATTAATTAATTCTATCTTCATAAAATATTTATTTTAAAAAAATTAATTTAATTTTTTAATCTATCTAATTTTATTAGTTAAGATTTAATTAATTTAACTTTATAAAATATTATGTTTCATTAATAATTAATTTTAATTTGTTAAATAAATCATTGTAGTACTATAATTTTTAATATAAAATAATTTTATTATAATAGAATATTTGAATAAATTAAATAAATTTAACAAGATACAACAAAAGTTGACATGGTATTTTGTTCCTGGCCTAAATTTTACGAGGGGTTTATGAAAGAAAAAAAAAATTGAGCATGAAAATATGTTTTTTATTTATATTTTGGGCCTAAACGTTCAAACACGTTTTTTTTATCTAGCAATAAAATAAATTTACCAAACAGATTTATATTGCCAATTTTTAAATATTTATAAATATAAACAAAAAAGTAAACAAAAATATTATCAAATAAATGCTTAGAATAATAAATTTTATTGCACATATTGATCGACCCTAAAATATGTGATAGGGTTCTACCTCTCAAGTGCAAGAGGGGCAGTCATAGTTTTAAAACTCGGTGAGTCCGAGGTCGAATTCCATAGGGAGCCTAATGCTATTCAGTTTCTAGGTTGTGAAAGAAATTCTAAAACTAAACGATAGCAAGTTTTTTAAGTTTTGTCTACTAAATTCTAGGGTGTAATAAAATAAAGAACAAATTCAATTGAAACTAATTAAAATTTAAATAAAAAGGAAATTCTGAATCTTTAAAGTGAATTAATCAAGATGGCGAAAGATTAAAATCAAAGCAACAAAACAATTTCGAATTTCAAGAATAACCAATTGTAAATGAAACTAAATTCGATTGTAACTAAATAATAATAAGGATCTTGATTCAACATCAAGTCCGGGTAGTTCACTACGTTACCTTGGGATGTGTTTGTTTGAATTTCAATTAAGGTTTAGTTTGAAAATTACTAAGAACATTATAATCAAGGTCAGTACCAGTGATCTCAAGCAGATATGGTTAAAGACATTTGTTTCCTAAGGTTTTTTCAATTAAACCAAGAAAGATGAATTCAAATCCAACTTTTAAACCTATTCAAAAGTGTTTAAATTATTAGTTACGAAAATCCATACCAGTGATCTCAAATGGATATGGTTAAGGGTTTTTGTATTCGATTGTTTTCGAAAAAGATGAAAAAGGATTTGTAAAAGGTAGATCCCTTCGCAAAAGGTTTTGCAACCTACGCGAAAGGACTACGAACACCCCAAGACATTTTTGTGAACTACCATTTCTTGATTCGTCTAATCAAGATTAGGGTTTTACGCTACGATTATGGTGAACATCACAATGGTAATAAAGAAACGTTCAATCATGCAATCAAGAAATTGAAACAAATAAAACATTATATTAAAAAGTAAAATCGAAGTGCACTTACAATGTAATTCGCATGTAAAAGTAAAGATAAAGTAGCAACGCGAAGACTATGATTAAAATTCCAAGAACATCCATGAATCCAAAACTTCTAAGCGTAAAATCTCTCTAAAACTCAATCAAAACCTAATCTAACTCTCAATCTAAAGTGAATTAATCAAAAGAGGCATCCTCCCTTTCAGCCGTGCATAACCTCCATATATAAGGGTTTTAAAAACCCTAAAAACGAATAGAAGATCGCGCGCCCAGGTGTGTACTCGAGTCCGGACCTCAACGTCTAGGGTTCGGACCTCAGAATGTTATTTCCTTCATCTTCCTCTGCTGGTGTCTAGACCTCAGGAGCTAGGGTGGGGACCCCAGAATGCTAGTTGCTTTATTTTTCTTTCTCCTTCACTCTGAGTCCTTAGGCTAGTTCGAGCCATCCTCGGTGCAGCTTGAGTCATAACTTTTTCTTTATCTTCTAAGCCTTCTTCAATGCCATTAACTTCGCTCTTTTCATCCATTTCCCTACAAAGAAGATAACACAATTCATAAGTTAGAAAATAATGCCAAAACTTAAGATTTAACTAATTAAATGCATTAAAGTGTGTCTAAATATAGTTTGTAATTACAATTTTCAAGTGTAATCGCATATTATATTAAAAAAGTATTTTTACTGAATTTTGTTTGTAAAGTACATATTTTATCAGCAAAATATTTTCACATAACTAATATAACATAAAATAATATTAAAATTCATTTTTTTCCAGCTTAAAAGACTACTTCTTAGTTCACAACATTCAAAGGGAAAAAAAGAAAAAAAAAAGAAAAAAAAAAAACTTATCTTCTTCTTTGTGGAATAGGATAAGTGTTATACTTCTTCGTGGAATAGGATAAGGGTTCATCTACAATTCTTGCACAGTTTCACCAAAATAGCTAAATATGAATACAAAAGTGATAAATTTTTGGCGGGTGGAAATCAAAAAAAGGGAAACAAAGTTTCTTCTATTTCTCCTATCTATTTCTCTACTTGATTTTTCATTACTGTCAAATTTTGCTGTGTCTTTTCATCATCAGGTATGTTACAATCTAGCTATTATAATATGAATTCCATGGCTCAATTCTAGTTGTGTTATGATAAAATATTCATCTGTATTATTTAGGTGGTTCTATTTTTTGATTTCTGACTTTTGATGATCTGTTTAAGTACAACCTCAATTTTTTGCATTTTATGTGTTTGATAAAATGTGTAAATACATTTAAAAAAGTAAACAATAATATAATTCTATGAATGTCATATTGCCTCCACTCCAGGCAACTAGAACATAATAATTTTCACATTTGATAGAGGAGGCTAGTATCCAAACATCCCTAACATTCTGTTTGAAAATAATCCTCTTTTAGAATTGATTTGATTTTAAAATAAAAAGTTAATTTGATTTGAGTTGGTAAATAAAATTTTGTGTTTGGAACACATTTTAAATTTAAGAATTGAATTGATTTGGTTTAAGAGAAATACCAAGTTTGACCATATTAATAGGAAGTATAGAATATGGTAAATATGATATATTAGGATAAATTTATCCACTTATTTAGATGATTTAAGAAAATAATGAATTTTCATCAAATTGTATTATTTTTTATTTGATTTCAAATGATATAAAAATTTCAAAATTTAAGTTTTGAAATGAAATTAAATCCAACTCATAAAATTTTATTTTAATGCCAAATAAATAATTGATGAGAATTCTCTTCAAATAAAATTAAATTTTATCAAATTTACAATTCCAAACAAAATGTAAAGTCCTCCGAAATCAAGCTACCTCTTGCTATTTCGTTGATGCCACTTCTTGGCTTTTTTTTTTTTTCTCCAACTTGCCTTCATTATTAATTACACTTTTGGCTCGAGGAAAAAAAAAAAAAAACTAGAAGAAAGACAAAGACAAGACTAAAAATTTTCCCCCTTCTGTAGGCCAGCAAGACTTGGTCAAATTAAAAGAAAAAAAAAATTGGATAAGTAAGTAATACCACTCTAGGTCTATTAATGAAAAACTTAATGTTCTCTTTTCATTCTTCACTCAAACTTGATTTGTTACAATGTTTTCTAAAGTTTTTAACCAATTCAATTTTCTAATTTAAGCTACTATATATATTCTCCAACTAGTGCATTTGGTAGGTATTTTTTGATTAATTAAGCATTACTGCTAAAGATATTTTGAACCAATTCCCCATTTTTAGCACATCATGTTTATTGAATGATAGTATGGAATCATCCTCACTTCACTTTACCTTAGGTTATCCTTCTTTATAAAAAAGTATGCAACAAATGAAAAGGAAAGCCACATGATTATAGGATTCAATCCAAGATTTTTGGCTCCACTACCAAGATATTTTGCTGACAACTTTCTCTGTAAATATTACACACAAATGTTAAGTTTGCTTTCAATTAAACAAACTACCTTGAAAGATAACCTAAAATTCACACACTAGAAACACTAGTAAGATGTTGGTTAATGTTTTTCTTTCTTTTTTATTTTCACACATTTGATGTCATTATACCATTGATTAGGAGGAATAAAAATTTTCATACAATTGGAAAGACATTTTTTGCACATCATAGACATTTTTTATTTTTTTTTCTTGCTTTTTTAGTAACAAGATTATCTTCCCATATATCTTGGATAGGGTGAAAGCTGCTATTAGGGTCGCTTGGTAAAGTCGATGCTGCCATATCTTTAGAAGATTAATTAGTGAATATTTCTACCAAAAAAGAGTAGAAATGTTTCTTCATTTTGCTTTCACAAACTCAAGTTATGGTGATAAGATAATACCTATGTGTAAAGTGTGGTTTTATCATACCTATAATTTGATCAGTTGCTTATGACCATTTGGCATGTAATAGATTTACAGAGGGTTACACTAAATGGATTTTACGTGGGGAAGCATCATCTTTGCTACAATTGGCATCTAAACGCATTCCTTGAATCAACAAGAATTAAATGTTGACACCCATACCTTACTACATGAGGCATTTAGAATACCAAATGAGAGTAATGAAAATATTGAAGGTAACCTTAAAGATGGAGTAGATAAACCAAATGCAGATGCTAAAAAGTTCTATAAATTGATGCACGATAGACAAAAAAACTTTATCTAGGATGCAAAAATTTTATAAAACTCTCATTCATCCTTCAACTATTCCATATCAAGTGTTTAGGGGGTTGGAGTAATCATTCATTCACTCTTTTGTTAGAGTTATTAAAGGAGGTATTCTCAAAATGTGTAACAATGCCTAATACTTTCTATGAGGTTGAGAAGATAATTACGAATTAGGTTTTAGTTATGAGAAGATTGATGTTTGTCCAAATGACTGCATGTTGTATATGAAAGAGCATAAGAGTGATTCTAATTGCCATGTTTACAAGTCATCTAGGTATGTGACAAACCAAATATGTCACTGATGATGAACCATCCCTTGTAGTAGGCATTTATAATAAGCCAACTAAGGTTTTGCATTACTTTTCTTTGATACCAAGGTTACGATTGAAAATTCGAGATATGCTGATGGAGATCCCAACCAATCAATCACAATCACAAACAAGAATAACAGAAGGCGAGATGAATAAAATGAGAAAATCTACAAAGGAAAACCTCAAACAAAAACTTCCACTAAATACAAACGTTGGTTACAAACTCAACCCCTCGATAGATCGACTCCATGACTCTATACTCTTGTTAATGTTTGCTCGACTCCTCGACGCACCAACTCTTCTAGAGAAAGCCCTTTGACTCCTCAAGGCTCAATACCAACTCCTCGGTAGCTTTGTTGAATCCACAGAATTCACAAGCCTCAAACCTGAACTCCTTCGGATTGCACATGAAACATGTTGGCTAAGTGATGGAGAGAATAATTGAACTCTCAAGCTCTCAATGTCATGTGTATTCTCTCTATTCTATGTGTATGTCAACCTTGAAGACGCTATGAGATATTTATAGACAAACCAAGGTGGCTAGGGCTATTAAAGTGGTGTGTAGCTAAAGTTCCAACTTGACACCCTGTCAGTTTTTGCTCATATCTTTTCACTCACAATTTGGATTGACCTGATTCTTTTTGTGTTGGAAAGAAGACTCAAAGGGCTACAACTTTTGTGTTTTAGCCGAAGCTTCAATCCGTCGTCTTCAAGGTCAAAATCGCGTTGGAAGTTCAGAACAGAAAGCTGTCATCCGGGCATCTCGCGGGAACTCGCAGGAAGGGCGCACCCGCGGTCTTCCCATGGCCTTCCCGCAGTCTTCTCATGACTTAGAGCGGCCTTCCCGCATGGCTTAATCTCTCTCGGCTTTTTCCCACGGCCAAGTGTGGTCTTCCCGTGTTCTTCCTGCGTTATTCAATTCCGAACCTCTTCAGGACTTCTAGCCACTTTGGAAACTTGATTTTCAACCTCTTCAAGACTTCTAACCATTTTGGAAACTTGATTTTCAACCTCTTCAAGACTTTAATTTACTCAAGACTGTAGTGTCCTAGCCTACACTAAGTCTAGAGATTAAAACACTATCTTTGACCATGGATTTGCCAATCTACAATTTTGGCCATAACAACGACGATTATTCATATCATCCAAAACTGCATCATTTATGAAGTGGCATAAAAAAGGTCAAACTAATGATGGTTGCGTGAGGCATCCTGCTAATTCTCTAGCTTAGATGACTTTTTATCACTTACATCTTGACTTCTCATCGAATTATTGAAATGTCAAACTTGGATAGCTTGTGATGGTATGAACCCTTATAGATCATTGAATAGCACACACATCATTTGGTATGTGATTTTAATACCATAAAATTCCCCTCTATGGTTGTGTATGAAGCAAATTAATTTCCTATTATCTTTAATTATTCTTGGACCTACTACACCTAACAATGATTGTCACGCCTTGGATCTTGTAACCCGATGATATGAACACTAAACCCAAAATACCTTATTATGTGCATTCTACATCCAATCACATAATCATAACCTTGATCACAACCAAACTACAATAGAAGCAAAAGTTAATATAATATAATATTACTAAATAAAATAAAATAATACAATATAAGTCTCAGTCATGACTAGATATACTACTTCATAATATAAATACAACCTAACCAAAATATTGTAATATAGTTTAACGCTCTATCTGAAGGCACATAAGAATAACATAAGGTAACTGAAATCTAAGGTTGGATAACATAGAAGGACAGTTTAAGTCCCTCGGTCAAACATCTCGTTAAGCAAGCCTATCTTTAAACCTACAACCACAACTGTAGGGGGTGAGCACTAGTCTACGTGTGCCCACCGAACATAAGCATACAAGCAAGCATCACATGCCCTAGCATGATACTAAGTGAACAAGTTAATCATATATAATGCAACACAGCATATTCACCTCAATATATAACAATTTACACTATCAAACAACCATGTCCATCAGACATTCAATTACAATCTTGTTAACTAACACTCTCATTACCAGTTCCAATACTATATATCTTGTTATATCTTATGCTTAGCCATTATCTCAAGTGTGTGCCCATTATAACGTTATCATATCATATTCGTAATCATAATAACCCATATAACGAATACTCATATCAATTCTAAAACTCAATTCTAAGATTTTATCCTTACCATCACAACCATACTTGACACCAAACTTAAATTTAACTCATGCATATATTAATATATGGGACAGGTACTTTACATTGCATAGATAAATCAACTACAACATCGAAGGTATCTACACTGCGAGGGCAGTCTAACTACACCATCACAGGTTTCTAGCTACAAAGGCAGTCGAGTTACAAGATCGTAGGTATCTATACTGCAAGGGCAATCCTCACTTCGTAGGCTACCTACCCACTAGACATGACAAGCAACCCTGCACAGGTTAGGGGACTTTCATCCCTTGGGTATATGTACCCATGTTAATAGTATTGTCCTACCCCAAAATGGACTCATACTAGGCATTCTTATATGCACCATATAACCCAATGCCATAAAGACCAACAACATAACATACTGCAATACTCATCACCCTGTAACAATATTTATCATATAGTATCATTCATATTCATTGTCAGTAAGAAATCGTAGTCCTTTGCAGGACATCATAGTCCAACCTGTTTCATTGCTTTCATTAATTTCAGTACTTCTATCTTATCTCATCACATTCTTAATACCAACACATTCGTCATTAACTATGATTCAAAGTAAAAATGTGTTTTTTCTTATATTTTTTCACAACTCATTCTAATCTCTAATTACCACATCCACGTAATCTCAACTTGCTCTTAATAAACACAAAATCTTAATTTATTACTAATAATTAATACCCACATCATATATTTCTTATTAACAAACTTGGAGTACCTTATATTAACATATATTATGTTTAGGTTCTGATAGATTAGGTTTAAAATCAAAAATGGGTGCAAAGGTAAGATTTGGAGAGCCCCAGCGCCCCGTCAAAGACCCGAGCGCCCCACTATGGGCAAAAATAGGTTTTGGTTCAAGTTTTGCATAATTAATTTCAAAACAATGGTTTAAAACCAATATTTCCATCCAAAACATCTCTTATATCATACGAATAAATTTAAAAACATTTTATGTCAAAGTCAACTTAAACAGAGAAAGATCTAGAATTTCAATTTCTAGAAGGGGTCCAAGTGCAACCTATTTGGTTATAAAGGCATAGTTGAAGCAACCCGAGTGTCTGCCTGAATGCCTTTGGCACCCAGCGTGAGTGCAGCAACAACCCCTTTGTTCAGGGTTTTTTGGTTTTTAACTTCTATTTTCCAAAATCATAGGTTTTAAAGCTTTATGTTTAAAATTACTTGTTCAAACAATTTCCCAAGGTTGGTGTGAACATAATGGTATGAAGAATTTGAGATTTAATTAAATCTTTAGGTGCAAATCAAACTTTCTTCCCAACTTATCTATATATACACCCATAAATATATGCATATATCCTTAAATCATTTCACGTTTCACACAATCAAGGTAAGAAATACTCATATATTAGCACACAACAATTCTTACATATTATATATGCAGATAATAAGCTCTAAATCCCTACCTCAAGTCTTAAATGGAAGAAGAAATGTTGACAGTGAACACTTGGGAAAAACCCACCAAACTTTGGATCCTTCGTACACTTCGATCATTGATCCTAACAACAATATGATTACACCAGTAGGTTCAACATGTATCCAATTTTATTTTTGTAAAACTAATTTGGATTTGAGTAAGGTTTGGTATAATTATAAACCTTAGCTTCTCACTCAATTCTTACCTCTTTCTTTCTCTTTCTTTCCCAATCCACAACTCTTTCTCTCTTCTCTTCCATATGTATATATGGAACACCAAACTTGGGGATCAAGATTGCTCTGACAACCTCTCCCTTTACCTTACTCCATAGGTTGTCTTTGAGAAGGTAAGGATACGGCAGAAGAAAAGTTGAAACATCAATCTGTCAAGTGTCACTTAGTCCGGGCACCCGCCTATTGCTTCGGGCATCCCCTTTTGTCCCATTTGGGCCAAAAATGGCTAAGTCTGAGATAATCCACAATTTTCATACTCTTATCAATTTAAACTCTTAATACATCACATTAACCATATTAACATCTTAACACATAATAAACTTTTCAATCAACATTAAATTAAAAGTTATGGCCAAACTAATATTTGCTAAAAAAAAAAAATTCTTTTGGGTTTACTAATTTCCATAAAACTAGCATGCTAAACTATACATCTCAACGTGTTTATAACCAAAAGAAAAATTTGGAAAATATGGGTCATCACAATGTTATTAATGTATATCTGTAACCTTCGATAAAGGAATTAAAAGAATTATAGAAGAATAGAGTAGAGCCATATAATGCATCAAGTAAGAAAAACTTTTGAATGCGGGCAACATTGATGTGGACAATCAACGATTTTCTGACATATGCTTATTTGTCTAGATGGAATACAAAAGGGAAATATGCATGTCCCTCTTGTCACAAAGACACTTGTTTTGAGTGGTTGAAGCTTGGTCATAAATATTGTTACATGGGCCATCGTATATTCTTGGAGAAACGTCATACACTCTCATATGATGAGAAATCTGTCAATGAAAGTAGAGAAAAAAGAGTTGTACTTAATCCTATAACTGGTTTTATGGTGTTGGAGATGTTGTCTGGCTTCAAGACCACATATAAGAAGATGAGCGCTAATCCAAAATTGCCATATAAATTGAAAAAAAAAGGAGTATATTCTTTGAATTACCATATTGGAAGCACATTTAATACATCATGATCTTCATGTGGTGATCATTGAAATAAAATATATGTAAGAGTATAATTGGAATGTTGCTAAATTTGGAGGGAAAGATAAAGGATAAGTTGATAACACGTCTTGACTTAAAATTTAAATGATTAAGACCTGGGTTTCATCCCAAACAAAATGTAGCTAACAAAATTATCTTGCCTCTAGCTTGTTTCTTACTAACAATATAAAAGAGAGATATTTTTTTATAGTTTTTTAAAGACTGTGAAATTTCTTAATGGTTATGTAGCGAATATTTCTCGATGTGTTAACACAAAGTAACACAAAATATTAGGGCTTAAAAGTCATGATTGCCACATATTGATGCAACAATTACTTCCCTTGGAAATAAGATGGTTGTTGAGTTCACATATATATTCACCTCTACTTAAGTTGAGCAATTTGTTTCGAGAACTGTGTTCTAAAGTTGGTCAATCTCAAGACTTTATGTATCTAGAACAACAAATTCCAATAATCCTTTGCTATTTGGAAAGAATATTTCCCCTATAATTTTTTTGTTATTATGTTGCATTTGGTTGTTCATTTAGCAACAGATGCTAGATATGCCGGGCCAGTATATTATCGTTGGATGTATCCTATTGAGAGGTAAGACTTGTACATTTTTTTATACAATCACTCAATTTTTGTTTTTTCATATAATGATTTTATGTTATAAATTAAAATTATGCAAGTTCAGGTACTTGCTTATGTTGAAAACATATGTGTAAAATAGGAGTCATCCAGAAGGTTCTATAGCAAAATGATACCTTACAAATGAATGCTTGACATTTTGTTTTAGGTATATGAAAGAAGTTGAGACAAAGTTTAACTGGAAGCCTTGAAATTATGATGATAGAGGTAATGATATAGAATGATTACTTATTTTCTTAATGCCTGGTCAACCATTAGGCAAGGGGTTGATCGAAACATTAGACAATGACTTAAAACTAAAAGCACATCGATATGTGTTATTCAATTGTGAGGCAATCCACCCATTTATCGAGCAAGGGTACTAACAATCAACTTATTTATGTATTTTTCATATATCCTTACTAACTCACAATCAAAAATTTACATGCAAACAACGTCGTAGCATTATTTCCACATAAAATTCTTGCCTTCGTGACATGGGTATTGATCGTCTTCATAGTAAAACATTTCTAACATGGTTCAAGAGACATGTATGTATAATATAATAGAATTTTTAGTTTGTTCTATTAAATTTTATATGAGTTAAAAATCGATTAATCTTATTTATATGAAAACAGGTCAAACAATTACGTGTTGTATAAGATAGCCAAATAACTGTCAACCTTCAGTGTTTGGTTCATGGAACTAATAGAGTTTCCAAAAAATATAATAAGTACATAATAAATGATTTCAGATTCCACACTATAAGATTAAAAGAAATAAAAAAACCCAAAATAGTGGGATTATTGTGACTGCAAAAACATAGAACCTTGCAATGGTTCTAGAGATGTACTTTTTAAGATGTGTTAATAGATATAATTGAGCTTCATTATTTTTTTGGGAGAAGGGTTGTGTTATTTAAGGGTGATTGGGTGTCCTAAGTTGGGAAGAAGCAAGATAAATATTGCATGCTAGTTAATTTGTCTCAATTGATGAAAGATGATGTCACGCCCCGAATCTTACGACCCAAGGGGTAAGTGATAAACATACATAACATGTACTAAAATAACTAACCCATGATCAGAGCAACGCAACGTAAACTAGTGAGGCTGAGACATAATATAGGATAACATAAGTTTAACCTTGGCTATTGCCAAGTCACATACTCCATACACCATTTCCATTAATACATAACTTAGGCCTTAAGGCCTTACAATAAAATCTAATAAGTCTAGCAATGTACAACATTACAATTTCCAAATGAAAATTTATACTAATGACCAAAAGTTTGCTAAGCTTCGTAGGGCTCATGCACACCCTTCCAGTCCAATCCCATTAGCCCACTTGATTGTTATAGCCTGTTCCTGCATCAAAATCTGTAGGAACGTGAGCATGAGTCCACTTGTGCCCACGATGTCTCAAACAAACATATATGGTATGTATTCTAAACATGCATGCTATTCATGGTGTATCTTGTTACCTTAATATGTACTAGAGCCACAACAATTTATCAACATAACTACATAACCAATTTAGAATATACACTTTTTTACACAACAATATCAAAATAAAAATTCAATTCCAATTAATACTTAATCTTTGAAATTTCATTCATTGGTTCAAATCACATTTTATTTTCTCTTTAATGTTTAATCATTATTTGACCATATAACCAAATTTATAATACCATTTTCATCATTCAGTCACATTGTCACATCCACATTATCACTTTCCATCAATCCATCACACAACCATAGTCACACAAGTCATCAGGGGTTGGGTGCATACATAACACCGTCTTTTATGGGTCCAGACCCAACGAAAATGGTAAATCGAACACCATCGTTTAGGATCACAGTCTAGGGTCACGGTTAACCTATACACTCATAATGTTGTGGACTACTAACCCACTAGCATTGACACCAAACTCTGCGCAGGTTCTGGGACTCTCAATCCGATGGTAATCTCAAAACCCTTCCTATTTACTGCACCCCACCACGGCCCCTGACATCTCATCAATCACATTTCAATTCATCCAATCATATATTCATATTCATCGTCATATATTTTCCCACAACACATATCCACGTTTCAGTCCATCCCAAGATTCATCACATAACAACATTAATCAAACATCGTTAAACATTCAATATTTCTTCAACATTATGAACATGAGTCTTATTGTCAAGTCACATTTTATTTAATCAATCACAAGTTCATATACCTCAACATTTAGTTTACATCAAGTCATATTCACAATTCTATTCGATTAAGACTCTTGTCTCAAAGTAAATCTTCAAGTCATTTCATTCAAGATAACATTCATTCACTATTACAAGTTAAATCCCATTAGCTTAAGATAATCACTCCTTAATCACTTTTTAGAGCATATTTCCCTTTTAAAATCCATGCAATTAATCAAGTAAGAGTTTCATGTAAAAACATGTTACTAACTCTTTCATAAACCCAAGGTAGAATGCCAAACTAAGCAAAGTAAAGAAAATGACCTAGGCTCAGTGGGCGCCCAAGCTGACACTCAGTCGTGCACCCAAAGGGCTTAGCGCCTACACTTTGTGCGCCCAAGGGGCTGGGCACCCATGTCTTGTGTGCCCAAGGGGCTTGGGCGCCCGACTATGTCTCCCTCGTGCGCCCACAGCTTGGTCCAAATTACGAGTTAGTTTTTCACCCTTAAGACCCCAAATTGACCAAGTTTAAGTAAAAATACCTAAAGTTTCATGTTTCTAACATCAACACAAGGTTCTTAGGCACCAAACAAAATTATCAATTTGAGTTTTCATCAACCAAAAGTCAAGTTATGGATCAAAACACCATTTTCACTCTCTTAACCTATACATATATATATATACATGTATATAACTCCTATTTTCTCCATATATGTAACCAACATTTGAAAAAGGTTTCTCTAGTAGTAATCTAGTCCTTGTTACACACCACATATGTAAGAATGAGGCATTAAATCCCTCCCTCAAGTTGTAAGAAGATGAATCAACAAGAAGATGTTTTATACTTCCAAGCTCTCAAGCTTTGATGGACTCAATCCTCTCTCTCTTGATCCAAACTACAAATAAATTACATAGAAGAGTTCCTTGAAGGTCCAATGACACTCTTGCAAGATTAATTTGAATTTCACTTAGGTTAGGAGGACCTACCTCCAAATTTCTACCCAGTCCTCTTCTTCTTCTTCCTTTATTTCTTCACCCAGTTTCTTCCTCTCCCAACAATGCCTCTCTCTTTCTTTTGCATCATATCAACAAAATATATATTTAAACCAATAATTTAATCCTCCAAACAGTGAATTTTAGACCCTCTCATCACCCCTAGCTAGATATAGGTTCATAGGGGAGAGGGGTTAGCTGAAAAATGTAAAGAAACCCATACCTGTCAATTCCACTGCACCTTGGGCACCCCAGCCCTTCTTAGGCGTGCGCCCAAGACCTTGGGCACCCATGACACGTGTGCCCAAGGTAACCTCCTCCTGCACACTTGTTAAAATGCCATCTTTTGATTGCCTAAACCATCTCTTTCAAAGTTCTCAACTCTAAAACACCATTAATGATCCATTTCACTAAATTAACATAACATTACCTCCAAAATGTACCAAAACCATAAATTTAGGTTAATACAAAAGTCCGGGGTATTACAGATGATGACCCTTTTTATATTGGCTTCTCAAGCAGAATAAGTTATGTACGTGAAAGGCCTCAAGTGAAAAGGCTGACATGTTGCCATCAATATAAATCCTAGATATTTTTATGATATGACTGTGCGATCTCTTGTGAACAATGTGGGTGCATACTTATAGAGCATAGTGTGTAATAGAAAGTGGTGATGAAGATAATAATATTAATTTAGTTGACATATATGTCTGTTACAACTTCAGATGCATCACTTGAAGAAGTGTTGAGAGAAGAAAGTGTTGATCAAGATGGAGTTAGTGATGAATATGGTGAAGAATTTGATATTCTCATATGATGATTGGATTCTACTTTTGGCGATCTTTTCAAACAATATTAGAATGTAATTTGATCTTGTGTTTCAAATCATTTTATTTATTAATTTTTATGAAAGTGTTATAGATCTTTATTTGAGACTTTGTCAAATTTTAGTACTTAATTTAAATTGCCATTTTTAGTCCTTAATTTAAAGTTTGAGTTCAAAATACATAACTAGGATTCATTGTGGATTGTATGATATTCATAACTATGGTTATTGAAGCTTATCTAAGGACCATAAATTTTTGGTATCTATTTGCATAAAGAAAATAGTAGATTTATTAATATAAATATTTGATTGAAAATTGATCAATTTCTAGTACTAAAACAAATTTTATACTTTTTCTTATTAATGGATATAGTAGAATATGTGGGTTGTTTAATCAAATATTTTTAATAACATTTATATTTTATTCTTTTTCTCTTGATGGAAGTTACTTTTACATGCTTGCTTTATTTAATTAAATTTTCTTTAAATATTGTCATTGAGCTACATATTTGGTTTTTTTGTCTTTGTAAATTGTGTTCAGATAAACATAAATCAATTTCACAAACCAATGGACCCATAAATTCAGTTTCGCTCAGGTAATGTTAGCAAGATGGGTAAGTTCATTCCATCTAAAAAGTGATGTAAACTCAAGTCAACTTAATGATAATTCTGGTATGGGCATTAAAGTTTTGTATTTACTTGATGGATATGTTAATGCTATTCATACTTGTTCATGGATTGACTTTTCTAATGTTTTATTTTTTTTTCTCCTAAGATCATTGTAACCAAAAGTAGAAAAGAGGTCTCACTCAAATGCATCGTATTTGGGGCACACATGATGGTAAGCGCTTTCAAGTTAGTTTGAATTAATATGGTCAGCCTAATGATGAAATGGGCGACAAGTTATTACTGTTTATTAGTACAATTGTGAGTGATGCAAAAAGTGCACCACCCATTTGCAAAGACTGGCATCAAGTTCCTCTACATTATAAAGATAATATATAGGCCTTAGTGCAGGGAAATACTTATTTAAAGTATTGAGTACTAATGTTTTATTTGTAACTATTTAATAAATTTTGATATATCGCTTTCTCTCATAAGCCATAATTGAATATTAAATTCATTTGAAGTTTAGTTATAGTTAGCAATATAACTAGAAAATGCATCAAGAAAGAGGCTTGAGCTTTCATGAATATTTTAACTTCGAGAAAACTATTATTTTTGGAAAACTTTGTATACTTACATGAACGTTAGTAGAAGAATGTGTCAATGGTATAAAATTTCTTGTTTGTATTTAATGGAAATAATAAATATGTGGAAATAATGAGCTAGAGAGTGCCCCAACCTAGTTAGTGCTTTGGGCTAGCAAATTTTGATACTATTCGAAGACTAAAGTCTCAAAGATCTAATATACAAATAAGTACTTCTGGTAGTATGTCTATATTAATATATTCAACATTCCTAAATAAAGGCTTTCTTTATTTTCTTAATTTTAACATAACCATGAACTTTCTTAGAAAGATGCTTGGCATACCTTGTAAATGGAGGATTTAGGAAGGATACATATTAGAAATAAGACATAGTTAGCATACACTTAGGTATTATAAAATATAAGATCCCCTTAGCTCCATATCTATCTATAATACTAAAAGAATGTATTTTCTCTTCTTCTCTTTCATTCCAATCCTAGGTGGCATGCTTATTTGATCACCATTCCATTTTTTTAATAGATTTTTGAATTATTTTTTAATTTCCTTCCTTCCTTCTTTTTCTTTCTTTTGTCATTCATAAAATCTTTGTTTATTTGTCCCACATCACCAAAATATTACAACTTTACTTTTTCTTTAACCTATAAAAGTACTAGAATTGTGGCATATGATTTCAATAAATATAAAAGAGCTCGTAGGTTTTGAAAAGGGACCAACTTTCTTAGGTTGCAAAAAGGGATCTACTTGCTTATGAATTTTGTATGAATGGACTTCGGGTTCCAAAAGAAGACCTTCTAGCCTATTAATTTAATATAGTCGTAAAATTTATATATTTCAAATATATTATTAATTAAATTAAAAATACATAAAAAATAAAATTAAGTTAAAAATATAAATAAAAAAGCTTAAATAGTAATTAAGTTATTTGTCCTATAATAACAACTCTTGGTATTCTTAAAATTTTAAAAGTACAAAAAATACTAATTATTAATTAGGCTTGGTTCTAAATTCTAAATTTAAATTTAAATTAGTCATGTTGACTATATTTGTTTTATTTTATAAAGCAATATGATTAATAATAATATTTTTTATTTGAATTATTTTTATAAATTCAAATCCTATATGGCACTCTATATTAATCATTCTATTTTTTTATTTTTACAAATCATTAAATAAAATTAGTCTTTGGGGAGTAATTGTTTTCTAAATTCTAATTTTAAATTTAAATTGGTAAAGTTGACTATGTTTTTATAAAGCACAATATACAGTTAATAATAATATTTTTAATTTAAGTTATTCTTATAAAATTAATAAAAAACTATTACTAAATTTTGTGTGGCACTTTCCACATTCACCATTCTATTTTTCTACTTTTATAAATGTTTGAATCAAATACAATTTTTTTTTTATATTTTTTGTTCTTATTCATAAAACTTTACTTCTTTTTGTCTCACATTAATAGATGATTACCACCCTTTTTTTATTTATAAAATCAGTACAATTATGATATGTGATTTTCATCAATGTATAGTGAACTCATGATTTATTTTAATGGAAGTTGCCGACTGATTCATTGTAGTTGTAAAATTTACTAAACAATTAATTCATGTTAGAAAAATATTTAGAAATTATTAAATATTAATCAAATTTAAAAAATATAACTTCTCTTACAATAATAACTCGTAAATATCTTAAATTTAAAAACATAAAAAATGCTGAAATATTATTTAAGCTTCTAAATAATTTTTTTAGAAAAATTTCTAATTTTAAATTTAAATTGGTCATGTTGACAATTTTTAACCGATTAATAATAGTAAATATTTGAGTTATTTTTATAAATCCATATTATCTATAAATTTGTCTATCAATCTATAATTCTAAAATAATGTATTTTCTCTCTCTCCTATTCTTCTTCACTTTAGTCTTACGTGGCATACCATTTCACTTTTTAATTATTTTTTAAATTCATTAATTCCCACTTTTTCTTTTCTCTTTTCTCATTCACAAAACTTTTGTTTATTTGTCCTGCAACATAGAAAAAGTACAATTTTATTTTTTTTTGGCCCATAAAAGTACTACAATTGTGGCTTTCACTTTTAATCAATACAAAAGAAGCTCATGTGTTTTGAAAAAGGACCCACTTACTTATAAATTTACTATAATTGTAAAATTTATATATTTCAAATACATTAAAAACACAAATAAAAAATGAAAACAATTCGTTTAAAAACACAAAACAAAATATATGCCTTAAATTTGAAAATACACAAAAAAAATTTCAAAATATTATTTAAGCCTGGGAATAATTTGTTTTTAGAAAAATTTATAATTTTTAAATTTAAACTTGTCATGTCAATAACTTTTAGCTAATTAATATAATTTACATTAATAATATTTCTAACTTAATGTAAAACGAGTTAAAAATTAAAAATAAAAATAAAAATGTATATTAAAATTAATAAATAGTTTAAAACAAGCAAGAGATCAAATCGATCAGGTAAGTTTATGATTTAATATATATTTTAGAACAAATTTTATTTTTTAGGATTCAGATCGAGATTTAGTAAAATATAAGCTTTTAGTATTTATATGTAAATCTAACTATAATCTATTTTATACAATTATGTAATTTTATTGAAACATTTTGTAGTATATTTAAAAATTCTATTTTGTCCATAAAAAAATGTTATACAATTCTATTTTGTCCATAAATCGTACGGGTCAACACTAGTATAAATTAATTACATGATTTTTTTGGCAACCCGGAACACTTACTAGTTTATTACAGCCTTCAACGAATCGTGTAGCCAATAAGTAAACCAAGGAGATGTATGCTGCCACCCATGCATATCTCGCTTGAGTAAGGAATCGAACCCGTATGGTCTTTGTGGGGAGCATACTCACGAGCCATTCGAGCTAACCTTAAGGAGCAACTAATTACATTGTTGTTAAAGAGAATAAAATGCAAAAAAATAAAATAAAATAAAGGAATCAGCATTGTACGTACATATACATTAATACAATTTAGTGGAATATTATGATTTTTTTCATAGATTTTTCTTAGAAATAGAAATTTTTTTATTAATTATTCCATAAAATGATGATTAATAATTGTATTTTTTTGTGTATAATGAATCTCACGCAGTCAAAATTTGACCTCTAAATAATGCTAGAACTTAGATAATGAAGCTTTCTGGTAAGAAACTAAAGGATTGGAAGGTAACTTTGAAAATTTTTTACAAAGAGCATTTGAGTTTTAAGAAGTAACATAGTGCAAGGATGATAGAGTTTATGCTAATCAGTAGGAATAGCTAATTTGATAATGGGGGTTTGAAGAAGTGAACGTATCTCTTAATAGTTTACAATTTTTTTTTACATCACCTATAAACAAGGTATGGCTTTATGATTTATAAATTGTCAAATTTAGGCATGAAATGAAAAAAAATTAGGTAAGCCGATCATAACGCAAGTACAATTATTCTATTGGATCAAGGAGCTTTCCACGTGTTTGTAATGAGCAAGTATGTTATTTTTTATGTTATATTTTTATACATAATGCTAGTATTACATATTGTAATTATATGTGTTCAACAAATATATGTGTTGCTTTACATGGATGTGTAGAAAAAGAAATTACAATGCTCTCCAACTCAAGTTGAGATGTTTAAAATATGTTATTCTAAGAATGATGGAACTCCTAATAGTCAGGCAACTAGAGAAATAATGATTAGTTGAAAATTATTATGTTTGCTATAATATTCTTAAATTGTTTATCAATTTTAATGTGTACAATCAAATTATAATTTTTCTTACACTACAAACATAGATGGATGAAAGGACATTTTTGGATTCACATTCATCAAAAGAATGACATACTTAAAATGATGTATTTGTGCAAGTCAAGGGTAAAGAAAGTAATGGAAGTGTTTGAATGTATGGATTTAGTGTCTCACCATCTGATTTGCAAAAAGATACACAGTGTCACAAAACAAATGATATGCAAGGAGAACTTGTAGAACTAAGATCAAAAGTTCGGCAATTGGAGTCCATTCTTTTGAATGCTCATCCTAATTCAACAAGTATATGTGAAAAGGTTATTTATTAATTAGAATAAAACAATTGCTTGGATTATTTATCTCAATACATGCACATAAAATTAATGTATTTATTATTTGTTAGGTATCTATTGCACTTAATGCTTATGATTTGGCAACTTGATGTTTTATAGGCTTAGCTACACAAACGTAATTTGGTATTCTTATCGAGGTAACACTTGAAATTTAATTAGTGCAATTGTCTTATATCTAAAATAATATAATTAGAAATTTAATTAGATAAATGTTCTAATTCCTATATTGATTATCATTCAAAGGTCTGCTCATATTACAGCTTGGAAATACATATGTTATCAAGAGTTTTATATGTCCAGGAGAAATGGTTGCAATTAGTGTCCTTCAAAGTATAGACCCTTCTAAAGAAGTAAATGGAGAAGATTTAGGGCTCGACTTCTAGGAAGTACTTGTTCAAGTTCTAGTAAAACCTAATGAATCATTGATACGAACATGTAAACAATGCAAGACGATTGGACAAGATGTTGGAGCTCATATTGCGCGGTTGCTCCATTTGTGGTAAGTTTTTGTTTTCAATTTTCCTTTATCATAAAAAATGTTGTTTACTATTGATTATTTAGGTTGTAATTTCTAATTTTTTAATATATTATCTTTTTTGCACAAGTTTCAAAGGTTGTGGATGATAACCGAGAATACTTATATGAGTTGAGTTGAATATTTGGTTGAGATAATGGTTGCGATTAGATATAGTTCTATTTATTTTGTTATTTTTTCTTTCTAGAAGTTGAGTAACTTTGTTTTGTGGAAGTTGGATGATGATGATGAGTGGCATATTTATGTTTATTTTGTTAGTGGCGGAACATTTAACCACCATTTTAGTATATTCATATTATTTAAATTTTTTATTTCATATTATGATTTCTTGTTGCGATTTCATTTTTATTTATTATGATGAAATAGTGCAATTATAGTTAAAGAAATATTAATCTATTTAATGAATTAATTTTTATAGACCAACGAATGGTTAAATCAATTTTTTTTAGTGCACAAATAGTTTTGTGGCATTTTACAATATTGTGATATAGTAAAATATATTTTAATATATTAATTCTTATGGCATTTTAATATGTCACTCATTTTACTCATTGCTTGGCATTTTTAAAGTCCAATAATGTCTTTTGAAAATGTCTTAAAAAGATTCAACTTGCATGCATAAATGTCCCAAGAATGATGAATAGTGATATTTTAATCTGCCACTAAAACGAGACTCTAATAGCATTTACTAGTACCACAAAAAATACTTAATTATGGCACTTAAAGTGCCATTTAAGAATCATATAAAAACACTTCCAAAAATGCACTAAAAGTGGCGTTTAAGAATCATAGAAAAACATTGCTTAAAATAATAAAGTCTCTATAATGGCATTTCAAAGTACCACTAGCCAATATATTTACACTTCACTTGGAAACATTCATCTGTTGAAATTGATTTGATTTTAAAATATAGAATTGATTTGATTTGATTTAGTAATAAAATTTTGTGTTTGAAACACATTTTGAATTTAAGAATTGAATTTATTAGATTTAAGAGAAATACCAAATCTGACCATGTTAATAGGAAATAGAAAATATAGCAAATATGATATATGAGAATAAATTTGTCTACTTAACTTAGTGTAATAACCCAGATTTTTTTTTAATTTGGATATTGTTATTTGATAATTTTGTTTGCTATTTAAATTTAATGGTTTGAAATTTTTGGATTTCTATTTAAAAATATTAATTTTGGGTTTTATTTAAAAAGATTTTAAATTTTAGGAAGAATGTGTAATTTTTCCGAAACCTATGGGGAATAGGAAATTAATTAGTTGGTTAGGGTTAAAATTTTTCTTTTATAAATATATAAATCTGTAATTATTATGATAAAAATTAAAAACCCTAGAGAGAGAGAGGAAGAGAAAGAGAAGAAGAAAGAAAAGAAACAACGGCTGCGGTCAATTTTTTTGTGGGCTGGTGATTGATTTGTTCTTCCGTTGCCAATTGTTTTTTTTTCTTCTGTTACAGAGGTAAGGGGATGAACCCGTAATGCTTTATGTGTATATATATATGTATACTGTTTATACGCAGTGCTTGATTAATGTGATGGGTTTGATTGTTTGATGAATAGTGTACGGAATATTTAATTGAATTGTTATATATATATATATATATATATATATATATATCAACGTATTTCCAGTACTCTGATAATCAAGTTCAACCAAGAAGCTTGGGCCGTGACTCTTTAAATGAAATTTTATGATTTATTTATCAAAGTCTTTTAGCATGTGTATATATAGTTACAAAAAGACAAAAGAATCATGATTTGTTGTACTATTAATATATATTTATTATATATGGATACATGCATTAAACTCCTTGTAAGAGGTTGCTAGACGTTTGCTTTTTGATAATTTTTTTTCTTTTTTATTTATTTATTTCCTTAGTCCAATTGATTGAAACGTGGAAGATTGACTAATATATATATATGTATATATCTGTTCTTATATTGATTTAGTGATTTTGATGAAAACTAATGATTAATGATTTTATATTATTTTTCTATAAAATCTTTCGCATGAATGAATTGGACGTGCGACTAATTGGATGGCCAAAAGTTAAAGCAATAATTGCATATTTATGTATTCTGGATATTAATCGTAGGACTGTTTGTGTAATAGGATTAAATTTTGTGTTAGTTATGTGTCGGTAAATTTATGGATAATAAGGTTTTAAAATTTAATTAAAGAAAAATTTATATAATATGAATTCAAGGTAAATTTTGATTTTTTTGTGTTTTATTTGGATAGAGGGGTACTAAAAATATCGGGTATACGTACCCAAGGGTTGAGAGTCCTGAAACCCGCGCGGGGTTGGTTATCGATTCCAGTAGGCTAGTAACCTACGAACGAGCAGATGCCTGAGGGTGGCATATTACATTCCTAAGGCTTTGGCCTAGGAAGCAGACACCGAAGGATGGTGTATATTGGTTGGGTCCTGTTTCTACGGGACAACCAAGCAGACATCAAGGAATGATGTATATTGGTTGGGTCTTGTTTCTACGAGACAACCAAGCAGCAGTACCTTGAAATCAAATTTATTTTCTTTGATGTGTTATGCGGTGCTAAAACACGATTAATGGAAATGAAGAGAGATAAATGAATAAATTTAAGTTCTTGTTTGAAATTGCTACTTGTGCGTGTTTGTTTCACTTAGTAGCATGCTAGGGCATACTGCATTTATTATATTATTATTAGGGTTCCGAGCACACGTGGTATTAGTGCTAAACCCCTTACAGCTTGCGATGCAGATAATGATTTTGAGTCACGCGCAGGACCTACTCACCATGGAAATTAGAAATTTATTTATTTGTTTTTTTTTTTTTTTTTTTATTTCATTAGAATTTTCTTTAGAGAATGGTTTTTTTTAGTGAATTGTAATAAGCCTCTGTTTGTGAGGTTATTATGAATTATTTTATCTAACATTGAGAGAATATTTGGACTTAGCCTTTGGAACTTATTGTCTGATCGACTTGTCTAAGGCATTTATTTAAATTTAAAAGTTTAGTTTTATTTATTTTTATATTCATTGCTCTATAGTGTGGGTTTATGGCTCTGATGTAGGACAAAGAAAGTTATTTAATGTTGCATTATGTTTTTCTTTGTTCACATGCTCGGGTTGGGAAATCCGGGGCGTGACACTTAGATAGTTTGAGAAAATAATGAATTCTCATCAAATTCTATTGTTTTGGCCTAGATTTCAAATAATATAAAAATCTCAAAATTTAAGTTATGAAATGAAATCAAATTCAATTCTTAAAATTTTGTTTTAATTTCAAACATAAAAATTGGTGAGAATTTTCATAAAATGAAATCAAATTCTATCAAATCTACCATTTCAAATGAAGTGATAATGACATTTGGAAGTGTTGCTAGCCAATATATTTAATGACATTTGGAAGTGTAAAAGAAAAATGTATATTTTGGCATTTAAAGTGTCATAAAAGAAATAAAGGCATCTTGTTATGTAATATCCTAGATTTTCATATTAGTGTAATTTGATGGTTTTTAACATGTTTGAGCATGATAATATGTTAATTAAGTAATATTAGTCATTAGAGATGACTTGGGGGTGTGAATTTTGGAAGAAATGGGTAAAATAGCTCAAAAGTCAACATTTTGACTCGATGGCATGCAGAGGGTGCCCAAGGTAGGAGAGGGGCGCCCAAGGCTCTAGGATGACTGCCCATGGTCCATGAGAGGCGCCACATTTGTGCAGACAGTCAATGGTATGGTGTTCTCTAGTTTGTCAGTCGAGAGCCTAACCTAAACTCTAGGTTTGTAGGGTATGGGAAAGGTGACTAGGCTCCTGTAGAATGCTTAGGGGTTAAGCTAAGCTTGTATATATGTATATTTGAGCAGAGAGAAAGAGAGAGATTTTTGGGGTATTGGAGGAGAACCGGGAGAGGAAGAGGAAACCATGAAAATTTTTGAAAGGTTGGTAAGTTGCTAAAAACCCTAACCAAATGTAAATTAATTTCAAGGGATTGAAATTGAGTTCTTAAGGAACATTTTCATGTATTTTGTTTGTTGTTTGGATCAAAGGGTGAAAAGATCAATCAAGCCAAAGTTGGGAGCCAAAACTGAGAATTCGTCACTTCACTTGATCCACTTTATTCAAGTTTAAGGTAGGGATTTCTAGCCTTATTTTAGCATATATGAGATGTTTTGAGCTCGTAAATGTTTCCATGAAATTTATTTAAGATTTGGAAACCATGGAGATGGAATTTGCATGGATTGATGGATATGTATATATATAAGTATAGGTAGAATCAAGATTTTTGTATTGAAAAAATGAATGAATTAAAACTTGTTTTGATGGACTTTTTAGAGTCTTCTAGGTCCTAAACAACTCAAGAAAATGAGGTATCAGGTTAAATATTGGATTTGGTAAAGTTTGATACCTAAAAACATGAGCTAGAGCTTGAAGGAACAGAGTAACATTCTGGACAACAGAGGCGTACCCATGAACTTATATGGGGTGCCCATGACCCTTGAGGGGCGCCCATGGTCTATATGGGGCACCCATGATCCCCTGTCCAGAACTCCAGTTTTGCTGTGTAGTGTAAAAACTTGTATGGTTCAATACTTAGACTTTAGAACATGAGATGATCAACCTTGAATGATTGAATAGGTGAAAAGTGTATGGATTAAAGTATGAAAATCAACCTTTGACTAGAGAAATTGGTTTTAAGACATGTTGGTTTAATGTTTTGCTTCAAAATTTAATTTATATGTTCCATGATGGATTATGATGAACTTGTCAATTGTATATTACGTTGAGCTAAAAAGGTGCAAGAAATATGATAAGGGAATGAGATAAGGATACAATAAAGGGATATTTGAATTGAATAAGCAACGATTATGTTAAATGGAAGAAGAGATGCTAGAATGAAATGTTCATGTGATATGGAAATGAGAATTGGTTATGATAAGAGAATAATATAATTATTACGAGCCTCTATTGAACTTCGAATTATATGTTGGTTATTGTGATGATATTGTTGATTACACGTTTGAGTGAGACGATAGTTGAATGATATGGTGATGTAGAGACAATTATGAAGATGAAATTGATAAGTATAAAAGAGGAAATGTGAAGGGTAATGAGATATGAGATTACCCTAGGGATTGGTTTTCATGCCAGTAGGTTAGTAGCCTACAACATGATGTGTAAATAAGGCTAATCGTGGCTTGGCTCTTATAGCATTTAACGACAACGTGTAAATAAGGCTAATCGTGGCCTGACTCTTATAGCCTTTAACGACGACGTGTAAATAAGGTTAATCGTGGCTTGGCTATTATAGCCTATAACGATGACGTGTAAGTAAGGCTAATCGTGGCCTATACCGATGACGTTAGTTGTGCACACCCATGACTAATATGAGAATGAGATACGAATGAGGACGATTATGTTGAATTGATTGTGTGGAAATAATTGAGTAGAGAAAAGAGATTTAACCTGACAAAGTATGACACGTATTTATATAAGGTTTAAATTGATAATGTTATAATGTGTTTGTATAAGAGGATTTGAGTTATACAGTAGCTTAACCTTGATGAGATCTGTTGAATTAATAACTGTTAATTTTACATTATGGCTTTACATATTATATATGCTTTTATGATGCTACGTGAGCACAAGTGGATGAGTGCTCACATCCTTACAGATTCTGTTGCAGGAGCAGATCCTAACAATTAGGTGGGATTAGAAGCACATTTGCTGTTGTGGATATTTCATTTCTCATTTGTTTAAGTTTTAAATCTTCATTTAAGTCTGTAATATTAAATTTAAAAGTAGAATCTATTCGATCGCGTTGTAAAGGCCATAAGGCCTATCGTTACTTCTTGAGGTAATAGGATTGTTGGAGCTTTGTAGCCTGGCCATAGCCAAGGCATCATTTACATTATGTTTTGTAGTTGTCTTGTGTGGATGTTGCTCCAGGGGTGTTGCAATGCTCTGATTAGGGAATGGTTATTCTATGCATGTTATGTATGTAATTCATTCACTCCTTGGGTTATGAAACCCGGGGCGTGACATGTTAGAATTACACTTTTAAGTGCCACCAATAGTGCCACTAACTCCTAGCATCCTAGCATGGCATCGGCATCCTTTGCATTTCATGAATTGACATTAATTAAAAAATATCAATTGAAGAAGTTTGCAGTGGCAATTATGATTGTTATTAAATCCATATTTTGTTGTAGTGCTTGTTCAAAGATGGGTTAGCATGGCGCCTTGAGAACCTTATTCAAACATGGGTCCGAATAGCCTTCGACAATTAGTGAATTTTTTAGCTACGATTCCCGAATAGCTCTCTATCGTCCAAACCTACGTCTATACCATGATCTGTTTAGACCTATGTTCGCATAACCTTGGGCATTTTCTACTTTTAAGCTCATTTTATTTTCTCTGTGCCTCACATTCACATGGCATTCTTCCACTTGCATTCTTTATGTTGCTTAGGCTTCAAAATGTCTAGAATTAATTCTTAAAAATTGTAATTAACACAAAACACAAGTGTATGAGAAATAAGAAATAAAAATAAGTTTTAAGTGGATATATTTGTGCAATTAGCACATTAAAAAGTATATAAAAGTACAATATTATGTGCTAATCACACCTCCACCTAGACATTGCTAGTCCCTAGTAATGCTCACAATAAACATAAAGGGAAATAGGCAACCGTAGAAAGAGGATCATAAATTAAGAATAAGGGTAATATAATATATTATTAAACGAGGTAAGAAAACAACTAAAGAAAATCCATATTCTTAGAAAATCATGACTATACTTAGCACATATAACAAGCCTTTTGACCTTAGGTTCCCCTTAGTTGAAGAGTGAAGTCTCGTGAGGGTTTGCAATGATGTTTAAGATTAATTTCATGCATGGTATAAATCATTCAAGCAACGCATGATTCAATTTCAATATCAAACACATTAAATAATCTAATTATCACATATTTCATTCTAATAAATATTGAACATGTTCAAAACCAACCATTAAAATTCAAGTATGCCAATTCTCATTATTCATTCAATTTAATCACCAAGTATACCAAATTGTGTAGCCTTGACTTCAAATCTCACCATGTTGTCTACTCATAAAAGAATTCACTCAAAAAGGGCTTTCTCTCATGGTTCATGTAAGAATGCAATGACGAAAGAGTGTAATGAACCCAATCATGTGAATGAAAGAACTAAAAGATAATGAGTAGTATAACTCCATGAATGGATATCTCAATGCATTATTAGATGAAAACATTACTCTAACTCACATGAAACAGATTAATACAGCTATGTTATTTCCTAAGGTCCATTTGGTCTTTACTCAGCTATAGCTTGGCCTTTGGGGATTGGCCAGACAATAAAGGATAGGGAATTTCAAAGTGCATGTCTCGGAATATCACAAAGGTACAATAAAAACTTGATTCATTCCAACTCCTCTTTTTTATACACCTTGGATGCCAACCATGAAGTTTTATTTAATTATAACTGATTGCACGCAATCATTGTCATTTATTAGCTTCATTTCACACTTTTCTTATGAACATGTTATCAAGTAGAATTCATTTTTTATCTTGTTTTGATTACTTCTATAGTCTTTGTGTGTTTTGTAGGAAAATTGTAGTAACCCAGATTTTGTTTAATTTAATTTGAAAATTTTTACTATTAAATTTAGTTTGCTATTTAAATTTAATGATTTGAAAATTTGAATTTTTATTTAAAAAGATTAATTGGGGGTTATATTTGAAAAGATTTTAAATTTTAGGAAAAAAGTGTAATTTTCCTAAACCAATGGGGAATAGGAAATTACTTAGTTGGTTTGGGTTAAATTTTTGTTACTATAAATATATAAGGTTGTATTTATTTTAATAAATTAAATAAAACCTTAGAAAAGAGAGATGAAGAGAGATCGAGAGAAAAGAAGAGAATGAAGAGATTTGGCGGCTGAAATTTTGACTTTACTGTGATTCTACCGAATTGCCGAGCTACGTTTTCAGTCGAAGTAAGGGGCGGTTCCTTTTATTTGTATGCTATATTCGTTGATGCATATGTGATATATATATACATAGATATATAGTAATAAAGAGAAGTAGATTTTTCTTACAGAATGTATGTTGTTTATATGTAAATATATATATATTATCATTTTCTTTTTTTTGGGCCTCGCACAGTTAAATCAATAAATGTCATTGTTGCTGTACGTGAACATTTTTTTGTTGGTAATTTGTTGTATGTGAACATGAATAGGATTTACATGTTTTGTCTTATTTGATGTAAATCATGATTGTGGAATTTACATAAAAAGAAAAATTGGGATCATTCACAGATTGCATGGCTAGAAGACAAAATTTTAATATATATAAATATATATATATATATATATAATGAGCAGTATAGGTATTGAAACTTCAAATTTTTTATTGTAGTGGTATTGATTTTTAAAGTAAAGTTGTGATTGGCAGTGTGCTTGCATGGGTAAATATATATTATTTATATTTTTTTTTAAACCTTAGGAATTAAGAAAAAAATTATTTAATGTAAAAAAAAAAATTCTTTAAGTGCTGGACCTGAAAAAGGCTTAAAGCCTTGAATTGAATATATATATATATATACACACATACATGTTAATAAGTAAT
This sequence comes from Vitellaria paradoxa, assembly GCA_019916065.1. Taxonomy (NCBI): domain Eukaryota; kingdom Viridiplantae; phylum Streptophyta; class Magnoliopsida; order Ericales; family Sapotaceae; genus Vitellaria; species Vitellaria paradoxa. Next base: position 30,081,648 of record CM034237.1, on the reverse strand, counting down.
TCTTTGTTTCCAGCAAAGACTTAAACTTTTGTCCTTATATGATAGTTTGTCTTATTTGAATTTTGTCTTTACATGTTAGTTTGTTTTGAAAGCTTTTGCATTAATTGCTAGAAACATATCTGGTAACTTGTTGTGTTGTGATTCTTCAGTAATAATGGTTATTATTATTTATGTGTTGAGGTTTACGGATTATTTAAAATATTATGAAATATTCATAAGGGGTTTAATAAATAATGAATTTAAATACGGAATTTATTTAATGTAGATATTAAAATAAAATTTAATAATATGTTTTATTTGGATTGAAAGGTACTGAAAATATTGGGTATACGTACCTAAGGGTTGAGAGTCCCGAAACCCGCGCAGGGGCGGTAATCGAGTCCAGTAAGCTAGTAACCTACGAATGATGCAGATGCTTAAGGGTGGCATATTATATTCCTAAGGCTTCGGCCTAGGAAGCAGACACCGAAGGATGGTGTATATTGGTTGGGTCATATTTCTACGGGACAATCAAGTAGACATTAATGAATGATGTATATTGGTTGGTTCTTGTTTCTACGAGACAACCAAGCAGCAGTACCTTGAAATTAAATTGATTTTTTTTGATGTGTTATGTGGTGCTAAAACACGATTAATGGTAACAAAAAGAGATAAATAAATAAATTTAAGTACTTGTTTGAAATTGCTACTTGTGCATAATTGTTTCACTTAGTAGTATGCTAGGGCATACTGCATTTATATTATTATTATTAGGGTTCCGAGCATACGTGGTATTAGTGCTAAACCCCTTACAACTTGTGATTCAGGTAATGAATTTGAATCACATGCTGGACCTTCTGAGCATAGGAATTAAAGTTTTACTTGTTATTTTTTTTGTGTAAATGTTTTAGACTCTAGGAAATCATTTTTAGTGGATTTTAGTAACTCTCTCTTTGTGAGGTAACAGTTAATTGTTTAATTTTGAGAGATTATTTGGATAGTTTTGGAGATTTGTTTTCCGGTTAGTTTTGACTAAGGCATTTATTTAAATTTAAATTTAAAGTTTAGTTTAATTTATTTTTATATTCATTGCTCCATAGTGTGTGTTTATGGCTCTGATGTCAGACAGGAAAAACTATTTAATGTTGTAATATGTGTTCTACTGTTCACATACTCGGGTTGTGAAACTCGGGGCATGACAGAAATGGAGGAACACAGCTCAAGGAAGCCAAGTTAGGAGCTAAAAGTTGCAATCTGAGCTGGATCAAGTTACCTTGGGCGCACACAGCGTGGGCGCACAAGATCTTGGGCACCCGACTATGTCACCACTTAGGTGCCTACTAAGTCTCAACTTTGCTGGACTCTCTCAGGACTTTAATCAAACACTTGGCTAAAAAGACCTTGGGCGCCCGGCTGAGCACCTCTTGGGCACACGAGAGCTTGGGTGCTCGCCTGTGCAACACCTTGGGTGCCCACCGAGAGCAAGTTTCCAACCTCTGTCTCAAGACTTATATCGAACACGTGGGGTGTGCAGGGACTTGGGCGCATGCCAAGTGAGGCTTGGGCGCACGCCAGTAAGGCTTGGGTGCCCGCGTCATTCCTCCAGCAGACTTTGAATATTAATTTCGAATCGTAAATTTACATTTATGCCCTTGATTTGTGTACGGCTATAAATAGGCTAAATACTGATGTAAAAGGGAGGTTATATTACATTTACGACTTAGGTTTTTGTTTAACTTTTTTTTAGGGTGATTTTGCTCTTCTCTCTCCAAGGGTTTACATGTAAGTTTTTTTTTTTCTTCTCAATATTTTCAATTTAAAGTACTTCGCTTTTGTTCTTTGTCTTTTGTTGTTACTTCATACTTGTTTTTTTACATTAATGGATGGTGTGCAAGTTTATTTTTCCTCTTCGAAGTTTAATTATGTTAGGCTAGGGTTGGTACTTGGCTTCAAATCATTAAAGGTGGTGTGGTAGTTCGGTGAACTCAAATGTAAAAGTTTTTATTTCAATGAAATATATTTTCGATTTCTAATGGGAATTTCATCATAAGTTAGGGTTCTTTTGAAATCAACTCACCCGTGTTATCCTTGTGAGTTAGAAACATATTTTCTAAAACCCAAATTAGGTTTTCCTATGAAATCAAATCACCCATGTCATAATCAAAGCTTGGGTACGATTGGCCACTCGTGCATACCAAGTGTTTGATTCAATGGCCCGGTGATTTGGAACCTATTTTCCTAAAACCATAACTTGAGGTTTTCTTAAGAAATCAATTCACTCGTGTTACAATCGAAGCCTGATTACAAGTTGACGCTCGTGCACACTAGGTGTTCGATTCAATATCCCGGTGAGTCTGAAACTAATTTAAAAAATCTCCACTTACCTTGAGTTCTATAAATTAGGTTTTAAAAGAAATATCTTCTGACTGAGCAATACATGTGCAATTGCTAGGTTGAGTTATTGACGCGTTTGAGTAAACCAATACTATTCCACTGCTGGATTTGGTTCGAAGTCAAGATTTTCTTAATTATTTATTTTTTTTAATATTTTCATTTAATATCATAATTCCTTCACTCCACCATTCTCAAGCCATTCCATACTCAGGCATATTTTAAATCTAAAAATTAGTTTAGATTAAATTAGGGCCACCTATTAACTAAGAGAACAAATATAGAGTTTTTAACAAAGCCCTCCTTGTGGAGATGACCTTGGTTATCACCAAGTAAAACTACGACTACCCTCTTGCACTTGAGGGGTAAAACCTAAACACATTTTAGGGTCGGTCAATGACTATTCTTTTTTTTCATAGGACTAGAAACAAATGATACTGATGAAATACTATGTCCGATGCTTATTTTCTTTCTTTTCTTTTTCCTTCTTTTTTTTTATTCATATTTTTTTCATTTTTTTTATTTTTCTTTTTTCAAATGAATTTCCCTCCATTCCTAGCATCTCAAAAACTCACACAAGAGATTTTAAGTCTCTACCTATGTTATAGCATACTTAAGTAACTAAATCTTATGAATAACAATCCTTAACACACTATCATTCAATTATCTCAAAGGACATGTTCTCAAAGCATTAGGAAACTATATTTGAGTCATGCAACTTATTCAATATTGAAACCAAATTACTAATTACTCTCATAAAAAATGCCAACATAAAACCAATCAAAGGAGACACGTAAAGTCTAACTCATGCTAAGTCAAGGAAATTATACTCAAATATGTTCAACTTTTGAAAAATTTTAAGAAAGTTTTGTAATAAAAGCACAAATATCATCATGCAAATCCTACCCTCCAACTTAAATTGTATATTGTTCTTAGTGCAATAGCCATGAAGCAAATACGGGTTAGTCGTGTAAAAATAAGCATGATTAAGAGAATATGACCACATCCACTTAGGGCACAAATCAATCAACCAAGCATAACTAGAAGTCAATCATGCACCCATTATTTAAACTACTTAAGGCATTACTGATCCACCCCTAATGTAGATTCTACAGCACTCTTAACAACAAGCATGTATAATCAATAAATACCAAAATAGAAGTCTAAGATTAAGGAAAAGAGGGAGGAAAGATATTACTTGAAGAGATTTCTTATTTGTAGGAAAGAACAAACTATAAAAAAAATTTATTAGAAATAAAAGAAAAAAATAAAGGAAAAATAAAATAAGGAAAAGTTAGTAAGTAAAAGAAAGTAAAAACAAAACAAAATAATCAAAGAAGTGTAAACCTAACATTAAATAAGGAATAAGAAAAACAAAAATCTATCTGTTATGTACAAGGAAAATAGGAAGAAGGGTCATCCAACACCCACCCTATCCTAAGCTTTATCGAATGGATTTATTGACAAAATGTTATCTCAGGGCCTATAAGGGACTGAAGATGGGTAAGTTCCAGGTGTATGTGACACCAGAGATAATATGGCCTTGTGGGGATGCTTGAACGCTGAATGTAGCACACAAAGAAAGTCAGAAGTGAACATGAGATGCTCTAATAAACACTTGACACCAAGAAAATCTATTTGTGCTACCTCTTTAGGATAATCCACCCCCTTCCCTACCCCAAGTGTGATCATTCTCAGTCAAGTCACTCATTAACCCCCTAATGGGACTTAGGTGGGATAAAATTAAAAGAAGAGAAGTGCATATCACTCTCGCTTTCGGGTACACAAGTGAGTGATATGGGTGAGACTAACTTCATCCAAAACTCTTTAAGCCATATAGCATGTCCAGTCTCAGAATGAGTTTTAAGACTCTGAAGAACAACCTGAGTGATTAGGGTGAGATTAGCATCATCCTTGGGGGTGGTGATGACAGGCTCCACACACACTACTGCCTATTAGACTCTTAGTGTAGGTGTATGTGGGCTTGAATGTAGTAACCTCAGGTAACGTATCCTAAACAACCTCACTATTTCCCTTAAGACTCTCAGTAGACATGTTACTCAATGAATGCTCAAGGTCTTAGGGATAAGTTTCAAGAAAAATCTTAAGAAGCGTGTCTAGTTCAGAACAAGACTCTATGGTATACTCTAAAGGTGAGGCATCATATGCAAGTGATTTCTTATGATCATGATACTTAGTCTCCATAAGTGGTGTAAGGCGTAAGAGCATGTATAGTCAGCATGTAAAATAGCGTCACACGTGCTAGATGTAATAATATGCTCAATATCTCCTCAAGGTCTCGCGTTCTTATAAAGAGACTTAAGATATTGTCATGCCACGTCTATTGTAAGATCAAAATCTCATCAAGAGTGTGATGTGTGTCTGGACATAAACCATGAAAGAAGTAACTCAAAATGCACCACAACTCTAAATGTTGGCCCGAGTAGGATTGTAAAATATTATTAAACCTTTCCTAATATTTATAGAACATCTCACCTTTTTTTTGCTAAAATGTTTTTAGTTAAAATTGAAAGATGTATGTCCTATGTATGGTCAAAAAGTGAATATATATATATATATATATATCCGACAAATGCTCCGAAGACTAAATAGATGAATAAACAGAATAGTACCAATCTAAAGCCACTTTATGCAAAAACATAGGGAAAAAAACTAACATAAAGGCATCATCCAAGCAACCATTAATTTGATGCATGCATGCCAACCCAGACTTTTCAAGATGGACCCAAGGGTCCTTATGCTTATGCCTAAAATGTGAAGGTAGCATATAAGTGGTTTCTAGAAAAAGTGTGTGCCATAAAGCTCTTCTAGATAACACCAACATGTACATGGGTGGCGTTTGGTGAACCTTGTGTACACATATTGAGATCTTTGTTCATTCTATAGAAAGTAAAATTAAAAGAAAGAAACAAAAATAGAAAAATTAAGCTAAATATGCAAATTAAATGCAAAGTAAACTAATTAAATGGCTAGAATGCAATATGATACAATGCAAAAAAGAAAGAACTTGTGTATAGATTCCCAATTACTTGAAACGACTCCATCACACCCTGGGTCTCATAACCCAAAGACTCGAACAATAAACACAAACACATCATGCAATCCACGTCCAATCACATAACCATAACCCTGATCAAAGCTAAACCATAACTAGAGCAAAATATAACATAGAATATAACTAAATAAAATAAAATAAGCTATAATCATAACTGGGCATAATGCTTCATAATATAAATACAACCTTATCGACTTGCCACTCTATTTGAGAATAACATAATCGTCATAATGGAGGTATCAGATTACTTAATTGTAAATCAAAGGATGAAATAGAAGGATAGTCTAAGTCCCTTGGTTAAACATCCCCTCTGATAGGCCCATCTCAGAACTTGCAATCATAATTGTAGGGGGTTAACACTAGTCTACGTGTGCCCACCGTACATGCATGCATACAAGCAAGCAATACATGCCCACCATGATACTAAGTAAACATACAAATCAAATACCATACAACACAACAACATCATCTTAACATATCAATCACGCTATCAAAGTCTAATATATCTTAAGATCTACGTATCTTGCATTATAATTGCCGGTTCCATTATCATTATCTTTTTTTGTCTTATGCTGTTCTGACATCTCAAGTGTATATCCATCATAACATCATAACATAATGTCACATCAAAAATCACAATACATGTATAAATAGTGCATGCATCAACCACAACACTCAAATTAAGATTAAATCCCAACTCACACACACCAACACACCAATACTTGACATCCAAACTCAACTTTAACTAACTCACACACCAATACATGGGATAAGCAGTCTACGTTGCAAAGATAGTTTGGATACACTATCATAGGCGTATGTGCCGTGAAGGCAACCTAAATGCCCATCGTAGGTGTTTGCGCCACGAAGGCAATCCATAGACAATAACATCATAGGTGTCTGCATTGCGAAGGCAATCCATATACACTTTGTAGGTTACTAGCCCACTGAAAATGATAACTAACCCTCCATAGGTGAGGGAACTTTCAACTCTTGGGGTGTGTAAACCTTTATTTAATAGTACTTTCCCAACCTCACATCGACTTATCCCTCTCACACTACACACACACGCCACACAACCTGACACCATAGTGATTAACACATAATATAACATCATAATCATAATTACTATTGATAGGATAATCGTAGTCCTTTATATGACATTATAGTCCAAGCCACCTTAACGCGTTTGTTAATCTCAATATTGATGAGAATCAACAAGCAACACCTAATTTACTAAAAAGAAATAAGCGACACCAAAGGATCCATTGCATTTGCCGATTGGACCACTTACAAGAGCAAGAGCCAATATGATCAAAGAGGCATTAAATGGGCTGATTCATGACATTTGAGCTAGCCAAGTTTTAAGAAATTCTTTTAAGTTGGGGTCCAGCATAAAGTTGGGCTCAAAGGAGAATCAAGCCTTAATCCATGTGATCCAGCAAGAGATGAAGATGTTTAGTAGGTGACATGGGGATGGATATGCAAGGCTTATACGGATTGGGATTCAAATGGATTAGGCTTCATTAAATATTTGGCGTAGGCTTTATTTAAATTATTTGTATTTATGTTTCATTTGACATGGGTTAGACATTAATTAACTTTAAGCCCATGCCTAGTTTTGGACTTTGATTAAATTAGGGTTAAATTAGGATTTGATTAAATTAAGGTTTTTTAATGTAAGTTTTATATAGTGTGAAAGACATCTTTGTGGCATTCAAATCTTATACTTTCAATTCTTGATTCCAGCAGTCGTTAGGTCGGGGTTCTTAATCTGATTTTAGCTTTCTTGGGGATAAGTATTCCAATTTTGATTACGGGTTCTAGGTTTCGCATCATGTGGCATCAGAGCTTTGGCTATAAAATTAGATTTGCTATCTTTAATTTCAAGTTCTTTTCATTTTCTTTGTTTCAATTTTGTTTCTTTTCATTTTTATAAACTTTTGTTCATCACATCTATTTCGCATCAGTTTTTTGCATCAAATTGGATTAAAAAAAAAAAAAGAACCCAAACATAATTCATCAAGTTTCCACTTTTGAATTTGAGTTCAAACTTGTTTAGCACATTCTTATTCTAAATTTGTGTCCAAAAAAATACAGTTTAGGAAGTTTCTATTTTGATCTTGTGCCCAAAACTTGTTTTGGCCATAACTTTTGCTAGAGGAAGTTATAACTATTATAACATGTTTTGGAAAGCTTTCTTCGAGCCCATTGACGTCCTAACCTGGGTTCTTAGGTTGCAGCCATTTTTGTGACCCAAAAACCTCATTTAAGGCTTTTTAGGGGCATTTTTTTTCCCTTTTTCACTTTTCCCACATTTTTTTCTTTTTCAACTTTTAGTCTTTATTCCTAAACTCCTTTTTGTTTCTTATTTTTCCTTAATGTTTCTTGAGTTTCTATGGTTTGAACATTACAATTTTATTTCTTAATTAAGTTTATTTAGTTCAACAAAGAACTATAAAGGTAAATTAGAGTGGAAAAAGCAAGAGTGTGTGAGGCTAACATCGAGAGAAAAAACCAAATTAATGGGGAAACACAAGTGGAGTGACATATCTTTGAGTGTAAACACGTAAGGGAGTGTTAGGTTATTACATTTTTTTTATAGCTATCAAATATGTCTTCAAAAGGCGAATCATTATCCAAGGTGGAAAAGGAGAATTCATTCTTTGTTTTCCAAACAGTATAATAATAATTTGAGCGTATGAATGTGGTATTTGGTGAGATAAGGAATCGGCTGGATAAGCAAGATGTTGCTATTAATAATTTGCAAAGGGAATAGCCCCAAAATTTCCCTAATGCTAGAAGGCAAGAGAGGCGTGCTCCTATACACATTGATGACTTTGATGGTGAACAAAAAGAAGATAATCAAGCATCAATAGCTGATATGGGCAAAATTGTGCAAAGGGATTATAAGCATGATAAGGGGTTTTGAAGGAATAACATAGGCCGTGATGTTGTAGACAGGAACCTTGCGAGTGTTAAAATGAAGATTCCCCTCTTTCCAAAGGAGAAATTGTTACGCCCGAGTCTCGCAACCCGAGGGGTGAGTGATAAACACACATAACATACACTAACACTACCATCCCATGATCAGAGCAGCGCAACAACTCCTGGGTGAGCCATGACAAGTATTTAAGTAACATAACATTAGCCTTGGCTTAGTGCCAGGCCACACACACTACAACACATCATTCCCTTTAAGCATTACATAGGCCTTAAGGCCTTTACAACCAAATCGAAATAGACTCCCAATCCATTAATATTACAACCTTTACATGGACACTTAACTTAAAATAATCAAAAATTTTACTAAGTCTGGAATGGCTCATGCAAACGCACTTTTAGTCCAGCCCCATTAGCCCACCTGGTTATTATGTTCTGTTCCTGCATCAAAATCTATAGGGACGTGAGCACGAGTCCACTTGTGCCCACGATGCCTCAAACAAACATATATGGTATGTAATCTAAACATGCATGCTATTCATGGTATATTTAGCTAATTCAACATTTTCTAGAACTATATCAATCATCAACACAACAAGTAACCAATTTAGGTAAAAACACATCCCCATTCAACAATACAATGGTATAAAATTTAATTCTAGTTAATACTCATCTTTAGAAATCTCAATCATTCATTTAAATCACATTTCATCTACACTTTATCATTTAATCATCATTCAATCACATAACCATTTCCACACAAATGATCGAGGGTTGGATGCATACACACTATTGTCTTTTATTGGTCCAGACCCAACGGAAACGATAAATTGAACACCATCGTTTAGGATCGCAGTCCAGGGCCATGGGTAGCCAATACATACACCATGTTGTGGGCTACTAACCCACCGGCATGGACACCAAACCCTGCGTAGGTTCCGAGTCTTTCAACCCGAGGGTAATCTCAAAATCCTTCCTATTTCCGCACCCCACCACGGCCCCCAACACATCATCAATCACATTTCAATTCATTCAATCATTTATTCACATTCATCATCACTTACTTTCCAAAAACACATAATCACAATCCACTTAATCTTACATCTCATCTCATGGTATCCTTACATTTCACTTTATTCAAAGTCTCTTTTATTCACCATTACATGTCAATTTTCACTATCATAAGTTAATTAACTCTTAACAACGTTTTAGAACATCTTTCCCTTTCTCAATTCATGTAATTAAACAAGTAAAGTGTCACACATAAACATGTTACTAAACTCTTCTATAAACCTAGGGTAAAAGGTCAAAATAAACAAAGTCAAGAAGTTAAACTAGCCTCAGTGGGCGCCCAAACTAGCACTCAGTCGTGCACCTAAGGGTTTGGGCGCCCATGTCTTGTGCTCCCAAGATGGTGGGCACCCAATTGATTCCTACCTTGTGTGCCCACAGCTTGGTAGGTTTCATGCTTTATTTTCGGGTTCTTGGTTCTCCACTCTTGGGACCTCAAATTGACCAGGTTTAAGATAAAATACCTAAAGTTTCATGTTTCTAACATCATCACAAGACTTATAGGCATCAAGGGAAACCAACAATTTGAGTTTTCATCAACTATGGGTCAAGTTATGGATCAAATACCTTTCTCACTCTCTCAACCTATACATACATATATATATGTATAAAACTTTTATTTTCTTCCATAGATGTAATCAACACTTGAAAGGGCTTCTCTAATGGTATTCTAGTCCTTGTTACACATCACATATGTAAGAATGAAGCATTAAATCCCTACCTCAAGTTTATTAGAGATGAAGAACAAGAGGTGATCTTTTTCCAGTTTCAAGCTCTCAAACTTTGATGGGTTCAATCCTTTCACTGCTTGATCCAAACTACAAATGAATCACATAAAATGGTTCTTTGAGTGTCCGATTACACCTTTGCAAAGCTAATTTGATTTAAACCAAGGCTAGAAGAACTCACCCTCAAAAACTCCACCCGGTTCCTCCTCCTTCTTTTTCTTCCCGGTTCTTCTCTTCCAACCAACATCTCTCTCTCTCTCTCTCTCTTTTGCATCATACACACGCACATATATATAATTTAGCTAATATTTTAGTCCCCCACAGTATTTTCCAGGCTCCCCCACTCCCCCTAGCTAGATATAGGCATATAGGTGTGAGGGCTTGGCTGCACAATTCAGAGCATCCCATACCTGTCACTTCTGCTATAGCTCAAGCATCCAACCCCTTCTCAGTCGTGCACCCAAGGTGCCTCCTTCCTGTACTCTTGATAAATGCCAACTTTTGTATGTTTGGCTTATCTCTTCCAAAGTTCTCAACTCTAAAGTACCATTATTCCCAAAATGTATCAAAAATCATATATTGATATTAAAACAAAAGTCCGGGGTATTATAGAAATGACCCAGAAGCTTATCTAGAGTGGGAGAAGAAAGTAGAGCTAATTTTGATTGCCAATTACTCTAAAGAAAAAAAATGTGAAGTTAGCTGTGATAGAATTTACTAACTATACAATCATATGGTGGGATCAACTTGTGTGAATAGACCGAGAAATCACAAGAGGCCTTTTGAGACTTATTTAGATTAATATGGCCTAGCCTTAAATGCCAAAGATATATAAGATTAAATGAAGAAACTTTTCTTTTATTATTTGGTAAAACCAATAATAATGAGAATGATGATAAGTTGCTGCTTTCTACATCATAAGTCTTATTCAAATGAGGAGCAATTAAATATAAACCATTTGTTAACGTACCATGGAAAATAAAAGAACCATTTAATTTTCTAAAATCCAAATTTAAAAAAAAAATCAAACTTCTTCTAAAGCTAGGTATGTGGAGACAATTTTTTAAAAACAATAGTTTTATTGAAAAATTTAAATTAACTACTCCTATAAAAATAGTAGTAACTCTATTATCATCACCAAGGAATAGGTTAACCTCTCCATTACCTAACCTCTTCATTTTCTGAAAACCCTACAACGAATTAAAAATGTGATTGGTTGCCTCGGAGTATGCACACCAATAATATAAAGTACCCGCCAAAAAAATTACTTCTAGGCAAACCTGCACAATTTTGTGCTAGATAGGTAGGACAATTGCTCTTCCAATGGCCTTTCTCATTGTAGTGGAAACATTTTTGCCTTTGACCTCTTTTAGTGTCCTTTATCACTATAGTGGAAACATTTTTTCTTTGGCTTGGTATTTGCTTTTTTCTTGTTGCTTTTGTTCTCAACTAGAACAACACCAACATCAGTGGTGGCTTTGGGACCTACTTTTTTCTTTTCTTTTCTCTTGCCCTTGGGCTTAGGCTTGAAAGAAGATAGACACAGTAGAATAAGCACTATGGCTGCTCTTGATAATGCCCTTTGCTACCTTCAGAGCACTGAGAGGCTCCTTCAACGAAAAATCTAGTTTATTCATGTTAACATTTAACTTAAATAAGATAAAAGAATCAAGTAGCAACTCGTGAATAATATTAATTTTGGATTGACCATCAATCTCAACCCGAAGACCTCCAGTATGTTTAAGTAATTTTTTATTTTTAAAGCATGGTTTTCTATTAGAGATCCTTTAGCTATTTTCATGTTCATTATGGCCCTTCTAGTAGTCGACCTAGTGGGCCTGCCTCAGTCCCCAAACATCTCCTTAAGGTTAAGTATGATATCATATGTGATAGACATGCTCCAATGTTGATGCTATAAGACACTGGATGTCAATGATAGAATATAACACTGAACTATCTCATTAGCTTTCACCCATTTTGCGTGACGATCATGCTCCTCTTGAGCTGCACCTTTTACTAGTAATACTGGACATTTAGTAATGAGGATATATTTGTACCCCTCAACAGTGAGTACAATATTAAGGTTTCATTTTCCATAAACATAGTTTGGCTAGCGAGTTTGTTTTGGTTGAGTACGATAGCAAGGGGATTAAAAGATGACATCTTGTAAAATATAAGAAAAGCATTAAGTATGGATGTAAAATAAATATACTTTTGTTTTCATTATCTAATAGTCTTATCGTCAAGAGATAATAAATGAATATAACGGGACTTAATCTATATAAATAACATGCTTCATAGGGAAGTCAAATGCTACTTATATAATTAAGGGAATAAAATCCTTTATAATATCAACTAGGCATCTCATACCAGATGATATTGTAATATCCTATATTTGGTCTTCAAAAGAAAAATAACAAAGTCATGGGGTGTAATACCCGGTATTTATTTTTGGCTATTTATGTGTTATTTTGGGCCAATAAAATAATTATTTTGAGATTTAGTTGATTTATTTTATTTTTCCTAGGTCGGGTGTGATCCAAATTGGTAATTAATTGGACAACTGGGCCATGGCCTAGCCTTTTTCTTTCTTTCCTTTCTTTTTTTCTTTCTTTTTCTTTTTTCTTTTCTTTGCTCTTGGTTGACTGCCAGAGAGAAAGAGAGGAAGAAAGGAGAAAAAAGAGAGATGAGAGAGAATAGACAGAGAAATTGCAATCCAGAGCAAAAGGTTAGCGGATCGAAGTAGTATTCGATGCTGTGAACATCATGGTGATGTCCGTTCACGTGATTTCGCTCGAGGAGGGAGAAATAGACGTCAAAAGTTTGGAAGCCACAACATAAATCTTCTCATTTCTTCTTTTCTCTTCAGATTTGAGGTAGTGGGACTTATATATGTGTTCTATAGATTGTTAGCATGATTTTGATATATATATATATATATATATGTGTGATGATTTTGATAGATGGTTATATATGTGTGTGTGTGTGTGTGTACATATTTGTTGTGGGTTTGTTCATATATATGCTGAATCTTGTTTATTTTTGAGTTTGGTTGCATGATATTAAGATATATGTTATGGTTGTTGGTTATGGTACCATTTCTAAGCTTTAGGTGCTTGGATTTGGGTATTTTACATGCCAAATCGAGCTTCTACCAGCTCATATCTGCGTTGCGGATCGCAGGTCACGAGAACAGGCTTCCCATAGATATCCCGTGGGCTTTTGCGAGGCTAGGAGGCTCTTGATATCTTCTAGTAACTCAGAGCGCCCTTCCCATAACCTTTTCGCACGTTTTAATCTTCAAGCACCCTTCCCACACCTTTCCCAAGGGAAGGTATTTTTGACTCGGTTTGAATGGTCATCATATATGTTAAATATATGTTGAAATTATGAATATTTTGAGACTATAAAATGTCATTGTAAAAGATTGAGCACATCATGCTTTTATTGAAATGTTGAGATGTTATGGTTTATTTTACATGATTGAGCATATCATGTGCATGAGGCTAGAGTTTCATCATCTGGTTGATATTTTGATTATTGATTGGCTAAGAGTGTCATATTGACATTGTGATGTGCAGAGGCATGAGTCATATGTATAGATAGGATCCTTGATTTTGAGAAAAAAGACAAAATGAGATTTTGAAAATACCAAATGATCCCTAATCTATATATATATGACCAAAGCATAGTCATACGGAATTGGAATGTTAATTAGAAGATATGATTATGAGATTTCCTTCAAACTATAGTCGGACCTTACTTGAGTTGAGCAGATGCCTGAATAGGGGGTGCAACACAGTTTTCCATTTGGTTCATATATATATATATATATAGATATACATTTGTCGTGAGCGTAAACATTGCAGTTGGTGACCCCGCATGCTGTGTTAAGCATTAACCGTCCTAGGATAAGGTTGGGGGTAGATGGAGATTAGAGAATTACATTGCTCGTTACATTATATCGCATATGCATTATTATATTATATTTTGGTTGATATTGTTGTGAGTTATGTTATATGATTGGTTATGTTCATTCGTGCACACTTTCACGGTCTTGCCTACTGCGCAAGTTTGCTCATCCCATACATATTTCAGGTGATCTGGCGAGGGTAAGGAGTAGCCACCGGGAGCTGAGTTGGGACTGATGGATTGACCTAGCATGTGATTTGTTTATGTTTAGATAATTGTATTTTTATTTATGCGACCTAGCGTGTGGGTCCTAAATTCATTACTTATATGATTGTATTATTATTGAAGATGTTTTTTTGGCTATATAAGCCTTGGATTGCGTCATCGGGGTGTGATGTTGAATCTATTATGGTGGATGTTATTTTTATTTAATATGGGAATGAGGGATGCGTTTAGTTGCTCTGATGATGGTTATTATATTATAACTTAACCTTGTTACAGGTTTTCATCTAATTTATTTAGTTCTTATATTCCCATGCCGTCTATCTCAGATAACTAAGTTAGGGGTGTGACATGGGGACAAAAGTTATTTCCCTTTTGATCCAATGCGCGCCATTATCTCGAATGAAAGACAACCGTTGTGAATAAGCATTCTCATGGGGAGAATCACTCTCACCCCGTCTCAATCATCTTTATCCTAAGAGGTTCAATCTTGTAACCAATGAGAATAAACACCTTTCATAGGGGATGATTGTCATGCCCCTGATCTCATGACCCGAGGGGTGAGTAATAAACACACACAACATGCATTAACATAACCAACCCATCATTAGAGCAACGCAACGTAAACCAGTGAGCCCGAGACACGGTTAAGATAACATAAATTTAACCTTGGCTATAATCAAGTCACCAACTTCCAACAATCCTCTCATTAATACATAACTCGGGCCTTAGGGCCCATATAACCAAATCGAACAAGTCCTCAATGTATTATATTACAATTTCAAAGAAATTTAAACTAAATAACCAAGAGCTTAGCTAAGCTTGGTAGGGCTCATGCACCCCCTTCTAGTCCAACCCTGTTAGTTCATATGAATGTTATAACCTGTACCTGCATAAAAAATCTGTAGGGACGTGAGCACGGATCCACTTGTGCCCACGATGCCGCAAACAAACATATGTGGTATGTATTCCAAACGTGCATACTATTCTTGGTGCATCTAGTTATCTCAACATGTTCTAGTGCCACAACAATTTATGAACATAACTACATAACCGATATAGAATATATATAAATATATATTTACACAACAATACCATAAGAAGGACTAAGTTTCCCATTTATATTTAATGTTTGAAATTCCATACATGTGCTCTTATCAAATTTCAATTATCTCTTTGATGTTTAAACATAGCCGACCACATAACCATATTCACAATATTTATCGTCATTCAAAAACTTCATAGTGTTGTATTCAATTCCAATTATTCTTCATTATTAAATTTCCCAAGTTTATATCCAATCACATTCTATATCACATTATCACCTATTCAACATATATCACATTATCACATATTCAACATACACCACATTATCACGTATTCAACATTCAATCACACAACCATATCCACATTAGCATCTATTCATCATTCGAATCACATCACCATATCCACACAAGTCATCGGGGGTTGGGTGCATTCACAATATCGTCTTTCATGGGCCAATACCCAACGAAAATGATAAACTGACGTCGTCGTTTAGGATCACAGTCCAGGGCCACGAGGAGCCAAAACACACACAATGTTGCGGGCTACTAACCCACTGGCATTGACACCAAACCCTGTGCAGGTTCCGGGACTTTCAACCCGAGGGTACTCTCTAAACCCTTCCTATTTACCGCACCCCACCACAGCCCCCATCACACACAAACAATCTTTCATTCCATAACATTTCATTATTCATATGTTCACATTCAACCTCATAAACTTTCCAACAACATATTTTCACATTTCGGTTCATCCCACAATTCATCAAATAACAAAATTGATCAAGCATCGTTAAATATTCAACATCCTTCATTATTATGAACATGAGTTCCATTGTCAAGTCACATTTCACTTAATCAATCACAAGTTCATACACTTCAACATTTAGTTTACATCATAGCATATTCACAATACTATTCAATTGAGACTCTTACTTCAAAGTAGACTTCCAATTCATGCAATTCAAGGTGACTTTCACTTGCCCCTTTCAAGTTAAATCCTACAAGCTTAAGTAAACACTCCTTAATCACTTTTAAAAGCTCATTTCCTTTTTAAAATCCATGTAATTAATCAATTAAAAGTTTCATGTAAAAACAAGTTACCAATACTTCCCTATGCCCAAAGTAGAAGGCTAAACTAAACAATGTCAGAAAAGTGACTAAGGCTCGGTGGGCGCCCAAGCTGACTATCAACCGTGCACCCAAGGGGCTTGGGCGCCCATGCCTTAATTTATTGGGCGCCCAAGGGCTTGGGCGCCTGACTGTGTCCCCCTTGTGTGCCCACAGCCTGGGCCAAGTTTTGGGTTTCATACCCTGTTTTCTGGTTTCATGGTTTTTCACCCTTGGGACCTCAAATTGACCAAGTTAATGTAAAAATATCTCAAGTTTCAAGTTTCTAACATCAACACAAGGTTCTTAGGCTTCAAACAAAATAAAAAATTTGAGTTTTCATCAACCACAAGTCAAGTTATAAATTAAAGCACTACTTTCACTCTCTCAACCTATACATATATATAGACATGTGTATAACTCCCATTTCCTTCCATACATGAAACCAACACTTAAAGAGGGTTTTCTAATGGTAATCTACTCCTTGTCACACAACACATATGTAAGAATGAGGCATTAAATCCCTACCTCAAGTGGTAAGAAGATAGATCAACATGAAGGTGTCTTGAGCTTCCAAACCCTCAAACTTTGATGGACTCAATCTCTTCCCTCCTCGTTCAAAACTACAAATAAATTACATAGGAAGGTTTCTTAGGGTTCCAATTACAATATTATAAAAGGAATTTGAGTTTTATGGAGGATGGAAGAACCTACCTTGAAATCTCTACCAGGTTCCTTCTTTGTTCTTCTCCTTTGCTTCTCACTCGGTTTTTTCTTCTCCAACCCACTTATCTCTCTCTCTCTTGCATTATACACACTAATATATATATATATATATATATAACCAATATTTTAATCCCCAAATAGTGTCTTCCAAATTTTTCCATCTCCCTAGCCCTAATATAGGTGTATAGGGGTGAAGGGCCGGCTGAAAATTGCAGAGCAACACTTATCTGTCAAATCCACTATGCCTTGGGCGCCCAAGCTCTTCTCAAGTGGGCGCGTAAGGTTCTCCCCATTTTTCAGCACTTGGCCAAAATGTCACTTTTGACTGCATAACCTATTTCCTTCAAAGTCCTTAACTCCAAAACACCATAAATGATCCATACCACTAAATTGACATATCTTAACCTCCAAAATACAACAAAAACCATATACTTACCTTAATACAAGTCCGGGGTATTACAATGATCACTAAAAAGTGACTCGAGATGCTTATTCCCATCTTACTGTGAACTGATAATGGAAGACCAACACTTGAATTTTAAATTAAGAATACTTTAAAGTTTGTCATTCATGTCTTTCTTCTATTTATTTTCAAAAAATAAAATTCAATTTTGGAAAAGACTTTCTTTTACAATATTTTAAAGCAAGTTACGAATGATTTTATTTTTTAAGTTCATGGATTTAAAAAAATCGAGTTTTCTAGTATGCATAACATGTATATTATCAAATATAATAACACCATATGCATTTTAAATGTGCATAAACGTAAACATCTCTTTTTTTGGTTTCTGGTCTACAATAGAAGACCTATGTATAATCTATAACATAACATTAAACTCGGTCTCTTTGTTTTCCTTATTCCTCTTCATTTCTTCAGTATCTAATATTACATAAAACTATGCCGATGAAAGAGCATACATAATTTCAACAAAAAATGAAAAAAATAAAGGAAGAAATAGGGAAACCAATAAACCTGCCCTTTTATGGGAAAAACAAGTTTATTGCCCCTGTACAAACCTTTCATATAAATTTATACAACTCTTTCCTACCAACCAACCAAAAGAGAGGTCACCTAACATATTTATATCATGTATATTATACCATTCATAACTAAACAATTTTAAATGACAACAAAATTACAAGATATGAAAATTATGTAAATTTTAGAATTAATAACAATTATTAATTCTTAAATTTAGATTAGTAAATTGGAAATCTTTAATCATACATTAAAGAACATATAGAACTAAAGAAAAAATAAGGAAAAAACTTGGCACCATTTTGAACCAAAAAACTTTATTTTTAAAATTTTTAAATAACCCATAATTTAAAAAAATTAAATTATTCAAAAATTGAAAATTAGTTTTTAAACTTCTCATTCTTAATCCAATATGGCCGAACGTTGAAGTGCCATAATACGACACCACTGCTCCATGCAAGTAAGGTTTGAGCACCCTCGATGTAGACTTGACTCGTTGGATTCTACAATTCCATTAGTAGCTGCAGATTAGGGCAAGTGCCTAAACTTGCAGGAGTTGATGTACAAGGTTGCTCACATAGATTAGATTGTTAGGAAGCTACAGAAAAAAATTTGGGATCAAAACAAATTGTTTGAACATAAGAATGACCAAATAATGCAGTTTCTGAAATTTGGATCAAACAAGTAGCCCATTCGTCTTTCTAGCCATGGCTTGAGCTAAGCCACTTAACCATGAGCTGTGGCTTGAGCCACCATTAGCCAACTGGGAATAATTCTTATTTAAATAGACTTCTTCCAAGGAATTCAGCATATCCCTTCCTCCCTTCGTGGGCAAATTGGTAAACCCTGTGCCAGATTTTTTTTTATAGAAACATGTTTAAAAATAAAAAAAAAAATCTAGAAACTTTCTCTTTTTTTATTTATCCAACTCTTCGGCAAAAAAGAAAAAAATTGAAGAACTCATTTTTCTGGTAAGAATTTTTCTTTTCTTATTAATTAAAATATGATTTTAATTAATATTCTAAACAACAATTAATTAATACAACTTGCATGCATAAAATAAAATAAAACTCAATTTAATTCCTTGAACTGACAAAAAGTTATAAAAAATCATGCAAAACCATTCTGATACCAATGTGAAAATTAGATATGCAATGGAATATGTTTCTAAAATTATTTTCAAATTGATCATGCATGAAAGAATATAAATTTCTTATATCATTATATTTGAAATACAAAAATGAATTTAAAACAATAATCAAAACTGACCTTTTGATATTTCTTGATTTGATCTTGATTTGCTGAAAAAACTTTAGTTTCCCGATGATTAAGACTCCCAAGTCTTCTATTTTTTTTCCTGTCAAGACCCTCTCAGAACTTTTTTGAATGTCTGGGGTTGTGTGGACAATTGAAAAGAGTATCATTTTATACAGGCAAGAGTAGGGATCTAGGTGTAAATAAACTTAAGTTGGCTAATTAGGAAATTACCCATAATTATCTCATAATTAAAGTCTTGTTTCTTCTAATGTGGAGTTTAAATAAGGTACTTTGTCACTTAAATACTTAGGTGTCCCATTGATTTCCTCTAAACATCGAGCTATAGATTGTGTTGATTTGGAGAACATGATATTAAAGAGGTTTGACTCATAAGTTCCTCATTTTTTTGAGAGGGTTTAAGCTCATTCAGTATGTTTTGTTTAGCATTCAATCTTATTGCTGACTCTTGTTCATTTTACCTGCCAAAGTTATTAGGTCTATTAAAGCTAAACTTCGTTCTTTCCTATGGAAAGGTATTTCATCTACAGGTGCTAAAGCAACTTGGGAGAAGATGATAGACCTAAAAATGGAGGGGGTTTGAGTATTAAGTGATTACACTTGAAAAGTGTAATTACAAACTCCCTAACTCAGCACTTATTCATGCATTTAAATAATTAAAGTTGAAGTTTTAGTGTTATTGTATTACTTATACTTTTATTGTTTATTTGCAAAGAAAAGGGTAAGGATGTCAAAGTTTATAGCTATGGAAATGGCCGAGAAAATGAAGGAAATGTCATGGTTCAAACCCCACCTTGGATGGCCAAGACTAGCCCAAAGACTCAACCTAAAGGAGGAAGAAAAGCAAGAAATCAAGATACTTGGGGGTCGGGACCGTCTATTTAATGGTCGGGACCACAGTGTATAGGATTTGAGAAGAAAGCTTTCTGTGGTCCCGACCCCCAGATTAGACTGTCGGGACCACCGTGTATCCGAAATTCAAGAACTAAAGCACCTCTTTTAGGGTTTCTTGGCATCTATATAAAGAGCTTTTGCACGGCCAAGAAAGAAAAAGAGCCCTTTTTAATTTTGCACCTTCAATTAAGTGTTAGAATAGAATTTTGAGAGTTTTTAGATTAGGTTTTTAGCTTGCATGCGTGGATTCATGGTTTTTATTGGAGCTTTCATCGTCGTCTTTGTAGTGATTCTTCACTTCATCTTTTACATTCGCTTTACGTTGTAAGTTGCACTTTAATCTACTTCGTTTTATTTCGATTTGTTTCGTAATATCATGTTTTGCTTGTTTCAATTCTCTTTTCGTATGATTGAATGCTATTTGATTGTTTTTAAAATGCTTAAAGTAGTTTTAGGGTAAAACCCTAATCTTGATTCAACGAATCAAGAAAGGGTAGTTCACAAAAAGCCTTGGGGTGTTCGTAGTCCTTTCGCGTAGGTTACGAAACCCTTCGCGTAGGTTACGAAACCCTTCGCGTAGGTTGCGAAACCTTTCGCGAAGGGATTTACCTTTCACAAATCTATTTTTTTTTCTATTTCGAAAACATTCGAATACGAAAATCCTTAACCAAATCCGTGTGAGATCACTGGTATGGATTATCGTAACCAATCTTCAAATACTTTTGAATAGTCTTAAAAATTAGATTTTTATTAATTTTTGGAGTTTAATTGAAAAACCCTAGGAAACAAAGGTCTTTAACCATATCCGCTTGAAATCACTGGTACTGACCTTTCATTATAACATTTTTAAAACTTTTCAAATTAAACCCTATTCTTCAAACAAACACACCCCAAGGCAAAGTAGTGAACTACCCGGACTTGAAAGTTGGATCAAGAACCTTTTTAGTATTATGCTTGTTATTTAATTTAATTTATGAGTTTATTTATTCGCTTTAGAATTTAGAGTAGATGCTTTGTTTGCATTTTTAAATTAAATTGAATTTCTTTCATTTAGAATCTAAAACAAAAGTTTGAGTTGCTAAAAAAATTAGTTTAAATTAATTTAGGTTCACATACTAACTAAGAGAACAAGTCTAGAGCTTTTAACAAAGCCCTTCCTGTGGATTCGACCTCGGACTCACCGAGTTTTAAAACTACGACTGCCCTCTTGCACTTGAGAGGTAGAACCCGAAACACTTTTTAGGGTCGGTCATTAAGAAGATTAAGGATTGGAATAGAGCAATTATGTCTAGGTACATATGGTTGTTGTGTGATCCTTATTCTACTTCTCTTTGGGTAAATTGGGTGTGTATGAATTTCTTGGGGAGAAGTTAGTTTTGGATTGCCAAAGTTCCATGGGATTGTTCCTTGACTTGGAGGAAGATTTTCCAATTGAGGTATTTATTTCGCCTTATATCTTTTTATGAAGTAGGAGATGGTAGAAAACTTTATTTGTGGTTTGATCCTTGGTTATCGAGTGGTTCCATTTGTAATTCTTATGATGCTTTGGTCATTTACGATTTTGGGCTTCCTATGAATGTTAAAGTGGCATATATTTATATCTCATTGTGGATGGGCTTAGCTTGAGATTAATATAATTAATCTTATGGAGATTAGTAGGCTATACCTATGCCAAATACTTCTAGGGTTGATCAGGTGATTCGGAAGACTGATAGAGTTTGAGGATTTTCAGTACGAGTAGCTTGTGATGTAATTTGGGATTATTAAGATGAGGTGAATTGGTATCCCATTGTTTAGTATCACTACCATGTCCTTCTTCATTCATTTATTTTGTGGTTGGCTATTCGTCATAGGTTGTCTATTTAAGATAAGTGTATTTCTCTTGAAGTTATACAACCGAATTGATGTGTTTTCTATAGGGATGCTACTGAAGATCATTCACATTGATTCTTTTAGTGTAATTATACTAAAAGAATGTGGTTCAAGTTGCAGAAATATCTTGGTATGTAGTGTTTTACTTCTTATTGGGATGATGTTATTCAGTAGTCTATCAGGAATTTCTCAAGAACATCTATAGGAAAAGAAAGGAATTCATGATTTTTTGTTAATATCTGTTTAGATGTAGTCTATTTGACATGGCATATGGAGTAGATGGTTCGACTGCAAATGGTTCGTCTTCATATTATGAGCTATAAACAATTTCAGAAGATGGATCACAATAGACACTTTGTGCAGATCTGGTCACTTCCTTTATCTGTTGTGGGGGAGTAATTTCTATGTTGAGTAGATAATATATTAATTTTTTGGGTGGGTATAATGCTTTTGTATTAAGATGTATGCTTCTTCTATTTTGTACATTCATTTCTCATCATTTATAGTATATTTCATTTACCTTTTAAAAAAACAACTATTTAACTAAAAAGGTAATAGAACAAAAGGTAAATTACATCTACCTCTACTTAACTTTTGGGAATTTTTGTTAAAAAAAAAACTAACGAAAATGTCAGAGGAAGGGATAAATTTGGAAAAATATCTAAAATTTTTGTTATTTTAAAATTTTCTATTAAATGTTAACAATTGATTTCATTAGAAGGGAGTCAATGTTAAAACATTTCAAAATAAGGGAAGTAATTGTAACTTTTAAATATTGTGGGTACTAAGTGTAATTATCCAAATGTAAAGTGGAGGTAAATATAATTTACCCTAAAATAAAAGATTAAGTAATAATAATGAACTTAAATGAATGCAAACTTAGGGACTATTAAAGTTCCCAAATCCTTCTTCATTTTAAATGTTTATATTTGTGAAAAACCAGAGGCAAAAACGAAAATTAAAAGAATATACTTTTATGTGTATTTTATTAATCATCATATGACTGTGTATATATACTTAACCCTAGCTACAAAATAGAAAAAAATTCCCTTAATACAAGGAAAAAGTTTTAATATGATCCTAATTAAATCCCTTAAAATTTCCTAACATGATTTTCAGCCACAACAGTTCACAAATGCCTTGAGCTATTGCTCAAAACTCTACTTCAGTAATTGATATTGCCACTACATTTCATTTCTTACTTTCTATGTCACAAGATTCCCACTAAGAAATGTATAATATCCGAAGTTAATCTTCTATCAGTTACTAATTTGACATAATTTGCATTTGTATTTGTTTCAAATATTAGTCATGTATTTCTTTTGAACAAGATTCCTTTCCCTATAGTTCTTTGAAGATATTGTAGTACTCGATTTACAACTTGCACGTAGACTTCCTTGGGATTGTACATAGGTTGATTGATCACACTAACTACATAAGCTATATCTGGCCTTGTGTGTAAGAGAGAAATGAGTTTTTCTACTAGGCGTTAATATATATCCTTGTCCACCATGTCATCTTCCTCAGCTTCCCAAACTTGTGATTGGAATCTATTGGTGTGCTTGCTGGTTTACATGCCAACTTGCCTGTTTCTTTTTAGTAGATTTGTGACACGCTTTTATTTAGAGATAAAGATTCCCTACTTGGAGTGTGTAACTTTAATCCCTAGAAAGTACTTCAACCTTCCTAATTTTTTGATCTCTAATTCTTTGGCCAAACATTGTCTCAAAGATTCTTACTCCTTCTCATCATCCCCAATTTGCAATTATGTCATAAACATATACTAGAAGAATTGTGACTCTCTAAGAATTTCAGTGCTTGACAAACAATGCATGATCCCCTTGATTATGCTTGTATCGTATGTCTGTCATAACTTTTGTAAACCTTCCAAACCATGTACTCAGAGATTGTTTAAGAATATTCTAGAAATAAGATAAGTTGATAGCTTTGGAACATGAAGAATATTCTTCAAGGCAAGTGAGGGATTGATTTGAACATTTCCTAAACCTGCTACTATGACTAATGAACTATCTGCTATGACGATTTTTCAATTGCTTGTAAAGGATTATATGTGCTAAATTTCTATGATAAGGGAGTCATTGTCAGTAGCCTCCAAGTTCATAACCCAAGAATTGGCGAAGGTTTTATTCGAGATGTTTAGTCCAATGAAAATAGGAAACTTATCTGAATGCACCAAAGAGCAAGTATCTGAGGGTTTTTCAAGAGTTCCAAGTAAAGCCCTCAGCTTCTCGATCTCATCTTAATTAAAATCGCGTTGCTCCTAAGATCTTGTCTCTCTCTTATACCGTGGTTATATGTGGTTACCCATTATTTTTCTACTATCTTCTTTTGTTTCCCCACTATTTACTAGATGTAAAAGATTTTCCATAGAGTTTCCAGCACTTCTCTCAAGTATGTCTTGGTTTATTGTAATAGGTACACCATAAACTATCCTTACTATCATGATTTGGATTCATTAACAGATCTATGATTCCATTCTCAGAGGTTACTGGTTGTTCCATGCTTACTTTTGGATTATTACCACTGCTAGATACCATGGCCAAGCTTTCCAAAGTTTAAGATACTCGAATGATGGAAATAGCCTCATTCAAAGATAGAATTTCATCCTTATTTAGTATCTAAATTCTAACTTGATAAAATTCGACATTGAGTTTAGTAAGGAGGTTATAGATTCGGTCTTTCTCTTTGTAGTTCTTCAGAATCACAGCATCATCAGGACACTTTGTCTTAATAGATCGGTAATGGTCAAGTTCTTGCCACAGGTTTTTTAGCATGTTCACATATTCTATAATAGTTTTGCTTCTCTATGTTGCTATTCCAATTTTGACTTTGATCTCATACAATTAGGCTACATCTCTTGCTTTCAAATATGTTTGTTGGATAGCCTCCGAAATGCCTTTTGCAATGGCCAAGAACATGCACATATCAGTGATCTTAGGAGACATTGAATTCCATATCCACGCTATAATGACTGAATCTTCCTTGTCCCAGGCATCAAATTTGGATCACTCGACTTTGGCTTTATTCCAATAAGATGGCTTATCTTCCATTTTCCTTTTAGAAGAGTTCAAACAAGTTGGGACCATTTCAAGTAATTTTTTCCGTTCAACCGATATGTAACTTGAATCTATTGTAATTCTGCAATTTGTATAACAGACTACATAGTTATATCTATTGTTTATAATGGAGAATAACAAATTGGAAGTGGTCAATGACCGGGACACCTTCGGCTATCAACAGCGATCAACAATAATGGAAAAGTTAATGCCCACTGCAGTTGACGATGAAGAGAGAGGCGACACCCATGATCGACGACGATGAGAGAGGTGATCAATGATGGTGGGAAAGGTAACACACTGCGATTGGTGACGATAATAGAGGCAATCAACTTTAATCGCTAAGGTTTCTAAACCTTTTAGGCAATGATGGCAATGATGGTTGACTTCAATCACTGGGGTTTTAAAACCTTCTGTGGTAATGGTCGACTATAATCACTTTCTGGACTGTTGGTAGTGATGTTCTATCAAATGGTAATGCTTCCAGATGTTTTGAACTAAACATTGATTAAGAATGAATAAAAACATATATATGGTGATTAGCTTACAATATTGTATGATTCTATATCTATTGAGTATGCTAATTGTACATTTATGCTTGTTAATGGCTAGATATTAGCTTAATTATCTTATTTCCATGCATTCTTGGTGTTTGTGTATTTACAGGTGATATAACTTGACACCTCAAGCCTTAATGATACCAAGGGTGCATGTGAGGAGGAGCCAAGGCAAGCCGGAATAAAGAAAGTGTAAGAATAAGCTTAGGAGACCTTTAGGGCATTTCACCGAACAATTGGCGTGCATGGAAAAAATAGCCTCAAGGCACAAATGCCAACATTCTTAAGGCTTCCCAAGACTTCCTCGATCTCTTAAGAGCCATCCGAACATATAAGATCAATTATCATGATTGTCAATGAGAAAGAAATGGTCCTAAACTTAAAACGATCAAAGAAATGTTGTAGCAGAAATTCTAGCACAATACCTTATCAATTTTTTGGCCATAACTTTTTACTTGCAACTTCGATTGATGTGATTCTTTTTAGGTTAGAAAGATGACTTGAAAGACTACAATATTTATGTTATAGCAAAAGCTGAATTTGTAATTTTCAAGGTCAAAATCACATTAGAAATTAGGGATAGAATCTATCTGAGCAACAGAAGTACCTGATGCCTGCACGTAAGTGCTCGTACACCTGCATCAGGTAGTTGTATGCCTAGAAAAGTCTGTGCGCACCATTGATACTCAGTTTATGCACACATAAAGCAGTGTTTTGGCTATTTTGAGAGCATTTCAGCAAATACTTGTTGGGCATGAATCTAGGTGCACAGATGTTGAAGCCTAGGCATTCAGACTAAAGCGGCAGATGTGAATCTTCATCTTTTTAATATTTTGTTTGTACACTTTTGCCCTTATGCTTCATTTGTCTATAAATATGGGCATGTGTTAGATTAGGGCCTTTTCTTTTTTCTTCTTCTTCCTCCCCATTCTTTTCTTGGTTTTTTCTGCTCTTTAGTTTAGATTAGGTTTTAGTTTTTGGAAGCTTTCAAGTCCTTCATTTTGGATTATTGTACTTCAAGACCTATAAGTTTCATTTTGAAGTTTATTGTTGAAGTTATCTTTGTGAGTTCATTTCGCTTTATGCTTCTTATTCTTTCATGCATTTTTTGTGTTGTTGCTATAGGTTTTTCATTATATTAATAGCATAGTGAACCTCTTGGCTTCAAGTCATTGAAGGTGGTGGTGGTAGTGTAGTTGTCTCAAATGTATATGTTTTTAATGCAAAATCTATTTATTTATCTATTAGGTTTTCTTAGTAAGCTTAGGTTCTTACAGAATCGAGTCACCTATGTTATAACCACTGTTTGGTTACGAGTTTTACTTGTGTAGACCAAATATTTGGTTTAATATCTTGATGACTTGCAAGTTAATTTCCACAACCCTAAATTAGGTTTTCTTTAGAACATAAATCACTCGTGTTATAATCATAACTTAGTTATGAGTTTCCACTTGCACGCACTAAGTGTTTAATTCAATGTTCCGATAATTTAGAAACTATTTTCTAAAACCACACATGAGGCTTTCTTAAGAAATCTACCACCTCGTTACAATTGAAGCTTGGTTATGAGCTTATGCTCGTGCACACTAAGTGCTTAGTTCAATGTCCCAGTAAGTTCAAAACTAATTTCAAAAGCCTCCACTTACTTTATGTTTATAAACTAATTTTCAAAGAATTTCCTCCAACCTAGCAATGCATGTTCAATTGCTAGATTGAATTATATGTACGTTTGAGATAACCACCACTATCCACTATCGGATTTGGTTCGAAGTCAAGATTATTTTAGTTATTTTATTTTTAATGTTTTTATTTTAATTTACGGTTGAAATTCCTTCACTTCACCATTCTCAACTCAAACCATATCCAAACATTCTCTAAATTCAAATTTAACGTAGGTTAATTTAGGTTCACCTACTAAAACAAGAGAACAAGTCTAGTGATTTTAACTTGTCCCTTTTTGCGGATGAACAATTGGTACTCTACTGTTTTATAAATTTTAATTTGCTACCTATTTTGACTCGTGCACTTGTGGATCAAGGTCATATGCAATGAAGGCCAAACAAGCAGGGAGAAAAATTTCCATAACAGCCTAAAGCTTTGATACCATGTGGAAAACCAGAGGTAAAAAAGAGAATTGAAAGAATATATTTTTCTTGTATTTTATTAATCATCATAGGGCTACTTATATAGATACAAAATAAGAAAACCATCTCTTGCTATAAGAAAAAAATTCTAATAAGATCCTAATTAAATCCATTAATTCTAGGGTTACAATTGTTATAATATTTCCTATTAAAATTGATCATTTCCTATAATATTGTATGGAAATTAGATTTTTGGTTTATAGTCCTAGAAATTGGTTATGTTATGATTACAAATCCATGATTGGTGAATCTAAGATTCAATGGGTTGTTATTGTAGCTAACTTTCACTAGTTTTTGAAATCAAATATGGAAATGTTATGCTTTTATGTCACCAATAAGGCTATGTAGTTCGATGTCTTACCTGGCCAAAAACTATTAGCTGTTTTTTCATTTCCATGATTGTTACCTTGATCATTTTGAACTTGATTAGGCAATGTTATAATTAAAACTCATAGGCATTTGTTGGTCCAAGGGCTAATCAATTAGAAATTAAAATCTCTATTTTTAGAAATCAATTTCGTGAAGCTATGGTCATGATATTTATGAGTGGCCAATTTGATGTTTTGCCCAATTGTAACATATTTCCTTTAATGTCCAAGTAATTTTTTTTTTTTAAACATCACTTTGAATTCATATTTCCTTGATACTTGCTTCCTTATGGTTCAATGCCAATTTGTTTTCATTATTGTAGCTTATTCAACTATATTTTTATATTTCCACAATTCTCAACTAAGCTAATTGTTGTGTGAAAACCATAGTTACACAAGTGAACGTGGACAAACAAAAAACTAAGAAAACAACCAAAAAGGTACACAAGATTTATGTGATTTGGCAATGTGTTGACGTCTATGGCTATGGTATGCTGGATTTTTAGTTCAAACCTCCAACAATTGAGTAAGGATTATAAGTACAAAGAAAAAAAAACCTTGAAAAATCCTTAGAGAAACTTTTTCACGTTGTTCTTTGTTTTAATCTCAACTTAAAAGTAGAAAATTCTAATCTTAACTTATTATAGGTGTACAATATGTCACATATATAAGAATAAGATGGACAAATAAAAAACTAAGAAAATAACCACAAAGGCACACTAGATTTATGTGATTTATCAATGTGCCTACATCTATGGCTATGGTATACTAGATTTTCAGTTTAAACCTCCAACAATTAAGTAAGGGTTATAAGTACTAATAAAAAAAAAAAAAAACCTAGAAAAGTCCTTAGAGAAAAATTTTCACGTTGCTCTTTGTTTTAATCTCAACTTAAAAAGTAGAAAATCTTAATCTTAACTTATTAACCTTAACTTATTATATGTGTACGATACGCCCCAACTATAAGAATAAAATGGACAAACAAAAAACTAAAAAAATAACCGCAAAAGGTACATGAGATTTGTGTGATTTGGCAATGTGTCTACGTCTATGGCTATGTATACTAGATTTTCAGTTTAAACCTGTAACAATTGAGTAAGGGTTCTAAGTACAATGAAAAAAAATCTTGAAAAGTCTTTTGAGAAACTTTTTCACGTTGCTCTTCATTTTAATCTCAACTTAAAAAGTAGAAAATCGTAATCTTAACTTATTGTAAGTGTACAATATGCCCCATATATAAGAATAAGACACTTTGTTTAAAACAGACTTAATAATAGTCCCAAAAATTTCGGAATCGCACCTCTCGCTAGGATAAGTTTCCTAGCAAGCTACTTTACTGTAAAACAATGTCCCTGGTGTTCTCAGCAACATCTAGTGAGTATTCTTACAATTTTGCATGTCATTTGTAATTTCTAGACATACTAAGTGAGCTTTAGACTATTAGTATACAGTATTGGCTTTCCCAAGTGAGTGTCAATGAGTTTTTTGTACTGCTGCATGGTATTACAAGGGCCCAACATTTTTTGCACCTGCGGACTAATGTACTTAATCATGCATATCTCTCGTTTCAATTGTAAAGCAGTGGCATCTGTTACTTTGTTATAGCTGAATGATAAATATGAGCCACGTAATTGCTTGTGATGTATGAATTGACTCAGTTGTTTGATTCTTGGGTTAGGTTTCAGTTTTTGTCCAACACTTAGAAAATTTTTGGTATAAGGGGTGGTCTGTGTGCACTGACCAAAGGGTCTGAGCTTGCCCCCTTATCACTGCCTCTTTGTTAATTCATCAACTTGCTTTTCCTTTTCTTCTCTTCAAAGCATGATGTCTATACATATGTATATATGTATTATATTTTTATGTTTTTGGGTTGTATCAATAAACCAATAGGACTTATGTTCTTATGGGGGTGAGTAAAACCCAAAACCTTTTTAATCCCCTTTGCCAGTGTGTCACTTAGGATTGATAGTAGTGCATCGGGTTGGTTGGTTCAATGTTGAGACGAGTGGATTGGTTGTGTCACATTTTCGACATTTTCAAACTTTTCCGATTGACTTTTTTTTTTTCTCCCCCAACAACTAATGTAGGGATTTGTTACACATCTTTTGTTTAAGTGATATATTTTTGCATGTGGTGATATCAATTGTATATTTTTAGTTAGTTTGTTAATTATTTTAGAAGATGATACATTATGTACATAGATATATGTAAATATATATGTTTTGGTGATGAAAGAGATGAACAGTGACATGGCATATGCAATATATATGATGAAATGTTAAAGTTGATGACATTGTTATGTTTGTTTTGCTGTGAGAAAATGATTTTGAATAAACATTGAAAGGAAACAGTTTCAAAACAAAGATTTGAAACTTCATATATAAAAACAAAAAATGGAGCATAACTGAAATCTGGAACAAGAAGTACCTCGTGTGCACTAACCATCTTGGTTGGGCACATGGGCTTCCCTTAGGTGCACAGATAGGGAGACATGCGCCGTGTGTGCACAACTTAGACTTTCCCTCCCTAGGCGCATGACCTTGGGGACCCCTATGGATGGACTAGTTTTCTGGCCCCCGTGCGCATGATTGAGCATTTTCCAAACTTCTTATATAAACTATTTTTTGAAAAATTAAATGATCTTCTAAAGTTTATGATATTGCACTTATAAACTGTTTTGAAGGATATTGTTTTCAAATGCAAACTTGATGAGAATAAATTAAAAGTGAATTGATAATAGCATTAATGAGCGTGGTTTACGGCCCAAAATATAGTTTTATGATATGTGTGGCATCATTGATGAGGTCAAGGATAATGTTATCGATATTGGTAAATGTATATGGAAAAGATGACAAGATGTGATCATTAGTTGTTGATTTTTGGGGTTAGTGGATACTGACAAATAGAAAGTTACGTGATCACCTTTCATTTAGAGTCCTTAAACCTACGAATAATTTGGTTATTGCGCCAGTAGGTTAGTAGCTGTTATTTTTACACTAGTAAGTTAGTAGTTTACGTAACGTTGATTGTGTAAAGAGGTCAGAGTAAGATTTGATGTAAAATTACAAGTGTAATTTATCCAAACTTGGTTTGAATCTTTTGTCAAATAGATTATGTTCAAAATTTAAAAGGTCTTAGGTGTAACCACGGGCCTTTGTCTGTTAATAAAGACATAGAAATTTCAAAAAATTTTCATTGACAACCAAATTAAGGCCTAATTTGAAAAGAAAGAAATTTTTTTTTTTACTTGAGAAAAGAAAAATTTTAATTTTTTAATTAGTTTTTAAAGTTTTTACTAATATAATATTTTAGTCATCTATGATTGAAAAAATTTTAAAATTTAAAAGAACAAATTTGATGATTTTAAAAAAATCAAAAAAACTCTGCGGCAACGGCCTGAGAGGCCGAAACGGAGGAATACAAGGGAATAAAACTTTTGCTCTATACTTAAATAACCACACCCCCCCCCCCCCCCCCCCCCCCAAAAAAAAATGTTTTTGCTATATCCCTAAACCGGACGCGCAATTTTAAGCGTCATCTTATATCTGGGACGTTTTTATAATGCATTATCTGTCTGTCTTCATACAGTGACGTATTTGTCGCGGTCTCTCTTCTTTCGCTAGTTCACAGCCAGACAGAACCGGAGTCGTGTCCAGTAGAACTCTGCCTTGTTATTGCGTAGAAGACTTGTGACTTTCGCCAATTTTATTACTTGTTTAGTTCCTCAAGCCTCTTTCACATTTTGATCAATCAATAGATTTCTCTCCTCGTCACCAAACAGCCCGCCTTCCCTTCGCACCTTACGGTATGTTTGATCCTTTGCGTGTGTATAATGTGTATATATATATTTGGTCGTTCTTCTTGTTTTTGTAATTTGTAATCTACCTGTTTGCACACACCTATTTAACCCATAAATCATGGAGCCGCCTTTGTTTTTCTCAATGGATGATCAGGTTTCCCCTCTTTATGTGTTTGCAGATTTTCCCCAAGAAGCTTACCATGACTTCCACAAAACCGACAAATTCAGATTCAATAAATCCTCGAGGTATGTTTATGTCACCTTTTCTTTCATCTCTATATATATTTTTGTTTTCTTATTATTACAATTTAGTAGTTGTTCCATGACCCAACGTGAATATATTGTTGAGATATATCAGAGGTCTTAAAGTTGTGACCTTTTGGGTTAGTATTGGTCCTTCTTTCTTAGTTAAGATGTTAAATTTCTTCCAGATGTTTGCATTGTTGGAGTTGCACGGACGCCAATGGGTGGCTTCCTTGGTTCCCTTTCATCTCTTTCGGCTACCCAGCTCGGTTCTATAGCTATTAAAAGTAAGATTATCAAATAGGGATCCTCTTACCTTTCTCCACTCTCCAGGGATTGCCTCTTATTAACTTTCTCGCCTGAATTGTTATAATTTGCAGGTGCTCTGGAAAGGGCAAATGTTGATCCATCGCTGGTGCAAGAGGTTTTCTTTGGAAATGTTCTCAGTGCAAATTTAGGTCAAGCTCCTGCTAGACAGGCTGCATTAGGTGCAGGTATTCCTAATACAGTGATTTGTACCACCATCAACAAAGTCTGTTCATCAGGAATGAAAGGTGGGTTTCTATCCATATCAATTTGTGTTAATTCTATTTTAGTTTGCTTGGTAAGATGAAAACTTTTCTAGAACCAACAATCCACAATATGAAATAGGATACACTTTATCTTGAGGCGTTGCTACCAAATGACAAACCCAATCAAGATACGGAACAAAGAAGCAACTCCATTTGCTGGCCCTGCTAAACATGAGCTGACAAACGAAATGTTTCTTCACTCTTTCACTCAATTTCCTAGTCCATCATTCTCCATATCGATAATAGTTCAAGCATTGCATTTTTCCGGTCCATTTTACTGATTTCCTAGTCCTCATAATCCTGTCTCTGTAGCTGCTTACAATTCATTCTGCTTAAGCCTCCAAAACTAACATCGCTACAAATATCCATGCCATGGGCCTGAGATTCCTACTTGCAACAAATACAATGAAGCTTTGTCCATCTCACTCTCTCCCAAACTATTTTTATCCTAGCACATAGGATTTGCTGTTTCTTAAGCTCATAAACAAATATCTCTGGTCAGAGATCTTGAAAATCCCACTATGTTCAACTGTTCAAGGAGAAACACATGATGTTCTGAATATTCCTTTGGCCACTATTCTATGTTGAATAGGAACAAATCCCTTGTTTGTTTATTCTGAATAAATAAAATAGAGCATTTATTAATGCTTTGGGTATTCTGTATCCTTAATAAATCCCACTTTGTTTGTTTGCTAACCTTAGTATTGATGAATGCTGAGGGATTGATTTAGGTGACCACGACAAAAGGGACTAAATTGCAGTTGTCAATATCTCTCTCTGAGTCGCCTCATGTAGCAAGAGCTCATTTGCTAAGTCCGTACTCCCATTTTCTCATCTATGATGACTCTTTTTAAAGCTAGCAACAATATTGACCCGTTTTGGCTTCTTTCAATTTCCTTGCATCCTAGCAGAAGGAGAGACATTACTTATTGAGGGATCATGCTAACTGAATATATTCAGTCACGAGTTGGGAAGAGAAGAACAAAGAACAATATATGAATTTGGAGAAGGATAATGTTGTATTGACTATGTATTAGCTCCATTAACCTCCCATGGTATAATATCACCCAATTAGGGCTAGTTGTCAAGGTCCCATAAGTACAAAGATGTATCTCTTGAAACAATATGATAAATCCCTTAATATTCTAATGCTCCCCCTCAAGTGGGAGCATACAAGTTGAATATGGCCAGTTTGCTAATCAAAGTCTTGAAAGAAGACTGCTGTAATGGTTTGTTTAGGACATCACTTAGTTGAGAGTCTAAATGAACATGGGGAGTGGAAAGCTTTCTATATAGCAATAAATCACGAATAAAGTGTCAGTCTATCTCAATATGATAGTGTGTTTATGAAATTGAAGAGTATTTGCGATGAAAAAAGGCGACTTGGTTATCACAAAATATATACATTGATCGAGGAACAACACCACCAAAATCCTAAAGAAGTGAGCAAATCCAAAGCATTTTAGAGGCGATATAGGCTATGGCATGATATGTAGTTTTTGCACTCAAACAAGCCACTGCATTTTGTTTTTTGTTTCACTAGGTAATAAAATTAACGCCTACAAATATATAACACTCAGATGTAGAATGATGATCAGATCAGCTACCCAATGGGTCGGTACTGAACTTGTATTTTTTGAAGCTTTTTGACTCATTACAATTAATATTAATATGTCAACGGACCTGTAACTCGTTAGTTATTTTAAAATTATTTAAATTATACCTTTTTATTATGTTAATATTAAAAAATTTATATTTAAAATTTTCTTTACAAATTCAATTTTAAAATATATTTTATATTGATTTTTTTCAATTTTAATAGTTTGACCGATTTAGAAAACACAAAAAAAGTTTGGCTTTTTTCTTAATGGGTCGGGTCCAATTGGCACCCCCTAACTCGTCTTGTTAGGTTACCAATAGGTTGGGTAACTTTTGCACACTCCTATGACTACCTGCTCAATCAACATCACTAAAGTTGGTCACTAGCAAAAAGGAAGAGGGACAATAGTGTAAGCCACTACTAGGTGTTCCTTTCAAGTAATGCAAGGTACTATCGACTACCTCAAAATGTGGAGTGCGATGAGCATGTATAAACTGATCAACAACACCCACAACATAAGTAATGTTAAGGCACGTAGGAAGATAGATCAATTTCCAACTAGATAACAATAATGACTAATATTAGAGAGAGGAGTATCAGTGCACCAAGTTTGACAGAAGAATTTTTGGGAGTCTCAGCTGGACATGAATTTAGAAGGCTAGTCTCAGGCATAAGATCCAAAATATACTTGCATTGAGACCAGGTAGAGGCATGTCTTTAATTGAGTCACTTCTATCTCAGGAAAATAGCAAAGATCACAGAGATCTTTGGTACGAAACTGTTGGCCCAAATTACGTTTTACTAGACTTATCATCTCCTTGTATAATAATGTCAGCAACATATATAATCAATACAATAGAGCCTGAGAAAGTGTTACGAACCAAGATTGAGGTCAGAAGTAGACCGGCTAAAGCATAATCAAGGATAGCACTACTAGACTGATTAAATGAAGCATGAGGAGACTTTCAATCCATATAGCGCAAGCGATAAGCCAAATGTTCACTTCAACTCGGTGGTTGCTCCATTTAAACTTCCTTTTTTTTTTTTTTTTTTTTTTGTGATCCAGAACCCCACTGATTTATTGCAGCCTTTAACAAACCGCGTAGTCGATGATTAAACCGGGGGCTCGCGTAATACTCCACAAACCACGCGAACTGGTTAAGTCCAAACCTCACACCTTGTGTGGGTACCTCAAAGGTTTGTTGAGCCTTGGAGTTGAACTCCTGACTCCCTTAGAGAAGCCAAGAGCTCTTGAAGTTCCCATTTAAACTTCCTCTTGAAGTTCCCATTTAAACTTCCTCTTGAAGTTCCCATAAAGAAAGGCATTCTTAATATCAAGTTGTTTATGAAGTATGAACACTTTAAAATGAGTGCCGTATTTGTATTTGACATTTATATTCATCAAACACTTCAAGATATGTCTTAGACCTGCTACATGGCATGTCTGATTATTTTATTATTTTTCCTTCGAATTTGTGAATAAAACAAACCTAGATTTGAATAGTTGGAACCTCTAAAATTATAAAACCTTATATTCTTAAACTTTGCTATGTTTTTGTGTATTGAATTATTAAATTAGTTTTATTGTGAATGTTACATTCATATAAGTAGCTAATTAAAATATAACAGATTTATGTTTTTTTTCCCATATTCTGATGGTGTTCGTATCCTCATTTTCTTAAAATCACTGTGTCCATATATTTACCTGTAGCTCATATCTGTACCCGTATTATAGTCGTATTCGTATTCTGTATCTGTAACCATACTTCTTAGTAATGAGGCTAGGAGCTAGGAGCAACTCTTACAAAATGCAAGGAGAATTCTGGCAGAATTCAGATGGGTTATATGGGGAAAATCCTCTAAATAATCAATTATAGAAGTCTGAGTGTAGCATTTAGCAATAAGGTATGCTTTGAAGCGTTTAACAAAACCATTCGCTGGGTATTTCACGTTGTACACCCAACGATATCCCATGGTTTACTCACTAGAAGGTAAAGAGGTAAGCTCCTAGGTTTTATTTTTATACAATGCACTCATCTATTCATTGATGGTATGCTTGCATCTAGGTGAAGATAATGGCCTTCTTATAGGACATTGGAATAAAGAGAGAAGGCAGAGCACCAACAAAGGAATACAAGCATGGAGAAGTACAATGATAAGAAACAAATTTGGCAATTGAATGTTGAGTGTAGGTATGCTTATCACGGTGTGAAAGAAGACAGAGCACAAACGAAGGATTACACGCATAGAGAAGTATGATGACAAGAAACATATTTGGCGATTAGATGTTAAGTGTAAGTACGCTTACCATGGTCTATAGCAATGGGTAAGTTATCAATGGGAGGAGATGTTGGCAATTTCATATATTCCATATATTAATTCCATATATTCACTTGCTCAAAACCATGAATTGGGTGAATGAAAAATGGCTTTAAACTTTGTAACTTGGCAAAGGATAAGTAGGCTTATCTTACATTGGAAGGGGAAGGAAATTTTATAAGGCTTAAATAGCCTAGATTTGG
This sequence comes from Vitellaria paradoxa, assembly GCA_019916065.1. Classification (NCBI taxonomy): domain Eukaryota; kingdom Viridiplantae; phylum Streptophyta; class Magnoliopsida; order Ericales; family Sapotaceae; genus Vitellaria; species Vitellaria paradoxa. The sequence continues at coordinate 30,044,545 of CM034237.1, read as the reverse complement.
ACTAAGGGGAGGAGTGCAAGTGGCATCCCACTTTTGTGGAAGGGGGAAGGACCTTGATAGGCTTGGGTTTGACTCAAATCACACACGTGCATTGCTGTCGTCCAAACCCTAATTTATTCAAGCCCTAATTTAATTGAACCCTAATTTAACCCTAATTTAATCAAAGTCCAAAACTAGGAATGGGCTTAAGTTAATTAATGTCTAGCCCATGTCAAATGAAACTTATATACAAATAATTTAAACAAAGCCTATGCCATATATTTAATGAAGCCAATTCTGCTTGAAGCCCAATCTACATAAGCCTTGGATATCTACCCCCATGTCACATACTAAACAGCTCCATCTCTTGCTTAGATCACATGGACTAAGGCTTTATCCTCTTTTGAGCCCAACTTTATGCTTGACGTCACCTTAGACAAATTCCTTGAAGCTTGCTGGGCTTAAATGTCATGAATCAGCCCATTTAATGCCTCTTTGGTCCTCTTAACCTAAACCCTTGTAATTGGTCCAACTGTTACATGCAATGGATCCTTCGATGTTGCTTGTTGATTCTCATCAAAATGATTCCAAGGTAGGACTAGGAGAATCACAAATAGAAGAGTCGTGGTCTAAGGATGACCATAACAAGCGAGAGTATGCATTAGTTGTTGTGGACTGAGTCTCATTGGCTAAAATCTGATCTTTGTAACTTCGCAAATCTGAATCAAGCCCAGAAATAGTCCTCCCATTATTTATGTTGCTTACTGAGACTAGTAGTAAAGGGACAATATTGCAACGATTGGTCCCATAGACTCTTGAGTGTACTGTAATAATAAAAGAGGGCGCCCATTCTGCGTAGTAGTTAAAATTTGTTCATATAATTCAAACACTCGTGAAACATTACTCTGTTAGAAGAATGAATCGACAAAAGAATCCCATATCTTTTTAAATGAGTTGCAAAATTCAACAATGATAGCAATCTAAGGTTTTAGGTTATGCTATAGCCATCCCATAACAACAAAATATTCACTAAACCAATAATCATAGGTACTGTGGGTACTCGGACTACGATTAAACATCATAAGATTGTTATACCGTATTGGTGTGCAACCCCATACGCCACGTCGCCTTTAATTACACGTAGAGCAATTGACAGTAGTCCATTCATGCCAATAATTCCATCAGAGGAATGTACACTTTTCCTTGGACTTAGAACAAGGTCCGAGGATTACTTCAACGAATTAATGATTAGCGGGATCCTAGGAGATTCAGTGGATTGGAGGCTAGAACCAGGGGACCGTTAGAATTCATCCAACCAATCTAGAGAGAGAGAATTAAGTGGGTGACTCTTACCTCTCCTTGGGTATATTGAACCAAGACTAGACATTTCCACGTAAAGAACTTAATCATCACATATATAAACCCTCCTCCTTTGGAGGGTCTGGTATCAAGGATACATCAAGCATCCAATCAATACCATCCCTACTCTCTCTCTCTCTCTCTCTCTCTCTTGTTCTAGATTGCCGTGGTTCTCTCTTCTCTGCCGGACTTCGGTGGTCTTGTCATTTCCTAGTATTCAACATAATTCCTGAAAGAGGTTGGACTCGCTCCACCTTATCCCCTCCCCTCCTATGGGTACTATTTGCAGGTGGTAGACCACTAAACCAATCATAATAGCAAATGTGTGCAAAAAACAATCATCAAAGGAGGGATTTTGTATTATAACAAAAAATAGGAGATCAAATCAAGAATCAAAACCTCCAGTTATTCTCAAAATGAAGAGCACCTGAGAAAAAGTCGTGGATCAAGAGGATGGCTCACATGCCCTCATGTGGCAGTGTGGCCCATGCTCCGACCAGACAATGTGTGTGTGGAGGCACATGAGGCACTTTTTGGCAAGGTGCTTTGTTGGGCTATGGTCGTTGATTGTTGGTGGTGACTTTGGTAGCAGTGCTTGGGTTGATTGCTGCTCCGAGGTGTGTGTTTTGGAAGGAGACAGCCGCATAGCCTAAACCTTAGGGTCTGATACCAAGTCAAAATTAGGAAAGAGAAGAACAAGGAACAATATACGAATTAAGAGAAGGATAATGGTGTATTGACTATTTATTAGCCCCATTTAACCTCTCATGGTAATTATAATATCACCCAATTAGGGTTAGCTATCAAAGTCACGTAAATTCAAAGGCATATTTCCTAAAACAAGAGCGTAAAATCTCATAATATTCTAATGTATTCCATTACAAGACTGGAGGAAAATAACTCCGTCTCCTCTATCTGTATGAGGTGGAATGGCAACTTGCTTAAGCTTGCTAAACTTGTGAATTTGCTTGTCACATGATGGGTTCCCATTAACATATTCAATTTTTTTTATTCATCACAGCAACAATGCTGGCAGCACAGACCATCAAATTGGGAGTCCACGATGTTGTTGTGGCTGGTGGCATGGAAAGCATGTCTAATGCACCCAAATATCTAGCTGAAGCAAGGTTTGGTCTCTTGTCAATCACTAAACCCTTACTTTATCTGTGTAATTTTATTTTGTTTTTATAATTTTTTTTTTTTTTTTGAAGAGCATTTTTGGTTGCATTGTCAATTGATGGTGATTGAACTGTAATATTGTTAAGAGCATTGTAGTGTTTATAAGACATTCGATTATCCAGGAAAGTTGCATATGTTATGTCACTAGGGGGATACCATGAATTGTGTTTTGTGGTCCTTCCCTCGTTTAAGTTTTGTCCATTCTAGTTGTAATTTTGTTTAAAATTTCAAGCTATGTAAAGTTGCAGTATTTATTCGATTTGGTTTGGATTGTGCCAAGTGGCATTGTGGTATTTTCTCTTTTAGGGACAACTTCTCCATTTGTTATCTTTGTGTAATAGAGTAGATGAATGTCTGGTTCATATGTTTTGCATGTGCAAATGACTGTCAACATTGGGGTTGTTCTGTTGGTTGGTTTCTTCTTTCGCTCACTCTGGCTTGTTTGTTTAAATGGAGAATTCAATTGACTAGATATGCATATTGGTAGGGTTAGTCATATCTGCAGTTGCCTGTGAATTGAACGTGGTTATTATTACATAACATATTAAGTGCGTATTCTCAAGGCATCTTCATGTGAAATTTAATTGTTCCAGTTATGTTTCTGTGATTATTTCCCTTTACAATTCCATTTCCTTAATGGGTCAATTACAATGTTGATACTGACTATTTGATGTCATAGTTTTTTTTACAATGAGCTGAACCTAGAAGGAAAGTTGAAACATTGTAAAACATAATAACGCAATTGAAATATATGATTGTACGAACTTTTTTTTGTGTTTCTCTTCTAATTTACAATGAGAACCCATGAAAATCACACTGATTTCATCCACATTAGCAGAAAGGGATCCCGGCTAGGTCATGATACTATCATTGATGGTATGTTGAAAGATGGGCTGTGGGATGTTTACAATGATTTTGGAATGGGAATATGCGCAGAGTTATGTGCTGATCAGCAAAATATTACAAGAGAAGAGCAGGTAGAATTCTTTAGCCATAAATCTAGTCTATAGTTTTCCATTGAATGATTTAGCAGTCTTCAAATCCATTATGAAATTAAGCATCTGAAAAGCAACCAAATCATCAATTGATAAATAAATAAATAAATAAAGAAATAGAGACAGCAGTTGGTTGAGTTGATCAACGGATTGCTACCACATGTATCTATTTCACTTGGAAGATTCTTTCTTGCCTTATTTGGTTTTCTTTTCTAGGATGCTTATGCTATCCAAAGCTTTGAACGTGGAATAGCTGCACAAAGCAGTGGTATCTTTGCATGGGAAATAGTGCCGGTGGGGCTCCAAGTTCATAATTGGTTTACGAAAGTTTATTGTCTGTAATGTCATTTTATTCGTTTCATATAATGTGCTACATGCAGGTTACGGAATCTGGGGGAAGAGGGAAACCAGCTAGAATTGTTGATAGGGATGAAGGTTTAGGTCAGGTAAATAACATCAGCGGGCATGTGGTTTACTTTTATCAGTTATACAACTTTATGGATGATAGAATTTGGAAATTTCAATTTCATTCTCTATTTGATGTCTAACTACTGGATCAAAAGGTTCAGCAAAAATCCGATAGCACAGCATTATTGGTGATCAGTGGAAAAATAACCAAGTTAATCTTCTTTTAGTTTGTCCTTTTATTTATTTTTTTCCTCTCCGAGAACATTGTTCATGTCATTTTATAAATTAAGTTACAAGCATTTTGAGCCATTGAAATTATTGTAATCTGAGACCTGGAGAAGCCCACACATTTACAAGAGTTGAAAGAAATAAAAGAAGAATTGAGAGAGTGAGTTAATCATACTCAACTCCCTAGTATTGTATTTATAATAATGAATTATACTAATTTAGGAACTTAGATTACTGGGGCGTAAGCAGTCTAGGCCTTTTTTCTCTCGGCGCATGATAAAGTATCTTAGCTATCATGCACCATTTTAGGAACCCTAGTAGGTGGCTTCCCTTGTTGCATAGGGGACGTAATAGGAAATCTTTCCAAGTAGATCATGTTACTATTGATGTTATGGAGGATTTTAAGATTAAAGGAGGTATAAGAATAGTGGAAAGAGGAAGGGGTTATGTCTGAGTAGTAGTTTTATATTTAGAGGAGCTTCAATGGCTGCAAAAAATATGTTTGAAATCTCACGGGAGAGAAGGAAGAAAGTAGCTGGGTAACTTCAGAGGAGGAGCAAGAACAGTGATATGCTCTTTGATTTCTGACGGTCTTGGTAGGTTGCTTGAACTGCAACTCTTTGCACCATATGGGAGACGATTGGTTATGATTCCAGAATTGACACATGGGAAAGGTTGGGAATTTTTAGCCAAACTTATAGAGTCCTTCCTCCCTAGGAATCTACAAGTTACAAACAGAGGTCTACATGATGTTTCTATGGGCCAGAACAATGGAAGATTTAAGCAGAAATTAAAGGATTCAAGATCATATCTTTAGGCTGCAGCTCTCCTGGAGTGGAATACTCACAACATTAGAAGTTCCTTCAATAAGCAGAATGTGTTAGTCAATTTTGAGGATGCAGTCACAAGCAGTCATAATTTGAAAAGATGTTTGGTAGGAAGTTTTGGAAGACTTGACTCCCATTCACCTGATTTTAACAAAGTTCAAGCATGGGTTAACAGAAAATGGTCTTTCCCTGGAGGTGTTATGGTGAAAGAATTAGATGAAGATAAGTTTCTTTTTATTTTTCCATCCATAGAGATTGCTTATCAGATTCTAAAGGAAGATCATTTTATTGAAGGGAAGAATCTATTTTTAGATGCTTGGCACAGCTGGATCTACTGTAATAGAAGAGGATGGAACCAGGGATCAGTTTGGATTAAAGTCGTGGGGATTCCAGTTTATCTGTGGAGCAGCAGTGTGTTTCAGAACATAGGTAATTACTGTGGAGGTTTTTTAGACATTAAAGAGAACTGGTGGAGTTCTAATAATTACAAATGGATCAGAATCAAGGTGAAAGGAGATGGAAGATCAATTCCGAAATCTGTTCCCTTGCTAGTTGGTCAGTCCAAATATGATTGTCTAGTTTGGGTTGAGCGAAGACCATGGGTGGACTGTTTTGGAACCTCGCCCATTAATGGAGTTTTCCGGCCACCAGAAAGGAAGCAGAAGGAGGCGCGTGGTTTGAAGAAAGGTTCAATTAATCTTCCAAGTCTTGGTAGTTGGAAAGCCACAGTAAATCAAAAGACAGAGGTCCAGAAATCCAAAAGACACTCCCAGGATGCCAGGCCTGTTAAATGGATTAGAGTAGGTGGACCATCAAAGGAAATACATGGAATTAATCACAATTCAATGAATCAGGTAGGCCACTCTTCATTCAATAAATTTGAGACTCTTGGTAAGCTGAATGATCAGGAAGTATTATCTCCCATTAAGAATAGTAAGGATAGAATTAAAGGACTTCCCCAGTCAACAGCAATTATTGAAGCTAGAGAAAAAGATCCTTCTCTGTTAGCTGAATTTAATGCTGAAAATGCTAAAAGTGAAAAGTTCTTTGGAAAAAAGTATTGCTCCAGGAAGTTGACTAAGAACTCTGAAAAGGATAAAAGTGACCCTCTGTCCTTAATCCCTATTAATTTCAATACTGAAGGATTGGGTGAAGATTCTTTTTTTGAAGAAATTTATCAGACTGTGGTTGAACCAGAATAAGAAGATATGTCTTTGCCTATAGATTGTTTACTCCTTGCCCCCTATAGTCCAGGAGAATGGAACTCAGATTTTTTGTTATTGGGAGACTGTGGTCAAGACCAGAAGAAAATTTCTACTTGGGTGATTAATAGAATGAGGTATTTTAAGAGAATACTAGGGATAACCACTGAGGACATGGAAGACAAATTATTGGACTTGTTTCAGTCTATAGAAGAAAAAAGGAGGACCCAGCAATGTAGAGAAAGAGGTAAGCAAAAAAGAAGCAATAGGGGTATCAGAGAATTAAAAAACCTGCAATGGTCAATTTCCTATGGAAAAGAAACTCATCAGGAGTCACAGTCAGTAGCAGCTGAAGAAGAGAGGAATAGCAAACATTTACCTTTATGTTTTTAAATGAAGCCAAAGATTATAAGCTGGAATGTCAGAGGATGTGGTGGGATGGAGAAAAGGATGCTGATCAAATCTACTATTAAAGCATGGCACCCAGATGTAGTATGTTTGCAGGAAACAAAGTTAAGTTTTGTGGATGATTCTACTGTAAGATCTCTATGGGGTGGTGGCTGGGTAAAATGGGTTACTCAAGCAGCAGTAGGAGCTTTAGGAGGTATTTTGATCATGTGGGATGACAGAAAGCTTTCACTGTTAGACTCAGAGAATGGGACTTTCTCTTTATCTTGTTTGTTCAAGCAGTTGGAAGAAGAAATCTTATGGTCTTTTATAGGAGTGTATGGACCAGTTGACAACAGATTCAAAGTAGAATTTTTGGAGGAAGCTGGAGCTGCAGTATATAGGTGAAATGCTCCTTGGTGTATGGGAGGAGATTTCAATATGGGTAAGACCATTGAAGAAAAATGGAACTGTAAGAGGAGAAATAAACAAATGAAAATGTTCTCAGAATTTATAGATGAATTGTGTTGCATTGATCTGCCTTTGGGAGGGTGTAAATATACTTGGAGAAACAACAATAGCAAATCAAGACTTCATTGATTCCTTGTGTCCAATGATTGGGAAGAATTATTTCCAGCAGTCACCCAAAAAACTTTGTCTAGACTAACATTGGACCATTTTCCAATTTTGTTAGATGGTGGAGGATTAAAGGGTGGGCCAAAACCCTTTAGGTTTGAGAATATGTGACTGCAAGTAGAGGGCTTTAAAGAATGATAGCTGCATGGTGGCAAAGCTACAGTTATAGTGGCACAGCTAGTTACAGGTTGATGAGAAAACTATCAAGCCTTAAAGCTGATTTGAAGAAGTGGAATGCTGAAATTTTTGGAAGAGTTGATCAACAGAAGTTACAACTTGAAAAAGACATTCATCAGCTGGATATATTGGATGATGGAGGAAAATTAACAGAAATGGACAGCAGCAGCAGAGAGAATAAAATCAAGGAGCTGCAGCAATTGCTTCGAATGGAGGAAATAAGTTGGAGGCAAAAGTCTAAGAGTTAAATGGCTCAAGGAGGGTGATAGAAATACAAAATTTTTCCATAAAATAGCCTCAGCAAATAGGAGAAGAAACTGGGTGGACAAATTAAAGGTTAATGGATCAATCACTGAAGATCAGAGAGTGATTAAGCGAGACATTTTGCACTACTACAAATAGCTGTTTAGAGAAGAGGCTATTTGGAGGCCAAAGGTGGATGCTTTGGAATTCTCTCAGCTCAGTCCCACTGTTGCAGAAAATCTGGAAAGGCCTTTTACGGAGATTGAAATGTTCCAAGCCCCGAAAGATCTTAATGGGGATAAGGCACCTAGGCCAGATGGCTGGAATATTGCCTTTTTTCAAAGCTGCTGGAGCATTTTAAAAGCTGATTTGCTGTAGTTTTTTGCTGAATTTCATCAAAGCAACAGATTTGTAAAAAGCATGAATGCCACATTCATAGCCCTTGTTCCAAAGAAGCCAGGGGTGGTGGAAGTTAAAGATTTTAGGCCTATTAGCCTAATAGGAGCTGTTTACAAAATCCTCTCTAAGGTACTTACAAGCCGATTAAAAGCAGTCATGGATTCTTTGATTTCAACCTCACAGAATGCATTTGTGGGCGGTAGACAGATTACGGATGCTGTTTTAATAGCAAATGAGATGCTGGACTCGAAGAACAAGAAAAAGGAGAAATGTGTTGTCTGTAAACTGGATATTGAGAAAGCCTATGACCATGTTAATTGGGAGTTCTTGATTTATTTGCTTGGCAGAATGGGGTTTGGTAGTAAATGGTGTCAATGGATCAATTGGTGTATCTCAACTGCTAGATTTTCAATATTGGTTAATGGTTCTCCTGAAGGTTTTTTTGCTTCTTCCCGGGAGTTAAGGCAAGGCGATCCTCTTTCTCCTTTTCTCTTCCTACTAATCATGGAAGTGCTTAGTAGGATGTTACAAGAGGTGGAAGCAGCTGGTTTTATTGAGGGCTTTACTGTTGGAGAAGGTAGTTCATCTCTTAGCATATCACATTTGTTATTTGCTGATGACTCCATCATCTTTTGCGGGGCAGATTTGATGCAGCTTGGTCACTTACGGTGCTCACTGCTGGGGTTTGAAGCTGTCACTGGATTAAAAGTTAACCTTCAAAAGTTTGAGATCATGGCAGTAGGTATTTTGGATGGGTTGGAAGATTTGGCAAATATTTTAAGTTGTAAAATTGGCTCATTTCCCACTACTTACCTAGGTTTGCCACTAGGAGCACCTTACAAGTCGAAAGCTGTTTGGGATCCAGTTTTGGAGAAATGTAGAAGTAGATTGGTTGGGTGGAAGCTCAAGTATTTATCAACTGGTGGTAGAATTACTTAATAAAAAGTGTTCTAGCAAGCCTACCTACTTACTTCCTTTCTCTATTCAGAGACCCAATTTTAATAATCAAGGAAATGGAGAGGATGCAAAGAGATTTCTTTTGGGGAAGAAGTGAAGAGGTCTACAAATATAGTCTAGTGAATTGGCAGGTTGTTTGCACACCTTTAGAGGCTGGGGGAGTGGGCTTTCGGCAATTGAAGCTGACTAATGAAGCCTTATTAGGAAAATGGCTTTGGAGATATGCACGGGAGGACAACAAACTTTGGAAAAAGCTAATTGCGGTAAAATATGGAGAAGAATTTGGAGGATGGTCTTCCATTACAGTAACCAGTTCCTATGGATTTGGATTGTGGAAAGGGATAAGAAACATGTGGCAACAATTCAGTAGAGGAATTTCATGGCAGGTGGGGAAAGGAGACAGAATCCTATTTTGGAAACATGATTGGCTTGGTATTGGATGTCTTTCAGAGGTATTTCCTTCAATCTTTGCAATAGCAGCCAACAAGGAAGCAAGGGTATCAGATTATTGCCATGGTACAGGTATACAAAGCACTTGGACAGTGCAGTTGCATAGGAATGTTAATGACTGGGAGGTCGACAGTCTAATTTCTTTGATGGAATTGCTTTATCCTATTCAGGTGACTACTTCAACAGATGCTGTAGTTTGGAAGGAATCAAGGACCAAAGACTTTTCAGTGAAGTCTTTTTATTCTTTCTTACAAGGCTGTAATAAGGACAGTTTTCTATGGTAGAAGATTTGGAAAGTAGCAGTCCCCACCAGGGTAATTTTTTTCTTGTGGTGTGCTGTTAAAGGAAAAATCCTAACATTGGATAATCTAAAGCACCGAGGCTATCTTTTAGCAAATCGATGTCCCATGTGCCTAAAGCAAGAGGAAACTATTGCCCATCTGCTCTTACACTACGAATGGTCGGCTGAGCTATGGAGTTTGACTCTCAACTATTTTGGAGTACATATGTGCTTCCCGAAAGATCTTGAAAGTTTCCTACAGATTTGGTGGGGACAATCTTTATCTAGGAGGAAAAAAAGCATTTGGAATTTGGCTCCATTTTGTCTATGTTGGTTAATGTGGAAAGAGCGCAATAGGAGGATATTTGAAGATGATAGGCAGACTACTCTGAAGTTAAAAAGTATATTCCTAAGATGCCTATATGGATGGGCAAGTGAGGGAAGTAACCTGGATCTTTACACTTTTTTGAATTTTCTTGATACTTTGAATTAAGTCTTGGGTTGGGGTAGGTTGTATTGCTACAACATTTCTGTCAGCATCACTTTGATGCTAGAAATTGTTATTTGAAATAAAAATTTTTACTTATCTTTTTCAAAAAAAAAAAAAAAAAAATTACACTAATTTAGGAAATAAGAATAAATCAAATCCCTCAATCAAATACTCGCAGCTAATAATAGAATATTTAAAGATACAGCTTGTAATAGAATATTATAAAGATTCTAACATTTCTCTTTAAACTGGAGCATAGAGATCAAATATGCTCCGTGTGGTAGACAATTTTTGAAATGAAGACTGAGCCAATAGTTTGTAAGAATACCTCTTAATTGAGAATTAGAGCATACAAATGGAGTGGTAATATCCGGTTTAAGCAAGAGATCCCGAATGAAGTGGAAGTCAACTTCAATATGCGTGGTTCGTTCATGGAATATAGGATTATTAGTGATGAACATCGCAGCTTGATTGTCACAGGACATAGACATTGGAGCTAGAATTGAAAGACCAAAGTCCTGAAAGAGAGAATGAACTTAAAGCATCTCAGATGCAGTATAAGTCATAGCATGATACTCAGTCTCTGCACTAGATCGAGATATAACATGTTGTTTCTTACTGTACCAGGCAATAAGATTGCCACCAACAAAGGTACAATATCTAGAAGTAGACCTTTGATCTGAACAAGTACTAGCCCAGTTTGCATCACTATATCCAACCCTGTCTATTGTTGTGGAATGATGATAGAGTAAACCTTGTCTTGGTGAATTCTTTAAATACCTCAAAATGTGACGCACAGCATTAAAGCGAGGCTGATGAGGAGCATCCATGAACTAACTAACAACTCCAACAGCATATGTAATGTTAGGTTGTGTCATGGTGAGATAAATTAGCTTACCCACAAGTCGACGACATCTGCCAACATCAAAGAATGGTTCACCACTCTCAGAATTTAAATGAATAGAAGTGTCCATAAGAGTATCAGCAGGACGAGATTCCAAAAGGCCACTCTCAGAGAGTAAATCCAATGTATATTTTCTTTGAGGTAGTGAGATACCCTGTGAGGAACGAGCAATTTCAATCTCTAAGAAATAGCGTAATACTCCAGGATCTTTTGTCTTAAATTGCTTTCTCAAATAACTTTTCAGTGCAGAAATACTCTTAGCGTCATCACCTGAGATGGTTACTATCCATATACACAACCAAAATAATAATACCAGAAGATGTCTGACACACAAATACTGAGTGATCAGATGTGGACTGTCTGAAACCATAGCTAATAAGCGCAGAGCTAAACCAATTAAACCATGCCTATAGAGACTGCTTAAGTCCATGCATAGGTTTGTGTAAGTGACAAACCAAATGTTCACTACCTAGGGGGCTGATTCATATAGACCTCCTCTTGAAGTTCACATGTAAAAAATCATTTTTAAAATTTAACTAGAATAAAGGCCATGACTTACTCACTGCAACTACTAGTAGAATACAAACTGAATTAAGACGAGTCACTGGTGAGAAGGTCTCTAGATAATGAACACCATAAGTCTGAGTGTATCATTTGGCTATCAACTGAGCCTTAAGTCTCTCAATAGATTCATCTGTTAGATATTTCAATGTGTACACCTACTAGCATCTTGCTGTCTTCTTCCCAGGTGGAAGAGAGGTAAGCTTCCGTATATGATTGTATTGTAATGCCTACATCTTCTCTTCCATCGCTTTCTTCCAGTCAGGTGATAATAATGCTTGCTTATAAGATGTAGGAGGAGAAACCGAAGACAAGGCATAAACAAAGGACTGGAAACGAGGTAATACACAATGATATGAAACAAACTTAGCAATAGGATGCTGAGTACACGTACATTTATCTTTCCTGAGAGCAATGGGAAGATTATCAATTTCAAGGGGCTCGGTCTCAACAGGTGTCTCAAGAGGCTCAGGATTCGCGGTAACAGAAGTGGGCTTAGTCTCAGGATCCACAGGAACAGAAGTAACGGGTGCAGGACGAGTACGGTGCTGATATACCTGTAAAGATGGTGACACGCTTAAGACAGCGGATGGTGGCAAGTCAGCAAAGGGAATCTATTTAGTAGGAGATGACCCCCCCTCTCAAGAGGGAGGCAAAGATTCCCCCTCACAAGGAAAGCACTCCCCCTTAGGTGAAAATTAAGGGGTAGACTCAAAGAAGATAGCATCAGTACTAACAAAGTATGTACGAGAAGGAGGATGATAGCACCGATAACCTTTATGAGTGCGAGAATAACTGATAAAGACACAATGACGAGCATGAGGAGAACGTCTGTCTAAACCGGGTTCTAAATTATGAACAAAAGCAATGCAACCAAAGATACAAAATGGGAGAGAAAAAAGAGTAATAGAAGGATACAAAAGGAAAGAGGACCGGTTACCAAGAAGAGGCGAAGGAACCCGATTAATAAGATAGCATGCAGTTAAAACAACATCCCCTTAATATTGTTTTAGAATATTTATTTGGAAACGAAGTGTACAGACATCCAGTAAATGACGGTGTTTGCGTTCAGCAACATCATTCTGTTGAGAGGTATGAATGCATAAAGTTTGATGATAGACTACGTATACTCAAGAGCGTTGTTAGAACGGAGGATCTTGAGTTAGAATCTCATTAGAAAATTTTAAAACTATATTAGGTAGCTCAGAACAAATTTTCATCAAAAATAACCAAGTCACACGAGAATAGTCATTAACAAAAATGATAAAATACCAAAATCCATTAATAAAAGCAACTCTTGAAGGACCCCAAATGCTCATATGGACTACATCAAAAGGTTGAGACTCACGACTACTTTTATGACTTGAAAACGAACTATGGTGGTGTTTGCCAAGTTGACAAGTGGCACATTCAATATTCGAAATAGACTCTAAATTAGAAATAGCAAGCTTGAGACGAGCTAGTGATGAATGGCCCAGATGATGATGCCATTGTAAAGGAGACGCGGATGCATTGAAGGCTGAATGAGAGGGAGTAAAGCTAGTAGGATTAAGATAGTATAGACTAGCCTGTTCACATCCTGAACCAATCGTTTTCTGTGTCTTGAGATCCTGAAAAATATAAGAAGAAGGAGAACAAGTTATAGAACAGTTTAAAGACTTAGTTAATTGACTAACATATAACAAATTAAATGGAAAGTTAGGTACAAAAAGACTAAAAAATAAGGCTAAGGAGGGAGAAAGGTGAAGGTGTCCTTTACCAGCCACAGGTCAGGAAGACCCATTGGCTACAGTAATATTGTGAATGGTAGAAGCTAAGTTAGAAAATAACGAAGGATTAATTGAGATGTGTGCACTGGCACCAAAGTCAATAACCCATGGTGAAGAGGACAGAGAAGTCAAGCAAACAATATTACCTGACTGTGCTAAAGTAGCAGTAGAAGAGCGAGAGGTGCAAAGAGCCTACACAATAGCCTTCAATTCAGCAGAAGTAAAGGGACTTAGAGAAGTGGTACTAGATGTAGTAGGATCACTCAAACCAAAAGTGCTCTGTGTAGAAGAGTCAGTGCCATTGGGCTTAATGGTGACATGATGGGCTTGCTCAAGACGACCATACTTCTTCTAGTGGTATGGTTCAGTATGATTAGTGTCCCCATAATGATCACATTTCTTGGTATTCTGTCCACCGTCACGAGAACCACCACGAGAACCAAGAAATTCACCATGAGAACCACGGCCATTGAAACTACTAACGAAGCAGCGGAGTCAGACCCACTTGTTGAGGAGGCTGGTTGAGAGTGATGGCCCAAGGAAGAACGCTGAAGACGAGAATTAGCATTGGCCATAGAATGTATAATCTCTCCTGCTAAAGGTGATCCCTATAACTGCGGAGGTTATAATTGAGGCCTGCAAGAGGTAGAACTATCATAAGCTCATCTCATTGTTGAATCATCTCAGCCTTTGTTTCAGGAAAGGGGCAAAATTGTAGAAGACGATCACTTAAGGCCTTAAGATTGCTGTAATATTTAGACAATGGTTGAGCACCTTGGCGAAAGTGAAAAATTTTTGATATGCCTCAAAAACCTATGAAACATTACTCTTTTGAGAGAAGGAGTTTGCTGGTGAATTCCCTATGGCTTTAAAAGAGCTACACAAAGCAATTGTGTGAAAAATTGAAGGCTCCAGAATATGCCAGATCTAATTCATAACAACAGCATTCGACGCCCTCCATTGTGAATACGAAGGAGACTTTGAATCTAGTGGAGGATCTGTAATAAAATTTTCTAATTGATGACTGATCAAGAAAATTCATACTGCATGAGACCAGGTCAAATAATTTGTGTCGTTTAACTTTTTACATGAGATGGACTTAGGAAGACTATTCACTGGTATAATAGGCGCAAAACAGGCTTTGTACCCATGGTCGTCTTATCATCAGTGGGCTGGAGAACCATCAGGATCAGATGAACAACGATCCAGAATCAACTGTGAGTGAGCAAACACTGAGAATCAATGAACACAATCAAATCAGTGAACACAATTAGATCAGCAAACAAGAACCGGTGAGCAACAATCAATAGCAATAATGTTCAAATCAAGAAGAACATAAGGATATTATCTGACACGAAGCAATGAACAAGGAACGACAAGCAAGAATCAGCGAACAACGATCTACAATTATGAGCGACGATGGATGAGATCATCTGCTTCGAGAGGAATCTTGCAGCGGCGAGCATACTAGACATTGATGGGGTACTGGACATCAACGATCAACAATACCTAGGTGTTTGGTAGTGGCGAGCATACTGGACATCAACGGGAGAGAGAATTGTAGATGAGCAAAGTCCCACATGCCAAGAACAATCACTGTGTAGTCGCCGAGAGAAGCCCTACGCATGGTGGATCGTAGATCCACACCAGCTTGGTTCTTCACCGATGGGAATCATAGATGGGAGTCGCCGATGAGAGATGAGTTGCCAATGAGATGTGTTAGTCCTCAGTCAACCTCGCTGAGAACAGTATTGACGGCATTGATGGCAGAGACTTGACGTCGTTGGCGGTAAGACCCCCTTTTTTGGGGGACAAAAATCGCTCTGAAACCAAGTTAAAAGAAATAAAAGAAGAATTGAGAGAGTGAATTAATCATACTCAACTTCCTCGTATTGTGTTTATAATAATGAACTATGCTAATTTGGGAAATAAGAATAAATCAAATCTCTCAATTAAATTCTCACAGCTAATAATAATAGAATATTCTAAAGATACAGCACGTAATAGAATATCCTGAAGATTCTCGCAACAAGCATGGGTATTATAATTTTGCTCCTCATTCAATTATCCAGTTAATCTAATTGATTATCGTAAATTACAATGGCTCTGCCTATTTAGTTAAACAGTCTGCTTTTCTAAATTCACAAGTAGGCAAGGTTGATCTGATTTCATGTGATGTATTTGTATCTTGATAGTTTGATGCTTCAAAACTGAGGAAGCTTCGACCAACTTTCAAAAATGGGGGTTCTGTTACAGCCGGCAATGCTTCTATTATAAGGTTATTTCTCAACTTCTGTGTGCGTGCGTGCACGTGCCATGTTGTGTTTGCCTAAACAGACAACTAGCCAATTGGAGGGGTATTCTCTCTATGCTAGCTTTATGAAATATTTTTAGCATGGATTGCTACTATAGGAGAGAGCTTTGAATATTGATAAGATATTTTTATTTTTATATTTGGAAGTTGGTTACCAATGCATATATGAGCTGTTACCTTGTACCATTTGTGTGGTTTCCTGGTCGTTTAGTGTCGCATGCAAGATGAAAAATTAAATTTATTAAACATGATAATATGACTCACCTCTCGATATTCTTAGAGACGAAAATCAACCTTGGAAGGATGACTTCCTTTGGAAAACCATCCCTGCGAAACTAAGTATGAAATGTGGTTATGTTATCTTTTTGGAAACATGGGGCATTAGTAGTCATTTAACTTCATTGTTAATGTTAATGTTTCATGGACAGTGATGGTGCAGCTGCATTAGTGTTAGTAAATGGACAGAAGGCACTTGAGCTTGGATTACAAGTGATTGCTAAGATCAGAGGGTATGCTGATGCGGCTCAGGTATGTAATGAATTTCCTTATTTCTTGGTTAATTGTACTTCATTTGACTTGGTGTTATAACAAAATTGGCTAGTAGGCACCTGAGTTATTTCCAACTGCTCCCACACTTGCGATACTGAAAGCTATTTCGAATGCTGGCTTAGAGGCATCCCAAATTGACTACTATGAGATAAATGAAGCCTTCTCGGTAAGGATTTAGTCTTTACATCTTTCTATTGTTAATGCTCTTTTATGAGTGGGAAGTAGCCTTCTTAATTGGTTTGGAACCTCCAAATAATTTGGGACTAAGGTTTTGTTGAGTTGAATCATCTTCTCTCTTGCTCTCTGTAGGTTGTGGCTCTTGCCAATCAAAGGTTGCTTGGTCTTAGTTCTGTAAGTCTTCTACTGCCTCTCTACCCCCTCTCTTTTTTAATTTCATCTAACCTGTTGCAGGCTAATTCATGAAACCAGTCATCTCTTCTTGTGCTGGTTATTTATTTGATATTGTAACGATAATTGAATTGAAAGATGAAATTGTTGTGTATTATTAAGGGTTGTCTTAACCTATTTATATACACATAAGAGTCCTACGTATTACGAAACCATACATATTAGGAAGCTATCAATTAAATATTCCTACACTTGGAAATTAGGAAACTAATTATCTTCTTACCATATTTACACTAATATCTAACACTCCTCCTCAAGCTGGAGTACATATATATTATATGTTCCTAGCTTGGTCCAAATAGATCTCACTTTAGATCCTTCCAAAGTCTTGGTAAATAAATTTGCAAGTTGATCTTTAGATTTCACATGAGTAGTTTTAATCATATTCTGTAGAATTCTCTCTCTAACAATCAACTTTAATGTGTATTAGAAGATATTAATATTATTAGTATTATAATTAGTATTATTGAGTTTTCCTTTCTTAGGTTGATAGCCTTAATTAGCTGTCCTTCCGTTTCCTATTCTGAGTTGTATTGTTTCCTATTTTAATTGTAACCTTCGATTATAAATAAGAGTGCTTGGAGAGGGGAATTCATCATTCACTCTTCAATTCTTTATTCTGGTTTTCTAACTTGGTATCAGAGCCAAAAATAATCAAAGAGAGAGACGTACTACTGTTTCTCACCGGCGACTTCTCTGGCGACTTCTCCGGCGACCGGAGCAACCAACCGACGGTCCCCAGAGGCTCGCCCTCCACCGGCGATCACAACCCTAGAAGGGTGTTGCCAGACGCCGCCGCCGTGGCGGCCTGACTGCTCGCGTCAGCCCCCCCACGCGCACCGGCGACTTCTCCGGCGACCGGAGCAACCTGCCGACGGTCCCCAGAGGCTCGCCCTCCACCGGCGATCACAACCCTAGAAGGGTGTGGCCAGACGCCGCCGCCGTGGTGGCCTGATTGCTTGCGTCAGCCCCCCACGCGCCAAGACATCTCCGGCGCGTGTGGGCGCGTGACTCACCGGCCGACCACCGGCTTCTTCGACGGCGGTCGCATGGCCTGAGCGGACGTCCGCCGGTGGTTGCCCTTGTCATCGGATGATCGTATGTGTTCAGATGTACCTGTTCCAGTTTTGTCTGTGCTAGTTTTGTCCGGCTACTGTTTGTTGCTGCTGCTGTTCGATCTGATGCTGCTTCTGTGTTGTTCGTTCTGCTAATGCTGTGCTGCTGAGTTCGTTTGATTTGGATTGTTGTCTTGCTGGTTTCGTCTAATTAATCTCGTCTGTTACCGTGCCTTTACCAGTTCCGCTGCCATTGGTGGTTGTTGTTGCTGTTCCATCCAATTGGTATTTTTTTGTTTGTTTGTTAAGGCCTTTGTCCTGTTATGGCGAAATCAGAAGATCAACCCTTCAATCCAACTGTCTTTCTCAAAGCTGATGATGTTCCTCGCTCTATTACACCCAAGAAATTGAATGGGGACAATTACTTGGGTTGGGCACATGCAGTTAAAACTTTTCTCCGGGGCAAGAACAAACTCAAATATATTACCGATGAAGCACCTCCTTCAACGGACCCTACGTATTCTGTATGGATGAGTGAAGATGCAATTGTTATGGGCCTTCTCTGGCATAGTTTAGAGGACTCTGTTGCCACCACTGTTGAATTTTGTGATTCTTCTAAACGGATATGGGAGTGTCTCGCTGAGTCCTATTCTCAGAAAAGCAATGTTTCTAGAGTGTATGAGTTATACGAGTAGATGTTTTCAGCCAAACAAGGTGACAAATCTCTTTCTGAATATTATAGTCACTTAAAAAGTTTGTGGGAACAATTGTTGCAATATCGTCCCTTTAGTACAGACTTGATACAGCAGAAGAAATATTGGGAAGAATTTATGATAGCCAACTTTCTATCTGGCTTAAATCCTTCCCTCCGAGGATTCAAGGATCAAATTTTAGCAAGCGAGACATTGCCCACTGCAGCTAGTGCTTACTCCCGTATCCAGCGCTCTTCCTTGGGTAATCGATCCTCCACCCCTGATAATACAACCTTACCTACAGATTCTTCTGCTCTAGTTAGCCAGCATAATCGTGGGGGGCCGTCTCGTGGTTCCCGTGGTGGACGAAACACTCGTGGTGGTTCTAGAGGTGGAGGACGATCTTCTGGAAACAAGGGAGACCGCAAGTGTGATCATTGTGGTGGAACAAATCACACTGAACCCTATTGTTGGAAGAAGTATGGTAAACTAGAACAGGCACATCATGTCAAAGATAATGGTCCTACACAGTCTTCAGCGACTCCAATCAGTACTCCCACATCTGATTCTCAGGAGACATACACTCTGAGTTCATCTCAGCTCCAAGAGCTCATTCAGTCGCTACGGGTGTCTACTCCTTCTACCTCTACTGCTACTTTGGCAAACTCAGGTAACCCTGCTCTTGTGGCTTCTAGTTCTCCCTCCTGGATCATTGATTCAGGAGCCAGTTCACATATGTCTGGTAATTCTTCCTTATTCTCTAATCTTCGTTCTCTTAATCATAAGATAGTGTTAGCCGATGGGTCATCTCGTCCTGTGTCTGGTAGAGGGACTCTTCGTCCTTCTTCTTCTCTTCATTTAGACTCTAGTCTTTATGTTCCTCAGTTTCCTTTTAATTTACTCTCTGTCAGTCAATTAACTCGATTGTTAAATTGTTCAATAACTTTCTTTGCAAATTCTTGTGTCTTTCAGGATCTCAAGACGAAGAAGACGATTGGTTCGGGGCATGAGAAGGATGGTCTTTACTATCTCGATTGTCCTTCCCTTCCAGCACATTCGTCTTCTATTGCTCTCCGCACTTCTCTCTCTCCTCTTCAGTGGCATCGACGTCTCGGTCATCCGTCCTTGGCAAGATTGAAACTTATTGTGCCAAATTTGAGTCATGTGTCTAGTCTAGATTGTGAGGCTTGTCAGTTTGGCAAGCATCACCGTAGTACCTTTTCTAGTCGTAGTAATATTCGTGAGTCAGAGCCTTTTCGTGTCATTCATACTGATGTTTGGGGACCTTCCCGCGTTAAAAGTATCAATGGATTCCTTTATTTTGTTCTATTTATTGATGATTCTTCTCGTATGACTTGGATTTTTTTAATGAAACAAAGAACTGATTTACCCTCTATCATTTCTCGTTTTTACAATGAAATTTTCACCCAGTTTGATAAGAGGATCAAAATACTTCGATCTGATAATGCATTAGAATATGTTCAATCTGCTGTTGATCAATTTTGTCTTGAAAAGGGCATTATCCATCAAACAACCTGTCCTCGTACTTCTCAGCAGAATGGTGTTGCTGAACGTAAACACCGTCATATTTTAGATGTTGCTCGCACCTTATTATTTCAAATGAATGTTCCTAAACCCTTTTGGGCCGATGCTGTTCTTACAGCTTGTTATCTTATTAACAGAGTCCCTACACCTGTCTTGTCCAATCAATCTCCCTTTTCTGTTCTCTATCCTGACCGGTCACCTTTTTCTCTTCCTCCTCGTGTTTTTGGATGTGTTGCCTTTGTTCATAACCTTGATCCTGGCCTTGATAAATTATCCCCTCGTTCTCGCAAGAGCATCTTTTTGGGGTACTCCCGTACACAAAAAGGCTATCGATGTTATCATCCTGCTTCTCGTCGTTATTTTGTCAGTGCTGATGTCACTTTTTTTGAATCCACAGCTTTCTTCTCTTCTGATGGCAATGCTTTGTCCTCTGACCTTATTTCCCGTGAGGGGGCGTCGTCTCCTACTCTTCCAGCTCCCATTTCTTCCGTATATATTCCTTTGCCTACACAATCGCCCCTTGATTCCACCACTACACCCATACCCGCTTCTCCTGTGGCTCCTAGTCTTCCCCTTATTCCTCCTCTTCCACAGGTATATCAGCGCGATCGTGATAGGAAGGTGATCCTCTCTTCTCCAACTGATTCTGATTCTTCGTCCGCAGATCCTGCTCCCTCATCTGATTTGCCTATTGCATTACGGAAAGGTACACGCACTTGCACCCAACATCCACTTGCTAACCATGTGTCCTATCATCGTATTTCATCGTCTCTTTTCTCGTTTGTTTGTGCCTTGTCTTCTGTGTCTGTTCCATCCTCTTATATGCAGGCCTTATCCATTCCGGGATGGAAACATGCTATGGATGAAGAGATGAATGCTCTTCATTTGAATCAGACGTGGGAACTCACCACTCTGCCTCCTGGCAAGCAGACGGTTGGTTGTCGCTGGGTTTACACTGTTAAGTATCTTCCTGATGGGACTGTTGAACGCCTCAAGGCTCGTTTGGTGGCCAAAGGCTACACCCAAACTTATGGTGTGGACTACACTGAGACCTTTTCTCCTGTTGCTCGCCTGAATTCTGTTCGTATCCTCCTTGCAGTCGCAGTTAGTCGTCATTGGCCTTTGCATCAGCTTGATATTAAAAATGCATTTCTTCATGGTAACCTTCAAGAAGAGGTCTATATGGATCAACCACCTGGTTATTCTACTCCAGGCAATAATCATTTGGTCTGTCGATTGCGGCGTGCTCTTTATGGATTGAAACAATCTCCTCGCGCATGGTTTGATCGTTTCAGCTCTGCTCTTATTGAAGTTGGTTTCTCACGCTCTTCTGCTGATCATTCTGTCTTTTGTCGTCATACTTCTTCTGGCACTATTATTGTCATTGTGTATGTTGACGATATTATTCTCTCGGGTGATGATGCTTCTGGTATTGTGGCTTTAAAACAACATCTTGCTCGTCAGTTTCACACAAAGGATCTCGGAGGCCTTCGGTATTTTTTGGGCCTTGAAATTGCTCGTTCTGCTCAGGGACTCTCAATTTGTCAACGTAAGTATGTTCTGGATTTACTCTCTGAGACTGGTCTATTAGGTGCTCGCCCTGCAGACACGCCTATGGATTCCTCTACTAAATTGGATACTTCTTCTGGTACTACTTTTTCGGATGTCAGTCGTTATAGACGTCTGGTGGGCAAATTGATTTACCTAACAGTCACTCGTCCTGATATCACTTATGCTGTTGGGGTTGTTAGCCAATTTATGCATGCTCCTCGTACTCCTCACTTTGAAGCTGTTTGTCGAATCCTGCGCTATTTGAAACAGTCTCCTGGTCGTGGTCTTCTTTATCGCCCATCTTCCTCACTCACTGTCACTGGCTATAGTGATGCCGATTGGGCTAGGAGCCGTACTGATCGTCGTTCGACTTCTGGGTATTGCACCTTTGTTGGGGATAATTTGGTTACTTGGCGCAGTAAGAAGCAGCATGTTGTTGCTCGTTCGTGTGCCGAAGCTGAGTATCGTGCTATGGCTCATACTGCAGCTGAGATGCTTTGGGTTCGCTCTCTACTATGTGACTTTGGGGTTGCTGTTCCTTTGCCTATGCCTATGCACTGTGATAATCAGGCTGCCATCTTTATTGCCAACAATCCTGTCTTTCATGAACGCACCAAGCATATTGAGGTTGATTGTCACTTCATTCGTGATTTACTAATGCGACGACAATTAAGTACTCCTTTTGTTCGGTCGTCGTCCCAACTGGCCGATCTTCTCACTAAGCCACTATCTCGTCCTGCCTTCCTCAATTTGTCTTCCAAGCTGGGGATTTTTGATATGTATGCTCCAGCTTGAGGGGGCGTATTAGAAGATATTAATATTATTAGTATTATAATTAGTATTATTGAGTTTTCCTTTCTTAGGTTGATAGCCTTAATTAGCTGTCCTTCTGTTTCCTATTTTGAGTTGTATTGTTTCCTATTTTAATTGTAACCTTCGATTATAAATAAGAGTGCTTGGAGAGGGGAATTCATCATTCACTCTTCAATTCTTTATTCTGGTTTTCTAACTATGTGTTTGGTTCTCTCATGAAATATTGGATTAGAAGCAATATGAATAGCAGCTTGATTATTACATAGTAATTCGATGGTTGTGAATGATGGACTCCTAACTCCTTGAACATATGTTGTATCCACATTAACTCACAAGACGTTGGCGCCATAGTTCTATATTCTAATTCAGCACTTGATCGAGCTACTATTGTCTACTTCTTACTTTTCCATAATACCAGATTACCTTTAATAAATATACAGTACCCAGTTGTGGACCATTTATCTGATAGTGACCCAGCCTAGTTTGCATCAATATATCTTTGAACTAAATTATGCCCATTGTCCTGGTATAATAGGCCTCTACTAGGTGCACCATTTAGATGTCTTAAAGTTCGAATAATTGCATCCCAACAAAAATTGCGAGGTGATTTCAAAAACTAACGACACTTATATCAAATGCTACATCTGGCCTTGTAATAGTCAAATAATTTAGCTTTCTAACCTATGATACAAACCAGGATCATGTAACAACTCTCTTTTATCTGCCTCTAACTTAATATTTGGATCCATTAGAGTGTCCATTGGTTCAGAACCCAACATACCAGTCTTAGATAACAAATCAAGAGCATACTTCCTTTGTGAGAGAGAAATGCCTTATCGTGACCTGACAATCTCAATCCCTAAGAAATATTTCAGTGGGCCCAAATCCTTCGTACTAAATCTGCTTTGGAGGAAGCTCTTTAGATCAATAATGCCTTATGTATCATCACTTGTGATAACGTCATCTACACATATTAGTAGCCAAATTCTGCCATTAGATGAATGATGATAAAATATTGAATGATTTGCATCGCAACGAATTAGACCAAATTTAGTAACAACAGCGCTAAACCTGCCAAACCATGCTCGAGGAGATTATTTTAGCCCATATAATGATTTTCTCAATTTACAGACTAACTCAAACTCCCCCTGAGCAACAAAATCAAGAGGTTGCTTTGTATAGACTTTCTCAGCTAGATTACTATGAAAAATTGTATTCTTCACATCAAGTTGATGTAAAGGCCAATGATAAATTGTAGCCAAAGAAATAAGAAGGCGGACAGAGGCATTCTTAGCAACAGGAGAAAAAAGTCTCAGAAAAGTCCAAGCTATAAACCTATGTATACCCCTTTGCAACTAGACAAACTTTCAGTCTATCCATAGTGCCATCGGGTTGAATTTTAACTGTGTATACCCAACGACACCTAACCTTGGACTTATTAGGAGGAAAAGGATCCAATTCCCATGTACCATTAGCTCGAAGAGCAATCATCTCTTCTTTCATAGCAGAACTCCAGCCAGGATGAGACAATACTTTAGAAACAGAAGATAAAGATGTAACAAATGGAAGATAAGAAGGGGATAATGCATCATAAGACACAAAATTAGAAAGAGGTGAGAAGTACAAGTGTGTTTACCCTTTCGGAGATCAATAGGAAGATCTAACTCATTGGGAGGATTACAGAACATAGGAGAAACCGATGGTGGAGCACATGAAGTTATGGGTGGAGTAGTTACTCCTCGACGTGTGGTGTAAACCTACAAATTATGGTGAGACAAATAATGAGCTGGACTTGATGAAGAAGAATGATTGATCGAAACAGGTTCAGCAGAAAGAATGGGTAAAGGAAGGCTCTCATAAAAAATAGCTGAAAATTGTGATCGTGTGAAAAATAGGGTAAACTTAAAAAAAAAAAAAAATGACAGTAGCACGCACAAAGAAGCAATTAACGGAAGGATTATAGCAGCAATATCCCTTTTGTAACCTGAAGTATCTAAGAAAAATGCATTTATGAGCACAAGGATCTAATTTATCATACCTAGGAGTAAGCTGACAGGACTCACAATTTAAAGAATGTAAATGACCTAGACTAGGACATAATGGCTTCAGCTTTTTTAAAGACGAATGACCAAGGCGACAATGAATCTCAGTAGGAGAAGCAAAAGCAGAACAAGCTCTAGGCACTGTAGTATCAAGGTAGTAGACTCCTCCAGCTTCATGTCCTCCAATTGTCTTCCTTGTCGTCATATCCTGAATAATGATAGAATCAGGAAAGAACGTTGCTGAGCAATTATGGTGCTTTGTAAGTTTACTCACAGACATTAGATTAAATAGAAAAGAAGGAACATGTAGCATTGAGGATAAAGAAGAAGAATGAGAAGGGATCACTGTACCAACACCACTAATAGGAGTTGTAGAGCCATTGGCTAGAGTAACTGCTTTTAAAGATTTAGAATATTGAATGTCAGAGAATAATGTTGATGTTCCAAACTTATGATTAAAAGCACCAGAGTTGATAATCGAAGAAGTAAGAGAATGAGTGGAAAGACATGCAAGAGAATTACTTTAAGGAGCAGTAACAAGGGAAGTAGTAGGAAGAGAGGCCTGATGAGCTGTTTAGTACTGTAGGAGTCTTAAATACTCTTTTCCTGAAAGAGTCATTGTTTGGGGATGCTCACTAGTGGTGGAGACCTCTGTAGAAGGATCAGAAGAGACAGCATGTGCCATATGTGGAAGTCTGCCAAATAATTCCCAACATTTTTCACGAATTTGTCCCAGCTTTCTACAATTTGTACATTTTGGTCGCGATCCTTTGCCACGACCTCTGCGGCCGCCACGACCACCTCCACGAGTACCACGATTATCATGACTATGAGAGGGAGATGGCGGTATTTGGCTAGCAAAAGCAGATTGAGCGGGATTTGAACTGACTGAAGACAAATTTCGAGATACAGAACTCATAACCCTAGAGTAAGTCTCAGCAAATGAAAGAGTAGAAGCTCTACTAAGTATCTAAGCTTTCACTAGTTCAAACTGAGGATTAAGAACAGTGCGGAATCGAAGGACCACCATATGTTCTCATTGCCTTTGCATCTCATTCACATCCAATGATAATGGCTGAATAGAGTTCAATTCCTCAAAAATTTGTTTTAGAGATGCAAAGTAGTTTGTGATTGACTTGCCAGACTGCTACAACTAGAAAAACTCACGAGATAAGTCATACATACGAGTTAAGTCACTAGAAAAAAGCAAATGGATACTCTCCCAAATCTCTTTACACATATCCAAGTGAGTACACATGAGCTACATGAGGTTCTATAAAATTCTAGAGTAAACTAATGAGATATGCATTTGTTTGAACCCATGTATCATAGGTAATATCAGTTGGTGCTAGAGGTGGGCTAGTGAGGTATTTTTGTTTTCCATATCTCGTTAGAGCAATTTTAACAGTTCTAGACCACTGTATATAATTGGTTCCATTCAACTTTCATGCAGTGAGTTGGGTAATGTGCTGAGTTGAAACAGTGGTTGAGCCAATAGTGGTAGAATCAGATTTAGGTTCCATGGTGTCTCAGCAAATAAATTAGAAAACTTACTGATTAATTGTAAATTAGAAGACTGGCAAGTGAAAGCAATAGCGGCTGCTGACAATCACTTAAAAAAAACCAAAGGAAAGCAGCTACTGTTAGTTAGAGAACTGTGCAACAATGCATGAAGCGATGAATAACAATCACTGAATGACTGTTCAACAAGATAAACAATGACCAAAACTCTTATACATGATGAGCGAGCACGAGTGATGATCTGATACAACGACTAATCGAGCAATGATCATGATCTGATACAACCATCAATGAGTGACGATGGTGATAGGATGCAACCACCAACGAGCAACGATCCTTGCGCGTTATTGAATCTGCTTCTGACGAGATAGTTGTGAGCGATTGAATTTGCTCTTCACGCTGACGGAACTGGAACGACTATTCACGCTGACAGGGGTGACGATTCCCTTGTGCCGACTGGACTAGGTTAAGCAGTGGGGTTTCTAACAGCTGTGGTTCCTGACGATTTCTGACGGTTAGGTTGTATGATAGTAATGCTCTGATACTATGTAAAGATAATTGAATTGAAAGATGAAATTATTGTATATTATTAGGGTTCGTCTTAACCTATTTATACACATAAGAGTCCTATGTATTAGGAAACTATATATATTAGGAAGCTGTCAATTAAATATTCCTACACTAGGAAATTAGGAAACTAATTATCTTCTTACCATATTTACACTAATATCTAACAGTTATTAATTAGTTTAATTAAGTTCCCCAATTCCGCAATTCCTGAACATGATTTCCTCAATATTCTTAGCATTCTGTTCCTGAGCAGGAAAAGCTGAATGTGCATGGTGGAGCCGTATCTTTGGGACATCCATTGGGTTGCAGTGGTGCTCGGATCTTGGTCACATTGATAGGGGTAACTTGGGCTTCTAATATTTTTATGTTTTCTCAACTTTTTTTTTTCCCCTTCTCACACCTTACTTTTACTCTCTCTCTCTCTACATGTGTCTGTGCAAGTAATGTATCTGTTAACTTTGATCAAACAAAACAAATCTATATGAGAAAAAGATAATGTTTATTGTACAGCTCTGTGAAAACTAATCCGAAATTACAGCATAAAATAAAAGAAAAGACCCTTTCTGGTAGGGCAACAACCCAACACACAAAAAGACTGAAAGATCCTTGCAGCTAATACTAAACATATAAACCTAATAAGCTAATGTACTCTTAACAGCCCCACACAAACTCATGATGTGGTAGGAAAAAAGTTTGCCAAGGAAAACAAAAGCATTGAGTCGTATGAGTCTTCATGAAGAAATCAACCAACCGCATAATAGATGGAAGAAAAGGGAGTGCAAGAGGTCTAAGCTAAAGATGAGGGCACACAAAATGACAATCAATGTTTTTTGGGAAAGTTGTAGCAAAAATCCAAAATAAATAAATCAAATGGGCCCCAATAATTTCAAAAAATGCAAATAGGCCCCCCGAAGGAGTTGTAGTCTCACTAGAAATATCCACAAACTCTGTTTGTAACCTCACTATGACAGGTTAAGGACCAAAACAGATACAAACTGAACGCAGATTGAGAGAGAATTGGTTCAGATCAAACCCAGGCCCACTGTACCGTGGCTGCTGATGTCACTGCTATGAAGTTTCCACAAGAAATCAACACAACAGCTTGTGAAATCTTCAAAACAATGCATCAAAGCTCTAAACGAGACCTTATGAAGTGATTTAAGACATTAAGAACAAGAAACAGCCCAAAAAATTGCAGATCAAGATTCTTGTTCAAGATTTTCCGAAAAGATTCAAGGTCTATAAATGCCAATCAAATGATTTTAAAACGGAAAACTAATTGCACCATGCAAGAGCCTACGAGGAGACGCTTCCAATGATGCCAGAGTCAAAATTGGCCTTTCTTTTTTCAATTGCAGCTTTCCCACTGTTAATCTCCAATGCAATTCTTGTACATCTTCAGGCTCAAAACTTGCTAGGATACTATGTTAACTTTGATCAAACAAAAGAAATCTACAAGAGAAAGTAGAAGAGAATGTTTATCTTATGGTTCTATCAAATCAAATCTGGAATTACAGTATAAAATAAAAGACAAGACCCTTTATAGTACCATAACAACCTAAAATATAGAAAGACTAAACGGCCCATGCAACCAAAACTAAACATATAACCATAATAAGCTAATTTACTCCCTAACAGAATCATGGTTTGAAAGTTACCCTCTGCATTTGTCATCCTACATAGCAATAATATTTGGAAATTTGAAATTTTGTTTTCCATGTTATTGTGAGGAGAAATGCAATTAAAACAGAGGCACATTAGTCTTTTTTGTTTTTATAAATTCCTAATGCTCAGTTGAGGTGTAATGCTTTTACAGGTACTTAGACATAAAAATGGGAAGTTTGGCATTGGTGGAATCTGCAATGGGGGAGGAGGAGCATCTGCTCTGGTTATAGAGCTCATGTAAGGCTATCTTTCTTTCCTTTTTTTCTTTTTTCCCCCCTTACCTTGGTTAAGTTCAGTAGTTCACCTCAAAATATTTAGAAATCTGCAGTATTGAATCAACTGGCCTGAAAAATATGGAGCATTTGTTCGGCATTGTGCAATGAGTTCCCATTCCTAATGGCACACAAATGTAATTGAGGAGATTGCCAGCTAATTTGAATTCGTTGCCATACTTTGTGTAGGGGATGACATACTTAAGTTACATTCTTGGCCAGCCTGGACGGTACAAGCTGTCAGACTTTGGTCTATAACAAACCCAATCCTCTGGCTGTCTGAGGTTTTGAATCCACATATCCAACTCAAACCTTGCACTTGCTACCTGAAAATTGGCTTTTCCATGGCTCATCTTCATTCGAAGGAAAAGCAAAGATTAAATTCCTATAGATGCAAATAGGTTAAATAGATGTCTCTCCCTGGAAAAACGTGAGAGTGCAGACGATTGTAGTCTCCATTTCTTGGATTCTAATTTGTCATGCTTCAGGCATAGGACTGAACCAATTAGCTTTAACAAATGATCTGCATTAGAAAGTGCTTTTAAGAAAAATATATAATTTTTAGTGTAAAATGCCCTTTAGAGGATTTGTCTTACTGCTATGCAGTGCTTGTGGGTACTTCATCAATTGAATGACCTAAAGCATGAGGAAAACCAGGATTCGTTTTTGTGAGTGGGGGAACGAAGTGTTATAATAAATCTCGTAAAATACTATTAGAACAAACATGAGAGGCTTGCATTCACGAGGCTCCCGCATTACGGGTTTGAGAAAGGGGTAGATGTACACAGATATGCTTTCCAATAGAACAAATGTAAAATACAAAATATCTTAAAAAATAATTTTCGCGAGTTGAAAGTATTAAAAAATAACTAATTAGATGTAATTGTTATTATTTCTTTTTTACATCATTAATTATAGCAAACGCTCATGGATTTGTAAAGTTTAATGTGTTTTTTATGCCATTCAATATAGCTACGATATAGAAAGTTGGGCAAAACTGAATACCTTGAATTGCGGTCCTATGTCTCTATTTAAAGTAAGAGAACCATACATAATAGGAAAGATTATAATAGGTACCAAAATAATTAGAATCCCTAAATATCTATAATTCCCATTCTAGCAATATTTACTTGTTGACATTCCTGCCCAAGCTAGAGTATGTATTATGTTCCAAACTTGTTATAAATATATTTAATTTGTGTACCTCCTAAGGTTTTAATAAATAGATCTGCAAGTTGGTTTTCAGATCTCATCTTACAGTATTCAACATGTTATGTAGAAGTTTTACTTGTTCAACGTTATAATCTACCTCAAGTTGCTAAGGTTTTTCATTGAATACTAGATAGTTCCATAGGAGACATATGTGCAATGAAATGTTCTTCCAAGACATGCTTAAACCACACTAGTTTCTATGATGTGTAAGCCATAGCTCGATATTCAGATTCTAACGGTATCCCAATGGCTTGTTCATGGAGAATCCAAAAATTGACTTACCACACTTGTAGCAAGGATATATCTGGTCTAGCAACTGTTAAAAGTTTAATTTTCCAACCAATTTCTTGTATTTGAGGGGATCATCCAAAGGCTGGCCTTCATTAGGTAAAAGTTTGACATTTGGGTCCATAAAAGTATTGATAAGCTTCGCTCTCAAGAACCCAGTTTATGATAATAAGTCTAAAACATACTTTTGTTGAGATAGAACAATGACAATGCTTAAGCTAGCCACCTTTATTCCCAGAAAATATTTCAGTGGGTTAAGATCTTTAGTTTGGAACTTGCTCAAAAGAAATTGCTTTGATTCTTATATGCCCTTAGTGTCATATCTTGTAATCACAATATCATCCACATATACCAGTGGCCATAAAACCCTAAATGGTCCATCTACATCGTTGGAGACCAAATTGGCTAACAAGTGCATTAAATGTGCCAAACTAGGAGAAAAATTAGTTGTTAAGGACCCAAATTAGTTAGTTAGAAAATTAGCTAGCCTAGTAATAAACAGTATAATGGGAATTGCAAAGGGAATTAGATAATGTCAATGAGTATTTTGTTTTTTCTCTCGTTGGGGAGAGCTTGCGTTACTTTCGAATTAAATCTAACTTGCTTTTCAGTTTCCTCCACTTTCTCATCAATAAAACAGTTAGGATTTGCAATCCTAACATTGGCATGATGTGATTGTTTGAGGCCATATAGAGATTCTTTTGGTTACACTGTAAGCCAAGCTCTCCCCAAGCAACAAACTGGGAGGTTGCTCTATATGCACTTCCTTATCAAGGTCCTTATACTGGAAGACATTGTTAATTTCAAGTTAATAAAGAGGCCACTGAAAAGTTAGAAAGGAGATGATAATTCGAACAAAGGCAATGTTGGCAACATAAGAGGATGTCTCTGATTAATCTTGATTGTATGCTTGTGTATAGCCTTTGGCCCTAAGTGTAGCCTTGAGGGTTAATACGGGGATTGACACAAGATACCATGCATCATTAACTTGAAGAGCAAACATCCCTTCTTCCATTATAGCTCACATTGAGGGTGAGATGAAGTTTCGGTTGCAAACTTAGATATAAAAATAGAGGATATATGTAGCAAAGGAATAACAGGAAGGGGAAAGGAAACATATGATACAAAATTAAAGATAAGATGAGAGGTACAAATACATTTAACTTTTCTAAAAGCAATGGGGGGATCAAGATCAGAAGTTGAAGCATCCAATAATGTTGGCACAAGATCTGAGAACTGTGTGGAGGCTGCTAGAGAGCTAGAAGGGACAAGATCTTGTGACAATAGATTGATAGCCAGAACTAAATGGGTATTTGTGCTTTGGTTAAGCACTCACAAAGATGGGAAAGTGGATCTGAGGGAGGTGAGGGTAAAACTGGTGCAAACATACATGATGTAGAATTGGCAAGGGAAGATTGAGTTGAAGATCCACAGAAGGATAAGATTTACGAAATAAAGGGGTAGAGTGAAAAAAAAAAATGTGACTTCATCACAAGTAAAAAGGGATTCATAGTTGGTGATGTAGGGTTTAATAGAAAAAAGAAAGGGTCAAAGAAAAAGAAGAAGAAGAAAGAGAAGAAGTAGAAAGAGAAGCATGAGGGGAGGGAAGAGCAGCTGTAGGAGAGAAAAGTAATCAGAATTATTCAATCAATTAATCAATCAATCTTCTGTTAACCCTAATTAGAGTTTAAATAGAAAACATTATGAGCCTAACACAAAAAGCCTAAAATAAAATAAACCTACACTAAAATAGCCCAAAAATAAATGGGTTCAAATAACTTCTAATAATATAAACTCATTATCAATAAAACCCAAAACAAATGGATCTAAATAATAAATAATAATAAATAAATAAAAAGAAATAAATTTAAAAATTGATGTCCTTATCAACTCGACGGAGTTTCATCAGCTCTCCCGGACTGAGAAGAACTCAACTCCGTCGAGTTGAAAACTTGGCACTGTTATCATGTCGCATTTTTCACTTGACAAGACATCTTTGGAGTTGAAAGAAAATAAGGTCCTCAACATCGAACAGAGATAGGCACCGCTGAAGAGGTGGAGGAACTAGAACCGGTATAAAAATATCTTCATAACCTGCAGACAATATTTGAGGCCCAAAGATGCCTCCACAAAATAACTAAGTTCTCCACATGCCAAATTACGACAAAACTCATATCACATGGTAAAGTAAAAAAAATTGCATTGGGACTAGGATGACAAAGGATATAGAATGGTCCAACATTTTTGGCATGCAAAATTTGGCAAGGTGATATGGGGTAGTAAGTAGGCAATGCATAAGTCATCATTAAGTTACATCCATTAAATTCTTTATTCCCATCAATAATATAAGTAGGAAATTTATAATAATTATTACTCAACCCAAATTTTCATCTAATATCAGCATCATCAAAAAGGAGTGGAATACATTGTTGAGAAAAAATGACAAGGGATGATGCAACTTAACTTGTCAAATTAGAATCCCTCGAAGAAGAATAAGTGACTGGAAACTCAATGATATCAATAGAATAGTGGTAAGAGATGCCACACACAACTAGTAAGAGAAACTGTTCAATGTATGCAAGAATGTTTCTATTATACACTAAAAGTGAGGAGGACTTATGCAACTGAATAATGTCACGGAAGAACAACATAGACATAGACTCAAAGAACTCCCAACTGATGAAGTCACTAAGTAAAACTCTTGAGATGTTTAAATAATATTCCCTGAAAAAGTAACCATCACCAATGATAAAGTCTACGCAATCTTGGCGATCATTATTCATGATATCCTCAAATAAACCACCAAAATCAAGATAAGATGATGGTGGAACCAATTCAACCACATTTTGAGAATTTGGTGACTCGTTATAATCAAATGTCAAAAGAGGAGAATCAATAAGAGAGTCATAAGTGTCAACAGAAACAATAGGGGCGCTAGGTTTAGGAGATGGATGTTGTAACTCAATGGCTTGTATAGGGCACTTTGACTCTGACGTAGACTCATAAGACTCAAATTCATAAGATTTTTTAATTTCTAAAGTTTTGGAATAAGCTTCATTTAATGTCTTATGAGTGTATCGCTGAACTACGTCACGGATGCAAGGTCTTAGCCCAAAGACAAATCTACTGATGGCATAAGACTCATTTTGAAAGTTAGACCACTTCCTATTTAAGACGCATGAACTGAGACCATGCCTTATCTATAAAACTTTTAGGAACAAATCGATCACTCAAAATTTGTTTCATCAAGGCCCATCGAGTAACAGGTTTATGGTATAATTTAATTGTTTGCCAATACTCTTTAGCATAATCGGTCAATCTTATTTTGGTTAGACGAATAGATTGGTTATCAGACAGGTCGTGATAGTCAAAAATGTATTCAATATCATCTACCCAATTAAGAAACTCATGAGGATTTATAGTGCCACTAAAATAGGGAGGATCTTTGACGTAAGTTTGATGAATAGAACGAAGTCCTACTTTTTTATTCCAATATCATTGGTTTTCGAAATTCATGGTAAAAGGACAGAAGTAATTTTTTTTTTAATGCTGATATTAAAGAAAATTGAAACAGAAAGTAATAAAAATATAAATCCTAATATGCTTAAAATAGGACTAATGAATCTAATAAATGAAACTCAACAAATAATTTAGGCAAGCAATGGGTGAGTGATTTTTTTTTTTTTTTTTTTAAGATGGGCAACAATTAACTAAATTCAAAAGGGAAATAGGAAGTAGGATAAATGAAACAAATGGGCAAGGTTCAAGTTCAAATTTATGCAATTCACGCTGCCATATGACATAAGCATTTATCATAATTAACAATGAGAGAATTGTATCTAATTCAAACCTTTGCTTCAAACTATGTAAAGTGTTCACTTTTGAAATATCCGAATAAGTAGTCGGCTGTCATATTGCTTGAAATTTGCCAAAATAGATTGACAGAGTGTTCAGGAATTCATCGGAAGTTACCGGAGGTTCGCCGGAAAGTTGTCGGAGTTTCGCCGGAAAAGCTGCTGGAGGTCACCGGGGAGTTCGCCGGAGGTAGGTTGTGTTGCTAAACTTCGCTGGAGTTCGCCGGCCGATCGCCGGAAAAGTTGCCGGAGGTTGTTGGGTCACCAGCGAGTTCGCCGGAGGTAAGTGATGCCATTGGTGGAGTTTACCGGAGATAAATATTGTTAGAATTGCGCAAAATGTATTTGAAAGGTTTGATGGCGCGTAAGGGCGGTGGTGGCGGCTGTTGCGGCAGCTGCCGCCGCCGCTGCTTTTTTTTTTTTTTTTTTTGAGATCAGAACAGCGATGAGGGTTGAGAAAATTTGTAGGATTCTTTGCTCTGATACCAAAGTTGATGTAGGGTTGAGTAGAAAAAAGGAAAGGTTCAAAGAAAAAGAAGAAGGAGAAAAAGAAGAGAAGAATGAGAGGAGGGAAGAACAGCCGTAGGAGAGAAAAGTAATGAGAATTATTCCATCAATCAATCAATCTTTTGTTAACCCTAATTGGGATTTAAATAGAAAATATCATGGGCCTAACACAAAAAGCCTAAAATAAAATAAACCTACACTAAAATAGCCCAAAAACAAATGGGTCCAAATAACCTCTAATAATATAAACTCATTATCAATAAAGCCCAAAACAAATGGGTCCAAATAATAAATAATAATAATAAATAAATAAAAATAAATTTAAAAATTGATGTCCTTATCAGTGGGGCTATAGAAGCGATAAATTTTCTAAAATGAGAGTAACGAAGGATCACACATTTAATAGAACCAGGGTCCAACTTATCAATATGCGGATTAAGTTGGCAATGAAAGGCAACACACTCAAAGAGACAGGCAGTAAGAGAGAAGGGTTATTCATGAGGATGAAATAGAGAATGAAGTGATTTATTTTGAAAAATTGATGAAGGCATACGATTAATAAAGTAACATGCAGTGAGAACTATATCACTCTAAAAATCTAAAAGAGAAGGCAATGAGCAGTCTGAGGAAGATGATGATTCATATGCTAGGCTACTCCATTTTTTCCTTTTTTTTTGGGATAAAATGTGAGGACAATAGATTGCCGTACAATGCTCGATGCAGTTATGTTGACTGACAGACATATGAATAAGGCCAGGGATGGTATATATATAACATAAGATAGATATAGAGAAAGTAGGATAACCTTACCAATTCCACTTATGCCTTACGATGAACCACCAGCCAAAGTGACTGTGGAAAGATCCTTTGAAATTGAATGTTAGAAAGATAATAGATGTACTAGACATGACTAGAGGTGCCAAATGATAGATCCACACTTAATTGACGAGAGGATGAACAAACAATAGAATATCATTCACAGCCAGCGAAGTAGTAGGAAGAGACGTTTGTTGAGCAGTTAGATAGCTAAAAAAATTTGAATATTCCTCATTAATCATGGAGATAATATGTTGATTACCTGTGAAGGGAATTGGTGGAAGTTTCTCAATAATAGCAGCATTAGCCATATGTAGAAAGCGACTGTGCAGGTTTCAACACGTGTCGTGAGGGTGGTTCTCCCTTCCACAATGAATATATTGTTTGGATGATTCTCGACCTCATCCACAACCACTTTGATTGTTTCGATGAGATGTTTTAGGGTTTTTACTCCAAGCTTCACTGTTATAGAGTTTAAAGTTTGACTAGCAAGAGTTGAACGATGTGCATTCTGAGCTGGCAGTGATTCTTGAACAACGTTGTGAATTCCTTTAGAGTATGTATCAACCATAAATGGAATTGATGAGCCTATGAGGATTTGTAAATGGAAAGAGTCATATACTGGGTAATGAACGGCCAAAATTTTGAGAACTAATTGTTTTCACTGCAATTGCATAGCATGAACATTCATTGTGATAGGTTGTAGAATGTTTGACTCATGAAATTGTTGTAAAGAGGCAAAGTTTTCCGTTAAGGACCTATTGTTCTGTTTTAGGGGAAAGAACCATGGGACAAGTTATACATTATAGTGGAAATCTATGTGAAAACATTCAGAAATTGAATGAAATTACTTAATTTCATTACTTGTGCTATGGTCTTTATTTATATACATAGATACCTATACAAACTAGGAAATAACTACATTCACAATCATCTAAAATAGGAAAGAATAAATCATAATAATCTACCTACCATATATCTGTCTGTTGAAATAAAAGAAGAAATAAAATATTGAAAAGAAAAGAATTGTATTAATGTGTGTTTTAAACTGTGTATCTTGAATACAATAGAATAGCAACCCTATTTATAGAGGTGTCAAAGTAGAATCAGAATAGAAATAGGAAACTAAATTAGAATAGGAATAGGAAACTATAAGAAAACCTATAATGAAAAGGAAAAGAATTTCCTAATTATAATTTCTAAATTTCTATATCATATATATGTCAACACCCTCCCTCAAACTTAAGATGGAAAATTAGATACCAACTTGAGTTTGGAGACTAAGAACTAGAAAGCAGTCACGAATACGCTGTAGTTTTGAGAGATTACACGCCTTGAGAGACCATGAACATATATTTAATTAGACACCATAAGATCACGAGCTCAAATCTACTAACGCGCTTCGAGATCACAAAAAACGTAGATCCAAATCTACTAATGAGCCTCAATGACACAAAAACGTAGATCATGAACCCAAATCTACTAACGTGCCTCGAGGTCACAAAAATGTAGATTACGAGCCAAAATCTACTAACGGGCCTAGAGGTCACAAAAACGTAGATCAGGGGGAAACGTTTTGAATGGCCAAGATACGCAAAGTCAAAAGCGTAAGATAACATGTGCATGTCTTCAAACGAGTGATTGGAGTCTTCAATAGAGAAACTGAAGCAGCAACAAATATCTCTAAAAGAGAAACTCAAAAGCCAAAAGCGCAAGATAACATGTGCATGTCTCCAACAGAGTGATCGAGGTCTTCAATAGAAAAACTGATGTAACAAAAAGTATCTCCAAAAGAGAAACTTGAAATTTAAAAATTCCATAAAAAAAAAAAAACAAGATATAGGAATAAACAAAAAATGATATGAAATTGGGTAGAGGCGCAGCGGAGGTAGCGGCGACGCTAGGAAGGGCAACACTGGCAGCCAAAGATGTGATTGTTGGATACCTAGTCTACTCAGGATCAAAATCCATGTGCTCTGATACCATGTTGAAATAAAAGAAGAAATAAAATATTAAAAAGAAAAGAATTGTATTAATGTGCGTTTTAAACTGTGTATCTTGAATACAATAGAATAGCAACTCTATTTATAAAGGTGCTAAAGTAGAATCAGAATAGAAATAGGAAACTAAATTAGGATAGGAAACTATAAGAAAACCTATAATTAAAAGGAAAAGAATTTCCTAATTATAATTTCTAAATTTCTATATCTTATATATGTCAACACTATCCTACCATATTTTGACACTCTCCCTCAAGTTGGAGCATATGCATCATATATTTTAAGTTTGTTACAAATATATTTAACTCGAGACCCACCAAGAGGTTTAGTGGACAAATCAGTTAGTTGGTCTTCTAATCGAACATGACTAGTTTTGATGGTGTTCTGTAGAATTTCTCCCTGACGAAATGACAATCTACCTCAATGTGTTTAGTCCTTTCATGGAATACTGGATTAGAGGCGATAACAGATTGCAAGTTGGTTATCACAAAACAATTCCATTGGTCACGAGTGAAGAAATTCCAATTCTTTCATTAAATTTTGTACTCAGATTAGCTCACATGCAGTGCGAGCCATGGCTTTGTATTCTGATTCTACACTTGATCTTGCTACCATTGTCTGTTTCTTGCTCTTTCATAATATAAGATTACCTCCAACAAAAATGTAGTATCTAGTGGTGGAATGTCTATCTGATGGTGACCCTACTCAGTCTACATCTATGTATCCTTGTACCAAAGTATATGCATTATTCTACCACAGTAAGCTTTTTCTAGGTGCTCTTTTTAAATATCTCAGGATTCGAGTAACAGCATTCCAATGACTAGTACGAAGTGATTCAAGGAACTGACTAATAACACTCATAACAAATGAGATATCTGGCCTTGTCACAGTTAAGTAATTTAGTTTTCCAACTAACTTTCTGTATTAACTAGGGTTGTCTACTAGATCTTCATCATCCATAATGAATTTTGCATTAGGATCCATTGGGGTATCTCTAGGTTTAGAGCCCAACAAACTTGTCTCAGTTAACAAATCCAAAACATACTTTCTCTGTGAGAGAGCATTCCCTTTCCTTGATTAGGCTATCTCAATGCCTAGAAAGTATTTCAGTGGTCCCAAATGCTTAGTGCTGAATTTAGTTTGCAGAAAAAACTTTAGGTCAGTAATACCCTGAGTATCATATCCTTTGATGACAATGTCATCTACACAAACCAAAAGACATCCTTCCATGGGTTGAGTGACAGTAGAACACAAAGTGATCCACACCACATTAAGTAAGACCAAATTCCATAGCTACCGTGCTAAATCTTCTAAACCATGCCCCTGGGAGTTGTTTCAGATCATATAGAGACTTCTTGAGCTTGCATACTAACTCAGACTCTTCCTGAGTAACAAATCTAGGAGGTTGCTCCATATAGACCTCTTCCTCTAAATCACCATGCAAAAAGGCATTCTTTACATCAAGTTGATGGAGAGGCCATTGATAAATAGCAGCCAAGGAGATCAAAAGCCGAACTGATGTAATTTTAGCCACTGGGGAAAAAGTTTTAAAGAAAT
Organism: Vitellaria paradoxa; assembly: GCA_019916065.1. Taxonomy (NCBI): domain Eukaryota; kingdom Viridiplantae; phylum Streptophyta; class Magnoliopsida; order Ericales; family Sapotaceae; genus Vitellaria; species Vitellaria paradoxa. The sequence goes on along the minus strand of CM034237.1, from coordinate 30,005,884 downwards.
CCAGTCCATAAAATTGTGTGTAACCTTTGGCAATTACCTGTCGTCATTGGTAAACCTTCAGGTAAGGGTGAGAGAGACATGTAGAAGGAGACTGTTGTATGGAAGGGGAAGGTAGACTTGCAGTTGTAGGAAGGACTTGTAAAGGGATGTTTGTATCTAAGGAGAACGTAGATGGAGAAGGAATTAAATATTGAGAATAATTCAGAAGGATTTTTCATTAAATATAACAAAGTAGTCCTTGAAAAATCATCCACAAAAGTTACAAAGTACTAAAATCATAATTATGGCACGATTTGGTCCCCAAACATCTGAATGAACTAAGTGAAACAGGTGCAATGCCCTATTATTGATCCTAGGAGGAAAGAGAGCACGGTAATGGTTTCCTGATGGTCATGACTCAGTCTAAAAATTTTAAATGACATAAACTAGGAACCATTATCTTCAATCGAGCAAGAGAAGGATGGCCAAGACGACAATGAATATCAAGTGAGGAAGGGAGTGCTAGGCAAGCAGTAGGGGTTGGTGTAGATACATCTAGGTAGTAGACTCCTTTAGCTTCGTGTCTTCCACCAATCTTCTCCTTTGTCTTTATATACTGAATAATAACAGAGTCAAGGGAAAAGGTCATAGAACAGTTTAATTGCTGAGTTAATTTACTTATAGATAGGAGATTTAAGGAGAAAGATGGTACACATAAGACAAAAGATAAAGGTACAGTAGGAAAAGGATGCATTGTACCAATTTCCCTGCAGGATTACTAGATCCATTAGTTGTAGAAAGAGGAGATACAGAAGATGAATGTTAAAGTGTGGAAAACAATCTAGGTATTCTAGACATATGATCTGATGCACTAGAATCAAGAATCCAGGATGGAGGAGGGGATTTAGAAAGACAAGTGATATGGTTACCTCTATGTGCAAGAGATGCCTGATACTGGAGGGCTTAGAATACTCCTCACTAGAAATAGTCACAGGTGTAAATGATCCAGTTTCACTTCAATTGGGTTCATTCGGAGGAATAGCTGACTTAAGGATTCTTGCTTGAGCCATATAAGTTGGCTTAGTGTGTAATTTCCAACATTTCTCATGAACATGTCCCGATCTTTTGCAAAAAAGTGCATTTGGGTCGAGAACCTTTGCCTTTATTATTATGATTTGCCCGAGTATCACGACCATCTGAGTGAGTTGGAGCACCCGTTTGACTAACAAGGCCGATTGTGTAGGCTCAGAGTCACTTGGAGTAGATTTTTGGGATGCCACCATTAAAGTACAAGAATATGTCTCAGCAAAAGATGGAAGAGATGCTCCTCCAAGTATCTGTGCTCGTATTGGTTCAAATTCTGGATCAAGACCAGTAAAAAACTTGAGAATAACCATTTGTTCACGTCGCTTTTGCATCTCATGGATGTCAATTGATAATGGTTGGAGGGAGTTCTACTCTTCATACATCTTCTTCAGCGTTGCAAAATACTGAGTGATACTTGTACCAGACTGTTGAATTTGAAGAAGTTGCTGGTTACATTGTTGAGATGATTGATATCAATAGAGTATAACAGTTGAACATATTCCCATATCTCCTTATTAGTGTTCGGATAAGTGCATAAGTTTGCAATGTCAGCCTCCATAGAATCCCATAATAAGCTCATCATATTGGCATCATCCTAAACCTAAGAGTCATAGGAGGATTGGGAAGATGGTGGGGGTAGAATCAGTAAGATGTTTGTGTTTGCCGAGACCATCAGGCAATAGCAGATAAATTTTTCCATTTAGTTTCCAATTAGTCAGACGATTAGGCCGAGAGCCAGTTGTCTTTGATTCCATGGGAATACTAGTAATAAATGATTCAGAAGTCATAGCAGAATATTAAGTAAACTGGAGAAAAAATACCAGAGATCACTTAGTTCATCACAGAATCGCCGAAGAAGGATGACAAGTCAACAACAAATGTTGAAATCGATGATGCTAGCAGAATAGCCGGCGATATTCGCGAACGATGGTATGCAACAGGGGTGACCCACGACTGATGAAGCACCTACGACCAATGAAACGCTGCTATCAATTGACAAGGGTTAGCCGAAACCAGCGATTGATGAAGCACTGCTTCGATCGGTAAGAGTTAGTTAAAAAATTGCTACCAACGATTGACGATCAACACCAGGAAGCTGACGATCGATGATCAACATCGGGTAGCCAACAATCGACAATGAATAGTTGTTGCTAATGAGATGATGATCGACGCTGGATTCTGTAATCGACGATGGATTGGATTCTCTAATTGACGATCGATGATGAATTTTGAGTGACGATTGTGAATGAAGACTGTCGACGATGAAGTCTATTGAAGCTTACACGACTGGCGATTTCACCAGCGATCATGCTTGATTGACTGAAGGTGTTATTGGCACGGACTAGTAAGATTGTAAAGACAGCTTTTCTTGATTCAGACCCAAGAAAAACACAAGTAATTTAGGGTTCCTTGATATAGACACAAGAAACTAAGAGAAATTGAAAACAAAGACCTAGAATCTTTGCTTTGATACTATGTAAAGAAATCTGACTATATATAAGAGGAGGGGCCCTTAATCTTAAAATCTAGGTATTAAAGTGAGGGAAGTCCTCTTATATAGGGGAATTTTTTTTTTTTTAATGAGCCGATATGGGACAATGTCTAACAACCTTTCTTATGTTGACTCGCATGGATGTAGGCACAGCGTGGACTAAGGTGAGACCTAGTTAAAAACCAGTTCTAATAACATGAAAACTAGTGGTAGCAAAATGGGTGAGTTGAGCGGGTTGGTTATCAGTTTAAACAAGTTAAAGGTTAAATGAGTGTGACCCAAATCCACTCGTTTAAAAGACAGGTTGGATACGAGGGGGCTGAATACGGATTAGTGCAAACTCATGAACTCCTATCTAATCTATTTACTTATGACTCAACCTATTTTGAAATATAAATAAATATATTTTTAAATAATATTTTATATTAAAACAAACGTTAGATATATTGTAACAAATTTAACTATCAATATCTTGTGTATATATATATATATATATTTTGGTTCAATATCTTGTAAACAAATTGGAATAAATCTTATTTACATTTATCAAAAAAAATATATATATATATATATAAGAAAAGTATGCCTAAACATGTCCTCATGTACCCCTGTTTCTCCCATAAACACCAAATTCCTTTTCTCCTTCTTTCACATTAAACTCTTTCTCTCTCCCTTCGATGAATCAAGTTTCATCCATCGACGTTTCCTCAATGCCCTTACCGTTATTTTATTTTCCTTTCCCCCCATTCATGCGAATGCATGACCTTGAAGATTTGTTTCCGCCGATCTATCTCAATCTAACATTGTCTCCGTCGAGCAACACCTCCTCCATTCAAATTCATCTTCCGGTATTGATTTTGATTCCTGCATTAGTGAAAGTTACGATAATGAATCTTCCTTGATCGATGAACTTTTCTCGGACGGAAAAATCCTTCCTATTCAAATCAAGAAAAAAAACCATTCTGATAAAGCAAATCGCTCAATCGGAACTTCGAACAACATCTCATGATACCGAGAACAGTTGTTAGAGTTTCAGCAACGAGAGCTTGAAGGAGACAAAAGCGATAAGTTCCAAATTGGAGGAAAAGTAGAACACCTAGCTGCAAAAGAACACCATCGTCATTGTCGAAGGGCCATTATAAAACCCAAAGTAAATTTAATTGGATTTTTAATGGGTCTGCTTTAACAATCCAATTGCACCCATTTATAATAGGTGTTTTATAAATGACCTAATAGCAATCAAATTACTAAAATGACAGGACCCAAACCCATTTATTAGGGGCTTAATTGGGCGAATTGATGGGTATGGATTGATTTTGTCAGGCTTAATGAAAACATTTAGAAATTGAATGAAATTGCTTAATTTCATTACTTGTGCTGTAGTATCTATTTATATACATAGATACCTTTACAAACTAAGAAATAATTTAATCACAATCATCTAAAATAGGAAAGAGATCATAATAATCTACCTCCCATATTTCTGACAATGTGATTCCTTGAAATTCATAGAGCACTAAAGAACTAAGCGTCCTCTTAGGGGCCTATATTTTCTTATCTTTGACTAGGGTAGGATTGTATTGTGTGAGATGACATCCTTTCCCAAAACAAGTCAGACTAAACTTCACAAGTTTGGCCCAAGGAATAAGGTTGGCCACAACCTGAGTTTCGGCCCCCCCCCCCGGGGGGGTGACTTGCTTGAGCTCAGTTTGTGACCAAATTGAGCTAGATTCGCTCAAACTCAGAAAAAGGTTAGTTTGAAAGCTCGTGAGCTGACTCAATGAAATAATATATATATATATATATATATATTTATATTATTTAATAATATTTTAAACTAAAACGATGTCATTTTTATAATCGAGCTATTTGTGAGCTGATCACGAGACTAAATTATTATTTATTGAGCCGAGCTTGAGCCCATATAAAAGTTCCAGCTCAGTATAAATAGCTTGAGACGAGCTTCGAATAAGCTGAAGTTCAATTTAGCTCGGCTTGAATCCACCCTTGCTAGGGAACAAAGCTATTCACATTCAACTTCCAAGTAGTCAATTGTTGAACTTAAAAAAGTTGGGCAGCAAGAGGCGAGATTGAGGAAGAACTTCCAGATTTGGATTCCATAGAACTGGATTCAAACAAAAGAGTTGAAATCAGTCTCACTGGAAAACAAAGTCATTGGTGAAAGAATAATGGTTGGAAGGAGTTGAAATAGTCTCATTGGTGAGAGGCAATCTGCTGGTGGTTTGGCCTGATATGATGATGTGCATGCTCGTACACATGAAGAGAAGATATGTGAATAAATTTGATGTGCCTCTTCTAAAGTGTTGTGTCAGGAGGTTTCCGACAACAACACTGCAACAGTAGACTTCATCGATGAGAGGTGGGGACCTAAAACTGTCTATAGTGGTTTCTTGTCGAAACAAGTGATGTGAAGATGGGTAAGGAAACAAACCTCGGCTTTGAATGGAGATGGACTAAAAGGCTTCTGTTGACCACGAACCGTGGTTCTAAGGATCTTGATGACAACGAACTGTGGTTCTAACAAGGGTGTGGTTAGGGTTGAATAGGGGTTCTTGATAGAGACAGACGATCATCATGACTTGACTTTCCCAGGACCTGGGGGGGGGGGGGAGAGAATAAAATCAATGGGTTACAGTTGTTTGATACACACACAAAAACAATAGAGCAAAAAGGAAGGTTTCAGAATTCCTGCTCTAATATTATGTTACGACATAGAGAGTTGGAAAAAAACTGGACACCTTGAATGAAGGTCCTTAGTCTTCATTTAAATTAGGAGAATTGTGCATAATAGAAAAGAATACAATTGATAACATGATAGTTGAAATATCTAAATATCTACAATTCCTATTCTAGCAATATTCAAACAATATTTACTGTTAACAAATACCTAACATAATTATTAACAAAATATTTATACTTTTGCGTATGTTTGTACAAGAAAAAAATGTTTTCACGGTAAAAAATTTTAAAAATATGGTAAGATACGTACATTTAACTAGTCAAATAAATCTTGACCATCAAGAAAATAGAATTGAGATTAATTGTTATTTTATTCGGGTTCACCTTAACCTCTTTTATATAAATAAGAATCCTACCAATTAGGAAACTGCTACAACTAATCAATAAATCAAATATTCTTATGCTAGCAAAATAGGAAACTAATTATCCATGTACCATATTTACAACAATATCTATTTATCTCTCAAGCTAGAGTGTATATATTAGACTTTCCAAGCTTGCTTCATATATATTGAACCCGAGAACCTCTAAGAGATTTGGTAAACAAATTTGCTAGTTGATCCTCAGATCTAACATGACTAGTTTTTATGATATTCTGTATGCTCTTTACTCTGACGAAGTATAATCTACCTCAATATGTTTAGCTTTTTTATGAAATACTTGATTATCACATGATAATTCCAAAGCTGTAAGTGAAAAACACCCAATTCTTTCCTCAAATGTTGTGTCCAAATGAGCTCACATAAGGTGTGAGTTATAGCCTTGTATTCTGATTCTACACTTAATCTTGCCACTATTGTATGTTTCTTACTTCTTCTATGAAATTAAGTTGCCTTCAACAAAGACCTAATAACTAGTAATAGAGCGCCGATCTGATGGAGACCCTGCTAATCAGCATCTATATGTCACTGAATTAACATATGTCCATTATCTTTATACAATTAAGCCCTTATCTGGTGCTCCTTTCAAATATTTTAGAATCTGAATAAACGCATCCCAATGACTGATACGTGGTGATTTGAGAAATTGACTGATCACATTTAAAGCAGAACCAGTATCCGGTCTAGTTATGGTCAAATAATTTAGCTTCCCAACTAACCTTTTGTACTAACTGGGATTAACTAGTAAATCACCTTTCTCTATGACAAGTTTTGTATTAGAAACCATTATGGTATCCACATGCTTGCTACCTAGCATACCTATTTCAGGCAACAAGTCGAGCACAAATTTCCTCTGTGAGAGTGCGATTCCCTTCCACGACTGGGCTATCTCAATGCTTAAGAAATATTTTAATGGTCTCAAATCTTTCGTGCTGAACTTGCTTTGGAGAAATGATTTCAGATGAATGATGCCTTGTGAATCATCACCTATGATGCCAATATCATTAACATATACTAAGAACCACATCTACTGATGAGTAGAATGACGGTAGAAGACAGTATGGTCAATCCCAAATCAAATCAAACTCCATAGCTACAACACTGAATCGACTAAAAAAGGTGTGTGGAGATTGGTTTAGACCATATAAAGATTTCTTTAGCTATCATACTAACTTAGACTCCCCCTAAGCAATAAACTAGGAGGTGGCTCCTTGTAGACTTCCTCCTCTAAGTCACTATGTAGGAAGGCATTTTTGACGTCAAGTTGGTGAATAGGCTAATAATGGATAGGTGCCAACGAGATAAGAAAAGACGAACAGAGGTGATCTTGGCAATAGGGGAAAAAATTTTGGAGAAGTCTAGACCATACACTTGTGTGTATCCCTTAGCAACCAATTGAACTTTCTTCAGCCAAGCAAGAGAACCATCAGGTGCACCTTAATTGTATTAACCTAACGACATCTGACAATAGACTTGCGAGGAGGAAGACGACCCAAGTCCCAACTATCTTTAGCTTGAAGTGTAAACATTTCATTCTCCATTTTAGAACGCCACTTGAAATGAGATAGGGCTTCATGTACAGAGTTAGGAGTACAAATAGAAGATAATGAGGAGATAAAGGTATGATAAGAGAGAGATGAGGCATGATAGGAAACAAAATTGGAGATAGTATAGGAAGTACAAGTATGTTTTACCTATTCAAAGTGTAGTGGGTAGGTCAAAGTCAGTACCACTATCTAAAAATTCAGGAGGCGATGTTGGAGTAGTAGAAAGAACAAGTGGTCCATCTACCTCCCGTTGTCTATACACTTGCAAATTAAAATGATTTAGATGACTATAAGTGGAGGTAGGGTCACATGGTTGATTGAAAGATGGAAAAACATATAATGAATGCCTGTCATCCAAAGATGATAAAGACTGTGACTCAAAGAATAAAGGATTGGACTCAAAGAACATGACATCGACACTAACCAACTACTAGAATGAGGTAAGGTGATGAACAAAGGCAAAATAATCAAATATACGGACAAGACAAAGAAAAGAGGTTTATCAAGAAATAAAATAGAATGAGGGGATCAGTTATGTAATATGAAGAGGGCATCTGATTAATCAAGCGGCATGTAGTTAGAACAACATTACCCTAATATATTCGAGGACAAGACAAAGAAAAGAGGTTTATCAAGAAATAAAATAGAACGAGGGGAGCAGTTATGTAATATAAAGAGGGCATCCGATTAATCAAGCGGCATGTAGTTAGAACAACATTACCCTAATATATTCGAGGAACATGCATCTGGAATAACAAGCAACAAGCTGTCTTAATAAGATGTAGGTTTTTTTTTCAACCACCCCATTTTGTTATGGTGTGGGAGAACAAGAAGATTGATGAAGTATATCAAAGGAAGAGATAAAATAAGTAAAGGGGTTATAAAATATTCCTTAGCATTATCACTTCGAAGAATTTTGACAAATAAAGGCCAAATTGAGCTTGAATTTAAGTACAGGACAACTTAAAAATAGAGAATCATTTGGAACAATCTTTCATTAAATAAATCTAAGTAGTACTTAAAAAATTATCGACAAAAGTCACACAATACTGAAAACCAAATTTGGATACCACTAGACTTGGAACCCAAACATCTGAATGGATTAAAGCAAAAGGACACAGAACTCGATTGTTAACTCTAGATGGGAAACATGCATGGTGATATTTTCCTAACTGACATAACTCACAATTTAAAGACTATAGCTGATACAAAGTAGAAGCCATAGATATCAGACAATCAAGAGAGGGATGTCTCAGGCAACAGTGGATGTCGATAGGAGAGGTAACTACTAGACAAGTTGTAGGAGATGCCACAACTGAAGCATCAAAGTCGTAGACTCCTTTTGATTCATGTTCTCCACCAATCTTCTCCTTTGTCTTCATATTCTAAATAATGACAAAATTAGGGGAAAAAGATTACTGAACAATCTAATTGTTTGGTTAACTTACTGATAGAGATAAAATTAAAGGAGAGAGATGGCACATAGAGAACAAAATATAAGGGTAAGAATGGACAAGAAGAAAATGTGCCAATACCTTGAATAGAATTATTTGAACCATTGGCTATAACAAGAAGACGATTAGTTGAGGAAAATTGAAGTGTAAAAAATAGTATAGATGTGCCAATCATATGATTAGAAGCACCAGAATTGGTGGAACAAAATTACCCCCAAAAAAAAAAAAAAAAAAGAATTGGAGGAACAAGTAGTTATGCAAGCAATAGAGTTACTTTGTTGTGCAAGAGAAGCAGTAGGATAAGATACTGGGTTACCTGATATTGTAGGAACTTAGAGTACTTCTCACTAGAAATTGTGACCGGTGTGGAGGGAACATTCTCAGTATGACCTTGACCTTGCATAGAAGTAGAACTAACAGAGGAGAGAGAATGTAAGCCATATGAGTGTGCTTACGATAAATAACCAATACTTTTCACAAAGGTGACCCATCTTCCCACAGTGTGTATGCTTAGGCCTAGGTCCATGCAATTTATCACTACAATCTCCCCGATTACCACCATGACCATGTTTATTATCACGCCCAACAGTAGGCGAATGAGTGGTTGATTGACTAATAAGAGTTGAATGCATAGTCCCAAAATCATGAGGGGAATTCTGAAACGCCACTGACAGAGTTCGAGAATATGTCTTACTTAAAAAAGGGGAGAGGCAACAACAAGTATCTTTGCTCTCATCGGTTTAAATTCAAGGGTTAAGGCTGATGAGAAATTTCAGTACCACCATCTATTTTTGTTGTCTTTGCATCTCATTAATATCAATGGATAAAGGTTGAAGTGTATTGAGATCTTCGTATATCGTTTTTAGGGTAGCAAAATACTAAGTGATGCTTTGGTCAAATTGTTGAGTTTTGAAGAATTTTCTAGACATCATAGATGCGACTGAGATAACTGGAATACAATAATTGAATATACTCCTAGATTGCTTTACAAGTATCCAGATGAGTACAAAAGTTGGCAACTTTAGTTTCCATAGAGTTCCACAAAAGGCTTATAATATTAGCATAATCCTGGATCAAAGCATCATAAGTACTCGCCATTGAAGTCAGGGCTGATTCAGTGAGATGTTTCTGCTTACCAAGACCAGTTAAATCAATTTAAATAGCCTTTGACTATTGTAGATAATTCTTTTTGTTTAGCTTTCGAGTAGTTAAATGAAGAAGTCAGTTGGTGGAGCCAAGTTGCTTGGATTTCATAGGAAGAGCACTGGAAAAAATTGAATTAGGCATTATTGGAAATCCAAGATAAATGAGCTACAATCTGAGAGTGGGATTGTCCTGAGGAGTCAGGAGTAGTTCATGAGTATCCTATAGTTGTCGGAGGGTCGTTGAAGTTCTGACGTCGCCAGAGATGAAGTCATGGAGATTGCCAAATGAGGACAAGTGTAGTGGTTGGCATACAGCGAATTGATAAGCCACGTGCTCACAATTGTCAAAGGAGAAGATTGCGAGTAGATCTCACTTGTTGAAGCTCCGATGGTGCGAGGCATTGTTCAGGCATGGGGCTTGGTGGCGATGACTCGTCGACGATTGGTGAAACTGATGATGGGATTAATTTGAAAATTCATCAACTAGAGAGAGAGTCTAACGGAAACCAGATGAAGTCAGCACCGAGGGTTTTTGAAGCTCCTGTTGCCAACATCTGGAGTTGGTGATTTCAACACCAAAACGCTAGGAAAAGTGGTTCAGGGACTTGATACAAATACAAAACCAAACCAAAAAAAAAAAAAAGAGGTTTTTGGAAAATGAACAAAAGAAAAACAGATTTAAGATCTTTGCCCTGGTACTATGTGAAGAAAATAGAATTGAGATGAATTGTTATTTTATTAGGGTTCACCTCAACCTGTACTTATATACATAGAAATCCTACAAATTAGGAAACTTTTACAACTAATTTATCAATCAAATATTCTTATGTAGCAAACTAGGAAACTAATTATTTTCCTACCATATTTACAACAATATCTAAAAATAATAGAATAATTTAAACTATGAATTTTGATGAATATAAACTAATAAAATGAAAAATACCTTAACATCATTCAAGCAAGTCCATTGATTTGCCATTGATTTGATTGCAATTCTTATATTCTCTCTTTTTATTGCAATTCCTAATATAGTTTGTTAATCTGAACTATTTATATTTTATTCTTACTTTTATATGTATAAACCATATCTGGTACAAATTCTAATAGTTCTTAAACTAGAGCATAAAAAATTTTTAGTTCTTATCATTAAATGAGTTTGACTTGGACCAATTTGATCTAAAGATTATTTGGAATAAATTATCATACCATATGTTTCTTTCGTAGAATAGCAATATACACTCGCCAAAATAAAGACTTTTATAGTAAGGAAAAAAAGATCAATGATTATCACAAACAATTATTATTGGTGATTTTTTTTTTCAAAGAAAATCTGTAGGGGCAGCTTATCAAAACATAATATATATACATATATCTTGTAATACAAAAATAGTTCTTAACATAATAAGTGGCATTTTTTAAAAATACCCCCGGGGGGGGGGGGGGAATGCTCCTTCTGGACAGCCTTGAAGGAAGGGGCCTGGACGAAATATTGAATCCAGTCAAGATCTCCAAACGCAGTGTGAACATTAGAGCTATTAGAACAAATAGTGTAACATGTTTGTAAATCACAATCGATTTGTGTGATGACTGATGACTTCTATGGATTGGTTTTAACTTCATTATTCTGAAAAAAAATACAAAAAACTTTCCTTTGTTTCAGGCCAGTTGTGAAGGCGGGGCTATCCAGGTTATGAAAGTGAATTTTTTTCTGTTATTTCCCTTCCCTACTAGCTATTCTGTAATCTTCCTGGCTTTGCAATCATCAAGAAAACTTAAATAATCATCATGTTTCTCCAATGAAAATAATGTCTCAAATGTTATCAATAAATGTACATGCTATTGTTGGATAAGAGACTCGATGTGTTCCCTTTTCTTTATGTAGCTTCTTCAGCTTCCAGCATCTCTATTCTGTGAGGTCCAATTTTGCTTCATTACGTGATTCCCGTATAATTCGATATCTGCCTGCCCATCTGAGGGCATGAGATTCTATTTGAAACTTGACTGAAAGCATGTTTTCTGGGACTGCAATTGTTAGAGAAAAGGACACACACACTTAATTAATCATCCAATCCATACAACATATTTGGCACTTTGTAATTTAGACGTAATTGCAAGTGTTTAATATCTTGCATATTTAAGAAATAGTACTCTCTTCTTGATGTTACGTAAACAGAAGAATCGTCATTACCAAACATGCTATGTACCTCCTCTAGTCGGAAGCTATATATATGAGAGGGAAAAAAACACACAGTGCGCGTGTATTTGAAATACTGCAATTTTGTAATTTTTTTTTTCTCTTATCCTTCTTTCTCTATTTATTTTATTTTATTTTATTTTCCTTTTATTTTTTTCCTAACAAATGATGTGGGAATTGAGAAGTTGAAAAACTTTCTTCTTTGAATTTGAAAAATCAAGTAGAAGAAATAGAGAAGTGGGAGTAGTTTTTTTTTCCCCCTTTGAAATTGAAAAATAAAATTATCATGAATTAAATGATTGAAAAATTAGAAAGTTGGAAGGATATAATTCGAGAACGAAAATTGTGATGGGACTTCAGAGAGACACCAGTTGGTGTTTGCCATTTAAATATGTGTGTGGTTACTTTTTCAGATCTACTGGCTAATTAATATATAAAAGATATTTATAAAGAGTGAGATGCAGAGTTTGTATCAGAGAAGATCTCTAACTCTAGATATTATCTCTTATCAACTCTCACATATATCTTATCTATATATATTATCCTAATATATATTTAGAAGATATGGTATCTTAAGAAAATCTCTCAACCACATCATCTTATCTAAATATATATTAATTATTTATAATTTATTTCATAAATAAATTATAAATAATTAGCCAATTGGACCTGCTCCATCAAGATAAAATTGAGCTAGCTTGGGGACTGAAGGCTCATGGATTCCTAGTTCCAACTTAAAAGATATTTGCGCCTTGTCATCTCATGACAACCCATTATCTTTTAAATTAAACTAGGGTTATTCCACTAAAAGTCCTGAGTTGCACTCTAGTAGTCCATGTTGAAATTTATTAAATTAAAACAACTTTTAATAAAATGAATTTTGGTCTTAGACCAATAATATCCACTTAATTAATCCTCCATTATAAGCTCGTAATTAAGTTAGGCTAAATGTCGAGCCCCTTAATTACATATTTAACCCTAAGTCACTCTTTCTCTATATTTTGATCATTTTCAATATTTTCATATTTGTAAACAATTTACAAATAAATATTGTTATTCAATAAATAATTTATTGAATAAACTGCGGCCACAGATTTAATGATCAAAAAGATAAATAGCTTAGGTGATTGTATCAGAATGGATTCCATCTTATAAGTATATGTTCCCACGATTCATAATATTAAATCTCCAAGTTATCGAAGTTTTGACCATTAATAAGATCTCACTCCGTGATAACTCAAATAGACTTAATCTATAAATGTGAGTGCATTACAAACTCAGGATTAAGGTCTATTAAGTTTATTAAAGCTTATGTAAATTATGATTAAAGACATTTATTAACCAAATCATAATTTATAATAGTCCATTCAATATGTATATCTCATATACATACTAACTTTCTTACTCAAAAGTCACCATTTTGGTGATCAAGAAAAATCACCCAATTAAGAAGTAGAAAAGTTACTGTTTTAACATAATGAGATGTCTATTTTATTAATGGCTGTGAATTTACTTTTATTTATAAAACTTGTGATTTAAATCTTTTTGTATTGGCATCTTATGCCCAATACTTAAATCACATACTTTATAAATAAGGGACAATAGTGTATGCTTAAATAAATAAATGTTTTATCTTAACCAGAAAAATAAGTTGAATGAAATGTCATTACAAAACATGCTTTCAAGGGCACCAAAGGAAAACAAATCTAACAATCTCCCTCTTGCCCTAAAGCATGTTAGTCATATGACGAAAATCAATATCATAAATATGATAATCAAAGCTCTTAGCTACTAGGGTCTTTGTGAATGGATCCGCTAGATTCTCTACTAAAGCAATCTTGGATACAATCACTTCGCCTTTCTTAAAGTTAGAATCTATATGCCCAATGGGTACTAGATTTTCACTGGAATACACAAGCATATAATCTCCTGTTCTCCGAAGATACTTAAGTATATGCTTTACTGTAACCTAATGTTCTGGCCTTGAATTAGACTGGTATTTACTGACCATTCCTACTGCATAGCAAATATCTGGTCTAGTACATAGCATACCTTTGTGCCAACTATTTACATCCACATCATTCATTGCTTTATCATAACTAGTGGGATCTAATTCATGTTCATCGGAGACTGCTTGATTAGACTCTCCAATTAACATGTATCTAGATAGACGTCTAATTATCCTCCCACTATGATGGAGCACCGATGATTGATGTTCTACAACTGGCTTTGATTAACAGACTCTGGATTAGGAATTAATACATTAATCTGACTGGGATTAGCATTAATGTTGTTAGATAATTCTTCGAGAACTATCTTACTCCTAGGTTTGAAATCTCTCATATAGTCTTCCTCAAGAAAAGTAACATTTGTGCTAACAAATACTTTCTTTTCTTTAAGACTATAAAAGTGACTTCCTCTCGTTCCTTTAGGATATCCTATAAACAAGCAAACTTCAGTCCTAGGTTCCATTTTATCCGCTTTTTCCTTCAGCACATGTGCTAGAGAACCCCATATGTGTATATGGCGTAAACTAGGTTTATTATCATTCCACAATTGTAAGGGTATACTGGAAATAGACTTAGATAGAACTAAGTTTAGAAGATACATGGCCGTTTCTAAGGCATAATCCCAAAACGAGATGGATAGAATTGAATAACTTATCATAGACCTCACCATATCAAGCAGAGTTCTGTTTCTTATTACTGCTACACCATTTTACTGGAGAGTCCCTGGTGCGGCTAATTGAGAAACTATCCCATTATCTGATAAGTAGTCCCTAAACTCATTGAGGAGGTACCCGCCACCTCAATCAGATCGAAGTGTCTTTATGTGTCTCTCTAATTGCTTTTCCGCTTCTGCCTGAAAGACTCTGAATTTTTCAAAAGCTTCAGACTTATGGTGCATTAGGTACACTTAACCATACCTTGAATAATCATCAACAAATGTGATGAAATATTCAAAACCCCTCTTGCTTGAGTGTTCATGGGTCCACATACATCAGAATGCACTAATTCCAACAGTTTTGTGACTTTATTACCTTTAGCATTAAAAAGTCCTTCGGTCATTTTACCTTCTAGATAGGATTCGCACACTGGTAGTGTTTCAATAACCAGTGAATCCAAAGGTCCACTTTTAACCAGTCTTTGGATCCTATCTAATTTTATATGATCTAAGTGTAAGTGCCACAGATATGTTTTATTAGTTTTGGGATAGCTTGATTCTCTTATGGTAATTAGTTTCGTTATTCAATTATATGTCTTGCAGTAAGTTTATTTTAGGATGCAAACAGTATAAAATTGTCAACCATTGTACTAGAACAAATAAACGTTTTATTCTTTTTGATTACTACGGTAGAATAAAAAATAACTGAATATCCACAAATATTCAAACCACTAACCGAAATCAAATTACGTCTAAATCCAGGTACAAATAAACAAATTTCTAAAACTAAAATTCTGAATGCATCAAAAATAAAGTAACGACTCCCACTGCACTGATTGCAACCGTTGCACTAGTTCCCAATCGAAGACTGACTTCTCCATCATTAAGTGCCCTGGTTTCCTGGAACCCCTGCAATGAATTGCAAACATGATTAGTGGTTCCAGAATCTACTATCCAGGAATCCGTAGAATCAGCCACTAAACAAGTTTTAATGACGAGAATGTTACCTGAGGTTCCAAGTGTCCCCTTGGCCTTGGTCTGTGCAGACTTTGCCAAATATATTGGGCAGTTCCTCTTCCAATGCCCCTTCTGCCCACAATGGAAACACTTTCCCTTGGGCTTCTCTTCCTTTATTTGATTTTGTACCACCTCTAACTTAGCTGCTTTCTTGGGTTTGTTTTTTTTCTTCTTAATTCCCTTTCCTTTAGGATTGGGATTAAGAGAAGAAGATGCCCCATGGGTTAGATAAACACTCGGTGCAGGTTTCAGAATTGATTCTACTGCCTTCAGCTCATTCATCAACTCAGTCAATGAGCAATCTCTTTTGCTCATTGTGTAGTTGAGCTTGAAAGGCTTAAAGGAAGGAGCCAGGGTGGTTAGAATCATATCAATTTGCTCCTCAGCATTATATGTTCCACCTAATTCCTCCATTTGCCGAAACAGTGCAATCATTTTTAACATATGATCTTGTACTGGAGTACTTTCGGCTTGACGAGTGTTCATTATCTCACTGATGACAGCCAACCTCTAAGTCCTGTTCTTTTCAATGAACATCTCAGAAAAGCTTAACATCATGTCAGCAGCAGTGGGCATCATCTCATGCTGTTTAGACAAATCACTTGATATGGAAGCCAGAATGTAACATCTTGCCATATCATTAGACTTTACCTACCTTTTATAAGCATCTTGCTGAGTTTGAGAGGCATTTAAATCAGGTTTAGGAGGGGATGGTTCAGTCAAAATAAAACTGTGCTCTTCCGCAGTTAAGACAATGTTCAAATTCCTTTTCCAATCCGTATAATTAGGTCCAGTTAATTTATTCTGACTTAAAAGAGCAGCTAGTGGGCTGAAAGATATTTTTTTTAATAAAACAAATAAATTTAAATAAGCATACATTCTTAAAACATAAAACTTTTACATAATAAAATACATAAAAAAAAATATATGCATAAGTAGAACTCTATAACTACTTTATCATGCATCGGTAATCTAATTCCGTTTTAAATATGCCTCCGTAGGATGGTCATATTTGCCACTAATTAGACAAGTCCACTTACTTATTTATTATTATTTTAATTAGATATCTCATATCTAAATAATAATAAATTACTGATATTTTTAGCCTCTTAGAATTAATTTAATAAAAATTCCGTAAGGGGGATATTAAATATTCTAAGTTGAGTGTATAACCATTGTTTCAATTTCTCATATTTCCCAAATAAAAAAGCTATCGTAGGGCAGTCAGTTCAATTTAGTAATATTCAAAATTTTATCCTTTAAGGAAATTCTATCCAGTAACCAATACCGATTAATATTCTCCGTAGGGAGTTCATAAGATTTGAGACAAGATTAACAGTGGAGGCTGTGGGTTTTATGTCTAAAACTCTCTCCCACTCAATTTTTTATAACTTAGAGTTTTTAATGAAATCCTATCCAATAACCAATACCAATTAATATCTCTGTAGGGAGCTCACAAAATTTGAGACAAGATATTAATCTATCTTACTATAGGATTAATAGTGGAGGCTGTGGGTTTTATGTCTAAAACCCTCTCCCACTCAATCTTTATAATTTTGAGTTTTTAATTTTGTTAATTTAATATTTTAAGAAAAATATTAATTGACATTCTAACCATAAATATCTAATTTTATAAAATAAAATAATTAATTGATTATGTCAATATAAAATTAACAAAATAAAATAAATGATATTAACCTTTTTCTAATCTCATTAGAATATAAACATCTTAAAAATTAAACAAATAATATTTAATATATCTTAATCAGATTAAAATATAAATATTATCCAAATTAAATAAATGACATTAATCCTATTCTAATCACATTAGAATATTAATATCATAAAACATTAATTATGCATAAACATGTGATGTGGCATCCTTAAAATCTATATGATATGTTATCAAACAAATAATTATAATAGATCAAATAACCAAATAAATAACCCTTAATTCACAGTTTTCCTAAAAATTACATTGACAAAAAAAAAAACTTAATCTATTCTTCTTGTAGTCAATCTCCATCTTTTAGCTGCTTCCTTTTGATTCCAACTGCTTTATTGGCCTTTAGAATTTAAATTAAATTTGGGTGGAGGGCATATTTGACATTTTTCAAAATTTATGAACTAACTTTTTAAATATAAAAAGTTTTGTGGGCTAGAATTTAATTAAACTTTTGCCCAGTTAGCTTTTAAAAAATTTAAAGCTTAATATTTTAAGAAATCTCTGTTTCACCCCGGTAATTTTAAAACCTTTCTTTTAAGCCCATACAAAGACTTTTAAAGAATTTCTAAAATAGCCCCAGGAATCCAAAACTTCTCAAATCAGCCCTCTTCCCAAATCTGAACAGGTTATTGCTGTAACCATCAAAATTGCCGTTGGCAACTTAATCAAACTCCCAAAAAAAATTCCGGCCAAGTCTAGCCCATGTCTGCCAAAACTGAACACCTCGCAACCGCCGCAGGCCACCCGCTCAGCCGCAGGTTCCCGCAGCCCGCGCCTGCAGTTTGCGGTGCTGTGCCCCACATGCCTCCCGCAGATCTGCTGCCGCCGCAGGTCCCTGTAGCTGCCGCAGGCCCCGGCGTTTGGTTCTGCCGCGCCAAGCACCGCCTCTGCGTGCCACCTGCCTGAGCCGTCCCACTCTGCCGTGGACTGTTCCACAGCCGAAGCTGCCTCTCGTTTGGGGTTCCCGCATCCGGCGTCTGACGTTCACGCCGCGGGTTGCCCTGTAAGTTCCGTCGTACCCGCTACGGCAGGCTTCATCGCCGCCACTAGCCGTAGGCTTCGCAACCCACGCTGCGGTCGAATCTGATGCTTGCCACTGTGCGATTCCTTCCCAGATCTGTATATATAGATACATATATATATATACGCTGGTTGCCAAATAGCTCTATTTTTTTTTTAAGTTATATGGCTGATCTGTGAGGGGAACGGAAGCTTGTGTAGCCGCGGGTAGGCTGCCAAAATTTCGTGTGAGGCCAGCCTTGCGCTATGCACTCATCACTTCAGGCCGCGGGTCATCAAAGATCCCAACTGGGTCAACCGCGTGACCAAGCCAGTTGTTGGTTCTTCTTCTTCTGCTTATTTTGCCCATGCAGTTACAAATCCAGTGAATCGGATCTCCTTAATAATTTTTACAAAACCATACAGACTCAAAAAACAGACAAATATAGAGATTACAGATCTGGAAAAATAAAATTCAGGAGGGAAAATATGGTTCCAAAAAATTAACCACCCCTCCTGTTACAACCTTGAAAACAAGTAAAAATCTACTGTGAATTAAGGGTTTCATTCATTTACACAAGAGAGAAAAATAAAATTGATGCCACATCTTATGCATAATTAAAACTATGCTATAAATTTAACAAAAGCTCTGATACCAATTGTTGGTTTTCATAGCATAAGATTGAGAAAAATACCTCGAATGGAAGGATGAACTCTTTAAAATTTCCTTGATGCACAGCGGAAGTACCTTGTTATCAGCGATTCAGCCTTTCAGAGCTATTCTCAAATTATCTCTCTAGATGAATGTGTGTGGTCACTCTTTCAGATCTATTGGCTAATTAATATATAAAAGATATTTATAAAGAGTGAGATATAGAGTTTGTATCAGAGAAGATCTCTAACTCTAGATATTATCTCTTATCCACTCTCACATATATTTTATCTATATATATTATCCTAATATATATTTAGAAGATATGGTATCTTAAGAAAATCTCTCAACCACATCATCTTATCTAAATATATATTAATTATCTATAATTTATTTCATAAATAAATTATAAATAATTAGCCAATTGGACCTGTTCCATCAAGATAAAATTGAGCTAGCCTGGGGACTGAAGGCTCATAGATTCCTAGCTCCAACTTAAAAGATATTTGGGCATTGTCATCTCATGACAACCCATTATCTTTTAAATTAACCTAGGGTTATTCCACTAAAAGTCCTGAGTTGCACTCTAGTAGTCCATGTTGAAATTCATTAAATTAAAACAACTTTTAATAAAATGAATTTTGGTCTTAGACTAATAATATCCACTTAATTAATCCTCCATTATAAGCTCGTAATTAAGTTAGGCTAAATGTCGAGCCCCTTAATTACATATTTAACCCTAAGTCACTATTTATCTATATTTTGATCATTCTCAATATTTTCATATTTGTAAACAATTTACAAATAAATATTGTTATTCAATAAACAATTTATTGAATAAATTACGGTCACAGATTTAATGATCAAAAAGATAAATAGCTTAGGTGAGCGTATCAGAATAGGTTCCATCTTATAAGTATATGTTCCCACGATTCATAATATTAAATCTCCAAGTTATCGAGGTTTTGACCATTAATAAGATCTCACTCCGTGATAACTCAAATAGACTTAATCTATGAATGTGAGTCCATTACAAACTCAGGATTAAGGTTTATTAAGTTTATTAAAACTTATGTAAATTATGATTAAAGACATTAATTAACCAAATCATAATTTATAATAGTCCATTCAATATGTATATCTCATATACATACTAACTTTCCTACTCAAAGTCACCACTTTAGTGATCAAGAAAAATCACCCAATTAAGAAGTAAAAAAGTTACAACTTTAATATAATGAAATGTCCATTTCATTAATAGCTGTGAATTTACTTTTATTTATAAAACTTGTGATTTAAATCTTTTTGTATTGGCATTTTATGCCCAATACTTAAATCACATACTTTATAAATAAGAGACAATAGTGTATATTTAAATAAATAAATGTTTTATTTTAACCAGAAAAATAAATTAAATGAAATGTCATTACAAAACATGCTTTCAAGGGCACCAAAGAAAAACAAATCTAACAAAAATTACCCTTCTAATTCTTTAAATTATTTTTTTTTACACCCAATTTAAACTTTCCTTAAGTTAAAATGCACTCTAATTACAAAAATACTATTCATGCATTGTTGTGCGTACCATTTTATTAGTAAATCCTTTTTATAATGGCATTACTCTGTAGGTGATGTTGGACGAACCCGAAATGAGTCTTTAATTTCGTGGAAGCATTTCAATATAGAGCAAAATCAAAAGCAAATAAAAAGGTTTGGGAAATCACACTTACATTTTACCATTCAAATGACTCTTGGAACTGTTCGAACACAAGATGTCAGAGATTAAATCTTAAATGGTGTCTTATATCTATTTTGTGAAATTTTTGATAAATTTCAATAATTTTGTTAGTTTCTTTTGCATTTTTTTGGGGGTCCTAATTAATCTAGCAGTTAGTGGAAAGTTTCTCTAATTTTGAGGACTTTAGTTTCAATTGTAATCTTAGGATTTCTTTAGAGTTATAAGAGATAGAATTTTTGACTTTTCTAATTTTAAATAAAACCACATCAAGTGTCATATTATATCTTTTACTAAGAATTGTTCATGCCTAAATGCACGAAAGGATAATTTGGTTGACAAATAACTTAAATATAAATTTGTCAAGACAATTAAATAATTTGTTATATTTTAAGATGCATTTGAGAAAGTAATGATCCAAAAATTGATGGGAAGGTATGGTAAGGGGAGAGATATAAATGACAAAAAGATAATCAAAATGAAGAGGAAAAAAAAAAGTAATCCAAACCATTCAACAAATTCAACAGTAAAAAATATCCTTTTGATAAACTTCCTTGTTTTATAGATTTCAATTGTATTATTAGAAAAAGTATTACTAGAGAGAACTTTCCCAATCTAAATTGGAAACATATTATAATTCAAGTATGATATGGGATAATTTAGTATTATGAATAGAACTTTTGTTACTGTGAGTGTTCTTGAGGATTCAAGAGTGTATTCTTGTAATATTCGGGAACAAAATCCCACCACACACTCAATCGCCGCGTCAATACATTATATTTAATATATAAAGCGTTATTTTCAATAATTGGGGCACATATATGCATAAAACTGAGGTTATTTTCATTTAAAAATAAATAATTACAAATCTAGCTGGAAGAACAAATCAAATAAAATATTATCATTTTCTTTCGTTTATGTGTTATATATAGTCCTCTAATGAGTGGCATATCTGAGAAGCAGAACCATATATAGGAATGGCCATTTCAAATATTCCTCCAGTAGGAATGACTATTTCCATCCTTTGGTTGGTATCAAGGCCATTCAATGTGTTAACTTTATTCAAAATTAAAAACAAATAAAACAAAAATTCTACATCACTTTAGGGTGTGTACTAGCGTTAACTCGTGTGATGTACAAAATCATACAATATTTTATATTGATAAAAAAAATAAAAGTTTTATGATTGAATCAGTTAGTAAGATAATATTTAGTGAGACTAAGTGTTTGTGGCATGTATATAATGAAGTTATATAGTTTAATATAATTTTATTTTAAATTTTTTTTTTTATTTATGTAAGTTTTAATGAATCAATAGAACTAATTATAGTCAATTTTTTATATATGCAATAAAAACTTATATTTTTATCAAATCTTAACTCAACACAATTCCAAAAATTCAAGTTTTGTTGGTTAGGATGTATATTAACTCCTAGACCTATCTAATTGCTTAGATCTTTATTTTTTATTTCAAGACTTTATCAATTTCAATATATGTTTTTTTAATTATTAGTTCATTTTACAAAATTAACTTGAGTTAAAAATATTATTAATTTTAACAATATTAAAATAAATTTTGATTGATTTTATAAAAATAACTAATATTAAAAATACTAATATTATTAATCGCTTGTCGTACGTTGTAGTTTATAAATATAAATCAAATATTAAGTTTAATATTTTTAACCGGATAGTTAATGTGACTAATTTAAATTTAAATTTAAATTTAAAATTTTATAGAAAGTTATCACTCACGAACCTAATTAGCAATTAGAGAAATTTTTTGTCTTTTTAAATTTAAAATATCCTAAAAGTTGTCATATATAGTCGGAGAACTTAAATTTCTTAAATTTAATTAATATTTAGTAATTTTTAAATCATTTCCAAGCCTATTATAATTTAGGTATTTTTATGTGTTTTTTAATTTATTTGAAATATGTAAATATAACAACTTTGAGAATTAATAGGTAAGTTATGAACCTACGCCACAACCTTGGTAGTTTTTAATTACCAAAAAAAAAAATAAAAAACCTTGGTAGTTTTATACAATTTATAAAAATTAAGATCAACAATTTATAAAGAAAAAAAAAAAGAAAAGTAAAGTAAATAGAAAATATTAGAATATGCCTTGCAGGAATAGAAATTAGGAGAAAAAAAAGGATTCCAACACATTTTTTTTTATTAGATATAGATTTGTATGAGTTTTAATGAGTCAATAGAGTTGATCAAAGTTGAATTTCTATATGAGTACTAAGAACTTATATTTTACCAAATCTTAGTTCTATTCAATCTTAAAAATTAGGCTTGACTTTAGAATATATTAAATTTCAAACAAAGTTAATTGGGCAGATCTTTTTTATTTTAAATTATTTGTCAATTTTAATATATGCTTTTATTTTAATAAATCAAATTATTAGCATTAATCCTGGGTCATATGTTGTAATGTA
Source organism: Vitellaria paradoxa (assembly GCA_019916065.1). Classification (NCBI taxonomy): domain Eukaryota; kingdom Viridiplantae; phylum Streptophyta; class Magnoliopsida; order Ericales; family Sapotaceae; genus Vitellaria; species Vitellaria paradoxa. The sequence continues at coordinate 29,982,607 of CM034237.1, read as the reverse complement.
TAAAAGTAACTCAAATATTACATGATTTTTCAAGTAAGTGGTCAACATGACCAATTTAAATTTGAACTTTTAAAAAAAAATTACTCCTTCGTCTAATTAATAGTTAGGTATTTTTTCTTGATATTAATATTTAAGCATTTCTCTTTTTGTTTTAAAATTTAAAATATATTAAGAGTTGTTATTGCAATAGTTGTTAAACCCTATTCTATATTACTATTTAGGTATAAATTTTGTAACTATAATGAACCAATAAATAAATAAGTCTATTTCATGAATCTATGAGCTTTCAAAAGAAAAAAAGTGAAGTTGTAATCATCTACTAATGTGGAACCAAAAAAAAAAAAGAAAAAAAATCTTTTGTGAATGAAAAGATAGTAATTTAAAGAACGTCGAATATTAATGGAGCATGATACACAGAATTAGAATGAATGGGAAGATGAGATATAGAAATATTATTTTAATATTAGATATAGATAGATAATATAAATCTATAAAATAACTCAAATATTAAGTATTATTAATCGGTTAAAAATTATCAACATGATCAACTTAAATTTAAAATTAAAAAATTTATAAAAAAAAATATTCCCAAGCTTAAATAATATTTCGGCACTTTTTTAAAATTTAAGATATAATAAGAAATTTTATCGTAAGAGAAGTTATATTTTTAAATTTAATTAATATTTAATAATTTTTAGAAAAGAGTCACTCCCAATACTAATTTAATTCAAATATTTATAAAAATAAAAAAAATTAAATGATGAATAAAGAGAATGCCGCATAATATTTGATAATAATTTTTTAATTGTTTTATAAAAATAACTCTAATAACAAAATATAGGACATGCTTTATAAGATAAAACAAATATAATCAATATGACCAATTTAAATTTAAAAAAATAACTATTTCTGAACTTAATTGATATTTTGGTATTCTTTTATATTCTTATATGTTAAACATTTTAAGAGTTGTTATGAGAGAAATAATTTAATTATTATTTAAACATATTTTTATTTGTGTTCTTAATTTAATTTAATTTTTTATTTGTGTTTTTAATTTATTTCCTAATGTATTTAAAAAGTAAGTAAGTTCTTTTTTAAAAGTCATAAATTCATCCATATTGAATTTATAAGTAAGTAGGTCTTCTTTTTGGAACTCAAGCAAGTGGGTCCCTTTTTTGGAGCTTATAAGCTCCTTTACATGCATTAAAATCATATGTCATAACTTTAGTAATTTTATATACAAATAAAAAGTTGAAATTGTAATATTTTATCGATGTGTGACAAATAAACATAGGTTTTATAAATGAGAAAAGAGAAGGAAAGAAGAGAGAATGAAGGAATTTAATAATAATTTAAAATTTTATTAAAAAAAGAGAAAACAGAATGGAGAATAAAGTGACATGCCACGTAAAATGAGGGTGAAGAATAACAAGAAAGAGAAGCTATATTGTTTTAGTATTATAGTATAAATATGGAAGGAAGAATTAGCGAGGAAAAAAATGAAAATTAAAAATTAGAAAAAAAATTCCATTTATAACTCTTCTTATTTAATTGGATTAAAAAAATATAATAAACTAAAATTTATTAGTCAATATCTTAGTTTTTTAATTTAACTTTTTTTAATTTTCTACATTTTTATAAATTTTTCATCACAGCTTAAATAAAATAAAGAATTTTGAATCTTCATTCAAATTCTTAATCCAAATATAGTATTAAAAGTTAACCTCAATTTATAGGTGCTTGAACTTTGATCCAATGTTAAGATACACGGAGGTAAAGCTGTACGGCAAAAGAGGAAAACACGCTGACCGTACAAGCCTGTTTTAGAAACCATTGTGTTGCTTTATTTTCTAACATTGATAAAGCGAGATATATATATATATATATATATAGAGAGAGAGAGAGAGAGAGAGAGAGAGAGAGAGAGAGAGAGAGCTGAAATTTCTATAACTGGCAAAGAAGAAAAATGATTTTCACGTAATCACATTATTTGTTGAAGATATTCTGAGTTAAGCAAAAATTATGTGTTCAAATTCATCCATCCATTAATGTATGGACTCCTGTTTTGGACATGTTAATTGTGGCTGCCTTCTGCAAGTTTGGTTTAAGTATTTTCCTCAATTGACAAAGAAGACTTTTGCCCTTGTGCTGTGTTCTTTATTATAAGGGTGTAACTGAATCACCTTTATATCCAGAGAAACAAAATTACCATAAAGGTATAATACTTTTCAACTTCTTCACCATGTTTCATTCCTTGGTGTTGTATTCCTGATTGTGTTGTGTTTCCTTTGATTTGGAGAACTCGATCTCCGCCAATATTCGAATTTTACTATTTTTTTTGTGCAATTATACCTGATTATCTTGAAATCAATTTCATTGAAAAGTTATGCATTTTGTTTTGGCAAATTTATAGGCCTTATTTATTGATGATTTTGGCATTCACATTATTTATTTTGATGGGATAAGCGTACGAATGAACCTTCAGGTGAATATTAAAAAACTTCAACTTTTCAATAAATGACAATCGATTCAATATTGTAATGCATATCTTAACCTTCCTCTTCATTTGTATGGGACACATGCATTGTGCAGAACATGTCACTCTTAGAGATCTGCTATTGCATGCTTACCATATAACTTTGTCATCCGCAAAACGTACCGGGTGTATTTGGAGTGAGAATTTGCTGAGGAAAGGATCATAGAACAGAGCATTAAAAGAAAAGAATTGAAAAAAAAAATAAAGAATGAAAAATAATAATTCCAAAGCATATGTCATTATTTAAACTGAATTAAAAATATAATAAAATAAAAATAATCATCAATATATTAGGTGTCATTTGGTTTTTTTTTTATTTTTTATTTTCTGTTTTTGTTTTCTATTTTTGTTTTGAACTCATTTTTTATTTTGTTCTTTTGAAAATAAGAAAAATAGCTCAAACTTCATTTGGTTATTTGTATTTTTAAAATTTGTCTTCAAAAACAGAAAATAAGTTTACAAACAAAATAAAAAATGACAAAAAATTATTTTGAGAGTTTTAACAAAAAAAAAAAATATCAAAAAATAAGAAAAATAAAACTTTTTCTATTTCTTTATTTTGAAATTTTTAACACATAAAACAAAAATAAAAAATAAAAAATAAAAAAACAAACCAAATGCAATTTTTAAGTTTTTAATTTAAAGAACTTTGATCACAACCCGATTGACAAGACAAGACAAGAAAGTGTTAATTATATCATTTTCTTTTCTTTTCAACAGATCCTTAATCCAAATATAGCGTGAAAGAAATGAAATATATGTCATATATCCTTGCAAAAATGGGAAATTCAAAAACATGTCATCCTCATCAGTTTCCTGACCATAGATGTCCCAAAGAAGTTTCTTGTTGAACAGATCGAATCTTGTTTCCCTTGATAATAGCTTTTCAATTAATGATTCAAATCTAGCCAATTTGGAATAATGATGAAAAAAAAAAAAAAAAATTCCATGACTTGAATTCCTTTTTCTACTTTCGTCCATTCTGTATAGATGATATATATATATATATATATGGATCATTTGGTTTGGTTTGGTTAGCTAGATGTTACATGCGTGAATGCAGGTGTTGTGGAGATAAATATGATGTTTGGTTTCAGCATAAGAACTCGCCAACGTGGTGGTACGGGTTCACCAAGAGCCACAGCTGCTTCTCCAACAACCAGTATAGGTTCTCCAGGAATTACTACTAGTGTAGGCTCTCCAAGAGTAGAGGTGGGAGAGATTGATACCAGAGCTCCCTTTGAATCTGTCAAGGCTGCAGTTAGTTTGTTTGGCGATGTCACTTCCCCCAAGAGTACAAAACCTGTCCTTAAAAAGCCAAAAACCGCTGAAGAGGTATTTATGTGTCAAATCTATCTACTGTTCCATTTTATATCAACAGTATATAAATATATTTTTTTTCTTATCTTTTCTATTCTATGATTAATGTGGCATTTTGTTTGATGCAACCACCTGGTCTGGAATATTATAAAGTAATACATATGAGTTTTTTTATTTATGAAAATATTCCTCAAACTATTTTTTTTTCTTATTTTATTCTTAAATTATAAACCAAACATGCCTATTATATTCTCGAACTATCTAATTTTATTCTATTTAATCTGAACACTAACTCCATTTATTAAAGTTAATAAAAAAATTATCATGTACAAGTCATGTGACATTTTTTATCCTACCCTAGGAGCATAATGGTCAATCTATGTCAAATTAATTTAATTTAATTATTTATTAAAAATAATTTAATAAAATATATTTTATATTAATTTAATTAATTAGATTAACTAATTAATTTAATTTAATTAATTTCATTATATTATTTATTAAAATACTAATAAAATATATTACATATTAATTTAAATAATTAAATAAACTAAAATTAATTATATTATTTATTAAAAAATAATTTTAATTTAATAAAATAATTCATTTTAATATAATGCAACCAAAATGAACAAATTATTAAAGTTGAAAAAGTGTTTGTAACAGATAAAAAAACTTTTTCTTTTGTTGATATTTTTCTACTTAATTTTTTATTTTCCAAAAACAGTAATTATTAACATTGCCAAACAGAGCTTGCATATTTATCTTAAAAAAATATAATTTGTTTCCACTCTTTTTTTCCTTCTAAACTAAATAATTAAATTAAATTAAATTAAATTAATCTAATTAGACATGAATTGACCATTATTCCAAGGGATGGATTGAAAAAGGTTACATGACCTGTACATGATAATTTTTCCGTTAACTTTAATAGATGGAATTAGTGTTCAGACCAAATAGAATGAAATTGAATAATTGGATAATGTAATATATGCGTTTGATAATTTGAAAAAAAAAATGAATAGTTTAAGGGATATTTTAATAAAAAACTCAATACATATTAATCTGTTGGTCTGTGATCCACCTTCCACAGAGAGTATTGGAGAAAGAAACACTTCTTCACCTAGCCCTTAAAGAACTGAACAAGTTCAAAGAACAGCTGAAGAGTACAGAAAGTACAAAAGCTCAAGCACAAAGGGAGCTGGAAAGGGCCAATAGAACCCTGCAGGAATTAACGAGCAAACTTGAAACGGCTAGTGAGTCAAAGCAAGCAGCAATTGAAGCCACTGAAGCTGCAAAGAATAGGGCTAAACAACTTGAAGAAATGGTGAAATCCAGCAAAACTCAACTAGATGGTCATTCTTGGAAACAAGACGTGGATAGCCAAAGAGAGCTCTACAGAGCTTCTGCTGCTGAGCTTAACGTTGCAAAACAGGAGCTGACAAAAATTCGACAGGACTTTGACGCGGCTTTGGAAATAAAACTAACTGCTTTCCAGGAGGCTGCAGATGCCCAACACGCAACCAAGGTGAACACAGAGCGTTTGAATGTGCTCTCCAAGGAAATTCTAACAGTGCGCGAAACCCTCACTCAGGTCAAGCTCGCCACTTTTCAAGCCCAGGAAGAGCATGCAAAGGCTATGGCCGATAAAGAAGCTTGTCTTCAGTGCCACAGGACAAACAAGGAAGCAGCCGAGAGCAAAATCCTTTCGTTGAAGGAAGAAGAATCTGATCCCGAACTCTCTGGAAATCTTGAGGAGAAACTTGAGGAAACAACAGGGGCAATTTCTGTCATACAAGAACAATTGAAAAATATGCGAGAGTCTGATCTGCAGTCTCTAAGAACCGTGACTTTGGAGCTTGAGGAAGCTAATAATGCACTGCAGGCTATCATACAACAAGAAAGCTTGCTCTGGGCATCGGTGGACTCGTTGAAGCTGGAACTGGATGAGGTGAAGAGGGAGCTTGCTCAACTGATGGAGAAGGAAGCCCAATCGAAATCAGCTACGGTGAAGATGCGAGTGGAAATAGACGCCATCAAACTGGAGCTCGAAGCAGCTGTCGCTGAAGATAAAAAACAAGGGGAAGCTTCGGAAGATGCGCGTTTATTAATTCAGCAGTTATCATCAGAGATGGAAACTGCAATACGAGAAGCAAAAGAGATGAGGGAAAAAAGCCAAGAGCTGAAGCGAGAAGCTGAAACTGCACAGAATGAGGCTAAGGAAACAGAGGAAAAGTTGGAAGTTGCACTGAAAGAGGTTGAAGAAGCAAAAGCAGCGGCTAAGATGGCCTGTGATCAGATTCACGCCACCAAAAATAATAATAATAATGAACTATCTACGGATGCTAACGCTACAAATTCAGAAGGTTCATTGTCGTCATCATCGTCATCGAGGGACAAGATCAAATTGTCAGTCGAGGACTTTGAATCTTTGAGCAAGAAAGTAGAGGAATTTGAAAATGCCGGTCAAGCTAAAGTGGAAGCTGCCATAGCAGAGGCTGAAGCAACTAACGCGAGGGAAAGAGAGTTAGTTCAGAAGCTGGAGGCAACTTTAAAAGAGATAGAGGAGATTAAGGCCGCAACGGAGGAGGCTTTGAAGAAAGTAGAGATGGACGAGGCTGCCAAGCGAGCTGTGGAAGGTGAACTGTACAAGTGGCGTCACCAAGAGGAAAATAATTAAGGAAATGGGTGAGAGTTTCAATAGTCACGAAGATCAATAATAAGCATCTGATGTAGCTACTAGTTACTAGTTTGTCACGATTTCCAGTCCGAGACTACGCCCAATCCCCCTTCCCCCCCCTCCCCAAAAAAAATATAATAATAACTAAATAAATAAACAACAGCCACTGTTGATTTTCTTGCTATATCTACTGGAACCAGAGACAGAGAGTCCATTCTGAGGAATTTTTTCCTCACGATATCTTATATATCAATGTTGGACTCTTTCAAACATTTTTACCCAAATAAAAGAAAAATTATTTATCGTAGAAACAATTTCACTCAAAAATTTCACTTAAATTTATCGTACAATAAATATCTTTTAGTTAAATTTTGCTTAAAAGTTTAGTTATACTGCTTTTCCTAAAATTTCATTATTTTTAATGAAAGCGTTTATACAATAAATAATTTTACGTTCCCTGACCTCATATTTATATTCATCCTAAAATGTATTGAGCTAAAAATCTACCATTCCACTAAAAAGGTTCCAAATTATTTTAACCACCGAATTATATATATTTACTCAATATAATTTTTTTAATCATGTATAGAAATGTATTGAACTAAAAATCTACCATCCCAACGAAAAGATTCCAAATTATTTTAATCACCGAAGTATATATATTTACTCAATTTATTTTTTTTTAATTCTATAATTAAAGTTGTGTCAAATGAAAAAAAATTAAAGAGGCTTGATATTTGAAAAAATTCAAAATAACTAATGTTGCTAAATCTTTTACTATCAAATTATTTATATATGAAAACAATTTTAAAAGATAGAAAAAGAAACTATTATCCATCAAATTGATACATATTTTCCATTTAAAATTTTAATTTTTAAAGATAATTGTGAATTAAATATTTGACCATTGATGGAAGGATAATTTTTTTTTTGCCTTTTTAAAAAATATTTTTGGATGAAAATAGCTAATTAGTAAAAGATTTAATAAGATTTTTTATTTTAATTTTTTAAATATATATTTTCTTTAATCAAGGCGGTCTCAATTTGAGTGGAGGCCTAAATTAATGGAGAGGATATTTTAAAAAAATTAATAAATAAAAAATGTTGATATTTCTCATTTTATAACAAATTTCAAATTCTTGTAATATTTAAAAATTAGTTTGAAAATGATAGGACAACGACAATCAGAAAAAAAAAATCCAACCAAAATAATTCTTTTAATATATAAGATGGAGATTCTTTACCTTTTAAGATTAAGATAATTGTTAAAATAGTTGAACTCCATTCGTCAAATATTAATTATTTCAAGCAAAAAAAAAAAAAAAAAACAATTAGTTAAAAAATTAGAAATCAAATTAAAAATACCAAAAATTTTTAAAAAGGTAAAAAAATTATCTATCAATTTAACATATATTTCAATTAATTTACAATTATATTGCAATGATGGTGTTTTCTCGTGACTTCAATCCAAGCTTTAATTTGGAAACCTGCACACTTCAAACACCAGTGTGATATCTGCCAAAAATCCTTCAATACTTAAGTTAGCAAAGATTGTGGGGATTTAATTTGGCAGAGTAACAGTAAAGCTTGGGATCTCATGCCTATTAGGGTTAGTCTGTTCCCTATTTGTAAGAATTTCTAGCAGAATTATAATTAGCATCAATTTAGGAGTTCCCCTGATTTGTGGTAATTTTCCTTATTTGGATGAGTCAAATCTCAAATTCTGAATATTTCCTCTTGGATCATGGCAACCAGGTCGACGCAGTTTCTATGTTTTTGGTGGGAATCATGGAACCAGCTTGATTGCGCCTTATTTCCAGCTAGGAGCTCGATGTGGGTATTGCTTAGCATTTCTAGCTCAGTTGGCACATCTAGGTTTGTATCGCTCGGTATTATCCTGCTTATTAGGAGGTCTGCTTACTATTTAGGTTAGTCAAGAAATGTCCCTCATCAGTTGCCCTCGATTTCCCAGTCCTCTGAGTAGGTCTAGGGGAATCTGACAATTAATTGACCTTTGAACCATGTGCTTATTTAATGTGCTACAGTGACCATATGGCACTGACATGTGAAAGGATATGTCCCTTCGTATTCTTGCCATGTGCTGATTTGGAGTTAATTCATCGAGTGTGTAATGATTCGTTCTCTTTGATATCTGCCACATGGCTTCATCCGGTCCGTAAATTTCAAAGACAAACTCTTATTTCTCTAAATGCGTTACTTCATTTCTTCACTTTACTTCCCGCTTGAATCTTCTTACCATTTTTGCTCTTAAGGATCATAGAGTCAACTCCTTCTTTCTTTGGTACATTTTCTTCTTTGCTGTCAATTTTTTTCTTTTCTTCTTTGTATGCATAGGCACATTCTCCATTGCCTGTGGTATTTTTGGAGAGAGGATAGTCTTCTATCTCCCATAGGCTTTTCAGGGAACCCTAGGTTCCTTAAATCTGTGTACGGGCTTCTATTACTCGAATATTACTTCTATAGATTACAGTTTTTAGCAATCTCAAAAAACATACCTCCTTGCTAGAGGCTGATCCTTTCGGATGAAAATGATGGATCCCTCTCAGAAAGCTATAATCAAGTGAGGTCAGATGCCCTCGACTCTGCCTTTGCTACTACATTTGATTTGCCAGCCAATAATGCTACACATGCTATTAGTTCTCAACATGAGAAAATGCCCATGTCTGGTGGAGGAGACCTCATGCTAGATTGGGTAGGGATTGCCTTTGTAATCGATAAATCTAGGCTCAAACAACTATTAAGGGTGTTCCTATTGGGATGTATGTCCTAAAGTCATATATTAGATGATGAACTGATTTCATTTTAATAAAAAATTCTTATTTAGTTTATCTAAAGTTTCTTTATTACTTATGGATGCATGCATTTTATGTGATGAACGTAATCCTTGATTAATTAATGAACTTGATTTATGTACATAAAAGTGTTTCATACACATGAGATATGACTTTAAGTATTGATCAATCTAGATTTCTTCGTAGTTAATGATGAGATAGGGATATCTTAATTGAAAGATGGTAACATTTTAGATTTCTATATGATAGAATGATTTATCTCAATCATTAGAGTAGTGGACTTTGAATCAAAATTATTGGTGTGAAAAACACTAAATGGGATAGTAATAAGAAACACATCTAAGTTATGATATCTGCATTGATGTATTTCTTATGTTCACTCTAAACAGTTACTCTAAATCTTGAGATAGTGATGGATACTATTTTATATAATGATGACATTAATTCATTAGGAGTGAGGCTGATTATCATTAGGCCAACACCTAATTATTTTAGGAAATCATTGCATATAACTAGGGAATATACATTATCAAGAAGGAATCCACAATCTCATTTGAAATAAGGGTATTATTCATATTAAGAATATTAACTAATCATTAAATTCGGATCTTGTCGTCTTAACAATATGTTATTGAGATGGTGACCAAGAAGAAAACCTAGGAGTTTCAACCGTCGGGAAAGAAAAGTTCGAGAAGCCAAGATCAAATCAAGAAATAACAAAAGGTCAATTTTGTTTATTGATTTGATTTGTTTTTGTATTTTGAATACACTTACATAACGAGTTTATAATCTTTCATGCTTGAACGATCTGAAAAAATTTTTGAAAACCTCTTCAGTTGCTTTCTTGATTCCAACAATTTTAGCCTACACTTTTCATATTGATGGCCTGCGCTAGATGATTGGGCTTATTCATCTCAGATACCAGGAGTAAACATTGTCTATGAAGTCACGTTGTCAAGCGGTCTTCGATTCCCTTTGGCTAGGCCGATCAGGGAAGTCCGGGCCAGAGTAAACCTAAACCCCGCCCAACTTATGCCGAACAATTGGAAAATCTTGGTTGGCTCTGTAGTAATCTAAATGGTTTCTATAGATAAGCAGATCATAGCAGACAAGTTCCTTCATTGCTACAAAGTAACCAAGGCATGCAAGGGTTGGTACTACTTCTCCACCCGAGCGAAGGATTTCAATTTGGTGACTGGTTATCCTTCTTCCATAAACATTGAAAGGATCATTTCTTTTTCATGTAATGAGACGACTGGGAGTTTTGCCTATGGGAGACCAATGAGAGCAGGTGATATGATGTCCTTTAGCATGGGGCTGACCGAGCGATGAGGATATGTTAACCTCCCTGACTTGGTGTTCAGCTCGGTCCCCTCTTTTCCTTTTTGTCTTCACTTTAGTTGATAGAGCCTTGACCTTATATTGTTGTTTTACTCAGCCAAACTCTTACCTAAGGTGATCAAAAAGTAGAAGAATAGAGTAAAACTTGCTTAGAATTATATTATGCACCATTTCAATTTTTTTGTGATAGCAGAAAGTTTGGCCGAGCATATGCTTGGCCCCAAGCTAACCTTGAGGGCCTTGGAGTTAGAATGTAAGAGGAGTGAGTTTTGTTTGTTTTTATTTTGTCATTTTTTCAAATTTTGGTAATCTTTTTCTCATTCTGTTAATACAGACACCGACATAGCCACCTTTGAACTTATTAGACCTGTTGAGGAAATGAAATTCAACAAAGATAAGGGGTTTGGCAGGAAGCTTTCGAAGGAGAAAGCTTCAATCAATAGATCCCAAGGATGATGATCCAATCTCGACCTTGTTTCAAGAAGATCTCCAATTCAATCCTCCTTTAGATCCAAACATACCTAATAAAGATGGGCCTCTTTCCCTTATTTTTTCGAGCAGCCAACTTGTGGCAAAGGCAACTGCTCCCTCCTCCCTTAGGTCGGCCGAGCCATTGAATGTTGTGGATGATTTTGGTCTGGCCATTAAAAGAACAGAAGCTGTTGTTACACAAGATGATTTGGCAAGGTCCAGAGATATTTCTTTGACCAAGTTGATTAAGAACGTTGCTCATGATTTGGCAAAGGTATTAACTTTTTGACTTATATTACTTTGTAAAATTTCTGTGTGTTAATCATTCTATTTTTGTTTGTAGATCATGGTTTGGACGACCGATCTTTTAAGTTGAGAATATCATCAAAGAGTTAAGAAAAGCACGCATTTTTTTGCCAAAGTGTCATTACTAGAGAAGGATTAAAAAAAGCATAGGCCGAGGCTCGACTTACCATGGCCAAGCGAGAGATGGCCCTACTTGCTAGGGACGAGACAGTTGCTAAATTTGAGAGCTTGTCAAAAGTTTTGGCTAATAAGGATGCTATACAACAAATGGATGAACTTTTAAAGTAGATGTCAGAGCTCAAGGTTAAAGATGTCAATGACTTTAAAGAGAGCGATGAGGGTTAGAACTGGCTCACTAAGGCTTACGAGGATCGTTTCGAAGATGCTAAAAAGAAAGTTGTTAAGGCTAAAAGTTGTAAATTGGCAAATCCATGATCAAATAGAATTGTTTGTGCTTTACACTTAGTGTAGGCTAAGACACTAGAGTCTTAAGTCGGTTAGAATTCTAAAAGGCCTTAGAAAATCAAGTTTCTATAACAGCTAGAAGTTCTGAAGAGGTTTGGAATTGAATTACACAGGAAGGCCGCTGGTACTCGCTGGAAAATCCCGAGAGTTGATTTCAGAACTTTGGGCATGTGGGAAGACCACACTGATTCTCGGGAAGGCCATGGGAAGACCACATGTGCGCCTTTCCCACGAGGTGTGCTATTTCATCATGTTCTGCTTGTTTCAAGCCCAACCGCCTCTGGTTGTCTATAAATATCTCCTGACATCTTCAAGGTCAATAACACGAAGAAATGATCATATAAGACACACAAAAAGAGAGAGAAAATACAATAGTTCGTGAGCCAGGAATTTTTATGATTCTCTTCATCACTTAGCCATCATGTCTCATGTTCAATCCGAAGGAGTTCGGGTTTGAGTTTTGTGAATGCTGTGGATTCAGCACGCTGTAGATTCAGCAAAACTACTGAGGATTCAGTGTTGAGCCTTCGAGGAGTCGAAGGGCTTTCACTAGAGGAGTTGGTGCATTGAGGATTCGAGCAAATGTCAACAAGAGTATAGAGCCAAGGAGTCGATATATTGAGGGGTTGAGTTTGTAACCAACGTTTGAGTTTAGTGAAAGTTTTTGTTTGAGGTTTCCCTTTGTGGGTTTCTCCATTTTGTATATCTCGCCTTCTATTTATCTCTGTGTGTGATTGTGTTTGATTGTTTGGAGATCTTTATCAGCATATTTTGAAATTTCAAAAGTCTTTAAGCTTTATCCCGATGTTGACCTCTCCGCTGTCACTACCTTGGGTGGAGCTATTACGTCTCCTGCTTCTAACCATGGTGAAGGAGATCGAGATAAAGAAGATAAGGTCCAAATCGGTCATAGTAAAGGCACTCAAGGCTAATCTTTCTTTTTCTCATGCTATCACTTTTTCCTCTATATCTAACATTTTCCTCCTTTGATAAACTATTGTATTTTTATCGATCTGTGAGCCCTCCTTTTATGATACTTCATGTTTTATCTATTAAATTTCTTTCTTTGAAAGGTTTTATTAAATGTTTTATGTGGACTAGTAAAGTTTACATTTAGTTCTTCACAGTATTTGCACTTGGTTACCTAGTTTTTGTGCATTTTGTGGGTCAAATGGGCTCCTATTGTCGTGTTTGGTTTTCATGAAATGGAGTAGGTGATTTGGCTTGTTAACTACCCGGGTCAACTGAGCATTCTCTAGCCCCTTGGCTTCGTGAGTTGAGCAGGCAATTTAGCTAGTCGGCCTCTTGGGCTGACCGAGCATTGTCTAGCCGATTTGACATTGTGATTCGAGTAAACAATCTGGCTCGTTGGCTCTTGAGTGGGCCAAGAATTATCTGGCCCTTTCACCTTTGTAAGTCGAGTGGGCAATCTAGCTAGATAAGATTAAGATAAAAGGTATTATCCCAATGCTTCTTTTCTCTGGCTTGCTTTTTCAAATAAAATTTTGGCCCGTGGTAATGTAACCGAGATTTTATCTCCTAAATTCTTTTTTTCTATGAAAGCAGGAGATGGAAAGTGTTGTTTTAAATTCTTCTTTATTCCATGAGATCTAGAAAGCACTGCTAGCCTCTTGGGCCGATCGAGCATTATCTGGCCTACTCTGCTTTGTGAGTCAAGCAAGCGATCTGGTTGGTTGGCTCTTAGGTTGACCGAGCATTGTCTAACCCCTTTGGCTTCGTGAATTAAGTGGGCGATCCAGCTGATCGGTCTCTTGAGCCAACAGAGCATTTTGTAGATTCATAGTTCTAAATGATATTTCCTAGAATACGTAGTAGAATTTGTCGAAATTTCTCAAAATATTTTATTGATAATTGATAAAAGGAATACATCCATTTTAAGCACAGTAAATTCTTAAGTGTTTCGCATGCCAAAGATGAGGTAGTGTTTTTTGTTGGAATCCTTTAGCTAGCAAGCCCCTTTCCTCGTGTAGGCTACAACTTCATACGGCATTTCCTAGTTTGGCCTAGTTTTCCTCCTCGAGCATCTCTTGTAAGATTGATTCACTCTTTTTAGAACCAAGTCCCCAGTTTTGAAGTCTCTTTGTCTCGCCCTCTTGTTGTGGTACCACCTTATTTTTTGCTGATAAGTTATAACTCTGACTAACAGTCTATAATCTCTTCTCCTCTAGCAAGTCTAATTCTACTTTCATGGCTTCGTCGCTCATCGCAAGGTTATAGAGCTCAATCCTTGGACTAGGAAAGTCGATTTTCACTAGAATTACTACTTCTTTTTTGAAAACAAGAGAGAATGGAGTGTGCCCAGTGGAGGTCCTTTTGGTCATTTAGTAGGCCCACAGTATGCTCAGGAGCTCGTCTGCTTATAACCCTTTCACCTTTTCAAGTATTATCTTGATAATCTTCAAAAGGATCTATTGATTACCTCCATTTGCCCTTTGGTTTGGGGATGTTCTAGTGAAGAATAGTAGTGGCTGATGCTAAGTTTCTCACAATGTTCGTTGAACAACCACCCTTCGAACTACTTTTCATTATCAGTGATCACTACCCTTGGGATCCCAAACCTATAAATTATGCCTTGCTAGATAAATTTCTTCATGTTCTGCTCATTTATACTCGGCAGTGCTTCAGCTTCTACCCACTTGATAAGTAGTTGATTGCCAAAACAGCAAACTTCCTTTCTCTCCAAAGGAGAAGGGGCCCACAATGTCGATTCCCCACTGGGCAAAATGCTAAGGGTTCTGGATTGGGGTCAACTCTTGTACTGGCACCTTGAAATGTTGGCGAACCTTTGGTACCTATTGCACTTCTTTACTAAGTTCTGTGCATCTTTTTCAATGGTTGGCCAATAGTATACAACTTGTGGAACTTTTTGTTGGAATCAAGAATGCAATGGAAAAGGTTTTTAAAATTTTTGTTCGGATTGATCATGCATGGAAGATTATAAACTTCTTATACAATTGCATTCAAAATCAAAAAAATCAAATCAATAAACAAAACTGACCGTTGCCGTTTCTTGATTTGATCTTGGCTTCTTGAATTTTTCTTCCCCGACGGTTAAAACTTCTAGGTTTTCTGCTCTTGGTCCTATCAAGATCCTTTTAGGGTCCTTTTGACACCTAGGATTGAATAGACAACCTAACAGACTAATCTTTTATATAGGCAAAGTAGAGGACCTAGATGCAAATAAACTTAAGTTGTTTAATTAGGAAATTGCCCATAATTATCTCATAATTATAAATACATCCCCTAATAATTATACCTCACTCTACTAAAATGGTATAAATGAACTCCAATGCCAGTTTATTAAAATAATTTGATAAAACACCTTGTTTACTCATTAAGTTTGCAATTAAGCCCCTCCACAAGATATCGAGTTAATTAGAATTAAGAAGCTATCTAATTCCAATTGATACCTCCCTTTGTATTCCAAGAACTACTATTCTAATCATTTTGTGTTAGTCACCATCTTAATAACATATTATTAAGGCGATAGCATTTGGATTCAATGATTAGTTAATATTCTTAATATGGATAATACCCTATCTCAAACGAGATTGTGGATTCCTTCTTGATAGTGTATGTTCTCTAGTTTTATGCAATGATTTCCCAAATCACTAAGGTGTTGGCCTAATGATAATTAGCCTCACTTTTGATGAACTAAAGTCATCATTACATAAAATAGTGTCCATCACTATCTTAGGATTTAGAACAATTGCCTAGAGTGAACATAAGAAATACATCAATACGGATAGGATAACTTAGATGTGTTTCTTATTATTGTCTTGTTCAGTGTCTTTACCACCAACACTTTAGATTCAGAGTTTACTACTCTAATGATTGACATAAATCATTCTATCATATAGAAATCTGAGATGTTACAATCTTTCAATTGAAATGTCCCTATCTCATCACTGACTGCGAACAAATCTAGATTGATCAATACTTAGACTCATATCTCATGTGTATGAAACACTTTCATGCACATGAATCAAGTACATTAATCAATCAACAATTATATTCATCACATGAAATACATGCATCCATAAGTAATAAAGAAACTTTATATAAACTAAATAAGAATTCATTCATAAAATAAAATCAGTTGATCATCTAATACATGGCTTTAGGGCATACGTCCTAATGCTTTTTTGGCTAACATTTTCCATCTAGAGTGGTTTCCCTTAGAATGTAATCTACTTCTTATTCAATTACACATCTGAGTAGAGGCATGATGTGACCCATTCTGTAGAGGATTTCATTGATCAACACATACTTTACAGCTCGGTATTGTAATCTCCTTCACTCATTCTAATCTCCAGGTAAAAGTTTAGTCTCTAAGTAATCCCTAATCAGTTTAGCCTAAGTAGATTTAGTTCTAATCTACTGTACATATGCTGTTTGAGTACTCAGGGAATTTAAGTATTTTAGTTGGTATATTGGGGTCTTCTTCTTTAGAGGAGGCTATTCTAGCCAGGTGATCAGTCTCCTCATTTTCTGATCTGGGTGCCTTTTGCAACGTTAATTTAGAAAAAATTTTGGCTAAATCTTTGGCCATTTGGTAGCATTTAATCATGTTTTCCCCTCTGGTTTCGTATTTACCCTGTACTTGTTCTACCACCAACAAAGAGTCATGCCTTGTGACAACCTACTCTACTCCTATTCTCCAAGCTATCTGAAGGCCAGCGATGAGAGCTTTGTATTTGGCCTCATTAATGGAAGCCAGAAGGTTGAAACATAAAGTATACTCAATTTTATATCTTTCAGGGGATTTTAGCACAATACTTGCTCCACTTGCGTTCTGAATTCAGAAGCCATCAACATTTAGAACCCAGGTCTGCTCGAGATATTCTTCTTCAAGCTGGATGTTTAGTTAGGTTTTAAACTCTGCGATAAAGTCTACTACCACTTGTCCTTTGATAGTTATCTGAGGTCAATATTAAATGTCAAACTGGCTGAGTTCAATTAACCATTTGACCAACCTTCCTGACATCTTAAGCTTTTATAGGATGTTCTTTAAGGGTTGGTCAGTTATGACCACTATGGAATGTGCTTGAAAATAGGCCCTGAGGCACTGAGCTACTATTACAAGAGCATGGACTAATAACTCCATCTTTAGATATCATTCTTTCCTCCTCTGAGGGCTTTGCTTGTATAGTATACTAGATTTTGTACCCCATCTTCTTCCTTTACCAATGCTGAACTAACTGCTGTCGTAGAAACTGCCAAGTAGAGGTAAAGCACTTCCCCATGATTAGTTTTGCTAAGTAGTGGGACTGCCCCCAACTAATGTTTTAGCTGTTGGAAGGCTACTTTGCACTCTGCAGTCCATCCAAATGCCTTCCTCAAGACCTTAAAGAATGGGAGGTATTCATTTGTCGATCTGGAGATGAATCTGCTAAGTGTAGTGATCTTGCCTACTAACCTCTCTACTTCATTAGTCGTTCTCAGGCCTTACATCTCTAAGATGGCTTAAACTTTCTCTAGGTTAGCTTCAATACCTTGATTGGATACCATGAAACTGAGAAATTTCCCAGATGCCACTCTAAATGCTCACTTTGCAGAATTCAACTTCATCTTAAACTTTATGAGAGTGTTGAAGATCTCTTGTAAATCTGCCACATGGTCAGTAGCTTATTTGCTCTTCCTCAGGGGACATACACTATCAAGAAGGAATCTACAATCTCATTTGAGATAGGATATTATCCATATTAAGAATATTAACTAATCATTAAATCCGGATCCGGTCGTCTTAATAATATGTTATTAAGATGGTGACCAACACATAATGATTAGAATAATAGTTCTTAGAATATAGAGGGAGGTATCAATTAGAATTGGATAGTTTCTTAATTCTAGTTGTCTCAATATCTGGTGGAGGGGCTTAATTACAGAACTAAAGAGTGAATAAGGTGTTTTGTGAAATTATTTCAATAAACTGGGGTTGGAGTTCAATTATACTTTTTTAGTGGAGTAAGGTATAATTATTAGGGGATGTATTCGTAATTATGAGATAATAATGGGTAATTTCCTAATTAGCCAACTTAAGTTTATTTGCACCTAGGTCCTTTGCTCTTGCCTATATAAATGATCAGTTTGTTAGGTTGCCCACATAACCCTAGACATCAGAAAACCCTGAGAGGATCCTAATAGGAGAAAGAGCGAAAAAGCTAGGTGTCTTAATCGTCAGAAAAAGAAAAGTTTAGGAAACTAAGATCAAATCAAGAAATAACAAAAGGTTAGTTTTGTTTATTAATTTAATTTTGCTTTTGTGTTTTGAATACAATTATATAAAAAAGTTTATAATTTTTCATGCATGATCGATCCGAATTTTTTTTAAAACCTATTCCGCTACGTTCTTGATTCCAACACAAGATGTCTTAAAACCTTAGAAATCAACAAAAGTGAATAATCAGCAAAATGTCGGTTGTACCCCTAGAGCAAGGGAAAAGCCAAGCTAAAGACCCAAATTAAGGTAGAAGGCCACCAAACTACACAAACATGTCTAAGACATCAAACAGACAATTCTAGTATCAATAGAAGAGCCAAAGTCCAAAGTCATTGGTCAATTTGGTCCAGAAGTCTAAAATGGCCTTTACCAATGCACTCGAAGGATGACATCGACCAGAATACCCAAATCAAATCAGAAAGGTATGAAAAGATACACATATTTCCAGAACATGTCATAAAATACAAAGGCAAGCTTAGAGTAGCCAAAATACCATTGTAGAGATCATCCGAGTTCCACTGACTAAGAATAGCTCCTATTTATGAGAAGGAAGCTACTGGCAGTCCAGACATAATTTAAGCATTCAGATGATGTCAGAATGCCATCAAATTGCACAAAATGTTGAGGGTTCATTCCTTGAGGTAATGGCATAGCTAAGTCTAGCCAAGTTAAACCTTAGAAGGTCCATTTGCTAATTTGTTTACAAACCAAAAACCAAACAAAACCAAACCAAGCCTTTTCCCACTAGGTGGGGTCGGCTATATGGATTTGTCGACGCCAATTAGATTTGTTTAGGGTCACGTCCTCCGATAGATCTAGGTAGGTCAGGTCATGTTTAATAGTTTCTTTCTAGCTTCTCTTAGGTCTTCCTCTACCTCTCCTACTCCTAGCAATCTCCATACTTTCACACCTTCTAACAGGTGCCTTTGCTGGACGCTTTCTAACATGGCCAAACCATTTTAATCGATTCTCTCATTTTACCTTCAATTGGTGCTATTCCTACTTTGTCCTCAATCTCCTCGTTCCCAATTCTATCTTTCCTTGTAATCTTGCACATCCACCTTAGCATCCTCATCTCCGCAACTGCCATCTTCTAACCATGATTATGCTTTACTGTCCAACACTCTGATCTATATAGTAGCGCTGGTCTAACCGCTACCTTATAATACTTTCCTTTCACCTTGAGGGGGACTTTTCGATTGCATAAAACCCCCGAAGCACTCCTCCATTTGGTCCACCTGGCTTGAATCCTGTGACTTACATCAGTATTAATCCCTCCATCTTGTTGCACCATAGATCCAAGGTACCTAAATTTATCTTTCTCTACAATCTTTTGTGTGCCTAAACTTACTTCTATACTACCTGTTATCCTACTTTGACTAAACTTACATTCTATATATTCTGTCTTGCATCAGCTTAGCCTAAATAAACCCTTTTGTTTCTAACGTATTTCTTAATTTTTTATAAATTCATAAAAGTGTCCCAAGTCTCACCAATGGTATTTTTGGATTGCTTATACCCAAAAATGGTAGGAGGAGCCATCCTGGTGGTGCCTTCAAGGGTTAACCAAAGAATTAGCTGACCCTACCTCTGTTTCTGTCCGTTTCAAAGTAGCAATTTTGAAATGAACCTAACATGGTCCTAGAGAATCCAAATTGAACCAAAATTTGACTAGTGGTTCAATTCACTCCAAAAAGTGCTTTGAGGTTTAGAAAGCTCCCGAAAACTGTGGTAAAGATCTTAGAATGGCCTGAAATTGTCAGGATGCTACTCGAACTTCGCTGAGCATGGCCTGAGCCAGGGGTTAAGGCCAAAATGGCCCCATTTTGGCCTAGCTGCCATTTTTCTTGCCAAGTAAGTGTGTAGCAAACATTTTTGCCTACCTTGAATTGCAAACTTGTTTGCCCAATTTGTTTTGGGAACATCTTCATCTGTGATGCTATGCACATTTGTTCGCTCCTCTTGTTGGGCAAAAATGGCTGCAAAACACCCATGGTAAGAAGGTTTGCCCATTTTGTTGGGCACACTTGTTTGCTTGACAAAACAAGCAATACACTTAAACGGCTAAAAACCTATAAATAGATGGCCTCCCCTTTTCATTTCCATCATCCTTCCACCTTGCTCTCTTCTTATTCCATACTTGGAGCTCTCAAAACAAGGCCAGAGCTTTTGTCTTTGGAAAAAGCTTGTGTTGGCATAATTTTCTCTCTCTAAAAAATTTTATTTTGTATTTTTGATTCTATGTATTTGCATAATTAGAAGAGGATAATTTTAGTTGTGTAAATAAAATTTATTGTCAATGAAAGGTATCTAGATCATAATTCAAGATTGGGTTGTACCCGATGTATGATATTAACTGAATTTACCTGAGACAATTTTTCAAAATTCTAGACATCATACAGATGACATGTCCACGTCACACTACCATGTTATATCATGCCATAACATCGTTTTATCATGCAATACCATGTCATAATACCATGTCTATTATGCCATGCTATGCTATATCATCATAATATCATGCCAGGTCATACTGAACATCATATTTGTCATGTCATGTCATTCATATCATGTTATACCATATCATTTTCATCCTACACCATGCTCACATGTCATATTGCCATGCTATGCTATGTTATACCATGATATGATCATGTTATGCCATGTTACCATGCTCATTCACCATCCTACATCATAGTATAACATGCTAGGACATCATTTATCATGTTAGCACATGCTTTGATATGCATGCGCCATGTTTTGACATACGGGCACATGCCTTGACAAGCTAGAACACATCCAGAGTGCAAATGCATACCCACTAAGGTTAACATAGATTTAGAAATTAAATGCTTATCAATCTAGTGCATTCGCCTAAATGAGTGAGGCTTTAGAAATTGGTAATGACTTAGGATTGGTTAAGTTATTGGTTTCTAAGTTATGACTTCCCTTAAACTTATCTGATATGCATTCTTAAATCACCATCCATGATATAATAAAGTTGTCATCACATTCAACATGCCTGCACTTGATCATGATAATTACATCACTCACATTACATTAGGCTCCTAGGCCATTCATATAGACTTAAACATCATCACCAGAAATTGAGCTCTCGATCTAAGCTAAGATTTTTTCCCAAATGATAGACACTCACTCACATTTGCTAGGCGTATCCCTAGTGCAATGCTTATTTCCACAATTATGCGTAAAAGCTATCTATTTCTTTCCTTGGAGTTGAACTCCCCAGCGGAGTGAAACTCTATCTCCACTTATGTGTGAGGCACTAACTGTAACCTTTCATCTGGAGTGAGGCTCCTTTCCTACCCTAGTTATACGCTAGGCGCAAACTGTCTCCTTGTATGAAGCTAAGCTCCTTTCATAGTTATGTGTGAGGCACTAACTATTTTTCCTTATCCACATGTGCGAGGCACAAACATAGGATAGAGCTACATAGACCTGATCCCTTAGTAGGGTATGTAGGCAACTCAAGCAGAAGGCTTCAATCTGGTCATCCCTGCGTGAAATGCTGACTTAGAGCTAAGCTATACATCTACACCATAGTTCAGATTAATTAGAGCTATGTAAACCTAATCCCTTAACAGGATACGTAGGCAGCTCAAGTAGAAGGCTTGAGTCTGGTCACCATAGCGCAAGGTGCTACTGTAGAACTAGGACCCTTTCTTTGGTTAAACACAAGGCATTAACTGTCTTTTCTCTGAAGCAAGTCTCCATTTCCTAGTAACGTGCTGAGCATTAACTATCCTTTTTGTTTAGAGCAAGGCTACTTTCTCTAATTAACCATTTTCCAGTTATGCACTAAGCATTAATTTTCCTTTTCTTAGTGGAGCAAGGCTCCTTTCCTCCAGTTATGCGTTAGGCATTAACTGTTCTCTCTCATTTGGAGCTAGGCTTCTTTTCCCACTTGAGCACGTGGTGCTACTACCTTTTATCATCTATAGCTAAGCTCTCTTTCCAAGTTATGTGCAAGGTGCTAACTTTCATTTTAGTCTTAGAGTTAGGACTCTCACAATACAAGGACGATTAACACATACCTAGAGGTAGGACTCTTTCTTTCCTTTATCCTATCCCAGGAGCGAGGCTCTTTCACACTAAACTTGTATACAACACTGACCCTATCATACATATTTGCACATCACGTTTGCCCTAGGCACTATCCTAGAGCTACATTATTTGATCCCTTAGAAAGGCACGTAGGCTACTCAAGCAGATAGCTTGAGTACAATCTCCATAGTCTTCATAGACCATCTACACGAAGCACTAACTTACACTTAGGGCTAAGCTCTTGCATCTATGTATCAGTTCATATCTCATTAACATATAGTTTAGGCCACTTTAGGTCGAAACTACATCGACCTGATCCATTTACAAGGTACGTAAGCAGCTTAAGCACATACCTTGAGTACAATCTCATCGGTCTTCATAGACTATTTTCATTCTTAGTACACACACACACTCATACATAAGGACTATATAAGTCCACATGCCTGACTCCATACAGCATATAGAATCCACCAAGATACATCTCTGTCACATAGGTAAATATTACACTTGCACACATAAGTTAAGCTCAGCTACCTCGCATTTCATACATCATTTGCATTCATGGGTTGTATGCTATGATGATTATAAATTAGATATTATATTGTGAGATCATGATTGTAGAGAGTGGAAAAGGATTCTAGATATCTGTAGGTATCTAGGTGTAACGGTTTCTGTGCATAGTCGAAACCCTAAACCCACTATTTTTGATTGCACAAACTGGTTGAGAGTCACTAAAAAAGCGCCATTTACCTTATCTTTCAAAAATATAAAACAACACATTTTAAATCATAATCAAAACTTAGGTTTATTAGCACACCCATTTTTGAAAGTGTTAGGTGGGCAACTCCTAGTCTCCATAATCAAGGTTCTATTTTAAAACAAAACATAGTTTTTCACATTTGGGTGATCTTGGATGCATCATGTTGCAATAAAGATTCATGACCCGCACATGTCGGCCCCCGTACACAGATTCAGTCGCGACAAACCTTTTTACACTTAGTATCAAAATTCTTGAAAACAATTTAACTTTTAAAGAAAAATAAAAAGAAATATGGATGAAAAAGATAGTCTTAATCCTTGGTCCTAATCCATGCTCCTGAGGAGCATATGCTAAGTGGGCCCGTGTGTATTGGGTTTCCTTACTATACACCTGGGGATGGAAGCCCATGCACCCAGTGTCACTTTAGAAGCTATAAAAGTTTCTATATATTGGTTTTTAAATTTCAAATTTCAAAAATCACTATTTTGAGTTGTTTCTTATCATCTTGTGGTTCAATTAAAATCATAAAATATATATAAACTCAATAGAAAACCAATTTGGAACTTTGAAAGGGTTAGAATATGATTTGACTTTAATATTCATCATCTTCCTCAGAAGCATATACATAATATTTATTCAATTTTCCAAATAAACAAAAAATCAATACTACAACATGTTCTACACACCATATATATAAATAATATGCACTTCATCCCTACCTTGGTTAGTCGAAGAGAACAAAATGAAGAACAATTAATGCAGGAAACTTCTAAAAGGATGAAAAAATTTGTACAATCAATCTACAGACCCTAACACCGAAACAATCATATTAATGTGTTTAAAACGGTTCTAATTGGAAAAGTATAAGAGGAATTTGATTATTTTTGAGCCTACGAGGACTTACTAAGTTTTGTTTTTGTTCTTGGTTTTTTGCTTCTTCTTGACCAAAACATATATCAGGTATGTGAGCATATATATATATATATATATAGCAATGATCCTTTGGGATGAAGGAAAGTAGAGGAAATAGAAACGTGATGGATGAGCGGCAAACCTAGACCTAGACCCGTGGGGCTATGCGACAAGGCAACATAAAACCAGTGTGGCTGAAAATCACAATATTTGCAACAAATTACAAAGGTTGTTGTCACCATTCAGGCACCCAAGCATGGAGTTATGTGCACTTGGGGTTCTTTCTTTGTGTGGCCAGACTCCCTCACTTCTTCCAAAAATTTCCAAGTGTTGATTCAAGATTAAAATCTAACCCCAAACTGAGTAGCCAAGTTACTAGTACATCATTTCAACCATATAAACGTGCCTATTAATTAATAATCTTATGTAATTAAGAATTTAATAATGTATGACAAAACTCAGGTTGTTACATCTTCCTTTCCTTATAAAAATGTCGCCATTGAAATTTAGGATAATAGATATGAAGCATAATTCAAGAAAATAACTACTGATACTGTGCTTACATCTTAGATTGTCATTCCCAAGTGGACTCTTCCACATTGTGGTGTTTTCATAACTCCCTAACTAGTGGAATCGTCTTTTTATAAAGTACCTGATCCTTAGATTTTAGAATATGAACTAGACTAACCTCATAGGTTACATCTAAATCCACCTCTAACTTAGTCTAACCTAACGCTAGTGTAGGATTCGGGATGTAATTACAAAACATAGATACGTGAAACACCTCATGTATGCTAGACAATTACAGTGGTAACACCAAATGATATGCAACCTCTCTAACTTTAGCTAAGATATCAAATGGTCCAATATATCTGGGTGACAACTTCCTTTATCGACCAAGCGAGATCAGTTCCTTTTGTGGTGAGACCCTTGAGGAACACATAGTCTTGCACCTGAAACTCCAAAGGCCTATACCTTTGATCTATATAACACTTCTGATGACTTTGTGTTACGTCCAATCTCCAGTTGATGATCTAAATCTTCTTGTTTGTCTCCCGAACTAACTCTGGTCCAACCAATGCTGTTTCTCCAACTTATGTCTAACAAATAGGTGACCTACTTGGCATACCATAAAATGCATCAAATAGTGCCATCTTGATACCTAACCGATAACTGTTGTTATAACAAACTCTAACAGTGGCAAATGATCCTCCCAACTACCCTTACAATCTAACACACAAGCCCAAATCATATCTTCCAAATTCTAAATCGTGTGCTCAAACTACCTATCTAACTGAGGATAATAACTAGTTCTGAAGCACAACTCAGCTCCTATAGCTAACTAAAAACTTTACCAAAATTTGGAGACAAAATAGGGATCCTGATCTAAGACAATGGATACCGGAGTTTTGTGAAATCTCACAATCTCTCTAATGTATAATTTGACCAACACATCTATGGAATTAGGCATTTGAATCGAAAAGAAGTGAGCTAACTTTATTAGAAGATCCATGATCACCCAAACAACCTCACAACCCCTTTTTGTCATCATCATTCCTAATATAAAGTCCATCATTATATTTTTTTCATTTCCACTTAAATATTGCCAATGGTTGTAACAATCTTATCAGCCTCGATGTTCTAGCTTAACCTCCTGACAAGCTAGATACTTATTGATAAATTCTACTACATCTCTTCTTATATCAAACTAATAAAACTGATACCTCAAATCATGATACATCTTTGTATCTTTAGGATGCATTGCTAATCGAAATAGTAAAACTGCCTCATGATGTCACCCCTAATAGATAATAGCACAAAGACTCTCCCCTAGTCTCTCATGACATCATCGTCATCAAATATCTAGCCTGGTATAATCACCCATCTCATACATAACCTCTACTTTGTCATCTGTCTTTTGTGCCTCAATTACTCTGGTACTCCATATCGGCTAAGCAACTAAGGTGTATACCAGTACTTGCTTGCCATCATCCTTCAATTCTAGATCAAACTCCTTGACTTTCTCTATCATCTCCTACTTTCTAACGACAAAACTCACCAAAGAGTAATGAGACTTTCTACTAAGGGCGTTTGCAACTACATTAGCTTTACCTGGATGATTCTATAAATCAAAATCATAATCTTCCATGTACTCCATCTATTGTCTCTATCTCAAGTTCAAATCCTTCTATGTGAATATGTACTTTAAACTTTTGTGATCATAAAATACTTTAAATTTTTTTTTCCATATAGATAATGCCTCTAACTCTTTAATTCAGAAATCACACTTGCTAACTCCAAATGGTGAACTAGGTAATTCTGCTCATGAGTTTTCAACTGTCTTGACTTATAAGCCATCACCCTTCTATATCACTACTTGAAAAATGTCTTTTTATTGCTATGATTTTTGGCTACAGTCCATTACCGAATCTAAAGAGTATTATTGGCCATTGCCCAACAAAAGTCATAGCCAAATACAGAGCCAAATATTCAGTAGTAGCAATTAATATTAAAGCAGCAATAAAAAGTTATATGGCTTCTCTATTTGGCTATGGCTCTGATTTTATGGTAGCTAGTAAGCTTTTCACTTCTATGTTATGGCTATAGTTTCAATTTTGTGGTAGCCAATACACTTTTGACTGTTGTGTTTTGGCTACAGCTTTAATGTGTAGAAGCTAAAAACCAAGTTAATTTCCCTTCTCCTCCTCTTATGAATTAACTCTTCTTTTACTCCATTCTTTTTGCTCCCACACTCTCTACTCCAGGACCGCCCTTACCTGGAGCTACCCTAACTTGTATTGACACAACATCAATGTCACGCTTGTTGCCAGTTGAGATCCACCGCTGCTGTGGAAAGGTTGTGAAGAGTTCTTCTTCTCTATTTCAGTTTGGTAATTTTACTCTCTCTTGTTTTGATCTATCTAGGGTTTATTCTTTATTTAATTTTTTTGTTTATTCATTTACTATTTTTGCTTTTGATTGGTGGCTGAAATTTGTAGTTCCAACTATGGAGATTCACAATTTTCACCAAATACCTCAAGTGAAATGTTCTTTCTTTCACTTACTCTATGTTTTCTCTCTCTACATTTCTTTCTACATTATGCTTATTTCCATGGAAATAGATAACCTATATATATATATTGTGATGTAAATATTTATAGACATATACGTATAAATGAACTGGCGATGATGGACGGTATGTATTTTATGCCGGCGTTGTCGATTCATTAATCTCTACAGTTGTTGATGTCAGATTTATGTGGTTCATGAGCCTATTTTATGGCAATATATATTTTTTTAATTATGATTATACTTTAATAATTAAATATTGATTAAATCCTAATGGTTAGTGTTTAAGAAGTTTTAGTTTAATTAACCACTTTGATTAATAATGGTCATCATGGATATATTTTAATAAAAAATAAGGCTGATTGGTCCTCTCTCTACCTTATATAATTGTACGTATTCTCCATCAAAATGTACAATAGGTTTAAGGGAGAAAGACATAGAAACATAATTTGTTTGATTAAAAGGATTTCGTATAAAACCACATTAGAGAATATGTAATACCCTGGACTTTGTGTTCACTTAAACTTATGGTTTTGGTATATTTTGAAAGAGATGGGTTAGGAAATCAAAAGTAGGCATTTTTGCCAAGTGCAGGAAAAAGGGGCACCTTGGGTGCACAAGGCATGGGTGCCCAAGGTCTTGGGCACACAAGTCATGGGCGCCGACCTGAGAAGGCATAGGCGCCCAAGGAACAGTGGACTTCATAGACAAGAGTTGCTCTGCATTTTTCAACCGACCTCTCTTGTCAAGCCCCGGATCTCGTGACCCGAGGGGTGAGTGATAAACACACGCAACGTGCACTAACATAACCAATCCCCCTGTTCAGAGCAATGCAACGTAAGCTAGTGAGCTCGAGACATAAAATGGAATAACATAAGTTTAACCTTGACTATTGTCATGTCACCAAACTCCATACACCATTCCCAATTTACATAACTTAGGCCTTAAGGCCATTACAACCAAATTGAAAGAGTTTAGAAAAAGTACAATATTACAACCCCAAAAGAAATTTAAACTAGATAACCAAGAGCTTTGCTAAGCTTGGTAGGGCTCATGCATGACCTCCTAGTCCAACCCCATTAGCCCACCTGATTGTTATTACCTGTACCTGCATCAAAGTCTGTAGGGATGTGAGCACGAGTCCACTTGTGCCCACCATGTCTCAAACAAACATATATGATATGTATTCCACACATATAAGCAATTTCTAATGTATCTAGTACCACCTATGCTCGAAAACCAAAACCATACATTAACATCACCAATTTAGAATATGCACCTTTATACACAATAACATTGTAAAAAGAAATTCAATTCCAACTAATACTTAATCTTTGAATTCTCATTCATAAGTATCAAATCACATTTCAATTCACTTTTTAATGTTTAATCAAAATTGACCACATAACCATATTTACAATATCTATTGACATTCAATGACGTCACAATGTAACATTCAATTCCAAATAATCTTCATTATTAAATTTTCCAACATTACATCTAATCACATTCCCTACCACTTTGTCACAAATTCAGCAATTCAATCATGTATTCACATCCACCTCATCACTTTCCATCAATCCATCACACAATCATAGTCACACAATTCATCGGGGGTTGGGTGTATACACAACACCGTCTTTTATGGGTCCAGACCCAACGGAAATGGCAAACCGAACATCAACGTTTAGGATCACAATCCAAGGTCACGGGTAACCCATACACTCACAATGTTGTGGGCTATTAACCCACTGGCATTGACACCAAACCCTGCGCAGGTTCCGGGACTCTCAACCTGAGGGTAATCTCAAAACCCTTCTTGTTTACCACACCCCACCACGGCCCCTGTCACATAAACAATCATTCATCATATCACATATCATCATTCACAAGTCCACATTCAACATCATATACTTTTCCACAACACAAATCCACATTCTGGTTCATCTCAGGATTCATTACATAATAACATTTATTAAGCATCATTAAACATTTAACATCTTTCATTGTTATGAACATGAGTTCCCTTTGCCAAATCACAATTCATTAAAGCAATCACAAGTTCATACACTTCAACATTTAGTTTACATTAAGGCATATTCACAATTCTATTTGATTAGGACTCTTATCTCAAAGTAGGCTTCCAATTCATTTCATTTATGGTAGCAAGCATTCCCCTTTACAAGCTTAATCCCATAGGTTTAAGATAACCATTCCTTAATCACTTTTTAAAAGCTCATTTCCATTTTAAAATCCATACAATTAATCAAATAAAAGTCTCACATACAAACATATTACCAACCCTTTCATAATCCTAAGGTAGGAAGTCAAGTTAAGGAAAATCAGGAAAAGTGTTCTAGTCTCTGTGGGAGCCCCACCAAAAGTTCATGGGCGCCCCTTAAGGGTCATGGGCACCCCACATAAGATCATGGGCGCCCTTTAAGGGTCATGGGCGCCCCACCAAAACCCATGGACGCCCCTCTATTGTCCAGAAAGTCACTTTGTTCCAGTTCGAGCCCTAAGCTATGTTTTTAGGTTCCAAACTTTACCCAATCCAATATCTAACCTAATACCTTATTTTCTTGGGTTGTCTAGGACCTAGAAGACTCCAAAAAGACATCAAAACAAATTTTAATCCATTCATTTCTTCAATACAAAAATCTTGCTCCAACCTATACATATATATATACACAACCATTCATCCACACAAACTCCACTTCCAAGGTTTCCAAATCTTAAATAAATTTCATAGAAGTGTTTACTAGCTCAAATACATCTCATATATGCTAAAATGAGACTAGAAATCCCTACCTTGAGTGGTAAAAAGATAGATCAAAATGAAGGTGTCTTGAGCTTCCAAACCCTCAAACTTTTATGGCTCTAATCTTCTCCCGCCTTGATCAAAACTAAAAATGAATAACATAGGAAGGTTTCTTAGGGTTCTAATTTCAATCTTGTAAAAGGAATTTGAGTTCTATGAAGATTTGGAAGACCTACCTTTGAAAACCCAACTGGTTCCTCCTTTGGTCTTCCTTTACTCTTCTTTTGCTTCCCTAGCCGATTCTCCATTCTTCCAAGCCACTTCTCTCTCTCTCTCTTGCATCAAATCAATCTAATATATATATAACAATATTTTTAATCCCCAAACAGTAATCCTTAGGTCTCCCCTCACCCCTAGCTAGGCATAGGTGTCAATAGGGTTAGGTCTCGACTGTCTAACCAGAGAACACCCTACTACTGGTTTTCTGTACAAGTGGGGTGCCCCTAATGGACCATGGGCACCCGTCCTAGACCCATGGGTGCCCCTCCTCTACCTTGGGCGCCTCTCTGCATGCCTCCGAGTCAAAATGTTGACCTTTGAGCTATTTTGCCCATTTCTTCCAAAATTCACAACCCTAAGTCATCTTTAATGACTAATATCACTTAACTAACACACTATCATGCCCAAAAATGTGTTAAAACCATCAAATTAGAGTAACATGAAAATTTGGGATATTACACCTCTCCCCTATGAACCTATATCTAGCTAGGGGTAAGGAGAGGGTCTGAAATTTACTGTTGAGGGGATTAATATATTGATTAATATATATATTTGGGTGAGATGATGCAAGAGAGAGAGAGAGATAGTGTTGCTTGGAGAAGAGGAAACCGGGTGAAGCAGAGGAGGAACAAGGAAGAAGGAGAAGAAGAGAACCAGGAAGAATTTGTATGGTAAGTGTCTCTAACCTCAACCAAAATCAAATTAACCTTGCAAGGATACAATTAAGCACTCAAGAAACCTATCTATGTGATTTGTTTGTTGTTTAGATCAAAAGGTGAAGAGATTGAATCTTCCAAGTTTGGAAGCTTGAAACCGGGAAGAGACCACCTTTTGTTCTTCATTTCTATTTGGTTTGAGGTAGGGATTTAATGCTTCTTTCTTACATATGTGATGTGTAACAAGAAGTAGAATACCTTTAGAAAACCTTTTTCAAGTGTTGTCTTTATCTATGGAAGAAAATAGAAGTTATATACACATATATATGTATGTATAGGTTGAGGGAGTGAAAATGGTGTTTTGATCTATAACTTGACCTAAAGTTGATGAAAACTCAAATTGTTCATTCCTTTGATGCCTAAGAGACTTGTGGTGATGTTAGAAACATGAAATTTTAAGTATATCAACCTTAACTTGGTCAATTTGAGGTCTTAAGAGTGAAAAACCAAGAAACTAGAAAATAGAGCATGAAACCTGTAACTCGGACCAAGTTGTGGGCGCATGAGGTGGGTAACAGTTGGGCGCCCAACACCTTGGGCGCCCATGACACAGGCGCCCAGCCTCATTGGGCACACAAGGCGTGGGCGCACAAGCCCTTGGGCGCACGACTGAGTGCCAGCCTGGGCCCCCACCGAGCCTAGGTCTGATTTCTGACTTTATTTACTTTGACCTTCTACCTTAGGTTTATGAAAGAATTTAGTGACATGTTTTCACATGAAGCTTTTATTTGATTAATTGCATGGATTTAGAAAGGGAAATGTGTTTTAAAAAGTGATTAAGGATTTGTTATCTTACGCTAATGGGATTTACTTGTAATAGTGAATGAGTGTTACCTTGAATGAAATGAATTGGAAGATTACTTTGAGATAAAAGTCTTAATTGAGTAGAATTGTGAGAATGTCTTGATGTAAACTAAATGTTGAGGTATATGAACATATGATTGATTAGGTAAAATGTGAATTGACAAAGAGACTCAAATTCATGATGATGATAAATGTTGAATGTTGAATGTTTAATAAGGTTTGATCAATGTTGATATGTGATGAATCTTGGGATGAACCAAAAAGTGAATATATGATTGAAGGGTGTTAAAATATGAACTTTTGTTAATAAGTGATGGAAATTAAATAAGGCTTAGGTTAAATGAAATGAAGAGATGAAATGAGTTGTGTTCCATGATGAAATGGAATGTGGTTGTGTGTTGGCAAGTTTGTGGTGATGAATGTGAATTGTGATTAAAGAATTTTGAATGTGATGAATGATTGGTTGTGTGCTGGGGGCCGTGGTGGGGTGCAAAATTATGAAGGGTCATGAGATTACCCTCAGGTTGAAAAACTCGGAACTTGCGCAGGGTTTGGTGTCAATGCCAGTGGGTTAGTAGCCCATAACATTGTGTGTGTATGGGTTACCCGTGACCTTGGACTGTGATCCTAAACGATGGTGTTCAGTTTATCGTTTCTGTTAGGTCTGGACCCATAAAAGACGGTGTTGTGTATGCACCCATCCCCCAAGGATTTGTGTGGTTGTGGCCATGTGATTGAATAATGAAATAATGATACTGTGGATGTGATTATGTGATTGAATAATGAAATATGATACTGTGGATGTGATTACGTGATTGAATGATGAATA
This sequence comes from Vitellaria paradoxa, assembly GCA_019916065.1. Taxonomy (NCBI): domain Eukaryota; kingdom Viridiplantae; phylum Streptophyta; class Magnoliopsida; order Ericales; family Sapotaceae; genus Vitellaria; species Vitellaria paradoxa. The sequence goes on along the minus strand of CM034237.1, from coordinate 29,950,233 downwards.
AATGGTAATGTGGATGTGGATATGTGATTGAATGTTGAATATGTGATAAGATGATATGGAATGTGATTAGTTTCAATGTTAGGAAATTTAATAATAAAGAATGATTGGAATTGAATACTTCACTATGATGTTATTTAATGGCGATAAATATTGTAAATATGGTTATGTAGTCGACTATGATTAAACATCAAAGAGATAATTGAAATGTGATTAAGTATTAATTGGAATTGAATCATTCTTATGATATTGTTGTGTGAAAATGTATATATTCTAAATTGGTTATGTAGTTATGTTGATAAACTGTTGTGGCTCTAGAACATATTGAGATAACTAGATACACCATAAATAGCATGCATGTTTGGAATACATATCATATATGTTTGTTTGAGACATCGTGGGCACAAGTGGACTCGTGCTCACGTCCCTACAGAATTTGATGCAGGTACAGACCATAACAATCAGGTGGGCAGAAAGGGGTTGGACTAGAAAGGTGTGCATGAGCCCTACCAAGTTTAGCAAAGCTCTTGGTCATTTAGTTTAAATTTCTTTTGGATTTGTAATATTGTACACTGCTAGACTTATTCGATTTGGTTGTAATGGCCTTAAGGCCTAAGTTATGTATTAATGGGAATAGTGTATGGAGTACGTGACCTGGCAGTAGTCAAGGTTAAACTTACATTATCCTATCTTATGTCTCGGGCTCACTAGTTTACGTTGCGTTGCTCTGATCATGGGTTGGTTATGTTAGTGCATGTTATGCGTGTTTGTCACTCACCCCTCGGGTCACGAGATTCAGGGCGTGACAGAATATGCTATGGATCAAGATATGTATTCAATGTTATTGTTTTATATATGAAAATTATAAGATTCAAAGAACTTGGGGTTATCATTTATACAAATTAGGGTTTTGTATATTATAATAATTGCCAACAATTGGTATTAGAGCATGATTTTTGAATCCATAATTTTCCATTAATAAAATTATTATTTTATTATTTATAACATGGAATCTGATGGATCTAGTGAATTTTTATTTGCATCCTAATCTGTTACTTTCTCTCTCTTTATGTCACTATTTTGGATCTTTATGAAAGAAAATTGCTATGAAAATATCTTAATTAAGGATGGACCCATCAGTTTCTCCAAACCCATGTCTTTATGCATTTGAAATTCACGTTGATATAATGATCATTAATTGGCTACACATCATTAATTAATAGCCTATAGAAGAGATTTTTTCTTTTCTTTTTTCCTAACCGAGGGTAAGACACACCATTAATGGGCATATATGTATATATGTGTACACACTTGCTGTCATTAATGAATCCGTAGCGTATATCATGATTTTAAGTACATTGGTTTGAAAATTTTTTTTTATTATTATTATTTTATATCAAGCAAGATAAATATACATATGTGATGACTTATATATGATGACTCAGTCATGCTGGCAGAAAATAATTGAAGTTGGCAAAAAGTATGTTTGCATTTTTTATACATATATAACGCTATGATATATATATGCTGCATTGATAAGTAATTATAATTATAGGTCTTATTATAATAGCTAATTATTGTACTATTAGCTGTTACTATTATGTAATTTAAAATTTTATATTATGAATGATTTGTTAGCCACCAAAGTGGCCAAATCTTAATTAAAATTTTGAATTGCATAATAATTTTCTATTACCCATGGCTTGATGCTTATAATTGAAAGAATAAATTCATACATAAAGTTAATGAATGGGTTTTTGAAATTCATTGATTATAGGACATTTTGAGATTACCCAAAGGTAAATCTATTGTTCTTATAATTGATGAAATTAATGGGTAATTAATATGTCTAACTAAATATGTTTTGTACATCCAAAGATTACATAATCTGTCTAGTTATGATATACTAATATACTAAATAAGGTTATTTTATCTAGCATCATTATGTGTATTATTTGTATATTGTAGCATCACCTAAAGGTGGTCTGCAATGTATATTTATTGTTCATATTTATTATGATGTGAATCTAAATTATATGTTTCAATGTTTATAGCTCAAGGCATTAATGTGTGAGCATTTTATGTTATTTGCAGTATCTATTCTTGTTTCTCTACATTCGCAAGTTTTATCTATTATAACATTTAATAGGCTTAACTTTTTGATTGGAGTGAACAAGTTTAATTTCACCTTGGTGTTTTGGATCTTGATATGGCACTCTAAGTTGAGAAACCAGCTGCTATTACTGATTCTAGTAGCACTAAAAAAAGGTCTTTCTATAAAATTTAGGAAAAATCAAACAGACTAAGCTTAATATTTGTGTGAAAGATTGTAGTAAATAACATTAGGTCCACAATTCCTAAAACTGAAAGTGCTAAGGAATTTATAAGATTTGTGAAAGAGTGTTCTCAATCTGAATTTGCTAATAAGCCCCTTGCTGGGACATTAATGGGTACTTTAACCACCATTAAATTTGATGGTTCACGTGCTATGCATGAGCATATCTTGAGATGACAAAGATAGTAGCAAGACTAAAGTCCATGGGAATGGAAGTGGATGAAAATTTCCTTATGCAGTTTACTATAGACTCCTTACCTCTTGAATATGGTCTATTCCAAATGAGTTATAATATAAAGGATAAATGGAATGTGAATACACTACAAAGTATGCTTATTCAGGAGGAAGCATGGTTTAAGAAATAAGGAATTCACTTAGTTAATCTCATGGATAAGCGAGGAGCTGGAAAGAAGACTGGAAAGGGCAAGTAAGAACCTTTAATGACAAATGGGTCATCTGTTCAAATCCATAAGAAAAGAAAATATTGTTAAGTGTCATTTCTGTAATAAGGTTGGCCACGTTAAGAAAGATTGCCTTAAACGTAAGGTATGGTTTGAAAAGAAAGGTAAGCCTAGTGCTTTTGTATATTTTGAATCAAATTTATCTGAAGTCCCTTATAATACTTAGTGGATTGATTCTGGTTGTACCACTCATATTTCTAATACAATGAAGGGGATTCCTTATGATCCAAACCACAAACCTAAATGAAAAGTTTGTCCTCATGGGAAACTAAGTTAAAGCTCCAGTTGAAACCATTAGAACCTATCATTTGATTTTAGACACTGGAGTTTACTTACATTTGTTTCAAACCCTTTATGTTCCCTCTATTTCTAGAAATTGAATTTCATTATCTAAACTTAATACAATTGGAAGTTCTTTCAAATTTGGGAATGGATGTTTCAGTTTGTTCAAACATAATAATTTTATTGGTTCTTTATTGGTTCTGGTATTTCTTTGTGATGGTTTATACAAATTGAAATTTGATAATCTCTTTGTTGAAACCCTATTGACTGTAAATCATAATGTAAGTACTAAACATGGTTTAGTAAATGAAAATTCTACTTGCTTAGGGCATAAATGTTTGGGTCATATATCCAAAGAAAGAATAGAAAGATTGGTGAAAAATGAAATTCTACCTGTATTAAGAGAAAATACACAAACCATACAACTAAGAAATGAGCCACAAGAAGCACATAGCCTCTGGAGATTATACACATTGACATATATAGGCCTTATGATGTTTCATCTTTTGGTGGAGAAAAAATATTTTATCACCTTTATTGATGATTTTTCATGTTACGGTTATGTCTATCTGTTGCATGAAACATCTTAATCAGTAAATACCTTAGAGGTGTTTGCTAATGAGGTTGAAAGACAATTAGATAAAAAGGTGAAAATTTTTAGATCTGACAGAAATGGTGAATATTACGAGACATAAATTGAAAATGGACAATGCCCTGGTCCTTTTGTTAAGTTCCTTGAAAGACATAGCATTTGTGCTCAATATATAACACCAAATACACCACAACAAAATGGTGTTGCAAAAAGGTGTTATCTTATTTTAATAAATATGGTTAGAAGTATGTTAGGTCATTCATCTTTTCACTTATCTTTGCGGATGGAAGCTTTAAAGACTACCATGTATTTATTAAATAGGGGTCCTAGTAAGGTAGTTCCAAAGACTCTTTTTAAATTGTGGATAGAAAGGAAACCCAGTTTAAGACACCTACATGTTTAGGGCTACGCAACATAAGTAAGAATTTATAATTTACATGAAAATAAATTGGATTCAAGAGCAACTAGTTGGCTTTTCATTGGCTATCCAGAAAAATCTAAAGGGTATATATTTTACTATCCTAGCTATAGCACTAGAATTGTTGAATCTAGAAATGGTAAGTTCATTGAAAATGATGAAAATAATGGGAGGTTGGAATCACGTAAAGTTGAAATCCAAGAAGTTAGGGTATAAGTTCATTTACCTATAACTTCTTCTAAGGTTATTGTTCCTACGATTGTTAAATAGTTTTACAGCTTTCAAGAACGATAAATGAATGATCAAACACATCACAATGAAGTCATTAACAATGAACCCCTAGTAGATTAACCACATAATTTAGCATTAAGAAGGTCTCGTAGGCAAAGAAGATCTGTAATTTCAAATGATTATGTGGTTTACCTACAAGAGTCAAAATTTGACTTAGGAATTAATGAAGATCCAGTTTCATTTTCATAACCATAGAAAGCATTAATTCTATTAAATGGTTAGATGTCATGAAAGAAGAGTTAAAATCAATGGATAACAATAAAGTTTGGGATCTTGTTGAATTGCTAAAAGGTTGTAAAACAGTCGGTTGTCAATGGGTCTTTAAGACCAAACGCAACTCAAATGCCACTCTTGAATGATATAATGCCAGACTTGTTGCTAAAGGTTTTATTCAGAAAGATAGCGTTGACTATAAAGAGACTTTTTCACCAGTCTCTAAAAATGACTCATTTAGAATTATTATGGCTTTAGTGCTCATTATAACTTAGAGCTACATCAAATGGATGTGAAAATAGCCTTTCTGAATGAGAATTTAGAAGAAGATGTTTACATGGCTTAACTGAAGGTTTTTCAGTTGAAGAAAAGGAACACATGGTGTGTAAACGAAGAAAGTTAATATACGGACTTAAATAAGCCTCACGACAATGGTATCTTAAGTTCAATGATACCATCAGTTTCTTTAGATTCGAGGAAACCACTATTGATTAGTGTATATATCTGAAGGTCAGTAGGAGCAAGTTTATATTTCTGATTTTGTATGTTGATGATATTTTGCTTGCTGCTAATGATTTTGGCTTATTGCACGAGACCAAGAAATTTCTCTCTAAGAACTTGAAATAAAAGATATGGGTAAGGCATCTTATGTGATAGGAACTGAAATATTCAGTGATAGACCACAAGAACTACTAGGTTTATCTCAAAAAGTGTATATTAATAAAGTTTTAGAGACGCTTGGAATGGAAAAATGCTCCGTAAATGTTGTTCTAATTAAGAAAGGAGATAAGTTTAGTCTTATGCAATGTCCAAAGAATGAATTAGAACATACACAAATGGAAAAGATTCCTTATGCATCCATTGTTGGAAGCTTGATGTATGCACAAACTTATACCAGGCTAGACATCAATTTTGCTGCTGGAATGCTACTCAGATATCAAAGCAATCCTGGAATGGATCATTAGAAGGCTGTAAAGTAAGTGTTAAGATACTTGCAAGGAATAAAAAGTCACATGCTTACTTACAAGAGATCTAATTATCTTGAAGTGCTAGGGTATTCAGATTTAGATTTTACTGGGTGTGTTAATACCAAGAAATTCACATTTGGCTATTTGCTCCATTTGGCTAGAGGAGCAATCTCATGGGAAAGTGTAAAATAGTTTATTATTGCTGGATCCACTATGGAGGCTAAGTTTGTGGCATGCTTTGAGGCCATAGTTCATGGATTATGGTTGTAGAGTTTTATTTCAGGACTTAAAATTGTCAACAGTATTGCCAAGCCGTTGAGAATTCATTATGATAATTCCTTAGCAATCTTCTTTTCTAAGAATGACAAGTATTCAAAGGGTGCTAAACACATGGAATTAAAGTACTTTTCCGTTAAAGAAGAAGTTCGGAAACAAACAGTGTTAATCGAGCATATTAGCACCAATCTTATGGTTATGATCCATTAACAAAAGGATTGTCACCAAAGACATTTAATTAGCACGTTGAAAAAATGGGCGGTATGTGATGTAATTAAAGATGATGTTCTATGGTGTTTATAACTTTAACGCTATGAGCTCTCTAAGTGTTTCTATTATTTCCTATTTTATTTAGTATACACAAATGAATTTTATGAATAATAGCAAGAATAGTCTTTCACAAGACATTGTTGTTGGACCGTTATTTAAACTATAGATCATGTTAAGTGAGGGTTATTGTTGTAGTACATGAAAGGAAGTATGTTGATATAATGATGTACAATTGTCATGACTCTCATTGACTTTCACTTCATGATGACAATGAGGTGACCAATATAAGAAAGAAGTTAATTTTTACTATACGCATTGTGTTACTAAATGATAAAGTTAAAATATGGCACACGGGGCAAGTGGGAGAATGTCAGATTTATGTGGCCCATAAGCCTATTTTATAGTGATATATTTTTTTTAAATTATGATTATATTTTAATAATTAAATATTGATCAAATCCTATTAGTCAGTGTTTAAGAAGTTTCAGTTTCATTAAGCCACTTTGATGAATAGTGGTTATCATAGATATATTTTAAATAAAAGATAAAGCTAGTTGATCCTCTCTCTGCCGTATATAATAGTATGTATTCTCCATTAGAATGTATAATAGATATAAATGAGAAAGAGAGAAACACAATCTGTTTGATTAAAAGGCTTCCGCATAAAATCACATTAGAGAATATGCTATGGATCAAGGTATGTATTCAATGTGTATGTGAAAAGTATAAGATTTAAAGAACTTGGGATTATCGTTTATACAAGTTAGGGTTTTGTATATTATAATATTTTCCAATAGTATATTCATTAATCTCTGTAGCTTCAAGTAGCTACAATTATGTCGGGATTCGTTCATTCGTCAGATTCATGATTTTAATTGACTTGTTTGGTTTTGAATTTTTTTAAGGTTCTCATTTGACTTGTTGTTTCGCTCATTGGTCAACCTTATTCTTGGCTGAGTTTGAGCTGAATATATGCTAGATTATATGGTGATTTCTGGATAAGGCTCTATGTTTTGTTGTATTTTTTTAGCAAATTGTAGACTTGAGCTTAACTGCTGATTAATTGAAGCAATAATGCTCAAAGTAAAAGTTTCCAAATAAATGCACATGGTCCTAGATTAATTTTGTTTTGTTTTTTTCCCTTTTTAATGATTTGGTCATATTTAATGGTTGATTGAATGTTAAAGTGTTAGTTCTAGCTGTTCTCGGATGATTTGGTAAGAGCTGGAATATTTCAATTAAATAATTTAACTGCTCTCTTGAAGGTAATTTGCATCTAAGTACACAAATGTGCTGATAGACAATCTCTTGACTTAAATTGAACAAGGCATTAACAAGGTAGATGTGAATAGAAAAAAGGTGTAAAACTTACACTTGACTCTCTCTCTATACATTTTTGCTTTTTCATGAATTAATTCTCTTATATCTGGAATGGTTGTAGGAATTACTCAATTTTGAGTGTGTATGGTATCTTTTCCTTTTTGGAAAAGTTGACAAATAACAATCACAACATTTTATCCATTGTATACAAATTTATCCTATTATTTGGCCTGTTTTTTCATTATTAGTGGATTATTGTGGAGTAATTTCCAAAAACATAATTTCAGTTGTATTTAACAAATGAAGAATTTAAATGCATTTACCTTCCTTTAGCCAATGCAGACATCTCTGTGAAGATTATATAAACATAGATGTTATAGCCAAAGCTTTATATCTCTAAAACTGCAACACAAAATCTTTGTGTGGGTGTGTGTGTGTCTATTCTTTGTATGTGAGTCTAAATCATTCACTTGGAAATGAAAATTTTAAACTTAACCCCGAATTACTGCATTTTGTATAACATTAGAGGATGCAACCATAAACAGGGCAGTAAAATGAACCATAAATGAACCAAGCTACTGAATAATCACTCTAGTTCATTTGATCTCAACTCAAACTATAAATGAAATTTAATAAAATCAAAATTTTAAACTCGTTATATTATTAAATATAAACTGGAATTGGGCTAAATAAACTAGTATTCAATAAATATAGTATAAATATAAAATAATTTTAAGTTCATTATATTATTGAAGTTAAAGTTTTACCTCACTTAATTTACTAAGTCTAATCCAAACACAATTCAATTCGATTAGCCACAATTATGCTAGTAGCCTAGTGCTCAATGTAAGGTGCTCAATTCCCTTTATTATTTAGCTAACTATTTATTCTCCATACAAATTATAAACTTCTTGATCTAGATCAGGGATGGTTGTTGCTCCCATGTATAACAAAACCGTTAATTTAGGAAGAGAGAAATAGGAAAAGTTTTACAAATAGAATTTTTATTGTATAGGTTGAAAGGCTAATTTTATCCACTCTATAGAGTTGGTTTGAAGAGGGCAAACTGGCAAAGAGTCAGAGTTATACTCCTTTTAAAATTTTGTAGGTCTGAAAAGCTAGAATTATTTTTTTTCTATTTTTTAAAGTTGGACATTTTTAATTTTCTTTATTAGGGTGTAAGGTTGGGAATCCAGGCAACACTTGCTTTTTGAATGCAATCTTATTGTGTTTTACACACGCAGTCTGCTTGTTCAAGGTCTTAGATCATACAATCACTCGAGGCCTTGTGACTGTAAGATTACATACCTCAATTATGCTTACTTCATCTTGTGTCTTTTTGGATGATGTTTTTTCCTTGATGGGGTTCATGTGGTTTATAAATGTTAATGATTATTATGTTGTTTGAATTCTAACTTTGGAAGTGGAATTTGTAAGTGATAGTGAAGGGTTCTATGTACTTTATGCTTTTATTAACCACATTGAATACAACAAGAGCAAAACCATATAAAATAGGAAAGGAGACCATCTAAGATATAGAGAAAAAAGGATTACAACTCATACTAATAGTCCCACCTAATCTACTATAACTAGAAATAAATAGCATATACTTTTACATCTTAAAAGACTTGTAGATGACTGAACATGTACTTGAAGCTTTGTGTTGACTAAGCTCTGTTGTTTATTGGTTTTATAATGTTTTGCCCTTTGTGGTGGCTATGGTGCTTTGTGTTCTATTGCAATGTTGATAGGAATAGCTTGATACTCTCTTTTGGGCCCGTTTGGTTTGCCATTTTTTGCTGAAAATCTCCAAAAATCTCTATAAATCTCTGTTAACTTTATATCACATCAACTTTTTTCTCTCACTGCACGCATTACGAAATCTCCCCAAACCACAATTTATCTCAATTTATCTCATTTTTTCTTACTCCAAACAACCCCTTTGTCTTCTCGCTTTGGTGGGTTGTGACTTTGGATGTGATTTTTGAATTTTACTTTCATTTTTGGGCTTCTCTTCTTTAAAAACAACTACTATGTAATACTTTGCATTGGTAGAGTATAGTTACAATATTGTGAAGACTAAATTATTTGAAGTGGAAAGGAAATTTCGTTTCAATGTCCCAAACTGAAGAAATTGCTAGGAAGTCAAGGGAATATATCTATATATATTCATGTTTTTTTGCTTTCAGTTAGTTTATTTTCTATTTTTCTACTTGGTAATGATCTAATCTCCTTATTTATGGTTGTTTTTATATATATTTATTCGGTAATTCTCTTATTCACATGTTGTATATTTCTGCTAGAAAATTTAGCTATGAGTATGATGCAAGGTATTTAGTCTTAGCTAAAGCATAATATTTGTTTTATTTTTTTTAGCCCTAACTCATGAGGTGTATATTGATTTCTTTTTCCTATGTTGTGTCAGTGGCATAGAGTGTTTATGTTAACCTTGTAAGGTTGAAAGAAAGCCATATATTTGAAATTTTTATGAAAACTTTGATATTTCATATTCTTCTTCATTTTTTTTTTTTGTATATAAATTTCCATTCTAGGGAATTGGTAGTTGCTTGATTGGGGTAATTTTTAATTTTGTTGGGTTCCTGGGATAATTTTTAATTTTGTTGGGTTCCGTTTGCTGTCTTTTTGCTGCTGTTTGCTATTTGACTGAAGTGAAGGCTGATTTTTGGTCTTTGCTTTTCTGGCATTTGGTTCTGGTTTCTAGCGAATGGCATTGGTGATTGTTCTATTGGCATTGTTCCTTCTGTCGTGCTACTATCCATTGATGCTGGTTTACTACTATTTGAGTATTGTGTGAGGATTTCTTCTCGCTTTGGTGGGTTGTGACTTTGGATGTGATTTTTGAATTTTACTTTCATTTTTGGGCTTCTCTTCTTTAAAAATAACTACTATGTAATACTTTGCATTGGTAGAGTATAGTTACAATATTGTGAAGACTAAATTATTTGAAGTGGAAAGGAAATTTCGTTTCAATGTCCCAAACTGAAGAAATTGCTAGGAAGTCAAGGGAACATATCTATATATATTCATGTTTTTTTGCTTTCAGTTAGTTTATTTTCTATTTTTCTACTTGGTAATGATCTAATCTCCTTATTTATGGTTGTTTTTATATATATTTATTCGGTAATTCTCTTATTCACATGTTGTATATTTCTGCTAGAAAATTTAGCTATGAGTATGATGCAAGGTATTTAGTCTTAGCTAAAGCATAATATTTGTTTTATTTTTTTTAGCCCTGACTCATGAGGTGTATATTGATTTCTTTTTCCTATGTTGTGTCAGTGGCATAGAGTGTTTATGTTAACCTTGTAAGGTTGAAAGAAAGCCATATATTTGAAATTTTTATGAAAACTTTGATATTTCATATTCTTCTTCATTTTTTTTTTTTTTGTATATAAATTTCCATTCTAGGGAATTGGTAGTTGCTTGATTGGGGTAATTTTTAATTTTGTTGGGTTCTTGGGATAATTTTTAATTTTGTTGGGTTCCGTTTGCTGTCTTTTTGCTGCTGTTTGCTATTTGACTGAAGTGAAGGCTGATTTTTGGTCTTTGCTTTTCTGGCATTTGGTTCTGGTTTCTAGCGAATGGCATTGGTGATTGTTCTATTGGCATTGTTCCTTCTGTCGTGCTACTATCCATTGATGCTGGTTTACTACTATTTGAGTATTGTGTGAGGATTATATTGATTGTTGGTTGCTTATGCTTGCTGCTGTAATGTTGCCTCTTGTATGGTTGCAATGGTATATCCATATTGCTTTTGCATTGCTGCAGTTGTTTTTCTCTATTGTTGTTGTTTTGATGAACTACTTGTTGCTGTTTAATGTTATGTTTGTTTTGCTAAATTGAGGATAACTATATTTTTTTGGTTTAAATGCTATGATTTGAGTCAGTTTGTATTACTATAGGTTATGTTTTAGGTACTTAGTCATGGAAAAGTTTGCACTCTTAAGAATAGATCCACAAAGACAAAACCAAGTTTGGCTTTCTTTGCCCTCACTACATTAGATATTGGCAGAGGGACTATTAGCTAGTTCTTAACACCAAGCGTCGGCTCCTCTGTTTCCTTCATTCAAGAATTAGCTATTTTGGTTTGTCGCTATGTCTTAATTTTTTTGCATATTCTAAATGCAGTTGTCATGATGTAATGCTAAATCCATTGAATTGTGATGTTGCTTATTGTTATCTTCTGAGTATTTAACCTCGATTTTGGTTTATTTGCCCCTGCTTTAGAAATTTCAGGAACCAGTATTTGAAAACTTGGCATGTAACTTCATTTTGTGACTAGGTATGTACCATTTATTTTTTCTTATTTGTTTAGTTGTTCTATTAAAACTGATCATTGTTTTCTTTTTATTTTAGGAATTTAGATCAAGATTGATGCGAAATGATTTTTTGGATACTATCTAGAGATTTTTTTTCTTTTTCAAGAACTATGTGTAATACGTTTGTTTATTTTAATGTATTCGGATACTTTTTTATTAATTTATTTTATATTCTATATTGAATTACAAGTACTGTGTATAGATTAATTAATTATTGATCATAATTATAATGTTAATCGTACAGGTTAAAAAAATTATTGTAAATTGAATTAAAATTTAAAATAATTGATAGTATTGGCTACAATCATCGGTTATAGCCAACACTATATAAAAAAAAATAAATTAATAAAGCTTAGATATTGGCCACTGCCCAAAGCTGTAACAAAAGTTTATAAAATTAAATTGATATAATAATATTTACCACAATCTAGGTTTTAGCCAAAAGTCAAATCTATTATAGCCAATAATTCCTGTTAGGGAATGTAGAAAACCCTAAGATCACGGCTGTAGTATAGATCAATAATATAAAAAAAATTTACCGATCTGATCTACGATAATAAGATCATACCTTTAAGATCTCTCTGGTCTGATCTCGATATAACAGTGCTCTAAAAATCTGAAGATTTCGAATCACTGCTTGATCTTAACCTTCAAGCTTCTACCGTATTCCCCAAAAATACTTTTTTTTTCTCTCTCACGAGATGATGGAATTGCCAGCAGTCTCTAGGGTTTCTTATTTTTCTTCTCAAAAAAACTTTAACCCTAATTGCCAACAAAGAGAGTATTATAGGCTACAGCAGGGATCAATAGGCAAATATGAAAAAAACTTCCTACATAATTAAATTACCTAATCCTACTCGAATTATGATTTAATTATGTAAATTATAATTCCGTTCCATGAAAAAATTATAATTACACTCCTAATCATATTTGAAATTGTATTTTCGAGCCTTGATATTAAATACCTATTATCTTCTCACGTTAAGATTACAAATATCCACCAATTAGATTTAATTACTGATAATTTCGTTTAATTGATTTCTTATGTTCATTGAGACATTTCCGCTTAACTTATTTGATGTATCAGATTCAAAATCCACTTGTAAGATTTTATATAGTCAAAACTTATAAGCTTCCTCAAGGGGATATCATCAATCCAATTTATCATGACATGGATTCCTTCAACTATTAATGTTAGCCATATATACAATGTCATTGCCCAACCCATTGGGTTTACTGACTCGTATATAGAATCTCACTCTTTGTGTAATTAAAGCAACAATCACCATATACATGTGTCCAAAAAATAGAATTCGGATTAAGAGTATAAGTAATCAAAATAAACATGAGGTATAAATTATTTTATAAAGTTAGTACAAAATAATTACCTCAAATGGGTCCAGTTCAATACACACAAAGTATACTAGCACAAATAGTTGGAACTAAACCATTCCCATAGTCCTACTAAAAATATGTGTAATAGTTCTATTGGTGGTGTATCTAGTTTCATCTAAAACTATGATAATAAACTATATTCTAAAAGAATCGATGATGTAGTCTTCTATGTGTAAGCCGTACTCTACACACTAGATCAAATACTCTTTGTGAATACTAGACACATGCACAAATAATAAGTGGCATTTATTGCTCAAAAGCAATTCTCATTAAAATGAAATAGAAATACCAAAAACATAAACATGCCTTTTAGTCTATATCTCTATCAATTCCAATAAACTTTTATTTGCCACTTTACACATGCTGTAGCCAACAATATATTTGTCGTAACCAATTCATGGCTACAGTCATGAGCCCTTGCTAAAGACCCTTCTACTACTCAATAAAAACTACTACTGATGGGTCATAGCAAAGCGGTAAATAATGCCCTTTGGCCACGGCTCCTTAATTTTGGCTCCCACTTTGGGCCATAGCCAAAAGGCTTTTTTCTAGTAGTGTATTTTCATTAAAACATATCCAATCCTTCACTGGAAGCACCAAAATATATAGAATATGCTGTACCCCTCTTCAAAATGATTAATACTGGTGCAGTAGTCAATTTTGCGACCAAATCTGCACGCTAGGCTGAGTAACTACTAGCTATGTGTCTTTATTCTGACTAGGTATGTTTGTGTCACCCAAAAGTTTGAAAATAAATTTTATGTTTGAAATAGGGCCACGAATACAAGTTAAGAAGTCATCACTTGATACTTTCAAAATGGGTGTATCAAGAAAGCCAAATTTAATTTACCTTTTAAAATATTATTTTCATATTTTAAAAAGTATAATAAAAAGGCGTTTTAAGTGACTCCAAATTAATCTGTATAATTAGAGGTCCCAGATTTGGTGGTTCGGTTATGCTCAGAAACTAAAACGCCCAAACACTTTGGGATATTCAGAATCTTTTTCCCTTTTTCATAATTGTAATCTCATCAAATAATATCCAATTTACCAATATCATTACAAAACAGACTTCAATGCATATGATACATGAGATGTGAAATGGCTGTACCTGATCAGGTTGCCTACATATCTTTGTGGAGAATCAAGCCAATTATAGTTTTTGTGTATAAGTGTAGTGATATGTTTGCCTATTTGGCAATGATGTATCCTAGTAGTTTCTATATGATGGGTTGATACTAAATGCAAGTTTAAAGACTAATCTTTTGCTAAAATTCCATGTATGATTTGGCTGCTATTGGAAATGAAAAGTAGGCTTAAAAGGATATTGTTATATGATAGAATGAAATGAATTATAACGAAGGTCTAAATGACCAGGTGACTAACTCAAGCTATCAACTTGAACTGCCTATGTACCCCAAGAAGGGATCAGGTTGTCATAGTTTAGAGCTAAAGTGATCCAAACTATTTATATGTTATGTTGAATGATGAGGTACCGGTTTGAATTGTGACTTCTTAGAATACCAAAGTGGTAATCTGAAAGTTAGGGCCTTGTATATAGCTTTAAAAGGGAGCCTCGCTGGACTGTGAATCAATACCTTGCATTAGAATGACATAGTTCCTAGAACTCAATCCTAAAATGAGGCTTGCTCATTTAGGTTTGACCTAATAAGGAGCCTTACTACTAAGCCTAGCTTTATTAGGTTTGGTTTTAATAAGGAGCCTTGCTCAAAAACTTAGCTCTATCTTGTTTTAATTAGGAGCCTAGCCCTTAAGATTGAGTCAATGCCTGGCATATGATCTCAGGGGAAGAGTTTTGCTATAACAAAAAGTTCCATTCTTAAGGTAAGGTTTCGTGCGAGGAGGATTTAGGGCCCTGCATCCTGCACTTTATCCTAGGGTGAGCCTAGCTCTAATTGATTTGGTATGGTGCCTAGCTATTGAGCCTAATTCTATCGAGTTTGGTCTGGTCCGGTAAGGAACCTAGCTCCCGACCCTTGCTCTATCTAGTCTAGTCTGGTTTGGTCTAGTGAGGAGCTTGACTCTATGTGTAATCAAGTTTGTGCATTGTGGGTTGGGGTTTAGATGTTATACAAATGTTCAAGTGTAACGGTAATTCATATCATAATATTGGTATATTTTCACTTGGTACATTTCACAAGCATCTCTACAAGAGAAATAAACTTAGAAATTACTAGCTTAACCATCCTATGCCATATCCATTCTCTGGAGGGTAATACTCTAGATTGACAAGCATTTAAGTTCTGAAATTATTTCTACCTTTGTGAGTGTGTGTTGTATGCTTTTGTTATTCAAATATTTTTTATATTATCTAGACATGGCATATAGCAGGATTTAAGTGGAATATTGGATGTGAAAATACATTAAGATATATTCTGACATGGTGATATATTGAAAATGACTCATGTTAAATGTGGAGAAATTTCTAAATTGTCTTAGGCTAATCCGGTCAATATCATACATCAGGCTCAGCCTGATTTGAGCTATGAGTCAGATACCTTTCATTAACAAAATAATTTTTTTAGCTTTAAAAATTATTTTCATCCTAAACATGTTAATATATTAATTAATATAACTAAATAATAAAATAAATAAAATTTTGGAGAGAAAAAAATGCCGAATGTGAAGTTCTAGAGAGAGAAAGTCAAGAATTCTTTAAGTGTGCCTTAAAAGCTCCTCTTGGTGTGAATATAAGAAAATGAAAGGAGAGGAAGGCCCCTCATATAGATTTTTTTAGACCCAAAGAAAGCTTCCACTAGGCCATCACAGGCAAAAGGAACTACTTGCGTCCATAAGCAAAAATATTCACCCAAGTCTATAGGCAAAAACCCCTACAAAAATAATTTTTGCAACGTTTTCTGCTTGTAGAAATAGGCAAAAATCCTTGCCCGGAGCTGTAGGTGAAAATCTTTGCAAAATAGTTCAAGCAAAAGTTTCTACCCACTCTCGTAGGCAAAGAGGTCTTCCACAACCAGATGGTAGACCTAATTTGGCGGCTAGAAGGGGAAATCAAGCCCTTTGGTCTGCAACCCACAACTTAAGCCATGTTCAACTAGGTTTGGGTTCTGTCCTGATAGGTTTGGGTTATTTTAGGAAGTTTTGGATAGTTTTTGGGAGCCCTAGAGACTCCTAGACAACTTTTAAAGCAAATTAAACCAATTATGTCAAAATTTGATTCAATTTAAATTCCCAGGACTGTGTTGGATCTATTTGAAAAACGCTATTCCAAAACAAACTGAAATGGAGAGGGGATCCAAATTCTTCTCCATAACCTTTGTAGATACACAAAAAAGGACCGCTCCTACTATTTTTAATTATTAGGATTTAAAAAAAGCCCCCAAAATACCTCCTGGGTCTCTCTGTAAATTTATAAATAATTAATGATTTTCAAAGTTTCTGTAAATTTAAAAATAATTAATGATTTTCAAAGTCCCGATTTCGGGGGGACTCCCTAAACTTCAATTTGACTTAAATTGGCTATGTTCTTACCTTAGGAAATGTGTCTTTGACATTCTTGTGCAATTTTATTGATTTGATTTAAGGTTCCCAACGATGTTTGTCGCTTGGTCGTTGAAATTTTGCTAGTAAGACCTATTTTAGATATTTGATGCCTAAAGAACCTCTAAAAGCTCCTTTTAACCATTCCAAACTTAAATTTTAATTCCACCACATATTTTTCAATATTCTAGAGTTTTTGAAATTTTTGAAACTTGATTTGGTCATTCCGATTAATATTACTTTTCGGGTCCACCAATAGCCTCCAAACTTGACTTCTAGAATGAATTAACCTAAGAAACTTGATTTTTATCAGTTTTTCAATGTAAGAATGTTGAATTCCACTCTTTGAATGTCTTCATAAATTCCTACAATGTTTTGATTTCTTTTGGACCTTCAATTTAACTTTGGTTTGGGGCTAGGGACACAAACGTCATTTTTTACTCAACTATTCCTTGCATTGAATTGAATTTGAGTTAATTTCCCTATTTGGAGCTTAAGAAAAATTCTGAAAAATATTTTAGAGACAAAATTTAATATTTACAAGAATATATGCTTGTCAAAATAAATTCTAAAAAAAGTACAAAGTACCAGGCAAAAATAAGGTGTCTACAGCTGTAATACCCCAAATTTTTATGTTAATATAATTTGATGGTTTTAACATGTTTTGGGCATGTTAGTATGTTAATTAAGTAAGTTAGTCATTAAAGATGACTTGGGGGTGTGAATTTTTGAAGAAATTAGCAAAATAGCTCAAAAGTCAACATTTTGACTCGGGAGCACGCTGAGGGGCGCCCGTGGTTTTTGAGGGGCACCCATGGCTCTAGGACGGGCGCCCGTGCTTTTGAGGGGCGCCCCACTTGTGCAGAAAATCAATAGTAAGCTGACCTCTGCATTTTCCAGCCGAGACCTCACCCTATTGACACCTATACTAGCTAGGGGTGAGGGGGAGACCTGAGGATTACTATTTGGGGATTAAAAATATTGTAATATATATATATATATTTGATTGATTGGATGCAAGAGAGAGAGAGAGAGAGAATTGGCTAGGAAGGAGAGAGAGTTCGGTTGAGAGCAAAAGAAGAACAAAGGAAGACCAAGGGAGGAACCGGTTGGGTTTTCAAAGGTAGGATTTCCAAATCATCATAGAACTCAAATTCCTTTTACAAGATTGAAACTAGAACCCTAAGAAACCTTCCCATGTTATTCATTTTTAGTTTTGATCAAGGAGGGAGAAGATTGGAGCTATCAAAGTTTGAGGGTTTGGAAGCTCAAGACACCTTCATTTTGCTCCATCTTTTTACCACTCAAGGTAGGGATTTCTAGTCTCATTTTAACATATATGAGATGTATTGAGCTAGTAAACACTTCTATGAAATTTATTTAAGATTTGGAATGGAAGTGGAGTTTGTGTTGATGGATGGTCGTGTGTATATTTATGTTTAGGTTGGAGCAAGATTTTTGTATTGAAGAAATGAGTGGACTAAAATTTGTTTTGATGGACTTTTTGAAGTCTTCTAGGTCCTAGACAACCCAAGAAAATAAGGTATTAGGTTAGATATTGGATTGGGTAAAGTTTGGAACCTAAAAACATGGCTTAGAGCATGAACCGGAGCAAAGTAACTTTCTGGACAGCACAAGGGCGCCCGTGGGTTTTGGAGGGGCGCCCATGACCCTTGAGGGGTGCCTGTGATCTTTTGTGGGGCACCCATGACCCCTCAGGGGCGCCCATGAACTTTTGGTGGGGCGCCCACTGAGACCAGAACACTTTTCCTGCTTTTTCATAACTTGACTTCCTACCTTAGGATTATGAAGGGGTTGGGAATATGTTTGTATGTGAGACTTTTATTTGATTAATTGGATGGATTTTAAAATGGAAATAAGCTCTTAAAAGTGATTAAGGATTGATTATCTTAAACCTATGAGATTAAGCTTATTAAAGGGGAATGCTTGCTACCATGAATGAAATGAATTGGAAGCCTACTTTGAGAAAAGAGTCTTATTCAAATAGAATTGTAAATATGCCTTAGTGTAAACTAAATGTTGAAGTGTATGAACTTGTGATTGCTTTAATGAATTGTGATTTGGCAAAGGGAACTCATATTCATAACATTGAAAAATGTTGAATGTTTAATGATGCTTAATAAATGTTGTTATGTGATGAATTGTGGGATGAACCGGAATGTGAATTTGTGTTGTGGAAAAGTATATGATGTTGAATGTGGACTTGTGAATGATGAGATGTCATGTGATGAATGATTGTTTGTGTGCGGGGGCCGTGGTGGGGTGCGGAAATAGGAAGGGTTTAGAGAGTACCCTCGGGTTGAGAGTCCCGGAACCTGCGCAGGGCTTGGTGTCAATGCCAGTGGGTTAGTAGCTCACAACATTGTGTGTGTTTTTGGCTCCTCGTGGCCCTGGACGGTGATCCTAAACAACGACGTCAGTTTATCGTTTCTGTTGGGTATTGGCCCATAAAAGACGATAATGTGTATGCACCCAACCCCCGATGACTTGTTTGGTTATGGTTGTGTAATGTGATGATGAATGGACGATGATGTGAACATGGTTATTTGATGGAATGATATTGAATGATGAAATAGTGTTGAAATGTGAATGGGATCGAAGTTTGTATTGCAAAACGTAAACATTAATCGAAATGGAAATTTTAAACTTTGACATTGTTGCTTGAGTATATGTTTTCACCTAGTTTGGTCGATGGGTATGATAATGTAATATTATGAATATAGACAATGTTAAAATGGATAACCTTATTTGGGAAGCATTGCATGGTTAGATTGCATATCATATATGTTTGTTTGAGACTTGTGGGCACAAGTGGACCCGTGCTCACATCCTTACAGACTTTGATGCAGGTACAAGCAATAACAAACAAGTGGGTTGATGTGTTGGGACTAGGAGGATATGCATGAGCCCTACCAAGCTTAACAAAGCTCTTGGTCTTCTAACTTGAATTTCTTTTGGGGTTGTAATATTGTACTCTTCTAAACTTTTTCGATTTGGTTGTAATGGCCTTAAGGCCTAAGTTATGTAATTTGGGAATGGTGTATGTGGTTGGTGACATGGCAATAGTCAAGTTTAAGCTTATACTATTCTATCTTATGTCTTGGGCTCACTAGTTTATGTTGCGTTGCTCTGATCATGGGATTGGTTATATTAGTGCATGTTATGTGTGTTTATCACTCACCCCTCGGGTCACAGGATCTGGGGCGTGACAGGTTGGTACCAAAGCACTAGGTCAGAATACCTAGGGACATGGGGAGTCTTACATCTCATATTGCATGCTTGAATGTATTATAACTCTAATTTGACCTTGGAATCTAACTTGTCTTGTCTCAAATTTTAGATAGGGTTAGAAAAAGGGGAGAGCAGTGGTACTAAAGCCCAGTCAGTGGAAGAGGAGATAGTGTGGCCCAGTGATGATATCTTTACCCAAGTGGCAATTGAAGGTTTAACCGAGGCTCAGCCCCAGAATGTGACAGGGAATGTAGAAGACATAAGCAGGGTGCCAGCAACTTTAGGTCATCAAATGGTACCCCACTATGAGATGCCATACCCAGTTTCATATCCAGTACCTTATCCATATCAGAGTGTGATGCCTGTTCAGTACCAGTCTGTCTACCCGGTGATGCTAGTACAAAATGTGACTGTGATTGTACCTACCCTTTTAGCAAATCCAACCATGACCCTAGACGTGGTGATAGGACCCAACCCAAGCAGTCAGAATGTTAATCCACATGAAGTTAGCACTAATGTTGGGAAGATGGATGGAAGCTCTAATAGTGAGGAAGATCATTTGCGAGGAGTGTGTGCTGGCTGTCGTAGGCGTGGATGGATACGCTACTGGTGTCCTCAGCAATATATCAAGTGCTATACTTATTGTGGTAAGAGGAGGCACTCTCGTAGCTCTTGCACGTATCGTAGGAATTGAGATGTAAGAATGTAAAGGGAAAATTTTGGAAAGGCAATTCCCTTAGTGATAGTTGGAAAGGTTGATAGTCTAAGGACTTATGCTATGTTATGAACTCTCTTAATTTTAGTCAGTAGAGTAACTTGGGAACTTGTAATGTTCAAATTTCTATGGTAGTATTAATGGAAGTAAGGTGTTGTTGCTATGTTGAACCCTTATGGATGTATTGAACTGTTGTATTGTTATTATGAGATGAAGTTATGCTCTATCATAATCTTAGATGTTGATTTAATGCTGTTATTTTATGCCTTGACATCCTTTAGATAAAATGCCGCCGCGTGCAATGAGAGTTAGAGGCCGAGGCCGAGGTAATGGTCAAGGTGGGGGTAAAGGGAAAGAACATTCTCCTGTTCAGCAAGAATAGGAAACACATCATAGTGCAGTGGCTGAGGCACCACCTATTGCACAACAGGATGACCTAGGAGAGGAAGAGGTACAGTCAAGGGCACCAGAGGCTCAACAACCAGTAGCTATGGATGCTGGAGCAGTGTTACAACAATTAGCGGCAGCTATGGCCGCAATAGCAGGTGGGGCTCGAGTTGGACCCCAGACACAAGCACAAGCAGGCCCAACTGCTTTGGAGAAATTCAGGAGGATGAAGCCTCCAACTTATGATGGTGTGGCTAACATAGATGTGGTAGAACAATTCTTGGAGGAATGCGAGAAGATATTAGTAGCAATGGAGATTACTGATCCTTCTACTTGCATTATGCTAATGGCTTTTCAATTAGCGGGAAAAGCGTCAGCTTGGTGGACTAGTTTGAAGGACACAGGAGGATCAGTGGGTCTCACATGGGAAAGGTTCAAGGAAAAGTTTAGGGATCACTTCTTCCCTCAATCTTTAAGGGATGCTAAGAGGGAGGAATTTGCTGGATTGATACAAAAGATAATGTCAGTGTTGGAGTATGAAAGAAAATTTTCAGACTTATTAAAGTATGCGCCTGAGTTGATCTCTACTACTCATTTGAAGTGCAGGAGATTTGAAAAGGGATTGAGACCGACTTTGAGGAACAAGATGGTGATGTTGGGGCTGGAGGATTATGAGACTATGGTAAATCGGGCCATGACAGTGGAAAGTGACTTGAATGAAACCAAAGTCATTTATGAAAGTCGACGAGGTAAGACCATGGGAACTCCGCAAGAAGGTGTTAGCAGAAAGAGGATTAGGGGCAGCTCGTCAGCTCCACAGGTCCAATTGTCTTATCAGGGAAGTACTGTACCCGCACCCGTGGAAAGATCAAGGGGGACCTCTCAAAGGCAAGTTGTATGCTATAATTGTAGACAGGAGGGCCACAAAAGTACAGAGTGTCCTAGGAATAAGAAACAGGCCCAATCAACAGGACCAATGAGGAGTAATTAGGTTGGAGTGAACGGGGCATGCTATAGATGTAGAGAGATGGGACACATACAAAGGTTTTGCCCTCAAAATCAGCGAGGCACAGGAAGAAGAATGACACAACCTAGACAGTGGTTGCAGGGAGCCCGCCCATCGGCCTCCCAGTCAGTACAGCAGTAGTATCAGCAAAGAAGTACCCCGCAAAGGACAATGCAAGTTGGAACATTATAACAGTCAAGGGTGAACCCACAGGGACAGAGGTTTGGCCGGCCACAAAATGTCCAGACATAAGGTAGGGTGTTTACTATGGCACAACAGGAGGCGCCAGCTGAGCCTATGGTGACAAGAGGTATTTTTCGTGTCTATTCATCAAATGCCATTGTACTCTTAGACACGGGAGCATCCCATTCATTTGTTGCCGCATCATTTGTATATGCTTTGGGATTAGATGTTAGCCCCTTGGAATTATTTTTGTGTGTTGAGACCCCCATAGTGGGATTTTCTTCTTTGACTCAAGTGTGTAAGGGATGTGAACTAAGGGTAACTGATGTTTTTAATGGGCGAGAGTTCGTCTCAACTTTTGACTTGATTGTATTAAAGATGAGGGGTTTTGATATCATACTTGGAATGGATTGGCTTATGTCCTACCAAGCTATGATTGACTATAATAAGCATAAGGTGACCATAACTACGCTAGAGGGGGATCAAATTCGCTTCTTTATAGACCGGTGCGAAATAAGGGAAGTGTCGCTCTTGAAATGTCGGAGAAAGGATGAATTGTGTAGTCTGTTTGCTTACATGGTTATAGAAGAAGAAGACGGGGAACAGAGAGTTGAAGTGCCTAGAGTTGTGAATGAATTTTTTGAAGTGTTTCCTGAAGAGATATTTGGGTTGCCACCTGAGAGGGAAGTGGAGTTTTGCATTGATCTGGTTCCGGGCACTGAACCCATCTCCATTCCACCCTACAGGTTGGCACCGGTAGAGTTAGCAGAATTGAAGACACAGGTGGAGGAATTGTTAGCCAAGGGATTCATCCGGCCAAGTACTTCACCTTGGGGTGCGCCGGCATTATTTGCAGCTAAGAAAGATGGGGACTTTGAGAATGTGTATTGATTACAGGAAATTGAACAGGGTGACTATCAAGAATAGATACCCGCTACCAAAAATCGATGAATTATTTGATCAGTTGAAAGGATCATTGGTGTTTTCGAAGATTGATCTATGATCTGGGTACCATCAAGTGAGGATAAGAGAAGAAGACATTCCAAAGACGGCATTCAGGACTCGGTATGGTCATTATGAGTTTCTGGTCATGCCTTTTGGTTTGACAAATGCACCGGCAGTCTTTACGGACTTACTGAATCGAGTCTTTAAAGATTACTTGGATGAGTTTGTGGTGGTGTTCATAGATGATGTCTTGGTGTATTCTAAGTCAGAAGAGGAACATGAACAACATTTAAGACTTCTACGACAAAGGTTAAAGGATCATCAGTTATATGCCAAGCTGAGCAAATGTGAGTTCTGGCTTAGAAAGGTTAAATTTTTGGGACATGTTGTCTCAGAGGAGGAAGTAGCAGTGGACCCATCCAAAATTGAAGCTGTCTTGGAATGGTCTCAACCGAAGTCTGTATTTAAGATCCGCAGTTTCCTTAGGTTGGCAGGATACTACAGAACGTTTGTCTCGAATTTTTCTAGATTAGCGGCCCCGCTAACTAGATTAACTCGAAAGGGGATCAAATTTGAATGGAGTGATGCATGTGAAAGATCATTTCAAGAGATAAAAAGAAGATTGACTACTGCACCAGTGTTGGTTATCCCAGAGAGGAGAGCCGGTTACTTGGTGTATTGTGATGCATCATGGGAAGGACTTGGGTGTGTTCTTATGCAGAATGGGTGAGTGGTGGCGTATAGGTCAAGACAGTTGAAGAATCATGAAAAGAATTATCCAGTGCATGATTTAGAGCTGGCAACAGTCATTTTTGCCTTGAAGAGTTGAAGACATTACTTGTATGGTGAGAGATTTGAAGTATTCTTGGACCACAAAAGTTTGAAGTACATTTTTACTCAGAGAGACCTGAATTTGAGGCAACGGCGGTGGATGGATATATGGAGGACTATGACTTTGAATTGCATTATCATCCAGGCAAAGCTAATGTGGTCGCAAATGCATTGAGTAGGAAGAGTAGAAGAACCATGGCTTATATAGCAGTTAAAGAATGGGAAATGATGGGGACATTGAATGAGTTTGAATTGGAACTTAAAGAAAGAGAGGAACAAGGGATGTTGCATACTATTGTCACCCAGCTAGCCTTAATCAATAAAGTAATTGAGGCTCAGAAGTTAGATGAGGAAGCTAATGATGTTTGTAATAAAATAAAGGATCGGGTAGATATTCTGGGCTGGATAGTGGGTGATGATGGAGTGGTCAAATACTAAGGGAGAGTCTTTGTGCCCTCCTCTGTTAGAGAGGAAGTTTTGAGGGATTTTCATCATTCCAGGCTAGCAATGCATTCGGGGAGTACAAAGATGTATCGTGACTTAAAGAGGTAGTTTTATTGGGTAGGAATGAAGAAGAATGTGGCGGAGTTTATTAGCAAGTGTTTAACTTGTCAGCAGGTGAAGGCAGAGCATCAAAGACCGGTTGGATTGTTACAGCCTTTGCCAATATCCAAGTGGAAGTGGGAAAATGTGACTATGGATTTTGTGTCAGGGTTGCCAAGGACAAAAAGAGGTTGTGATGCCATATGGGTGATTGTTGATCGGTTGACCAAGTCAGCTCATTTCTTGCCAATGCGAATGACGGATTCAATGGACTCTTTGGCCCGATTATACATTCGGGAGATTGTGAGGTTGCATGGGACGCCAGTGTCTATTGTCTCAGACCAGGACTCTCGTTTCGTTTCTCGATTTTGGCAAAGTTTTCAAACAGCCATGGGGTCAGAATTGTGTTTCAGTGCGGCTTATCATCCCCAAACGGATGGACAGTCGGAAAGAACAATTCAGATTTTAGAAGACATGCTTCGAGCTTGTGTGTTGGACTTTAAAGGTAGTTGGGAAGATCATTTGCCACTGGTGGAGTTTACATATACTAACAGTTACCAGGCTAGCATTGAAATGGCACCATTTGAGGCACTTTATGGAAGACTGTGTAGATCCCCGGTGGGTTGGACACAAGTTGGAGAAGCAGCCATGATTGGGCCAGAATTAGTTCGTGTGACTAATGAGAAGATCAAGGTGATTAGGCAAAGACTGGAGACAGCACGTAGTCGCCAGAAGAGTTATGCAGATCAAAGAAGGAGACCCTTGGAGTTTTAGGTGGGGGATCACGTATTTCTAAAAGTGTCACCACAAAAGGGACAGTACAGATTTAGCAAGCGAGGGAAGTTATCTCCTAGATACATTGGCCCGTTTGAAATACTAGCACGAGTTGGAGAGGTTGCTTATCGGTTGGCATTGCCACCCCAAATGTCTGGAGTGCACGAAGTCTTTCATGTCTCTATGTTATGTAAGTACATTCCAGACCCTACTCATGTGCTGAATTGGACTGAATTAGAAATAGACTCAGATGTGAAGTATGAAGTGCAACGGGTTCAGATTTTGGATGCTCGAGACCAAGTGCTACGGGGTAAAACAATTCCTTTGGTTCGAGTGCTATGGAAGCATCATGGAGTGGAAGAATCAACTTGGGAGCATGAGCTCGAGATGCGAGAACGCTATCCATGTTTGTTTTCTTAATGGGTATATTGTGTACTAAATTTCGATGACGAAATTTTTAAAGGGGGGAGAATGTAATACCCCAAATTTTCATGTTAATATAATTTGATGGTTTTAACATGTTTTGGGCATGTTAGTATGTTAATTAAGTAAGTTTAGTCATTAAAGATGACTTGGGGGTGTGAATTTTGGAAGAAATTGGCAAAATGGCTCAAAAGTCAACATTTTGACTCGAGAGCACGCTGAGGGGCGCCCGTGGTTTTTGAGGGGCGCCCATGGCTCTAGGACGGGCACCCGTGCTTTTGAGGGGCGCCCCACTTGTGCAGAAAATCAACAGTAAGCTGACCTCTACATTTTCCAGCTGAGACCTCACCCTATTGACACCTATACTAGCTAGGGGTGAGGGGGAGACCTGAGGATTACTATTTGGGGATTAAAAATATTGTAATATATATATATATTTGATTGATTGGATGCAAGAGAGAGAGAGAGAATTGGCTAGGAAGGAGAGAGAGTTCGGTTGAGAGCAAAAGAAGAGCAAAGGAAGACCAAGGGAGGAACCGGTTGGGTTTTCGAAGGTAGGTTTTCCAAATCATCATAGAACTCAAATTCCTTTTACAAGATTGAAATTAGAACCCTAAGAAACCTTCCTATGTTATTCATTTTTAGTTTTGATCAAGGAGGGAGAAGATTGGAGCCATCAAAGTTTAAGGGTTTGGAAGCTCAAGACACCTTCATTTTGATCCATCTTTTTACCACTCAAGGTAGGGATTTCTAGTTTCATTTTAACATATATGAGATGTATTGAGCTAGTAAACACTTCCATGAAATTTATTTAAGATTTGGAAAACTTGGAAGTGGAGTTTGTGTGGATGAATGGTCGTGTGTATATTTATGTCTAGGTTGGAGCAAGATTTTTGTATTGAAGAAATGAGTGGATTAAAATTTGTTTTGATGGACTTTTTGAAGTCTTCTAGGTCCTAGACAACCCAAGAAAATAAGGTATTAGGTTAGATATTGGATTGGGTAAAGTTTGGAACCTAAAAACATGGCTTAGAGCTTGAACCGGAGCAAAGTAACTTTCTGGACAACATAGGGGCGCCTGTGGGTTTTGGAGGGGCGCCCATGACCCTTGAGGGGCACCCGTGATCTTTTGTGGGGTGCCCATGACCCCTCAGGGGCGCCCATGAACTTTTGGTGGGGTGCTACCGAGACCAGAACACTTTTCCTGCTTTTTCTTAACTTGACTTCCTACCTTAGGATTATGAAAGGGTTGGGAATATGTTTGTATGTGAGACTTTTCTTTGATTAATTGGATGGATTCTAAAATGGAAATGAGCTCTTAAAAGTGATTAAGGATTGATTATCTTAAACCTATGAGATTAAGCTTATAAAAGGGGAATGCTTGCTACCATGAATGAAATGAATTGGAAACCTACTTTGAGAAAAGAGTCTTATTCAAATAGAATTGTAAATATGCCTTAGTGTAAACTAAATGTTGAAGTGTATGAACTTGTGATTGCTTTAATGAATTGTGATTTGGCAAAGGGAACTCATATTCATAACATTGAAAAATGTTGAATGTTTAATGATGCTTAATAAATGTTGTTATGTGATAAATTGTGGGATGAACCGGAATGTGAATTTGTGTTGTGGAAAAGTATATGATGTTGAATGTGGACTTGTGAATGATAAGATGTCATATGATGAATGATTGTTTGCGTGCGGGGGCCGTGGTGGGGTGCAGAAATAGGAAGGGTTTAGAGAGTACCCTCGGGTTGAGAGTCCCAGAACCTGCGCAGGGCTTGGTGTCATTGCCAGTGGGTTAGTAGCTCACAACATTGTGTGTTTTTGGCTCCTCGTGGCCCTGGACGGTGATCCTAAACGACGACGTCAGTTTATCGTTTCTGTTGGGTATTGGCCCATAAAAGACGATAATGTGTATGCACCCAACCCCCGATGACTTGTTTGGTTATGGTTGTGTAATGTGATGATGAATGGATGATGATGTGAACATGGTTATTTGATGGAATGATATTGAATGATGAAATAGTGTTGAAATGTGAATGGGATCGAAGTTTGTATTGCAAAACGTAAACATTAATCGAAATGGAAATTTTAAACTTTGACATTGTTGCTTGAGTATATGTTTTCACCTAGTTTGGTCGATGGGTATGATAATGTAATATTATGAATATAGACAATGTTAAAATGGATAACCTTATTTGGGATGCATTGCATGGTTAGATTGCATATCATATATGTTTGTTTGAGACTTGTGGGCACAAGTGGACCCGTGCTCACATCCCTACAGACTTTGATGCAGGTACAAGCAATAACGAACAAGTGGGTTGATGTGTTGGGACTAGGAGGATATGCATGAGCCCTACCAAGCTTAACAAAGCTCTTGGTCTTCTAACTTGAATTTCTTTTGGGGTTGTAATATTGTACTCTTCTAAACTTTTTCGATTTGGTTGTAATGGCCTTAAGGCCTAAGTTATGTAATTTGGGAATGGTGTATGTGGTTGGTGACATGGCAATAGTTGGTATGGATTGGCTTACAGTTTACTAGGCAGTGATTGATTTCTCGAAAGGATAGGTGACTTTATTTACCCTAGAAGGTGAACATCTTCATTTTATTGTTGATCATTGTGGTTCATGCATCTTGTCATCTTTGGATGGGCAAGGATGAGTAGATTTTTGCAGTCTATTTTATTTGTATATCTATGGATGAAGAAGAAACTAACAGAAGAGTGGAATTTCTAAGAGTAGTTTGTGAGTTTTCAAAAGTATTCCCGTAAGAATTGTTTATATTGCTATCTGAGCAAAATGTAAAATTTCATATTGATTTGATGCTTGGTGCAGAACCTATTATAATTCCCCCATACAAGTTAATGCCAGCAAAATTGGCAGAATTGAAGAAACAGATGGTACATTTATTGACTAAGGGATTCATTATGCCAAGCTCCTTGCCTTAGGGTATGCCTGCATTATGAGCATTGTTTACAGTAAAGTAGGATGGAACATTAAGGATGTGCATTGATTATAGACAACTAAGTAGAGTAACCATCAATAATTGGTATCCATTATTGAGGATTGATGGCTGATTTGATCAGTTGAAGGGAT
Organism: Vitellaria paradoxa; assembly: GCA_019916065.1. Lineage (NCBI taxonomy): Eukaryota > Viridiplantae > Streptophyta > Magnoliopsida > Ericales > Sapotaceae > Vitellaria > Vitellaria paradoxa. The sequence goes on along the minus strand of CM034237.1, from coordinate 29,921,395 downwards.
CATCTATGTTTTGAAGATTGATTTAAGGTCTGGGTATCACCAAATAAGAGTGAGCCAGGAGGATATCCGTGTAATGGCAGTTAGGACTCGATACAGTTACTACAAGCTCCTGGTGATGCCATTTGATTTTGACTAATGCTCCTATTAGATTTATGGATTTGAAAAGTAGGGTACTATGGAACTACTTAGACAAGTTTATGGTGATATTTATTGATGACGTATTTATATATTTTAAGACAGATCAAGAACAGAAAGAACATTTATGAACAGTGTTGTAGACTCTGAAGAATCATCAGTCGTATACTAAGTTGAATAAGTGTGAATTCTAGCTTAAGAAAGTAAACTTCCTTGGGCATATAGTTTCTGAGGAAGGAGTTACCGTGGATCTGTCTAAAATTGAGACTATCCTTAAATGGTCAAGACCAAAGAAGGTATTTGAGATTTGTTGTTTCCTTGGATTGGCAAGACACTATTGCTAGTTCATACTTAACTTTTCCAAGTTAGCTGCTCCGATGACTAGGCTAACCTAAAAGGGAGTTAAGTTCGTATGGGATGAAACTTGTGATAGACTTTCTAAGAGATAAAGAGGAGACTGATGTTGTCACGCCCCGGATCCCGTGACCCGAGGGGTGAGTGATAAACACACATAACATGCACTAATATAATCAATCCCATGATTAGAGCAACGCAATATAGCCATAACCACACAATCCTTGGGGGTTGGGTGCATACACATTATTGTCTTTTATGGGCCAATACCCAATGGAAACGATAAATTGACGTCGTCATTTAGGATCACCGTCCAAGGCCACGAGGAGCCAAAACACACACAATGTTGTGGGCTACTAACTCACTGACATTGACTCCAAACCCTGCGTAGGTTCCAGGTCTTTCAACCCGAGGGTAATCTCATGACCCTTCCTATTTTCGCACCCCACCACGGCCCCCGACACACAACCAATCATTCATCACATTCAATACTCATCAATCACAATTCGCATTCATCACCATCACTTTCCAATACGCACAACCACATTCAATTTCATCATGTAGCACAACTCATTTCATCTTTTCATTTTATTTAATCCAAGCCTTATTTAATTTCCATCATTTGTTAACAAAAGTTCACTTTTTGGTTCACCCCAAGATTCATCACATATCAATATTGATCAACCTTATTAAACATTTAACATTTATCAACATGTACCATTCAACACACATGTCAATGTTACGGTTCATTCCATAGCTCATTACATATAGCATTGATCAAACCATTTTAAACACTTCACATTTACCAAAAATTATAAACATATGTCTCTTTGTCAAGTTACCTTTCACTTAATCAATCACAAGTTCATATACCTCAACATTTAGTTTACATCAAGACATATTTACAATTCAACTTGATTAAGACCCTTATCTCAAACTAAGCTTCCAATTCACTTCATTCAAGATAGCATTCATTCACCCTTACAAGTTAAATCCTATAGGTTTAAGATAATCAACCCTTAATCACTTTTTAAAGCTCATTTCCCTTTTTAAATCAATGAAATTAATCAAGAAAAAGTTTCATGTGAAAACAAGTTACCAACTCTTCTATATGCCCAAAGTAGAAGGCTAAACTAAATAATATCAGAAAAGTGACCTAGGCTCGGTGGGCGCCCAAGCTGACACTCAGCTGTTCACCCAAGGGGATTGGGCACTCATACATTAATTTCTTGGGCGCCCAAGGGCTTGGGCACCCAACTATGTCCCCTTCGTGCGCCCACAGCCTGGGCCAAGTTTTGGGTTTCATGTCCTGTTTTCTGGTTTCATGGTTTTTCACCCTTGGGTCCTCAAATTGACCATGTTAATGTAAAAATACTTAACGTTCCAAGTTTCTAACATCAACACAAAGTTCTTAGGCTCCAAACAAAATCATAAATTTGAGTTTTCATCAACCACAAGTCAAGTTATGGATCAAAACTCCACTTTCACCCTCTCAACCTATACATATATATACATGTATATAACTCTATTTTTCTTCCATAAATGTAACCAACATTTGAAAAAGGTTTTCTAATGGTAATCCACTCCTTGTCACACAACACATATGTAAGAATGAGGCATTAAATCCCTACCTCAAGTGTTAAGAAGATAGATCAACATGAAGGTGTCTTGAGCTTCCAAACCCTCAAACTTTGATGGACTCAATCTCTTATCTCCTTGATCAAAACTACAAATAAATTACATAGGAAGGTTTCTTAGGGTTCTAATTACAATCTTACCAAAGGAATTTGAGTTCTATGGAGGGAAGAAGAACCTACCTTCAAAAACCCTACCCAGTTGTCTTGTTCTTCTTCCTTTGCTCTTCCTTGCTTCTCACCTGGTTTCTTCTTCTCCAACCCACTTCTCTATCTCCCTCTTGCATCATACACACTAATATATATATAACCAATATTTTAATCCCTAAATAGTGTGTTCCAGATTTTCCATCCCCCTAGCCCTAATTTAGGTGTATAAGGGTGAGGGGCCGGCTGAAAATTACAGAGCAACACTTGTCTGTCAAATCCATTGTGCCTTGGGCACCCAAGCTCTTCTCAGGTGGACGCCCAAGTTCTTGGGTGCACAAGCTCTTTTCAGGTGGGCACCTAAGGTTCCCGCCATTTTCTAGCACTTGGCTAAAATGTCACTTTTGACTGCATACCCCCATTTCCTTCAAAGTTCTCAACTCTAAACACCATTAATGATCAATACCACTAAATTAACATATCTTAACTTCCAAAACACATCAAAACTATATACTTATACTAATACAAAGTCTAGGGTATTACAAAACTAAAATCTGGCTCCCGACAATGGTGCCAAAAACTTGACTGCGTCTAAATAGTGCGTCTAATCTAACCTCCAAGTGCAAGGGTGTGCGGTGTAGTTTTAACTCGGTGAGTCCATAATCAAATCCACAGGGAACATAAGCTTTTAGTTTTTAGGTCACAACAGGAATTTTAAATTTAAATTCAAAGAAACTTTAAGGTTTGTTGAATACTAAATTCTAGGGTTTTCAAAAACTTTAAATTTAAAAATAAAGAACAAACTAACAACTAATTAATGGAATTCAGAAAACAAATTGTTCGTTTTTCAGCAAAAATAAAATTTCCACTAAGAAAATTCAACTAAAGCATAAATTGCATGAAATAAATGAATCCAAAATTTCAAACCAATCAATTAACTAGTTGAAGAATTAATTCAACTAACAATCACAATATCAAAATGATTCTTGATTCAACTTTCAATTCTGAGTGGGTTAATTACTTTACAATGTGATGTGTTAAATACTACAATCTAAAGTTCACATAAAACAAATAAATAGATTGGAAAGATGTCTTCGTTAGGGTTCTTAACTCTCCTAATACTCAGTTTTATATTCTCGTTTAGGATTATAAAACCGAAAAAATATTATGTGAAAACATGTGGGTTCAAATCCAATTTTAATTTCGTTCAAAAATATTAAACAAGTTTTAATCAAAAACCTTTGCCAGTTATTACAGAGAATATAGTAAAAAAATTTTGTTTTCGAAAGCTTTTGAAACAAATGAAATCAAATTTAAAGTTATGGATCCCTACGCATGAGTTTTTGCAAACCATGCGAAGGGTCTACGCACATCCCATTGTTTGTAATAACCCACTCTTCCTTGATTCGTTGAATCAAGAAACTAGAGTTTATGCTAGCATGCTTTTAAAATAAACAAAAACAACCATATTGCACATAGATGACTAATCTAAAGAATGAAACGAAAAGATAATATTATTAAAATGAAAAGTGAAATAGAACATACTCTGAAATTGAATTTGAAATGTAATGATGAATGATAACAGCTGTAATGAATCCTACGAATGCTCCATGAAACTTTAGAAACATTCTTCAACCATTGGAAAATTCTATAAAAGCTCTCTAAAACTCTCAAAAAAGTCTGAAAACTAAAATGGGGCAGATGTATCTCTTGGCCATACATCATATCATATATATATGCTAACATAAAACCCTAAAAAGAGTTGAAACAATTTCACGCGGCAACACACTTGATTAATGAAATGATGGTACTGTGAATGTGACTTCATGATTGAATGATGAACAAATGTAATATAGATGTGGATATGTGATTGAATGTTGAATATGTGATAATGTGATATGGAATATGGTTGGTTACAAAGTTGGGAAATTTAATAATGGAGAATAATTGGACTTAAATGCTACACTATGATGTTATTGAATAAAGATAAATATTATAAATATGGTTATGTGGTCGGCTATGCTTAAACATCAAAGAGATAATTGAAATGTGATATGAACACGTGTGGAATTTCAAAGATTAAATATAAATTGGAAACTTAATCCTTCTTATGATATTGTTGTGTAAATATATATATATATATATATATATATTCTATGTCGGTTATGTAGTTATGTTGATAAATTGTTATGGCACTAGAACATATTGAGATAACTAGATGCATCATGAATAGTATGCACGTTTGGAATACATACCATATATATTTGTTTGTGGCATCATGGGCACAAGTGGACCCGTGCTCACATCCCTACAAAATTTGATGCAGGTACAGGTCATGATAATCAGGTGGGCTAATGGGGTTGGACTAGAAGGGTGTGCATGAGCCCTATCAAGCTTAGCTAAGCTCTTGGTTACTTAGTTTAAAATTTCTTTTAGAATTGTAATATTGTACATTGAGGACTTGTTCGATTTGGTTGTAAGGGCCCTAAGGCCTAAATTATGTATTAATAAGAGGATTATTGGAAGTTTGTGACTTGATTATAGTCAAGGTTAAGATTATGTTATCTTATCTATGTCTCGGGCTCACTGGTTTACATTGCGTTGCTCTGATGATGGGTTGGTTATGTTAATACATGTGGTGTGTGTTTATCACTCACCCCTCGGGTCACAAGATTCGGGGCGTGACAAGTTTTTATGTTATTTTCACTTTTAAGTTAATTTGTTATTTCGTATATATAAATAAATAATCTTAAAATTAGAAAAATTTAAAATTTTTCGTCTAAACCCTTCTTTAAGTCCCAGAGTAGTACTCTGTGGTCCGAACACTAGGCTTCTAGTCCAGACCATAGTACCCTTTATAGAGTAGTTTTCCTAGCTTATGATTAGTTAGATTTGTGGGGAAGATGGTAGACTAAGGCGTCCAAAACCCTTAGCTTCTTCTTTAGAATTTGAAAACCTTTTAGAGGAAGTTTAAAACCCTAGACTTCCTATTCCACCTTTAGAGATGGCTGAAGATCAAGCTGTTGCTGCTAGACATTCCATGAGGGATATCTTGCAGCAAGATAGACATACTCCTACGTCTTGTATAATTTGGCCAGAAAATTAGAGAACCTTTAATTTCAAACCTGGTATGATACAATTGTTACCTACTTTCCATGGTATGGACTCTAGAAATCCATGCGATCATTTAACTCAGTTTAGGAACATTTGTGTCACCATTAAAGATCAGGGATGTCCAATAGACTGAGTATTTCTTAAGCTTTTCCCATTCTCTCTAAAAGATAAGGCTACTAGATGGTTTGAATTCCTACCATCTAATTCCATTTGCACTTGGGATGAAATGCAAGCCAAATTCTTAAAGAAATTCTTTCCTCCCAATAAAACTAATGCTATACAGTATCAAATTCTAAATTTTGCTCCACAACATGGTGAGACCTTTTATCAAAGTTGGGAGAGATTTAAAACTCTCCTGTATTCTTGTCCACACTATGGATTTGAAGTTTGGCATCTTGCTAGTATCTTTTATGGCTCACTGATGCCACAACTAAAACAATTTGTGGAAACAATGTGCAATGGGCAGTTTTACGATAAAACGCCTGAGGAAGTTTATGAATATTTTGAGTTTTTAGCTGAGAATGCACAAACCTGAGATATCACAGGATCTCAAAACACCCAACCTGCTAGTGTTACCTTAACCAAAGGTATACATCATTTGAGTGAAACTAATGACCTCAAACCAAAACTAGCAACACTCACCAGAGAAATTGAGACTCTAAAAATCAAAAGGGACACAAATGTCATAAAAGAACCAATGGCAAATGTCTATTGCATACTATGTGATAGCCAAACCCATAGGATAGATGATTGCCCTAGTATCCCTATTTGTAGAGAGGTTGTGCAAGGCCAGCCATCTAGTGAACTCCCAATTCATGCTATAAATCAATACTGCCAATCATATCATGGACAAGCTTTAGGAGGAAATCCTTATTTTGAGACATATAATCCATCAGTGAGGAATCATCCTAATTTCAGTTGGAGAAATGAGGGAGCTCAAATACCACAACCTTATCATACTCCTCATCCTCTAATTCCTCAAGTCTCAATCCCTAATCTAGGATTGTCTCAGAATATGGGACCATCAGATGCGCCATACATTCCCCTAAATAAGAGGTCCACAAAAGAAACATTTCAACAGTTCATGAATACTCAATCTTCGCTTTAGGCCTATAATAATTGAAATTTGGATGATATCAAGAGTCAGTTGACCCTTTTTGACTCAAACATTGACTACATAACCAAAGGGCCAATTTCCCACTCAACCTTGTCCAAACCTAGTGGCCCAAGCTAAACAAGTTGAAGGGTCTTCTAATGTGCTTGGGGATGTGGAACAGGTACAAAATATCACAATGCTTAGGAGTGCTAAGATAGTAGATAAAACCATCCATCCTAGGGAGGATGAAACTAGAGAAAAGTTGAAACCTAAGCATATGTTGGATGATAGTAAGAAGGCGAGAAAACAAAAAATTATAATTGAGGAGTCCACAAAAGAAGATAAAAAGGAAGAGGAAGAGAGAAAGGAGAAAAAAAAGGAGGAGGAACCAATGATAGTGCCCAGGGAATATGTTCCTAAAGCACCCTTTCCCTAGAGATTTTTGAAAGCTAGGAAGCAAGCCCAAGCAGCTAAATTGCTAGAGGTATTCAAACATGTGAAAATCAATATACCTCTTCTTAATGCAATTAAACAAATCCCTTTACATGCTAAATTCCTTAAGGAATTATGCATTGTGAAAAGGGGCTTGAATATAAAGGAGAGAGCATTCCTCACTGAACAAGCAAGTGCCATAGTATAATGTTGTACTCCCTCAAAATATAAGGACCCTAGTTGTCCTACTATATGGAAGTACTATATTAGTCGAGCACTACTTGATTTAGGAGCAAGTGTGAATTTGCTTCCTTATTCAGTGTATGAACAATTGGGCTTAAGAGAAATTAAACCTACCCGTGTGACTTTGCAACTTACAGATCGATCAATTAAAGTTCCACATGGTATAATTGAAGATGTACTGGTATAAGTGGAAAATTTTTATTTTCCAGTGAATTTCATAATTCTAGATACTCAACTACTTACCAGTTTAACTGCACCTAATTAGACACCAGTAATTCTTAGACGACCATTCTTAGCAACATCAAATGTTTTAATCAATTGCAGAAATGGGTCCATGAAAATGTTTTTGGTTAATATTGAGTTTGAAACTAATATTTTTCATGTTGCCAAACAACCAAAATAGGTGCCTAATATACAAGAAATGGACTTAGTTGAAGCTATAGTCTAAGATTATATGTATTGTGAATTCGTTGAGGCTTTAGAAAAAGCAATTTGCTTTAGTGAGGAGAAATTGAATTCATGACGTCAAATCAAGAATTAGGAGTAGTTGTTGATTGGTTTGAAATGTGCCCAATTATGTCTATGGGAAACTGGGTACCAACCTTTGAAAGTCTAGGACCACTTTTAAATAAAGTAGAGTCCTCAGAAGTAAAAGCTCCTCATCCTGATAGGAAACCCCTACCCCATAATTTAAAGTATGCTTTCTAGGTGATAGAGAAACATACCCTATAGTTATTTCATTAGAATTAACTATCCATCAAGAGCATATGCTAGTTGATCTTCTAAAAAGTCATAAGAAAACTCTGGGATGGTTAGTGGCGGACTTAACGGGTATAACTCCTCTCCTTTGTACACATCATATATATTTAGAAGCGGATGCCAAACCAGTTCATCAAATGCAAAGACGATTCAATCCGAACATGAAAGAAGTAGTTAGAGCTGAAGTTTTGAAACTACTAGATGTAGGAATAATTTATCCCATCTTTGATTTTAAATGGGTGAGTCCTATACAGGTAGTTCCTAAGAAATCAGGAGTTACAATGGTTCGGAATGAGAATAATGAGTTGGTTCCAACTTGAATACAAACTGGTTGACAAGTGTGCATTGACTATAGAAAGCTCAATGCAGTTACAAGGAAAGATCACTTTCCTCTTCTATTCTTAGATCAAGTTCTAGAAAGAGTAGCTGGACATGCTTATTATTGCTTTTTAGATGGTTATTCGGGCTATAATTAAATAGAGGTTGCCTTAGAGGATCAAGCTAAAACCACTTTTACTTGCCCTTTTGGTAGCTTCACATACAAGAAGATGCCCTTTGGCTTATGCAATGCTCCTGTTACCTTTCAGCGCTACATGATTAGTATTTTTAGTGAAATGATAGAAAAAATCGTCGAGGTATTCATGGACGATTCGACGATTTCTCTATTTATGGTGATTCATTTGAGCAGTGCTTAAGGAACCTTGATCTAGTTTTGATACGATGTGAGAAAAACTTAGTGTTAAATTGGGAAAAGTGCCATTATATGGTCACCCAAGGAATTGTGTTAGGGCATATAGTATCGAAAGAAGGCATCTCTGATCAAGCCAAAGTAGAACTGATTCAAAAATTTCCCAATCCTCAATTTGTGAAGGTTATTCGATTATTTTTAGGGCACGCTGGGTTTTACCAATGGTTCATTCAATCTTTTAGTGAAATTTCAAAGCCCTTGTGTCAATTATTGATGTAAGATACCCCATTTGAATGGACTCCCTAGTCTCAAAAAGATTTTGATAAGCTCAAGGGTTGTCTAACCACAGCCCTTATACTTCAACCTCCTAATTGGTCACTTCCCTTTGAACTTATGTGTGATGCAAGTGACCATGCTATTGCAGTTGTGTTAGGACAGAGGAAAGACAAAAAGGCACATGTTATTTACTATGCATGTAAAACTTTAAATGATGCGTAGAAAAATTATAGACATCTGGAAAAGAATTGTTAGCAATTGTCTTTGCCCTTGAGAAATTTCGTTCTTATCTCATTGGTTCAATAGTTATAGTATTCACTAATCATTCAGCTCTTAAATACCTGTTGACCAAGCAAGAGGCCAAACCACGGTTAATCTAGTGGATTTTACTTTTGCAAGAGTTTAACCTTGAAATAAGAGATAAGAAAAGCATAGAGAATGTAGTAGTGATCACTTGTCACGTTTACCAGTAGAAGCTCACCCATATGATAAAACTCAAATAAATGATAGCTTCCCGAATAAACAATTATTTAACATAGAAGCAATAACAGCCCCCAATCCTCCTTAGTGATAGGAAAAATCCCAAATGGAGCTATAAGGATAGAAAGAAATTCTTACGAAATGTTAGAGATTTCTTTAGGGATGATCCTTAATTATTCAAGTATTGCCCCAATCAAGTGATTCAACGTTGTATCCCTGAGTGGGAAGTACCTAGCATACTTGAGTTTTGCTATACCCAAGCTTGTGGTGGTCATTTTTCCACAAACAAAATAGCTGTGAAAATCCTTCAATGTGGATTCTATTAGCCTTTGTTGTTTAAAGATGTTCATTATTTTTGTACCACATGTGATAGATACCAACACTTAGGGAGTCTAACACGTAGAAACATGATGCCTTTATCCTCTATTCTTGTTTTAGAGGTGTTTGATTGTTGGGGAATAGATTTCATGGGTCCTTTCCCAATTTCACGTGGGTATGAATATATCTTAATTGGGGTTGACTATGTGTCTAAATGGGTTGAAGCAATTGCCGCTAGAACTAATGATCATAAAGTCGTGCTTAAATTCCTCCATGAGAATATTTTCTCGTGTTTTTGAGTACCTCGAGCAATTATTAGTGATAGATGAAAACATTTCTGCAATCGTCCTGTGGGAACACTATTGCTTAAATATGGTGTACTTCATAAAGTTGATACATCATACCACCCACAGACAAGTGGCCAAGTAGAACTTGCTAATAGCGAGATAAAATAAATTCTTGAGAAAACAGTTAACCCTAATTGCAAGGACTCATCACGACGATTGATTGACTCTTTATGGGCATATCGTACAGTGATTACACTTGAAAAGTGTAATTAAAAGCACAATTTAAAACATAATTCAAGCATTTATTCAATTAATTTTAAAGTTTTAGTTATGTTTCGTAATTTATGGTACTTTGTTTTCAAAATGTAGAGAAAAGCCAAAAATTATCAAAACAAGCAATGGTGAAGAGACTGAAGAAGCTATAATTTTTAAGGTATTTCACTGAACACTTGGCACGCATGGAGAAAAGAGCTTGAACACAAAAATGCCGATATGTCCAATGACTTTCAAGACTTCCTCAACATCCCAAGAGCTATCCTAAGGAATGAGATCAATCACTATAGCTGCCAATGTCACGCCCCGGATCTTGTGACCTGAGGGGTGAGTGATAAACACACATAACATGCACTAATATGACCAATCCCATAATCAGAGCAACGCAACATAAGCTAGTAAGCCTAAGACATAAGATAGAATAACATAAGTTTAACCTTGACCATTGCCATGTCACCAACCACAATACACCATTCTCAAATTACATAACTTAGGCCTTATGGCCATTACAACCAAATTGAAAGAGTTCATAAATGTACAATGTTACAATTCCCAAAAGAAATTTAAACTAGATGACCAAGAGCTTTGAGAAGCTTGGTAGGGCTCATGCATAACCTCCTAGTCCCAACACATCAACCCACTTGATTGTTATTGCTTGTACCTGCATCAAAGTCTGTAGGGATGTGAGCACGGGTCCACTTGTGCCCACAAGTCTCAAACAAACATATATGAAATGTATTCTACACATGCAAGCATTTTATAATGTATCTAGTTACCACTTATACTCTAAAATCAAAATCATTCATTTACATCACCATTTTAGACTATGCACCTTTATACACAACAATATTGTAAAAAGAAATTCAATTCCAACCAATACTTAATCTTTAGATTCTCATTCTTAAGTTTCAAATCATATTTCAATTCACTATTTAATGTTTAATCAAAATTGACCACATAACCATATTGACAATACCTATTGACGCATAATGACGTCACAATGTGGCATCCAATTCCAAACAATCTCCATTATTGAATTTCCTAATATTACATCTAGTCATATTCCCAACCACATTATCACAAATTCAACATTAAATCATGTATTCACATCCATATTATTACATTCCAACAACCCATCACACCACCATAGTCACACAATTCATCGGGGGTTGGGTGTATACACAACACCATCTTTTATGGGTCCAGACCCAATGGAAACGGTAAACCAAACACCATCGTTTAGGATCACAATCCAAGGTCACGGGTAACCCATACACTCACAATGTTGTGGGCTACTAACCCACTGGCATTGACACCAAACCCTGTGCAGGTTCCGGGACTCTCAACCCAAGGGTACTCTCAAACCCTTCCTGTTTACCACACCCCACCACGGCCCTCGTCACACAAACAATCATCCATCATATCACATCTCATCATTCACAAGTCCACATTCAACATCATATACTTTTCCACAACACAAATCCACATTCTGGTTCATTCCAGGATTCATTACATAACAACATTTAGTAAGCATCATTAAACATTTAACACCTTTCATTGTTATGAACATGATCTCTCTTTTACCAAATCACAATTCATTAATGCAATCACAAGTTCATACACTTTAAAATTTAGTTTACATTAAAGCATATTCACAATTCTATTTGATTAAAACCCTTATCTCAAAGTAGGCTTCCAATTCATTTCATTCATGGTAGCAAGCATTCCCCTTTACAAGCTTAATCCCATAGGTTTAAGATAATCAACCTTTAATCACTTGTAAGAGCTCATTCCCATTTTAAAATCCATACAATTAATCAAATAAAAGTCTCACATACAAACATATGCCTAACCCCTTCATAGTCTTAAGGTAGGAAGTCAAGTTAAGAAAAAATCAGAAAAGGTGTTCTGGTCTCTGTGGGCGCCCCTCCTAAAGTTCATGGGTGCCCCTGAGGGGGCATGGGTGTCCCACCTAAGAGCATGGGCACCCCTGGGGGGTCATGGGCGCCCCACCTAAGAGCATGGGCGCCCCTCTGTAGCCCAGAAGGTCACTTTGCTCCGATTCAAGCTTTAAGCCATGTTTTTAGGTTCCAAACTTTACCCAATCCAATATCTAACCTAATACCTTAATTTCTTGGGTTGTCTAGGACCTAGAAGACTCCAAAAAGTCCATCAAAACAAATTTTAATCCATCCATTTCTTCAATACAAAAATCTAGCTCCAACCTATACATATATACACACAACCATTCATCCACACAAACTCCACTTCCAAGGGTTCCAAATCTTAAATAAATTTCATAGAAGTGTTACTAGCTCAAATATATCTCATATATGTTAAAATGAGACTAGAAATCTCTACCTTGAGTGGTAAAAAGATACATCAACAAAGGGGTGTCTTGAGCTTCCAAACCCTCAAACTTTGATGAGGTCAATCTCCTCCCTCCTTGATCAAAGCTAAAAATGAACAACATAGGAAGGTTTCTTAAGGTCTTAATTTCAATCTTGTAAAAGGAATTTGAATTCCATGAAGGTTTGGAAAACCTACCTTTGTAAACCCAACCGGTGGTCTTCTTCTCCTCCTTTTCTCTCCTCTTGATCTTCTTTTGCTTCCCTAGCCGATTCTCTCTCTCTCTCTTGCATCAAATCCATCTAATATATATATATATATCAATATTTTTAATCCCCAAATAGTAATCCTCAGGTCTAACCTCACCCCTAGCTAGTATAGGTGCCCATAGGGTTAAGTCTCAGCCTTCCAACCAAAGAACACACTTTTGCTGATTTTCTGCACAGGTGGGGCGCCCATCATGGACCATGGGCGCCCATCCTAGACCCATGGGCGCCCCTTCTCTACCTTGGGCGCCCCTCTGCACGCCCCCGAGTCGAAATGTTAACTTTTGAGCTATTTTGCCCATTTCTTCCAAAATTCACACCCCCAAGTCATCTTTAATGACTAAACTCACTTAATTAACATACTAACATGCCCAAAACATGTTAAAACCATCAAATTATATTAACATGAAAATTTGGGGTATTACAGCCAAGGAGAAGAAAATGGTCCAAAGTTCAAGATGGTTGAAGTGATGTGCAGCTAAAGTTCCAGCTTGACACCCTGTCAGTATTTTGACCATATCTTTTTGCTCACAATTCGGATTGACCTGATTCGTTTTGGGTTGGAAAGAAGACTCAAAGGGCTACAACTTTTGTTTTAAGCTGAAGCCTTAATCCATCGTCTTTGAGGTCAAAATTGCATTGGAATTTGAGGACAGAAAGCTATCAGAAGCAAGACATGAATTAAAGAGAAAGTACACTGTGGTCCAGACCCCTAGATGCAATGATCCGGACCATAGAATGTTGATTTGTGTAGATATATTAAATTTTTAAGGTTTTTCATCTTCTCTATACATATGTAGCTTTGACGGCTGAAAAAGGGACTTCTCAACTACACTTTGCTCTGTATTTTTCAGTTTAGTTTTTCATTACAATAGGTTAGAGTAAATAGTTTTCAATTTAGTTTTTGAAGAGTTTTGGATTGATTGCTTTCGGATTCAAGTTTAATTTGTTACGAAGAACGGAACACATTTTGTTTATTCAATGAAATTTATTTTCTTTTTGTATTATCTTTTTATATGCTATTTTATTATTTCCTCTATGCTAGGTTAGATTTTATTCTTGATTTAACCCATCAATGATGGGTGAATCCTTATTTTAATGTTTGATGTGATCGAATCCAAGCATACAATGTAAAAGTTGCGTGCTAGGATTCTTATTCTTTAAATCTACTTTCTAATGTTTTCGAAACCTTCAAAAACTTGTGTAGTTGATCATATTTCCTTGAAATCACTGATAACTACACAAGATTATAACTTTCTTAATACTTCAAAAACAAACAAAATAGATTTACATATATTTTCTGGTTTTCTTTCTCTTTTGATTTTCAAAGCCTTTGAAAACGTGTGACCTTGATCATATTTCGTTGAAATCCCTGATGACATTACATAATTAAAATTTTCTTTACATTTTGAAATCAAAGAAAATAGATCTAGACCAAAGAATGTTTTCAAGATGAAATATTTTTAGTTTTATTTATCCTAAACGTGATTTTAAAATCGTGCTTTGGAAATTAGAGCTTTCGCGATGAAATCTTTCTGGTTTACTTTTCCCAAACGCGAGCTGTAAACCGAGATAATAATCACATCCAAACATAAGAATAAGGTATTCACCCAAATTTGTAGGTTGAATCGAGATCTTAAATTATCTTGAATACATAGTGGTACTGCTTTCATTTTAGTTTAATTTAATTATTGTAATTTAGTTTATTTATTTAGTAGTTAGTAAATCAAAACTTTTCAAAACCCAAGATCAATTTTCTTTTCTTATTTTTAAAACGAAACTAGTAAGTAGAAGAAGTTAAAAAATCCTAGTGTTCAATCTCAAAGTTCCCTGTGGATACGATCTTGGACTCATCAGGTAAAACTACACCGCCTACCCTTGTACTCGGGGGTTAGTTTAGACACAATATTTAGATGTAGTCATACAGCTTACAAAACAACCCTAGGGATGTCACCATACAGATTAGTTTATGGGAAGCGATCCCATTTACCTGTCGAATTAGAACATAAGGCATATTGGGCCATTAAACAATTCAACGCTAATATCGATAAGGCTGGGCTTGACCATAAACTTTAGATTGCAGAGATGGAGGAATTGAGAAATGATGCCTATGAGAATGCTCAAATTTCCAAAGAAAAGATGAAGAAAGTACATGACCAACATATTGCAAGCATTCCTTTCATGAGGGTCAAAAAGTACTTCTTTATCGATCACGACTTCATTTATTTCCTAGCAAATTGCAATCCAAGTGGTTTGGCCCATTTATCATAAAGCATGTTTCTAAACATGGGGCTATTGAAATAGAAAATCCAAAAAATAGGAATAGATTTAAAGTTAATGGGCATAGACTTAAACTCTCTTTGGAAAATTTCATTAGTTTGGTTGAATCATGGGATCTTTTAGATCCTCCACCCTACAAGTAATCTAGGATTAGCGAAGTGTTGTAATTATACCATATTTAGGGCTAGGATAGATTTTAATTTTACTTTATTTTAGGTTTTCATTTGTGAGTTTGAGTCCTTTTGGGTTTTTGAAAAAAAAATTTCAAATATCCAGTTTTGTGGTTTGGACCGCTAGACCCAATGGTTCAGACCACAGTTTGTTTTCTAAAAAAAAAAATGAAGGCCAACCTTTATGTGGTCTGGACACCCTACGAGTGCTCTGGACCCTGTAACTTTTTAAACAGCCTAATCAGCCATTTTAACTTCAAAAATCTCACAATCCTCTTACTTTCCTTTCGATTCCATCTCCTATACTTTAAGAATCCTTCACATCCGAGCTTCCCCAAGGACTTTAATTGAAAGTTCACTCCAATCTCTTTATACAATCAGTCCAAGGCAAGCTTCTTCTCCCTTTCAAACCCTAGGTAACCGTTCTTACCCATTTTTTTGAACCTGAGCTCATTTTCACTGAGGGTTCCAAATTTCTTTCAAATTTGAATCCCATTTTGGATTTTAAACATTAGGTAAGTAGAAATTGCTCACTTTGAGTGAATTTCTTCACACTTTCAACACCATTATAGCGTGGGTCATCATTTGGGTCCGTGGCTCCACTGGACCCTAAAATTTTTGTCCCTTTTTGACTTAATCAATTTCAAATGTCTTCTTATTCAATTTGTGTTCAGAATTTGTGCAAACAGACCCCTCCATGGTGGATGTTGTGTGGCCACCTGGACTAGCACATGACTTATTCATTTTGGTTTCTTGTTTACATTTTTTTTTTTTTGGTCAATAGAAGTGGGCCACTAAACTTGTGTGGACATAGGGCTTGAATATTTGATTAATTCAATATATTCTTTATGTGTTTTGTAGCTACCATAGCCCCACGAATCGAACACAATGCCAATAGACAACTAGGGTCCACCTCCTTTGATAGAAATTGATTTTGGAGAGAATAAACTAAGCATAAGTATGATGATATATAGGGCATAAACCTGTGGTGATAGAGCTTTGTTGGCAAATAGACCAATTTAGGCGTGAGGAATTTATGGTAGAGTAGCATTTTGAGGGGCGGCAGTGGCTCAATATCGCTAAATTCCACACCTATCATGTAGTTGATGTAGTTAGGGAATTCTTTGCCAATGTTAAGGAAGGTTCCATTATCAGGAGAAAGGGTAGAGAAAGAATCATTAGATGGGTTTGAGGGGCTAAGATCACAGTCACACCAGATGATTTTGCCCAAGTCTTTCAGTTACTTTGAGTCCAAAACCTAGAATTCACCTATCCTGCTAATGGCACCTCACCACTACCTATAATAGCATCAGAGATTCTATTTGAGGACCAGAAGTGGACTAGGGAGTATAGAAAGCCAGTTCCAGCACTTAAGGATAAATACTAGACATTCCACATGTTTTCCTACACAAACCTATTGCCCCAGAATAGGAATTCAGATTGTAGTCCACTCTAGGCTCGCCTGATTTATGCCATTGGGATGGGAATGACCATTAATTTGCCCTCATACATCTGGGCACCAAGTGGCATACACATATGAGCACCCAGGAGCCTTAGCTACTTTACCTTTTGGAGGGGCGCTTACAGAGATATTTTGGAGAAAAGGGCCCACATTACTGATGATATGCCCCTAGCCTCAGGATTACAACCCTTTAACATCACATCTTACTCTAAATCCTGAGCTCTAATGTCAAAGAAGAAAAAGAGAAAGATAGAAGAGACTGTTGTAGAGGAGGGTGGACCATAACAAGCCACAGAGGAGCCAGAGCAGAAGGTCACTACTACTGAGTAAGCTGCCTAAATTAGAGCATTGGCTAAGCATATTACTCATCTGGAACAGAATTAGGAAGATAACCATCAGCTCCTATTGCACATTCATCAGACCCAGCAGACATAGGGTCACCTTCTGTAGAGCAACTTGGATCACATCAGAGAGTCACATCTACCTCCACCTCCACAGTGACTGGATATTTATTTTCTTTTTTATTATTATTCTCATTTTGAGAGTTTAGGATTTAGTTTCACCGCTTCATTTGATATTCCTAAAACTTTGTACTTAATTTTAGTGGATTGTATAGATGTATTGAGATTTTGACTATTTTGATGTGGTAATTTATTGTTTATTGATTGCCTTTTGATTTTTATCTTCTTTTTGTTCTCTTTCTTGACTAATTTCCTTTTCTATCTATGTTGAACATTGATATTGCTTTATGTTGGAACAAATTGTTTATTTTCATCATTAAAATTTATTTCTATATTCTTTGTAAGAACGAGTACATCATGTCCGATTTTAGTGAGGATAACTCTAATCAGAAGGAAAATCCTAAGACTTTAATTAGTAGGAAACATAAATGGGAATTTACACTTTATATGTCCAGCGACGAGAGTGACCCAGAGAGTTCAGAGGTTTATTTGGACACGTGACCTGACGAGCGTTTCATAGAGAGTAACTCACTACCTTTGCCACTAATTTTTCCTCCCATTGTTCATATTACACCTTATCAATTTCTTAAGGGGCAAGGGTGGGATGATGTTGACCTTGATCTCCTTTTTCAAATGGACTGGGCTGAAATAAACATATATGATGAGTGGTCTGACGTAACTAATTACAACATTGATACTAAAACCAAAGTAGGATATGAGAAGAGTCCACCTCTGATTACCAAGATATGCCACCACTGGAAGACGTGCCTGACACTGATAGTACTGGCACCGAGAATGAGTCTGATGAGAGCTATGACACAAACACTGAGTCTAGTGAGAGCGATGACAGTGAGTCAAACCAGCATGATGACTTTAGGATTTCACTGCAATCCATTTATGATTTTTGTAATGCATTAGCTCAATTTGAAGCCAACATGAGGTAATTCTTAATCCCTTCTTTTCATTTCTTTTATGCTAATTCTATTATTTTGTTATTTTATTTATGTTATTTCATTGATATCGTTAATCACCTGAATCTTAGCTGGGGGAACCATAACATATGCACAGCACATATTTACTTTACCTTTTCACCATTGTTCTTTTCATACATTAGGCATATGTGCTTCTTAAGTTGGGGGGGTGGTCATGTGTTTATGTTACCAATGGTACATTAGTGACTAATGAATGTTTTAGGACTTAATCCAATGATGGTATTATTCATGTAAAAAACAGATGATTTGATTTCAATTTTGAATGGGGAACTTAATTTAAAAATTGATTATGAAATTTTCTAATGAGTTGCAAACTTGTCACTTAAAATCATTGAGTTGAAAATGTGTCAAGGATTGGAAGTTATGAGATTTAGTCATTCAAATATGCCAAGACATAGGCGGAGACTTAAAACCCTACATTATGTGAGCTTTTGAGCCTAACTTTTTGTTCTTGAGGGTTTTACAATAATCTTTTTAAATTCTTTATCTCACTTCCTTTAAATAGCTTCATTACATTAACTTGCTTTGGTATTAAATGCATAAGACACTATTTGTTGATGTACATGTGTAGATTAGTGTTTCTGATAAAGTATAATTAACCTAGAGAGTGATATTAGGCCCTCCTTCTTATATTTGAAGGCTTAAAACTTTCCTTTGATTTACATAACCCTTGGAGCCACTTTGAAGCTTTTAAATAAATGAAATAATAAATGAAATTTTTCTTTCTTGATTAGCCACATTTATGACCCTTTTAACCTTAGAGTTATAGGTAAGCTAACCCTGGAATGTCTTAGGATTTTGGTGCAATTTTATAAAGGCCAATAAAAGGGGAATTCGTGATGGGAAATTGTGGTGATTCAAAAAAAAAAAAGGATCTATGACTTCAAAGTTTATTATTGGTCCCATTGAAAAAAAAAAAAAGAAAGAGAGCAAGAGAGAGAGAAAGAAAGAAAATTGATTGGGCTTCATTGTTGGGTTCTCAAGAAGTGTAAAAAAGAAAAGTTGGGGGGGAATATTGCATTGCACTATCCTTAGACATGCACCTTGATTTTCCCTATCCTTTATTTGTCTAACCAATGCCCCTTTGGCCAAGTTACAACCTGGTAAAAGACCTAATCAACTTTAGGTGAAAGACACTTAGAAGGGCATTGATTTATTTCATGTGATCGATGGTAGTTGTCTTGTTAAAGCATTGATACATTCCATTCATGAAGCTATGAAACTCTCTATGCTTTAATTCTTGCAGTCACCTCTTGATTGGGTTCATTGCATTTATTTAACATTGTAATCTTGCATGAACCATGAGAGTAACCCTTTTTGAGTGACTTTATTCTAAATGAGTGACCAACTTGGTGAGATTTGAAGTCAAGACCACAGTTGTTTGAGTATATTTGGTGACTAATTTGATTAAATGATATGAATTGGCATGTTTGAAATGAGATGGTTGAAAAGTAGGTGAGTTAAATACACATAAGGAGATTTTATATGACGTTTTAAAATTTTGCTACCTAATTCCTATTGAACTTAAATCAAGAGTTGTTGAAATGATAATTACCATCCATTCGATTAGTTTAGGAATTTTGTGAGTAGATTCACTGCAAACCCTCGTGAGACTTCACTCATCCACTAGGGTGAACCTAGGGGTTTAAAAGGCTTGCTGCATGTAGATAAGTGTAGCCGTGTTTCCAACGAAAAGAGAAATAGGATAGTAGTTTCATTTCATTTCAATAAAGGCATTGCTAGGGACTAGCAATGCTCAAGTTGGGGGTGTGATTACACTTATAAAGTGTAATTACAAACTCCACATTTTTGACATTTATTCATGCATTTAAGTAATTAATTTTGGAATTTTGTTATTATTTTATTACTTATGGTGTTTATTTTCTTAATTGCGGGTAAAAGGGTGAAATAATCAAAATTAGCAGATATGAAAGTGGCCTGGAGGATGAAAAGGATGCTGTGGTTCAGACACCCCCTCGGATGGTCCGGATTAGGTCAAAGGCTCAACATGAAGGAGGAAGTAGAACTTAAGAAGAATAGATTCTGTGGTCTGGACAGCCCGTCGGGTGGTCCGAACCATAGTGTGTTGCCGCGTGAAATTGTTTCAGCTCTTTTTAGGGTTTTATGTTAGCATATATATATATATGATATGATGTATAGCCAAGAGATACATCTGCCCTACTTTAGTTTTTAGACTTTTTGAGAGTTTTAGAGAATTTTCCAATGGTTGAAGAATGTTTTTAAAGTTTTGTGGAGCGTTCGTAGGATTCATTACAGCTGTTACTATTCATCGTTATGTTTCAAATTCAATTTCAGAATACGTTTTATTTCGCTTTTCATTTTAATAATATTATCTTTTCATTTCATTCTTTAGATTAGTGATCTATGTGCAATATGGTTGTTTTTGTTTATTTTAAAAGCATGCCAGCACATCCTTGATTCAATGAAACAAGGAATGGTGGGTTATTACAAACAATAGGATGTGTGTAGACCTTTTGCATGGTTTGCGAAAACTCACGCGTAGGGATCTACAACTTTCAAATCTGATTTCGTTTGTTTCAAAAGCTTTCAAGAATGAAAATCTTTGACTATATTCTTTGTAATCATTGGTAAAGGTTTTCGATTAAAACTTGTTTAATATTTTTGAACAAACTAAAAATTGAATTTGAACCCAAATGTTTTCACAGAATATTTTTTCGATTTTATAATCCTAAATGAAAATACAAAACTGAGTATTGGGAAAGTTAAGAACCCTAAAGAAGACATCTTTCTAATCTATTTGTTCTTTTTACGTGAACTTTAGATTGTAGTGTTTAACACATCCCATTGTGAAGTAATTAATCCACCCAAAATTGAAAGTTGAATCAAGAATCATTTTGATATTGTGATTGTTAGTTCAATTAATTCTTTAGCTAGTTAATTGATTGGTTTGAAATTTTGGATTCGTTTATTTCATGCAATTTATGCTTTAGTTGAATTTTCTTAGTAGAAATTTTATTTTTGCTGAAAAACGAACAATTTATTTTCTGAATTCCATTAATTAGTTATTAGTTTGGTCTTTGTTTTTAATTGTAAAGTTTTTGAAAACCCTAGAATTTAGTATTCAACAAATCATAAAGTTTCTTTGAATTTAAATTTAAAATTCTTGTTGCAACCTAGAAACTAAAAACTTAGGTTCCATGTAGGTTCGACCTCAGACTCAGCGTGTTAAAACTACACCGCACACCCTTGCACTTGGGAGTTAGTTTAGACGCACTATTTAGATGCAGTCAAGGCAATTATTTTGAAACCTTTTAAGATGATCATAAGGATTCTCTAATTCCATACCGTGAAAGGTAGGTAGAAGTTGGATCATCCCGGGCTCGAAGTTAAAAGTCTTTTGGTTCTTTAGCCAAACAATGTATGATTCAAGCGGATGGCTTGCTTGTTACGAGTGATCTCTCAACCTCATAAAAGATGCCTAAGATTGCCCATCATTAGCTCCTAGAATCGACCCATCTCCTCTATTGCCCCTACCAGCCATTTTTGCTATAGTAAATGATGAAGAAGTAGAAGAAAGATCGACGACTAGGTTAGAGGGTATAAAAAGAGAGTTCACGAAATCGGAACACCTAAGTCTACTTGTCCCCCCAGTTCCTAAGTGCTAAGAAGCTAAATAGGAAACTAACTAGATGTTTGTGTCTAGTAAGCATAAAATAACCCCAAAGTACAAGGGTGCCTGGTAAGCTTAAAATAACTCCTAAGTCTGTCTATTGACTATATCGTAATTATACAGTTAAGATAATCCCCAAGTATAAGGGTGTGAGATATAGTTTTACTTGGTGAGATCAGGATTGAATCCATAGGGAATTACAAATAAGCCCAAGGGTTTCTAGGTTCTTCTAACCTACTGTTCTCTTTTTTTAAAAAACAAAAAGTAAAAAAATAGTTTTGGTTTTGAAAAAGTGGTTTGATCTACTAACTATTGAACAATTAAATTAAATTACAATAATTAAATTAAACTAACAATCAAGCAATCAAACTAATTCTAACCTAAGCATTGAAATAACAAGACTCAAAATAAATTTAGAATATAGTAAGCAATAAAAACTAAGGTTTTGAATAAATAATAAATGACTTGATCCAACTTACAAATTCTAGCGGATACCTTATTCTCATGTTAAATGTGATTTTTATCTCAGTTTACATCTCTCATTTAAGAAAAGCAAACCGGAAAGATTACAACATTAAAACATTTATTCCAAAGCACAACTTTAAAATCTTGTTTAGGATAGGAAAGCTAGAATGATATCATAATGAAAACGTTCTTTAATCCATATCTCTTTTCTTTGATTTCAAAATATTAAGAAGTTTTAATCAAATACCATCATTAGTAATTTCAACGAAATATGATCAAGGTCATAAGTTTTTGAATGTTTTCAAAATAAAAGAACAAGAAAACTAGAAAACAAGTCTAGATTTGTTTCTTATATTTTCAAAGTATTTAGAAACTTCTAATCATATGTAGGTAACAAGGATTTCAATAAAATATAATCAGCTACATAATTTTTCGAGAGTTTTGAAAATATCAGAAAACAGATCTAGAAACCCTAACATGCAAGTTTTACATTGCATGCTTGGATCCATTCACATTTAATATTTGAACAAGGATCCACATATCCTTGATGTGTTGAATTAAGTATAAATCTATGCTGGAATGTTAAACCAATAAATAAAGTAAGGGATAAATGAAAAGGTAAAGAAAGCAAACTCCATAGATAAAAATCTACACTTGTTTTCAAAAGAACTACTTGTGTTTGAAACTTCAATCCAAACTTGCTGACACCCCAATTTTGCTCCCTCATTTAATATTTACAATATTTAATGCTTTTAGTTGAATAGTGCTCTACTGATTAACTTCCCTTAGTTTTAAGATATATCAAAGTGCCAGAATTTAACAAAAAGTAAACAAATAACAAAATAATGGTTGTACCCCTTAAGCTAGGGAGAAGCTAAGCTGAAAACCAGATCAAGACAAAAGGCCACCAAACTACACAAGCATGTCTAAGACATCAAAGAGAGGATGTTTACATCAACAAAAGAGCCAAAATCAAGGGCCAATTCAGTCCAGACATCCAAAATGGCCTCTACCGATGCACCCAAAGGATGATATCCCGGATTCCCATTGATAGCATTTTTAGATTCCTCATATCCAAAGATGATAGGAAGAGTCAGCTTGGTGGTGCCTCCAAGGGTCTGGCAAAGGATTTGACTAACCCTACCTCCGTTTCAACACATTTCATAGCAGCAATTTTCAAACTGACATAACTTGATCCTAAAAATTCTAAATTGAATCAAATTTTGACCTCATTGTTTTAATTCCTTCCAGAAGCTCCTAACAACTATGCCAAAAGGACAAAACCTGAACCTTGTAAAACATGGCCCAAGCTAGAGGCTGGGGCCAAATTGGCCTTATTTTTGGCCTAGCCACCAAACACCTTACCAAATAGACGTTTGGTAAACTTTTTTGCTTGTTTTGAATTGTAAACTTGTTTTGCAAACATCTTCACCCAAGTTGCTGTGCAAACTTGTTTGCTTATCCTATTTAGCAAAAAAGGTTGCAAAATGACCTTGGCAAAGAGTTTTGCTTGCCTTATCGAGCAAACTTGTTGCCTAATGAAATGAGAAATGTATTTTGCTCATTAGGTTATGCAAAACAATTGCTCAGGGCCAAAAATCCTACAAATAGGTGCCTCCCTTTCTCATTTCCATCATCTCCTAGCCTCCCTTTCTTCTCATTCCCTAAAGCTGGCCACTAAGAGGTGTTCTCAAGGATGTTAGAAGAATTCCAAGCTTTTTTTTCTCTTGAGTTTTACATTTGGTATAATTTTTTCTCTCTAGAAAATTTTTATTCTATCTTTCAATTCAATTTTGTTTGCATAATTAAAATAGAATAATTTTAATTGTGTAAATATAATCTTTGTCAATGAAAGGTATCTAAATCATAATTCAAGACTGGGTTATACCTGATGTATGATATTAATCGAAAATACCTGAGACAATTTTGTAAAATTCCAAAGATCATACCAATGACATGTCCACATCATATTACCATGGTGTTTCATGCCATAACATCATTTTATCATGCCATACCATGTCATAATACCCTGTCTATCATGTCATGCCATGTTATATTATCATAATATCATGCCAGGCCATGCTGAACATCATATTTGCTATGCCATGTCATCTTTATCATGTTATAACATATCATTGTCATCATACACCATGCTCACATACCATATTACCATACTATGTCATGTTATCCAATGCCATGATTATGTTATGCTATGTTACCATGTTCAATCATCATCCCACATCATAGTATCACATGCTAAGACATCATTTACTATGCTAGCACATGCTTTGACATGCCATGTACCATGTTTTGACAAACCAGCACATGCCTTAATATACTAGAACACATCAAAACATGCAAACACACACCAACGAGGGCTGACATAGAATTAGAAATCAAATGCTTATCAATCCAAGGCATTTACTTGAATGAGCAAGGCTCTAGAAACTAGGAATGACTTAGGATTGGTTAAGCTGTTGGTTTGTAAGTCATGACTTCCCTTAGATATATCTGACATGCATCTTTGAACTATCATCCCTGATGTCATCACATTTAATATGTCTATAGCATATCTTATCATAAAAATTACATCATTCACATCACATTAGCCTCCTAGGCCACTCACATAGACCTAATCATCATCACCAGGAACTGAACTTTCAATTTAAGGCTGAGTTTCTTTCCCACATGATAAACACTCACTCACATGCACTAGGCGCATCCCTGGAGCGAGGCTCCATTCCCACAGTTACGCATGAAGCACTAATTGTCTCTTCTCTTAAACTCCCCAATAGAGTGGAACTCTATCTGTAGTTACGCGCAAGGCATTAACTGTTACCTCTCGTCTGGAGCGAGGCTCATTTCCTTTCCTAGGTACATGCCATATGCTAACTATCTTCTTATCTGGAGCTAAGCTCCTCTCATATTTATGCATGAGGCAGTGATTATTCTTCCTCATCCACATGCGTGAGGCGTAAACCTAATTAGAGCTACGTAGACCTGACCCCTTTGTAGGGTATGCAAGCAACTCGAGCAGAAGGCTTGCTGGTCATCACAGTGTGAAACACTGACTTATAGGTAAGCTCTACATCACTTAAACCATCACACATCAGTTCAAACCATAAGGTCAAAGATAAGTAAACCTGATCTATTAACAAGGTATCTAGGCAGCTTGAGCGCAAGGCATTAATCGTCTCGTCTCTGAAGCAAGGCTCCATTTCCTAGTTATGTGCTAGGCACTAACTATCCTTTTTGTTTGGAGCAAAGCTCCTTTCTCTAGTTAACCATTTCCTAGTCATGCGTTAAGCACTAACTATCCTTTCCCCAAGTGGAGCAAGGCACCTTTCCTCTAGTTATGCATTATATATTAACTCTCTTTTATCATCCAAAGTGAAGCTCTCTTCCTAAGTTATACGCAAAGCATTAACTTTTATTTCAGTCTTAAAGTTGAGACTCTCATAATTCAAAGACAATTAGTCCTAACACATACTTAGAGCTAAGACTTTTTGTTTCCTTCATCCTATGTCCAGAGCAAGGCTTTTTCACACATAGCACTAATCCTATCAGTCACTTTCTCATATACATTTGCAAATTACACCCGCACTAGGCACTATACCAGAGCTACGTTAACCTAATCCCTTAGAAGAGTATGTGGGCATCTCGAGCAAATAGCTTAAGTGTAGTCCCCACGGTCTTTATAGACCATCTACATGAGACACTAACTTAGACTTGGAGGTAGGTTCTTGCATTTGCATATCAGTTCACATATCTTTACATCAACATGTAGATTGGACCACTTTAGGTCTGAACTACATTGACCTGATCCCTTTACAGGGTACGTAGGTAACTTGAGCATATAGTTTGTGTAATATCCTGAATTTTTATGTTAATATAATTTGATGGTTTTAACATGTTTTGGGCATGATAGTATGTTAATTAAGTGATATTAGTTATTAAAGATGACTTAAGGGTGTGAATTTTGGAAGAAATGGGCAAAATAGCTCAAAAGTCAACATTTTGACTCGGGGGCATGCAGAGGGGCACCCAAGGTAGAAGAGGGTCACCCATGGCTCTATGATGGGTGCCCATAGTCCATGAGGGGCGGCCGACTTGTGCAGACAATCAAGGTATGGTGTTCTCTAGTTTGTCAGTCAAGACCCAACCTAAACCCTGGGTTTGTAGGGTATGGGAAAAGTGACTAGCCTCCTATAGAATGCTTGGGGGTTAAGCCAAGCTTGTATATATGTATATTTGAGGAGAGAAGGAGAGAGAATTTTGGGGTTTTGAAGGAGAACCGAGAGAGGAGGTGGAAACCAAGGAAAATTTTGAAAGGTTAGTAAGTTTCTCAAACCCTAACCAAATGTAAATTAATTTCAAGGGATTGAAATTGAGTTCTTAAGGAACATTTTCATGTATTTTGTTTGTTGTTTGGATCAAAGGGTGAAGATATGAATCAAGCCAAAAATCCTGATCCCCTGTCCAGAACTCCAGTTTTGCTGCTTAGTGTAAAAACTTGTATGATTCAATACTTAGACTTTAGAACATGAGATGATCAATCTTGAATGATTGAATAGGTGCAAAGTGTATGGATTAAAATATGAAAATCAACCTTTCAATTGAGAAATTGGTTTTAAGACATGTTGGTTTAATATTTTCCTTCAAAATTTGATTTATATGTTCCATGATGGATTATGACGAACTTGTCAATTGTATATTATGTTGAGCTAACAAAGTGTAAGAAATATGATAAGGGAGTGAGATAATGATACAATAAAGGGATATTTAAATTGAATAAGTGAGGATTATGTTAAATGGATGAAGAGATGCTAGAATGAAATGTTCATGTGATATGGAAATGAGAATTGGTAAGGATAAGAGGATATTATAATTATTATGAGCCTCTATTGAACTTAGAATTATACGTTGGTTGTTGTAATGATATTGTTGATTATACATTTGAGTGAAATGATAGTTGAATGATATGGTGACATGGAGACAATCATGAGGATGAAATTGATAAGTATAAAAGAGGAAATGTGAAGGGTAATGAGATACGTGGTTGGTGGGTAAATGAAAACAAGGAGGGTACTAAGATTACCTTAGGGATTGGTTTTCATGCCAGTAGGTTAGTAGCCTAAACTACAACATCACGGGTAAATAAGGCTAATCGTGGCCTGGCTCTTATAGCCTTTAACGACGACATGTAAATAAGGCTAATCGTGGCCTGGCTCTTATAGCCTTTAACGATGACGTGTAGTGTAATACCCTGGACTTGTATTAAGATAAGTATATGGTTTTTGATGTGTTTTGAAAGTTAAGATATGTTAATTTAGTGGTATGGGTCATTTATGGTGTTTTGGAGTCGAGGACTTTGAAGGAAATGGGGATATGCAGTCAAAAGTGACATCCCAGCCAAGTGCTGGAAAATGGGGGAACCTTGGGCGCCCACCTGAAGAGAGCTTGTGCACCCAATGTCTTGGGTGCCCACCTGAGAAGAGCTTGGGCACGCAAGGCACAGTGGACTTGACAGAAGCGAGTTTCTCTGCATTTTTCAGCTGGCCCCTCTCCCCTATGAACCTATATCTAGCTAGGGGTAATGAGGGGGTTTGAAATACACTATTTGGAGAATTAAAATATTGATTTATATATATATATATGTGGGTGAGATGATGCAAGAGAGAGAGAGAGAGAAGTGGGGTGGAGAAAAAGAAATTGGGTGAGAAGCAAAGAAGAGCAAGGAAGAAGAACAAAGGGAACCAAGGAGGGTTTGCATGGTAAGTGCCTCTAGCCCTAACCAAAATCAAATTCCTCTTGCATAAATGAAATTGAGACCTCAAGGAACCTTCCTATGTAATTTATTTGTAGTTTGGATCAAGGAGGGAGAAGATCAAGTCCATCAAAGTTTAAGGGTTTGGAAGCTCAAGACACTTTCTTGTTGATCCATCTTTTTACCACTTGAGGTAGGGATTTAATGCCTCATTCTTACATGTGTTGTGTAACAAGGAGTAGATTACCATTAGAAAACCCTCTTTAAGTGTTGGTTTCATGTATGGAAGAAAATGGGAGTTATACACATGCCTATATATATGTATAGGTTAAGAGAGTGAAAGTAGTACTTTGATCTACAGCTTGACATGTGGTTGATGAAAACTCAAATTTTTTATTTTGTTTGAAGCCTAAGATCCTTGGGTTGATGTTAGAAACTTGAGGTATTTTTACATTAACATGGTCAATTTGAGGTCCCAATGGTGAAAAACCATGAAACGAGAAAACAGGGCATGAAACCCGAAACTTGGCCTAGGCTGTGGGCGCATGAGGGGGACACAGTCGGGCGCCCAAGCCCCATGGGTGCCCAAGAAATTAAGGCATGGGCACCTAAGCGCGCACAGCTGAGTGTCAGCGTGGGCGCCCACCGAGATTAGGTCACTTTACTGACATTGTTTAGTTTAGCCTTCTACTTTAGGCATATGGAAGAGTTGGTAACTTGTTTTCACATGAAACTTTTACTTGATTAATTTTATTAATTTCAAAAGGGAAACAAGATTTAAAAAGTGATTAAGGGTTGATTATCTTAAACCTATGGGATTTAACTTGTAAGGGTGAATGAATGCTATCTTGAATTAAATGAATTGGAAACTTACTTTGAGATAAGGGTCTTAATCGAGTTGAATTATAAATATGTCTTGATGTAAACTAAATGTTGAGGTATATGAACTTGTAATTGATTAAGTGAAAGATAACTTGACAAAGAAATGTATGTTTATAATTTTGGTAAATGTGGAATGCTTAATATGGTTTGATCAATGCGATATGAAATAAGCTATGGAATGAACCGTAACATTGACATATGTGTTAAATGGTATATATATATTGATAAATGTTAAATGTTTAATAAGGTTGATCAATGTTGATATGTGATGAATCTTGGGATGAACCGAAAGGTAAACTTTTGTTAGCAAATGATGGTAATTAAATGAGGCTTGGATTAAATTAAATGAAGAGATGAAATGAGTTGTGCTACATAATGAAATGGAATGTGGTTGTGCGTGTTGGAAAGTGGTGATGATGAATGTGAATTGTGATTGATGAGTATTGAATGTGATGAATGATTGGTTATGTGTGATGGGGGCTGTGGTGGGGTGCGGTAAATAGGAAGGGTTTAGAGAGTACCCTCGGGTTGAAAGTCCCGGAACCTACGCAGGGTTTGGTGTCAATGCCAGTGGGTTAGTAGCCCACAACATTGTGTGTGTTTTGGCTCCTCGTGACCTTGGACGGCGATCCTAAACGACGACGTCGGTTTATTGTTTCTGTTGGGTATTGGCCCATAAAAGACGATAATGTGTATGCACCCAACCCCCGAGGATTGTGTGGTTATGGCTATGTGATTGATTAATGAAATGATGGTACTGTGGATGTGATTTCATGATTGAATGATGAACAAATGTCATATGGATGTGGATATGTGATTGAATGTCGAATTTGTGATAATGTGGTAGTGAATGTGATTAGATGTAATGTTGGGAGATTCAATAATGAGGAATAATTGGAATTGAATGCTACCTTATGATGTTATTGAATAAAGATAAATATTGTAAATATGGTTATGTGGTCGGCTACGCTTAAACATCAAAGAGATAATTGAAATGTGATATGAACACATGTATGGAATTTCAAAGATTAAATATAAATTGGAAACTTAATCCTTCTTATGGTATTGTTGTGTAAATATATATATATATATATATATATATATTCCATGTCGGTTATGTAGTTATGTTGATAAATTGTTGTGGCACTAGAACATATTGACATAACTAGATGCACCATGAATAGTATGCATGTTTGGAATACATACCATATATATTTGTTTGCGGCATCGTGGGCACAAGTGGATCCATGTTCACGTCTCTACAGATTTTGATGCAAGTACAAGCCATAACAATCAGGTGGGCTAATGGGGTTGGATTAGGAGGTTATACATGAGCCCTACCAAGCTTAGCAAAGCTCCCGGTCATCTAGTTTGAATTTTTTTCGGGATTGTAATATTGTACATTGAGGACTTGTTCGATTTGGTTATATGGGCCCTAAGGCCTGAGTTATGTATTAATAAGAGGATTATTGGAAGTTTGTGACTTGATTATAGCCAAGGTTAAATTTATGTTATCTTAACTATGTCTCGGGCTCACTAGTTTACATTGTGTTGCTCTGATGATGGGTTGGTTATGTTAATACATGTTGTGTGTGTTTATCACTCACCCATTGGGTCACGAGATCCAGGGCGTGACATGTAGATAAGGTTAATCGTGGCCTAGCTCTTATAGCCTTTAATGACGACGTGTAAATACGGCTAATCGTGGCTGATTGCACTTGAAAAGTGCTATTACAAACTCCACTTTTGTATAACTTTTGATGCATTTAAGTAGTTTATTTTGATGTTTTATTATTATTTTATTACTTATAGTATTTATTTTCTTAATTGCAGGGAAAAGGGCAAAATAAGTGAGATTAGCAGTGATGAAAGTGGCTGCCGAGGAGAAAAGATGGTCTGAAGTTCAAGATGGTTGAAGTGGTGTGCAGCTGAAATTTCAGCTTGACACCCTGTTAGTATTTTGACCATGTCGTTTCACTCACAATTCCAATTGACTTGATTCTTTTTGAGTTAAAAAGAAGACTCAAAGGGCTACAACTTTTGTGTTTTATCTGAAGCTTGAATCCATCATCTTCAAGGTCAAAATCGCATTGGAAGTTAAGGACAGAAAGCTATCAGAAGCAGCAAACGAGAAGCAGAACTTGAAGAGCAAAGTTTCTGTGGTCCGGACCCCCTGCCAAACGGTTCGGACCACAGTGTGTTATGCGTGCGCGGCTTAATTCCATCTTTTAGGGTTTTCCTTACAACTTCTTTATAACCCATGCTATATGGCCGACCCTAGGGGAGCCATAGTTTAGTTTTACATAGCCTTAGTTTAATTTTTCTATTCTTTTTAGAGTTTTAGAGAGTTTTAGAGAGTTTTAATGTTCGTGTAATGCTTTTACGAATCTTCGAAGCCTTCATAGTTTTTGTTACAGCCGTAGTTATTTAATACTCCATTTCAGTGTTGATTTCAGAGTACGTTTACTTTCTTTCTTCATTTTAATAATATTGTTTCTTCATCTTATTCTTTAGATTCTTTAAATATGTGTTCGATGATTGATTTTATTTCGTTTAAAGTTATGTTAGCGTAAAACCCTAGTTCTTAATTCAACGAATCAAGGAAGGGTAGGTTACTCTGATCTATGGGATGTGCGTAGAGACCTTTGCATGGTTTGTGAAAACTCATGCGTAGGGATCTACAATTTTTAAAACCTAATTCAGTTCTTTCAAAAGCTTTCGAAAATGAAAAACCTTTGACTATATTCTCTGTAATCACTGGTAAAGGTTTTCGATTAAAATTTTCTTAATATTTTTGAAGAACTGAAAATTCAGATTTTGAATTCAAGTTTGAATTGGTTTGTTTCAGAAACATTCGAAAACGAAAACCTTTGACTAAATTCTCTGTAATCACTGGTAAAGGTTTTCGATTAAAATTTTCTCAATAATTTTGGATAAACTGAAAATTTGGATTTGAATCCGAAGTAGAATAGGATTGTTTGAAAACCCTTCGAAAACAAAAGTTTTTGACTATATTCTCTACAATCACTAGTAAAAACTTTTGATTAAAACTTTCTCAATAATTCTTAAACAATCCTAATTTAGGTTTATACCCAAGGATTCCATCACATCCCATGGTGAAGATGTAAACTACCAAGAATTGAAAGTTGAATCAAGAATTTTAAATTATCTTGAATGCGTAGTGTTATTGCTTTTGTTTTAGTTTAATTTAATTACTGCTATTTACTTTATTTATTTAGCAGTTAGTAATCCACACTTTTCAAAACCCAACATAAATTTTTCTTTTCTTGTTTTTAAAACAAAACCAGTAGGTACAAGAACTTAGAAAATCTTAGTGTTCAATCTCATAGTTCCCTATGGATTCGACCTCGGACTCACCGAGTTAAAACTACACTGCTCACCCTTGCACTTGGGGGTTAGTTTAGACGCACTATCTAGAAGTGGTCAAGTTTTTGGCACCGTTGCCGAGGAATTTAGTTTTGATTTATTAGGATAACTCTAGGTTACTCTTCTACTGTTTCCTCAAAAAAAAAAAAAAAATTTGAACATGGATTATTTTCCTTGTAATTCTGGTTCACCAGACACCATTCACCCACTCATTAGTTATTTAGGTAGGATTTATGGAATTGAATTTTGCCTAGAAACTTTTTCTATGCTACCTAAATTTTATGGACTTCAACATGAGGACCCTAGAGTTCATTTAGAACGTTTTGAGTCAATTTGTTTCTATTGCACGAGTGGTTACATAGATAACACACTTAAGTATAATTTTTTCTCGTTATCATTATGTGGAGTAGCCGATGATTGGTGTCGTGACACTACTTGGTCCATTAATATTTGGGAAGAGTTACAAAATGATTTTATTACAAATTTTCTCCCCAATTTTCAAAACTTCACTTTCTGCTTTCAAATTAGAAATTTTTGTTTTAAGAAGGGTGAAGTATTTTATAAATGTTGGGAGAGATTTAAAAACCTTTTAGAAACTTTCCCAAATCATGGACTAGATTTAGGGTACATTCTAGGAATATTCTATAAAGCTCTACCGTGTGAGTTACACTGAGCATTGATAAAAGCTTGGGTAGGGAATTTCTTGACCTTACCCCAGAAGAAGCGTGGTCATTTTTTGAATTTTTCTATCAACACACCAAGCCACAAGAAAAACTTGAACCTAGTTTTGAACCTCATTCACTTGAAAGCCATATTGACCCTTTCCCACATCCTCCTACTTCACTTGATTCTCATGATCAATCCTTAGAAAATAGAGTAGGTCTGGAGTCCGATTATTTGGATATTACATGTCCCAACCCCACTCTACTCACCAAAGGCCAGTATGAGGAACCCCTAGATCATTGGCTTACTGAATCTAGCAATATACAAGTTGAGTCACTCTACGAGCAAACTCAACATAGGGAAGAAGTTAACTTAAAAGTCGATTTTAGTGCACATGAGACTTCTACACATATTGACTCTACATTAGATGATACATTGTTCAAGTCCACAGCATCTCCTTATGTTCGTCCACTCACTAAAGCTGAAATTGCTAAATCTAAAGCCTTTTTGTTACTTGCACGAGAAAATTCTAATTCAAAAACCTTAGACTTTGAGTGGAGCAATTGTTCAGATAATGGGTGTGATAATAAAGGAAATGAGTCCTTTGACTCATGCCCAGTAGACTCTAACATGCACAAGACTTCATCTGTTAAGAGTTTAGAGGACATACAACCAACACCACCACAGAGCTTGAAGCTCATCCCACTCTAACAACACAAGTGAGCTTGGAAAGTCCTAATACTCATTCTGAGAGCTTTGATGCTATAGGTTCAGGGGAGCACATTGTTGAGCCAGTCAGTTTAGCTTTATCATGTTCTACCACACCACTCACTAAGACCACTTCTGATATATCTTTTCCTACTGGGGCTAGTACACTTGATGACTTACCTATTGAGTCCCCTATATTTGAGCGGCAGTATGATTCTAATTATGGTCGGGTTCCTACTTTAATCCCACAGGATATTCATGACAGTGAATTTTCTTTATCATCCTTTGAGAGTTCAACAGATAGGCTTGAGAGTGAGAGTGGTGCACACCTCTCCTCTTTTGCTGTCACCCCAACTGGGAATCTTACTAAGGGAACTAAACATGTTTTGACTAAGACTGACCACACATTTAGGGAAATGGTGTCAACCAAAGAGATAGTTTGCATTGATTTCTTAGGTGTCGAGGGGATACTAGAAAACACACAACCACATTCCATGTTCACATATGCATATAACCTTGGGCCATATTTGAGATTCAAGGATTCCCATAAAGCCATGCATTCGCCAATGTTCTCTGCACTAGGAGCACACTCATTTTTGGTACCTCCTGGACTCCAGGAGAATATTTCATTCCTAAAACCATTTGGTGAGGTTTGGGAGAGATTAGGAGTTGGATAGTATATTTTTGCATTAACTCTTGTATATTAGTAGATTAGATTTTTCTTTCTTTATTTTTGATTTATTTTTAGTTTAACTTTTCTTTCATTTTATTTTTATTTTGTCTTTCTACTAACTTTTTTCTTCTTGTTTTATTTTTCTTTTATTTTTATCTTCTTTTAATTCTAACATATTGCTTGTATAGTTCTTTTGTTTTTCTACAAATAAGGAAGCTCTTGAGGTAATATCCTTCCTCGCTCTTTTATTTAGTTATGCACTTTCAATTGGTACTTCATATATATAATTGTTCTTGTTGGGAGTGCTGTAGAGTCTAAGTTGGGGGGATGTATTGGGTGATGCCTTAAGTGGTTTGAATAATGGGTGCATGTTTGGTTTAATTTATGTTTTTTTGAGGTTATTATTTCATGCTCATCATCATGCTCACTATTGCACACTACAGACCCACATATGCATCATGGTTCTCACATTGAGGACAATGTGAATTTTAAGTTAGGGGTAGGGTTCACATAATGACCTTTTGTGCCAAAATTGCAAAATTTTAAAATTTTTGAGCGTCTTTAAGCATAAATACATGAATTTAGCACATTTATACCTACATGCCATCCCTTCTTTTTGGTTTGGTTGATTGTGGAACTGAGTGAGAAAGTAATGAGTGAGTTTTGTTCAAGCTTTAATAGGAAACTAAGCTCAAGTTGATTGTATAATGACCTTGTGCATTTTTTACTATCATAGAGAAGAGTTTATGTGCTTAGGAGTAGACTTTGTTTAACATTGGTTAATTGAGCATTCTTGGACTAGGTGGAGACTTATACCCCTTAATGGTGAGCTTTTGAGCCTATTATTCTTTTCCTGAGTGGTTACACATAATCACATCTCTTTTATTCTTCACTTCAGTTTCCAATGCACCAATTGCATCACACACACTTGCATTAGTTTCACTTGGAATATTATGAGTTGTTGCAAGCTTTGAACATGATGCTAAGCCATCTTTGCTATTGTTGGGCCTCTTTATCCTTTCTTGGTTATGAATTATCCTAGGAACCAACTTGAAGCCTTTTAAATAAAGTGTGTGACATATTTATATATATATTTTTCTTGATTCTCACCTCATATATTATCCCTTAGCCTTATTCACACACTTTTAGCCTTACCCTCACATGTCTTGGGTTGTGAAAGTGTCTTAATGTCAATGATGTGAATGGGGTTTGGGAATGGAAATTTTTAAGAGCATATTGAGAGGAAATATTGGGTGGAGAATCTAGCTGATGTATTTTCATTATTTCAAAAAAAAAATAAAAAAAAAAAGAAAAAAAAAAAGAAAAAGAGAGAAAAAGAAAAAAAATAGAGAAAGAAAAAAAAAAGAGAAAAAAAAAGGTTTTTCATTTCTTTTTGCTTGGGTAGTTCGGGACTTGTGCATTGTATTATAATTATTGAGAATGTCCCATGAGTAGTTCGTAAGTTTGTCAATAAGCTTCTTGTTGGGATCCTTGTTGGGATCCTTGTTGGGTTCCTTGTTGGGTTTGGAAAGGAAATGGGTATTATAGGACTTGTGTGCACTTACTATCTTTATCCAAAGACATGTGTTTTGATTTCCATATCCTTCGTTGTTAACCATTACCCTTGGCCAAGTTACGACCAAAATAAAAACCTAGTGGATTCTAAGCAAACAACTCTTGTATTGTGCATGTAGTGGTCTTATGTAGGTTGTGTGGTGTGATCTCTTACACTTGCATTGGAACATGGTTATGAGCTATCCACTTTGAATTTCATTTCAGTTCACTCACTTATTTTTTGGGTTATGTGCAACTAGGATAGCATCATATGCTAATAGGTATGTGTGAACCCTTGATGAGTGAATTTCTTTCTATGAGTGGTACCCTGTGAGCATTTGAAGTCAAAACCTAGTTCCGTTTATGCTCTTGCAACCATGTTGAATGAATGAAACAATTTTGTACACATGCTCTTCCTACTTTAATAGTCCATGCATTTATGCTTAGCACTTGGGAATTATACATGATATTTGGGTTTTGTGACTTGTTGGGCTTGAGCTTGATTCATTTTTGACCTTGATCACTTTTTGACATTTTGAGACCATGCCATAGATGTTTGTGGGTAGCATCACTGCAAACCCTCACGAGACCTTACTCGTCCACTAGGGGGAACCCAGGGGTTTAAAGGGCTTGCTACACGTAGCTAAGTGTAGCCATGTTTCCAACGAAAAGAGAAATAGGATCGTAGTTGCATTTCATTTTAATAAAGGGCATTGCTAGGGACTAGCAACACTCAAGTTGGGGGGTGTGATTGCACCTGAACATGATGCTAGGCCATCTTTGCTATTGTTGGGCCTCTTTATCCTTTCTTGGTTATGAATTATCCTAGGAACAAACTTGAAGCCTTTTAAATAAGGTGTGTGATATATATATACATTTTTCTTAGTTTCCACCTCATATATCATCCCCTAACCTTATTCACACACTTTAAGCCTTACCTTCATATGTCTTGGGTTGTAAAAGTGCCTCAATGTCAATGAAGTGAATAGGGGTTGGGAATAGATACTTTTGAGAGCATATTGAGTGGAAATATTGGGTAGAGAATATAGTTGATGTATTTTCATTATTTCAAAAAAAAAAAAGAAACAAAAAGAGAAGAAGAAGAAAAAAAAAAAAAGAAAACAAAAGAAGAAAACAAAAAAAAAAAAAAGAAAAAAAAATATTTAGCATTTCTTTTGTTTATGAAATTATGAGACTTATATATTATTTACAACAATTGTTGTTGTCCCAAGGGTAGTATTTAGTGTGAATAAACTTCTTGTTGGGATTCTTGTAGGGGTTTGGAAAGGAAATGGGTATTTTGGGACTTGTGTGCACTTACACATCTTTATCCCAAGACATGTGCTTTGATTTCCATATCCTCCATTGTTAACCATTACCCTTGGCCAAGTTACAACCAAAACAAAGACCTAGTGGATTCTAAGTAAGCAACTCTTGTATTGTGCATGTGGTGGTCTTATGTAGGTTGTGTGGTGTGATCTCTTACACTTGCATTGGAACATGGTTATGAGCTATCCACTTTGAATTTCAGTTCAGTTCACTCACTTATTTTTTGGGTTATGTGCAACTAGGATAGCATCATATGCTAATAGGTATGTGTGAACCCTTGATAAGTGAATTTCTTTCTATGAGTGGTACCCTGTGAGCATTTGAAGTCAAAACCTAGTTCCGTTTATGCTCTTGCAACCATGTTGAATGAATGAAACAATTTTGTACACATGCTCTTCCTACTTTAATAGTCCATGCATTTATGCTTAGCACTTGGGAATTATACATGATATTTGGGTTTTGTGACTTGTTGGGCTTGAGCTTGATTCATTTTTGACCTTGATCACTTTTGGACATTTTGAGACCATGCCATAGATGTTTGTGGGTAGCATCACTGCAAACCCTCACGAGACCTTACTCGTCCACTAGGGGGAACCTAGGGGTTTAAAGGGCTTGCTACACGTAGCTAAGTGTAGCCATGTTTCCAACGAAAAGAGAAATAGGATCGTAGTTGCATTTCATTTTAATAAAGGGCATTGCTAGGGACTAGCAACACTCAAGTTGGGGGGTGTGATTGCACCTGAACATGATGCTAGGCCATCTTTGCTATTGTTGGGCCTCTTTATCCTTTCTTGGTTATGAATTATCCTAGGAACAAACTTGAAGCCTTTTAAATAAAGTGTGTGATATATATATACATTTTTCTTAGTTTCCACCTCATATATCATCCCCTAACCTTATTCACACACTTTAAGCCTTACCTTCATATGTCTTGGGTTGTAAAAGTGCCTCAATGTCAATGAAGTGAATAGGGGTTGGGAATAGATACTTTTGAGAGCATATTGAGTGGAAATATTGGGTAGAGAATATAGTTGATGTATTTTCATTCTTTCAAAAAAAAAAAGAAACAAAAAGAGAAGAAGAAGAAAAAAAAAAAAAAGAAAACAAAAGAAGAAAACAAAAAAAAAAAGAAAAAAAAATATTTAGCATTTCTTTTGTTTATGAAATTATGAGACTTATATATTATTTACAACAATTGTTGTTGTCCCAAGGGTAGTATTTAGTGTGAATAAACTTCTTGTTGGGATTCTTGTAGGGGTTTGGAAAGGAAATGGGTATTTTGGGACTTGTGTGCACTTACACATCTTTATCCCAAGACATGTGCTTTGATTTCCATATCCTCCATTGTTAACCATTACCCTTGGCCAAGTTACAACCAAAACAAAGACCTAGTGGATTCTAAGCAAGCAACTCTTGTATTGTGCATGTGGTGGTCTTATGTAGGTTGTGTGGTGTGATCTCTTACACTTGCATTGGAACATGGTTATGAGCTATCCACTTTGAATTTCATTTCAGTTCACTCACTTATTTTTTGGGTTATGTGCAACTAGGATAGCATCATATGCTAATAGGTATGTGTGAACCCTTGATAAGTGAATTTCTTTCTATGAGTGGTACCCTGTGAGCATTTGAAGTCAAAACCTAGTTCCGTTTATGCTCTTGCAACCATGTTGAATGAATGAAACAATTTTGTACACATGCTCTTCCTACTTTAATAGTCCATGCATTTATGCTTAGCACTTGGGAATTATACATGATATTTGGGTTTTGTGACTTGTTGGGCTTGAGCTTGATTCATTTTTGACCTTGATCACTTTTTGACATTTTGAGACCATGCCATAGATGTTTGTGGGTAGCATCACTGCAAACCCTCACGAGACCTTACTCGTCCACTAGGGGGAACCTAGGGGTTTAAAGGGCTTGCTACACGTAGCTAAGTGTAGCCATGTTTCCAACGAAAAGAGAAATAGGATCGTAGTTGCATTTCATTTTAATAAAGGGCATTGCTAGGGACTATCAACACTCAAGTTGGGGGGTGTGATTGCACCTGAACATGATGCTAGGCCATCTTTGCTATTGTTGGGCCTCTTTATCCTTTCTTGGTTATGAATTATCCTAGGAACAAACTTGAAGCCTGTAAATAAAGTGTGTGATATATATATATACATTTTTCTTAGTTTCCACCTCATATATCATCCCCTAACCTTATTCACACACTTTAAGCCTTACCTTCATATGTCTTGGGTTGTAAAAGTGCCTCAATGTCAATGAAGTGAATAGGGGTTGGGAATAGATACTTTTGAGATGATATTGAGAGGAAATATTGGGTAGAGAATATAGTTGATGTATTTTCATTATTTCAAAAAAAAAAAAGAAACAAAAAGAGAAGAAGAAGAAAAAAAAAAAGAAAACAAAAGAAGAAAACAAAAAAAAAAGAAAAAAAATATTTAGCATTTCTTTTGTTTATGAAATTATGAGACTTATATATTATTTACAACAATTGTTGTTGTCCCAAGGGTAGTATTTAGTGTGAATAAACGTCTTGTTGGGATTCTTGTAGGGGTTTGGAAAGGAAATGGGTATTTTGGGACTTGTGTGCACTTACACATCTTTATCCCAAGACATGTGCTTTGATTTCCATATCCTCCATTGTTAACCATTACCCTTGGCCAAGTTACAACCAAAACAAAGACCTAGTGGATTCTAAGCAAGCAACTCTTGTATTGTGCATGTGGTGGTCTTATGTAGGTTGTGTGGTGTGATCTCTTACACTTGCATTGGAACATGGTTATGAGCTATCCACTTTGAATTTCATTTCAGTTCACTCACTTATTTTTTGGGTTATGTGCAACTAGGATAGCATCATATGCTAATAGGTATGTGTGAACCCTTGATGAGTGAATTTCTTTCTATGAGTGGTACCCTGTGAGCATTTGAAGTCAAAACCTAGTTCCGTTTATGCTCTTGCAACCATGTTGAATGAATGAAACAATTTTGTACACATCTCTTCCTACTTTAATAGTCCATGCATTTATGCTTAGCACTTGGGAATTATACATGATATTTGGGTTTTGTGACTTGTTGGGCTTGAGCTTGATTCATTTTTGACCTTGATCACTTTTTGACATTTTGAGACCATGCCATAGATGTTTGTGGGTAGCATCACTGCAAACCCTCACGAGACCTTACTCGTCCACTAGGGGGAACCTAGGGGTTTAAAGGGCTTGCTACACGTAGCTAAGTGTAGCCATGTTTCCAACGAAAAGAGAAATAGGATCGTAGTTGCATTTCATTTTAATAAAGGGCATTGCTAGGGACTAGCAACACTCAAGTTGGGGGGTGTGATTGCACCTGAACATGATGCTAGGCCATCTTTGCTATTGTTGGGCCTCTTTATCCTTTCTTGGTTATGAATTATCCTAGGAACAAACTTGAAACCTTTTAAATAAAGTGTGTGATATATATATACATTTTTCTTAGTTTCCACCTCATATATCATCCCCTAACCTTATTCACACACTTTAAGCCTTACCTTCATATGTCTTGGGTTGTAAAAGTGCCTCAATGTCAATGAAGTGAATAGGGGTTGGGAATAGATACTTTTGAGAGCATATTGAGTGGAAATATTGGGTAGAGAATATAGTTGATGTATTTTCATTATTTCAAAAAAAAAGAAACAAAAAGAGAAGAAGAAGAAAAAAAAAAGAAAACAAAAGAAGAAAACAAAAAAAAAGAAAAAAAAAAGAAAAAAAAAATATTTAGCATTTCGTTTGTTTATGAAATTATGAGACTTATATATTATTTACAACAATTGTTGTTGTCCTAAGGGTAGTATTTAGTGTGAATAAACTTCTTGTTGGGATTCTTGTAGGGGTTTGGAAAGGAAATGGGTATTTTGGGACTTGTGTGCACTTACACATCTTTATCCCAAGACATGTGCTTTGATTTCCATATCCTCCATTGTTAACCATTACCCTTGGCCAAGTTACAACCAAAACAAAGTCCTAGTGGATTCTAAGCAAGCAACTCTTGTATTGCGCATGTGGTGGTCTTATGTAGGTTGTGTGGTGTGATCTCTTACACTTGCTTTGGAACATGGTTATGGGCTATCCACTTTGAATTTCGTTTCAGTTCACTCACTTATTTGTGGGGTTATGTGCAACTAGGATAGCATTATATGCTAATAGGTTTATGTGAACCCTTGATGAGTGAATTCCTTTCTATAAGTGGTATCCTTTGAGAATTTGAAGTCAAAACCTAGCTCCGTTTATGCTCTTGCAACCATGTTGAATGAATGAAACAATTTTGCACACATGCTCTTTCTACTTTGATAGTCCATGCATTTATGCTTAGCACTTGGGAATTACACATGATATTTGGGTTTTATGACTTGTTGGGCTTGAGCTTGATTCATTTTTTTATCTTGATCACTTTTTGACACTTTGAGACCATGCCATAGAATTTTGTGGGTAGATTCACTGCAAACCCTCACAAGACCTTACTCGTCCACTAGGGGGAACCTAGGGATTTAAAGGGCTTGCTGCACGTAGTTAAGTGTAGTCGTGTTTCCAACGAAAAGAGAAATAGGATAGTAGTTTAGTTTAGTTTGAATAAAATCATTGCTAGGGACTAGCAACGCTCAAGTTGGGGGGTGTGATTACACTTGAAAAGTGTAATTACAAACTCCACATTTTGATACACATTGATGTATTTAAGTAGTTAATCTTGAAGTTTTATCTTTATTTTATTACTTATAACTTTTATTTTCTTAATTGCAGGGAAAATGGTAAAATAATTGAGATTAGCGGCGA
Source organism: Vitellaria paradoxa (assembly GCA_019916065.1). Lineage (NCBI taxonomy): Eukaryota > Viridiplantae > Streptophyta > Magnoliopsida > Ericales > Sapotaceae > Vitellaria > Vitellaria paradoxa. The sequence continues at coordinate 29,879,288 of CM034237.1, read as the reverse complement.
TGAAAGTGGCTGTCACGGAGAAAAAAATGGTCCAAAGTTCAAGACGGTTGAAGTGGTGTGCAACTGAAATTCTAACTTGACACCCTATCAGTATTTTGACCATATCTTTTCACTCACAATGCAGATTGACCTAATTCGTTTTGGGTTGGAAAGAGGACTCAAAGGGCTACAACTTTTGTGTTTTAGCCGAAGCTTGAATCCATCATCTTCGAGGTCAAAATCGCATTGGAAGTCGAGGATAGAAAGCTGTCAGAAGAAAAAACACAAAAAGTAAAACTTATACACTACCGTCCGGACACCCCATTTGGGTGTCTGAACACCTAGACGCACAGGGTTAATTTCCTTCTTCGTTTTAGGGTTTCCTTAGAGGGGTTATAAATACCCATTGAGCAACCGTTTAGAAGGGGATTCTTCTCATCTTCTTCCCCACATTCTTGAGAGTTTTCTAGAGTTTTAGAGTGAGTTTTTATAGATTCTTGAAGATGTTTTTCAAGTTAGGAGTAGCTTTCTTTGGTCTTGTTTCAGCATGCATTGTCTTTCACTATTCCTTTCGTTCTTCAAAGTACGGTACTATTTTTGCGTAGATTAACAATATTTTTATTCGTAGTTTAGTTTATATTTATTCCTTCATCTCATTCTTTGATTTTTGTCTTAATGGTTGGATTCAATTGCATGGATTTCATTCTGAATGTAGTGTAAAACCCTAGTTCTTGATTCAAGGAAGGGTAGTTTATGAAAAATGAAGGGATGTGCGTAGATCCTTCGCATGGTTTGTAAAAACCTTTACGGAGTGATCTACAATTTTAAGGATCATTTTATTTTGTTTCAAACACTTTCAAAAATGGAAACCTTTGACTACATTCTCTGTAATTATTGGTAAAGGTTTTCGGGTAAAAATTGATTTAATAATTTTGGGCAAATTAAAATTGATTTCTTAAACAAATCTGGTTTTGGTTGTTTGAAAAACCTTCGAAAACAAGAGTTTTGGACTATATTCTCTGTAATCACTGGTAAAAACTCTTGAATATAATTTTCTTAATAATTTTCGGATGAACCCTAATTTAGGTTTGAAACCGAATGTTTTCTTAGAAAATCTTTCCAGTTTTATTATCCATAATGAAACATGATTTTAAAACTGAGTATCAGATATTTTCTTAACTTCAATGAGAATACTTTTTCCAGTCTATGGCTCCTTTGATGTGAATTATAGATTGTAGTTTTAACACATCCCGTAGTGAAGTAGTAAACTACCTAGAATTGAAAGTTGAATCAAGAATCATTTTAGTTATCTTAAATGCTTAATTTGATTGCTTTCATTATTTTAGTTTAGTTTAATTTTGTATCTTGCTTTTCTTTTAGTTGGAATAAAAGTAATTTAATTTCTTGAATGCTAGTTTAGTTAATGTTTGCAATTTACTTTTATTTGATTGCTAGTTACTTAATCAACTCTTCTCAAAACCTAAAACTTGTTTTATTTTCTTTTCTTGTCTTTTAAAATGAAACAAAAGATAGAAGAACTTAGAAAACCCTAGTGTTCAATCTCATAGTTCCCTGTAGATTCGACCTCAGACTCACCGAGTTAAAACTACACTGCACGCCCTTGCACTTGGGGGTTAGTTTAGATGCACTATCTAGAAGCGGTTAGTGGCCTGGCTATTCTAGCCTCTAACGACGACATGTAAATAAGGTTAATCATGGCCTGGCTATTATAGCCTATAATGACGACGTTAGTTGTGCACACCCCGTAACTAATATAAGAATGAGATACGGATGAGTACGATTGTGTTGTGTTGGTTATGTGGAAATAATTGAGTAATAAAAGAGACTTGACTTGACAAATATGACAAGTATTTATATAAGGATTAAATGATAATATTGCAATATGTTGATATATGAAAGGATTTGAGTTTTATAGTGGCTTGATTTTAATGAGATCAATTGAATTTATAATAATTGGCTTTATATTATGATTTTACATATCATATATGCTTCTATTATGCTTCTGTGAGCACAAGTGGATAAGTGCTTACGTCCCTATAGATTCTGTTGCAGGAGCAGATCTTAACAATTAGGTAGGCATTTGGTGGGATTAGAAGCACATATGCTGTTGTGGATGTTTCATTTTCATTTGCTTAACTTTTAAAATTTACAATTGGCTCTGTAATATTAAATTTAAAAGCAGATATTTTTTGATTGGGTTGTAAAAGCCATAAGGCTTATCCTTACTTATTAAGATTATGGGGTTGTTGGAGCTGTATAGCCTGGCCATAGCCAAGGCTTCATTTGTATTATGTTTTATAGTTGTCTTGTGTGGATGTTGCTCCAGGAGGGGATGTTGCAATGCTCTGATCTAGGAATGGATATTCTAAGCGTGATATATATGTAATTCACTCACTCCTTGGGTCACGAAATCCAGGGCGTGATAGTTTGAGTCCAGTCTCCTCAGTCTTTATAGACCATCTTCAATACACACTCCATTTTCAACACAAACATATTCATGCTTAGGCAGACAACACACTACACTTGCACACATGAGCTAAGCTCAATCACCTAGCATTTTATACCTCATTAGCACTTATAGGTTGTATGTTATGACATTATAAACCGAATTATTATATTATAAGATTAAGACTACAGAGAACGGAAAGGGACTCCAGATATCTCTAAGTATCCAAACATAATGGTTTCCATGTGTAACCGAATCTGCTAACCCATTACCTCTAATTGCACAAACTAGTCGAGAGTCACTAAAAAGCGCCATTTACCATATCATTCTAAAAACGTAAACAACACATTTTTAAATCATAATCAAAACTCGAGTTTCTCGACACATCCATTTTGAAAGTGTTAGGTAGTGACTCCCAGTCTCTATTATCAAAGTCCTACTTCAAAACAAAGCATAGTTTTTACATTCGGGTGATCTCGGATGCACCACGTTGCAATAAAGACTCACAACCCATACCCCTTGACCCAGCGTGAGGATTCGATCACGATAGTTGGCGACTCCGAAGGGTTCAACCACAGTTTTCTCTCTTCGCAATTATTATGGTACATTATAATCTTCAATTTACATAATCAAAGAATATAACCTCATTTTCCACTAAGGACATGTTTAGTATGGATGAAAATTTTGGGGGTAAAAGATTACGGGGATAATTGTTACCCTAGTAATGGTTACTGGGGTAATAAGTTTGTGGTACTTATGTTTAGAATGAGAGAGTAAATATTACCCAGTAATAATTATTTTATTATTGGAATGCTAAAAATTTTGAAAGGGTAAAACTCAATTGTGTCTGGAACGAGAATAAATTGACCAAGTATAAAAGTTAATATTTAATTTTAATAAAATATTTCAATGAAATAAATCATCATAATCATTACTATTTTTATAATAATTAATTTAAATAAAAATATTATTAAAATAAATAATTTTAAATGAAAATATTAATTATAAAAAATAATTTTATCATAGATTAATATTTCAATAGTAATTAATTTTAATAGTGAATTATTATTTGTTAAAAATTATTTTTATTTTGATAAAATAATTTTAGTTTATTTAAATAAATTATTGATTTTAATGAATTATGCTAATACAATACATAATCTACTAAAATATTATTTATAAGACATAATTTTCATTTAATAAAATATTTTAATAAAATAAATTATTTTAATAAATCATTATTATTTATTAAACATTAATTTTAATTTGAGAAAATTAATAATTTTAGTCATAAATTAATAATTCATTAGTTTTATTTTAGTAAAATAAAAAAATATTTTAATAACAAACTATTATTTATTAAATAAATTTAATAATAATAACAAACTATTAATAATAATATAATATTAATAACAATAAATTTAATTTTAGTTTGATTAAATAAATTATTATTTTATAATATTTATTATAATTATTTATAAGCGAATGTTGCTTAAAGTTTTACACTGGGGTCAAGAAATATTTTACGGCGGGTAATGAGAAAAGGGTAAAATTTTTCCACTACTCCCTATTACCCACCTCTCCCTCAGAGTAAAAATTTACTCTTATATGGAAGTAATTGTTAACTCAGAATAATTGTTACCCTCGTCATCTAAACTTATGTAATATAGAGTAAAAATTACCCAGTAAAATTTACCCTCCATTATCCCTAAAGCAAACATCTCTTAAAATGTACATATTTTTAAATTTACTCGTATATTATGCATACTAACTCATTTAATTGCAAATAAAACTACGTATATATATATACCCTCATTTGTTTTGAAGGATGTATGAATAAACAAAGGTAAATGCTTTACTGCTTTTCTTATCTGTCATAAATCCATACTCTCATAAACCACATAATATGCACATCATTGAGCATGCTATGCATAACCCATTTTTACCCTCTAGATGGTCGAGGGTGGTCAGTAGGTCCCTTCAAGATGTTGCTATATATACAATCTGCCCAATAGCAGTACCGAACTTCTTCTCAACTGGATCACCAATGTGAGAAGGTTTTCTTCAAAAAATTGGAGGTTTGAAGATCCAGTGACCATTAATCTTTTTAGGATGCATTAAGTCAAACTATGAGCCTCATGTCATATATAGTCAACACATAGGTTAGAGCCTCGTAAAACCCAATTTTTATAAGAATATTGGAGAGGACAATGCTAACTTATTTGTTCTCTGTAATTGCATTCAACATTTATCCATACACAATAAAAGAGACAACTCATTGGTATCTCATATAGCAATAAAGCCTACCCATTCTAGTCTAAGGAATCAAGTCCTAAATAGACCATTCATTTATACACATTAAACCCTAAGGTTCACCCTCTTAAATAAAACAAAGAGATTGCTACTCAAGTCCAAGTTTGTCTTACATTTACCCGCTGAGTCCAAGTCAATACATATCCTAGTTCAAACCCAGATTTTATCAAATCTCATCTCACAACTATCAAAAGTTTCAATCTGAAACTCTGCCGAACTTGAGTTTGAGATTCGGTAGAATCTCTAAACCTAGGTAGAAATCTCTAGAAACACTCTCTCCACTTTATCTTTCCTAAGAAGGTTTGCAAATGATGAGAACGTTTTTATGGATTGGAGTCACACTAAAGCTACATGACAGTAAAGTTTCAAGGGACAATGCTTGCTCTCCTAAGTTAAAAGGCTAGAGGACTTGAAGTTGGAACAAGGCTTTTATACCAAGGCATCTATGGAATAGTTGCTCTGGTAAGCAATCTCTGTGGGCCTCATGGTGCAAGAAACACCTGTTAAAAGATAAAGATTTCTGACAAGTAAATATTCCCTCTGATTGTTCTTGGACTTAAAGGAAAATCCCTAAGCTTGGATCCACTCCCATACCTATGTCCAAGTACACTATTAGCAATGGGAATTTAGTTTTCTTTTGGTATGGAAATTGACATCCTCTAGGTCTCCTTGTTCCCAAATATGGACAAAGAATTACTTATGATGCTGCTATTCCACTTAATGCCAAAGTATCCAGCATTATTATTTCTAATGGTGCGTGGACTTCACCTTTTCCCTCCACTTGAGAGCTTCCTGATATTATAACCACTGATGCTCCCAATTATTCTTCTACATCTCAGATAAATTCAATTGGATAATCACTAGCCCCAATTCCTTCTCAACAGCTGCCACTTGGAATGCACTGAGGCATCCTTCGCTACTGTGCATCGGCTTGAATTTATCTGGTTCTGAAACCATATTCCTAGGCACAATTTCATTTCCTAGTTGGCTATTAGAGACTGCATACCACAGACAAAATTCCCCGATTGAGCATCGCTAATTATACTCTCTCCGTTTTGTGGATTGACTAATGAATCACTAGACCACTTGTTCTTTTTAATGTCCTTTCTCTAATGAGATTTGGCTTTCCTTGTACCAACTAAACATTATCTCTAGTCGGTGTCAAGGTTGGAATTGGGCAACAAAAATCAACTGGGCTCAGTAAATTCAACAGGAAATCTTATGCAAATATCATCTGTAAGTTTGCTTAGAATACCTCCATCTACCATATATGGTTAGAAAAGAATACTAGTTTTCAAAGGCATCTCAGCTCCCACTTACAGTTTCATTCACATGCGTCATTAAACATGAAGTGCCACTCAGAGCCTCTCAGATAAGGAAGATCAGATGCATTGCGAGTAATATTAACATATGTCAAAACTGGGGAGTTCCAACGTTTTTGTATAGATACACACAGTGCCATTTAGTAATTGTATTTTCGGGGATATGCCCCTTAGAATATGTACCTTTTCCTCATCAATCCAAATCAATTTACTTACCAAAATAACAATAATAATAATAGTAGTAGTAGTAGTAGTTAAGGACCCAGCTAAAGAAGAGAGTAATGCTAGATCGCAAAATAGTCTGAACACCAAATCGTGGTTGTTAAGGATACAGAAAGTCTAGTCATCACATAATAAGTGAAAAATATTTAAAAATTAAAAAAAGAAAAAGCAAACTCAAGGTTCATATAATAACTAAATATATGAATAAAGTCATTAAGACATCACTATCTTGTTTTTTTTAAATATTATTGTGACAAGACATTTTGGTGAATTGTTTTATTTCAGTTGCAGCTGTTGAGGTCTTGAGAACCTTGAGAGGATGGACGCTGGATCAGGGTCCTAATAAATTCAGAATATCAGACACTTGGCTTGTATAATAGTCTGGTTGAATATGATTTGATGGGTCTTCAAGAGTAGATTGAGTTGTCACACCTGCAAACATACAAACTACATGAATCAGGAAATGTCTGAAAGTCTTAATTTGTTAACATTTTTTTTTTTTTTTTTTGGTATGGATAATCTATTAACATAAAACAATGTAAAATAGCATTTTACAAATGTCAACCAAAAACAGCATTGTCAAATGCAAGATTCAACCTGAAAGAACCAGGAGGGTTTTGCACCCAGCATTCTGGCCAAATAAAATATCAGTATCCAATCTGTCACCCACCATGCACATTCTTGAGGTAGTGATATGAAACCTGCAAAACACGATAAAATAAGAGCAGTCCCCCCCCCCCAGGGGTTAGAATTCCTCATTGCATGACTTAAGAAGTACCTTCACTATCCCTACACAAGTACGCTGAAGGATGTTATGATACAATGTGGTCCTGTACAATCCATTATACTACATATACATATTCCAATGCTTCATTCATTTCTTTTTTTTTTTTTTTAAACCCCTTTTTAGTCTCTTCCTTTTTTAAATAACAAAAACAAAATTAAGCAACTAAAAATATAGATTAAAGAACACTAGCAAGGAAAGACAATACAATAAATGTAACATAAAACCTACCTTATACACAAAGGATTAAAAAACCCTTCTAGGGAAAGCATCCTTTTATTTTTATTTTATTTACTTTTCTGTAATTTTTGGTCCTATAGCAATGCTACATGACACATTGATTATACTCCCCAAGGCTACTTTAACCAATTTCTTGTATTACTGAGAACTAACAAAGTTAGATCTTTTGAAAAGAGGACGAAAGATCAAACATCCTAAATGACTAAGACAACTTCAATTAGACAAACTTCAGTCCCAATTCACTTTTGACTTCTAAAGCCATGTTTCATTGTAGACCATGGACCAGAGACGAGGAATGCAGTTATAAAAAAACTTAACCAGGACTCTTCTTACTTTTTCAATAAGAAATCCATCAAAAATGTTGTTGGTTTCCCAACTACAATAGGCTCCTTTTCCGTTGATCCACATAAAGCAGCAACCATACATCCTGCACCTGAAGCCAAAACTCAAAACATTTAAAAACAGTGTATATACCATATTACCAGTGGCACACACTTGCGTCACCTAGAGAAACACTAGAGGGGGAAGGATGCTTCCGATGGAGGAATACCTGGCCATTCTTGTAAATCAGTCATATGTCCTACTGGATCACGGTTGGTGGCAATAAAAAGGCATCCCGGATTCTGACGTATGCAAAGAGTTGCATACCTGGGTGTTGAATTTTAAATCTTAATGAAAATGGGAAATAAAATTAGCTTTTACCTAGTGAATCAAAGAACAACTGTTAATTGTTTGTGTAATTTGATACAAAAAATTTCCTTTTGCGTGCTCCCAAATATGCTACATTAAACTCTTTGGCATTTTTATCCAGAAGCTGACTTTTGGTCATATAATTAATCACTATACCAGCACATTGCAAGCAACAGAGCTCCTTTGACATATAATCAAGCGTAAGAATTGAAAGAAGATCCATTTACCAAATGTTCTTCCCCCAACGTGTAATGAAGATGTACACATATTGACAGATCAAGTGGATGTGCAGAAGATAAAGTTCCTGGCATATATTTTATCAAGAACTAGATTAACAGTCTGGGTGACTAATCTTATATATCTATCAATTCCAAGCCTGAGTGTCAGAGCAACAAAAGTAGATATATTTTTGTCCTTGTCAGCTCAGAGTAACAAGTTAAGTCAAAGAAATGAGAAGTAACTAGGAAATTAGAGAAACGGTTTTTCTTACTGTAGCTTGTAAAAGTTTATATACTGGTCTAGTCCAACCACAACAGCTCCAACCTGAGATTATATGTTAAAAAAACCTACAAATCATGAGTTCCAACAAAAGTGAAAAATTTGAATGAACTTGTGGTCAAGATGATACATTACACTTGTATCATGTTCAAAGAGTCTATTTGACTTCAGCTGCACCGTCTTTTTCCCATCTTCCTGTAATATGTTATTGTGTTCCAGTATAAGACTCAAAAATGCAGAAGTCTTTGTTAAATTTCAAAACTGCTACTTATTAATAGGAAAATGTTAACAAATGGATTTAACAGTTAATAAACAAAATCCTTCTCTACATTAACAGTAGACATTTGAAAACTAGCTGAGCCCAACAAAGAAAGCCATATGATAAAAAACAAAGTGTAGCAAACATCGTTCCAGACTATTAAAGATGTGCATGTAGTTGGAGAGAGGATTTCGGGGTGCATAAATATCAAAGAAAAAAATCTATGCAAAAATATATAGCCTTGCTACTATTGTTACAATGTCAATGAGAAGATAAATAGTACGAATTTAGGTACTTATATCAACATGACAAGGTCTCAATTCTTTAATCAGAAAGCCTCACTTTTGAGGTTGTTTCTCTGATATTGTAAGAAAATCCAATCCGTTGTTCTACAAACAAGAGAAAAAAGAAATAATCTTTGCCATGGGGGAAAAGTGGAAAAGTCCAAACAGTCTGTGCTCTGGAGCAAGAAACAAAGAAAGTGGAATTATGATGCAGAAAAATCTCCAATATATAAAGGCTTTTACACCTCCCATTTTCCAATCACGACTGCTATTAAATGGTTTCCAAGTTGGCAAGAGATAGCATAACTTCTAACCACACTAGAAATTGGAAACAATATTGGAACTTTAAAAGTTGCAGGTCAAACTTTCCAACAATTTAGAGCTTAAAGAAGTATGAAATCCTACCGGGCCTCCAAGACTCGTAAAACCTGCAAGCTCAAGCTCTTCCAATATGCCTTCTTCGCCTATCACATAAACCTGGGGAAAAAAAAATTAAAGCTCATGTTGTCACTGCAATTTTTTTCTTTTCTTGATAAGTAATCAAACTTTATAAAACAAACATCGAGAAGAGGCGCAAAAGGGATCCAAAGGATCATGGTTACAACTCCAAGTGTTCTATGAAATTCAAAAAAGAAAACAGCTAGATCTCTCTCACCCTCCAAGCATGTATAAAAAGTGGACAAAGCACAAATTTTTAACCTATACAAAGGAATTTCTATACCAAGAAACGATATCCTATTTCTTTCCCCCCAAACCAACCAACAAATGCAAAAAGGAATTTCTTTTCAAATTTCCCTCCTATGTTTTTGCCCCCCACCAAGAGTCAAGAACAAGTTTCATCCCATTTGGCAAAACCCACTCCATGCCCAACCATGACAAAACCAAATCCCATATTTCCTTTGTCCGTGACCACTCCACAAAAAAGTGCTCGACAGAGTCGCTAGAATGTGCATAAACAAATCCATTCACAATTACCAATCTTCTTTTGAGCAGGTTATCAATTATCAAAATTTTCTTTTAGATCAAGTAAGAGTCAGACACAAAAAATGCTACCTTATGCGGCACCCAACCTCTCTATATTAATTACCCTATTCTCCATCAACGATTTGCAAAATGACTTCACCTCAAACAATCCTATCTTCATTAGGCCCATGTCAGCTTGTTCTCACCTTCCTTCATATTAAAGGACTACAAAGACTGCATCAGACGAGTATCCTCCACCTCCCAACATTAAAGATGCCTCCTCAATTTCACATTCCACACGAGTTTCCCTCCTGCCAGCGTCCAATATTCAGCAATCGTAGATTGCTTATTCACAACAAATGCAAAGAGTTCCTCAAAATCATCATATAGGCTTCTACCATCAAGCCAATTATTTCTCCACAAATTCACTCTATTACCCCACCCCACCAGTACTGATCTAGAGCAACTGAAAGTCTCATAGAACGAGAAGATGTTCCTCCACAAGCCAATACCATGGGAGGCCCTTTCACAAGACTCATAAAATCGTAATCCAGTCTCCCCATATTTGGTTCCCACAACCTGTTTCCATATTTTATCCCTCTGAGAAAATCTCCAAAGCCATTGCCCCCCCCCCCAAAAAAAAAAAATCATTGAAGGCTCTAAGTCTCCATACCCCAACACCCTCCTCACTGAGATGTCGGCACATACTGTCCTAGTTCATTAAATGAAACTTGAATTCATCTCCCATTCCTCCCTAAAAAAAGTCCCTGTTCAGCTTTTCAAGTCTCCTCTCTACTTTGGCTGGTATTTGAAAAATGGACATGAAATATGTCGGAAAACTCAACAGAGTACTTTTGATGAGGTGACACTGGCTCCTTTTGAAAGACAAAATCCCATCCATCCCACCGGCCTCTTCTGACATTTAGTCAACACTCCATCCCAAACTATAATAGCACTTTGAAGAGAGCCCAACGGAAGTCCCAAATCCATCATAGAAAGTGATCCTCGATCACTCCAAGATCTCAGAAAAAACATTCATATATGGCACCTCCCCAAATGTAACAACTTGTTTTTTCCCATGCTAATATGTAACCCAAACACAGCCTCAAAACACAGCAGCACACATGTCAAATGACCCAATTGCAACAGGTCAGCACCACAGAAAACTATGGAGTCATCTACAAAAAGTAAATGCGAGACTATCACTCTGGATGCATTCAACCCTTCAACTATAAAGCCTTTAATGTAAACCCCTACCTGGACTTTTACACAGGGTTCCATCACCATTATAAATAGTAAGGGAGATATAAGGTCTCTTTGTCTCAATCCCCTCAAAGCACCAAAAAAGCCAACTGAGCTACCATTCACCAAAACTAAAAATTTCAGTGGAAATACAACACAAGATCTATTGTCTTATTTGCTTCGGAAACCCACCCTCTCCAAAATATATATCAAATAACTCCAATTGATCATAGGCCTTTTTTATCTTAAGCTTGCAAATCACCCCTAGCATCTACCACCTCATTAGCCACAAGCATGGCATATAGAATCTAACAGGCTTTCATAAATGGATTTTGAGTTTCTAAAACGAACTTATATAGAACCTTCTTCAGCCTCATCGACGGCACCATGGCTATCAATTTATACAAAGCCCCCACAAGACTAATCAGTCTAAAATTCCTCAAATCCACCACCCCCACATTTTTGGGAAGAAGCGCGATAAAAGTTGTGTTAAGGCTTTTCTTGAACTTGTCTGAGGTATAAAACTCCTGAAATGCACACATAATTTCCACCCTCAAAGTACTCCAATAGCTGAAGAAGAGTGTCAATGTCATCCCATTCAGGCCCAGAGATTTATCTTCATTCAGTGATTTCGAAGACAACCAGACTTCTTGAAAGAACTCCTCTTCCAAGCACACTCTCTCCACAAGAAATGGATGGTATGTCCATTCCATCTATCATCAACCTCCACTGCTCAAACTCCTTGGGAAGATTATAATGAAGCCTGTAATGCTTCACTTGATCCCCTCCTCCATCTCTAGCAATCTTCCATCTGCTAACACCCTGTCAATATGATTAAACCTTCTAAGTGCATTAGCTATACAATGGAACTTCCGTGCTTCTATCCCCTTCTTAAGGGGGAGGGCGCTATCTCCATCTCACCTCCTCCAATCATCTGATTTCCCGAATTCCTCCTTTACCTCCTCCCTTCTCCTCCTCTACGCTTCTAATAATTCTCTCCCACCTTCAACTCTCTTTAAGGTTGATATACCAAACCAAACCAAGCATTTTCCCACTAGGTGGGGTCGGCTATATGGATTTGTCGACGCCAATTAGATCTATTTAGGGACATGTCCTCCGATAAATCTAGGTAGGTCAGGTCATGTTTAATGGTTTCTTTCCAGCTTCTCTTGGGTCTTCCTCTACCTCTCCTACTCCTGGCAATCTCCATACTTTCACACCTTCTAACAGGTGCCTCTGCTGAACGCCTTCGAACATGGCCAAACCATCTTAATCGGTTTTCTCTCATTTTATCTTCAATCGGTGCTATTCCTACTTTGCCCCTAATCTCCTCGTTCCTAATCCTATCTTTCCTTGTAATCCCGCACATCCACCTTAGCATCCTCATCTCCGCAATTGCCATCTTCTGACCATGATTATGCTTTACTGCCCAACACTCTGATCCATATAGCAGCGCTGGTCTAACCGCTACCTTATAATACTTTCCTTTCACCTTGAGGGGGATTTTTCGGTCGCACAAAACCCCCAAAGCACTCCTTCATTTAGTCCACCCAGCTTGAATCCTGTGACTTACATCAGTATCAATCCCTCCATCTTGTTGCACCATAGATCCAAGGTACCTAAATTTATCTTTCTCTACAATCTTTTGTGTGCCTAAACTTACTTCTATACTACTCGTTATCCTACTTTGACTAAACTTACATTCCATATATTCCGTCTTGCATCGGCTTAGCCTAAACCCTTTTGATATCTCATCCCTTAATTTAACTTTACTTGCCTCCATCCCATCAAAATGGTGTCTATTCCAATCCATAAGATTCACCTTGAGATTTTTCAACATCATAGCAAACAAAAACTTTGATTCCCCATTATGTGGTTGTGGTTCCACCACGCTTGGATCTAATCTCCAAAGTTCTCTATCTGCAATCTAAAAGGAGTCAGACCCCTTATGACTCACCCAATGTATATTAAAATAGAAAAATGGTCTGAGGTGAGCCTGTTTAGAATTGACTACTCATTTCCTAGAAAAAGCTCCTCCCAATTGCTAACACCAAAAAATCTATCAATCTTAGATTTGCAGTGAGAATTAGACCAAGTATACTCTCCCCCATTCAAAGGGCAAATCTATAGGGCCTAGGTCATTGATAAAATTGAAAAAGTTCATCGTTGATAAAGTAATGACATTGCATCTGCATCTGTTGAGAAAATTAAGGGAGCAATTACCAGGTTCCCAAATTCTGCAAATATTTTAAGCTGTAAATATAGATTTAGTCAATGACCTAAAAATAGGAAAGTTAGGCTGTAATTAGTTGTTAGTTTTCCTATTTTTTGTATAACCTCTTTTATAAGAGGGAGCATTGTAAAGTTTTCTATTCAATTCAAAAAAGAATGAATTCATATCTATTCTACATGGTATCAAAGCTGGCCTAATTCCTAGAAACCCTAGACGCATCCCACATTGAAACCCTCATCATGTCTGAGGTTACATCTAACCCCACATCGAGTGCACCATCTTCTACCATTCAACCTGAATCCCGTTCCATCTAGACTACAACAATCTAGTAGAATGGAGATAATTTCCTGCGCTGGTCTCAAGCCGTGTGCATGTATGTACGAGGGTGAGGAAATGTTTGGTACTCAACAGGTGATGCAAAGAAGCCAGAAAAAGATGATCCATGATATGCTACCTGGGATGCTAAGAATTTCATGGTGACGACGTGGCTCTGTATTCAATGGTGGAAGAAATCAATGCTAACTGCATGTGTTATTCCATGGCAAAGGAACTTTGGGAGGATGTCAATCAGATGTACTTTGATTAAGGTAATCAGTATCGAATTTCCAAATTAACCTTGAAATTTGGTGAACTCTGAGAGGGTGATGAAACTATTATCAAGTATTTTAACTAGTTGAAGCATCTTTGGCAAGACTTGGATATATTCAATGATTACGAGTGGAAATCCGCTAAAGACTACAACCACTTCAAAAAGGTGGTAGAAGACCATTGAATTTACAAGTTTTTGGCCAAACCTAACATAAAATTTGATAAAGTAAGAGGATGTATCATTGGCAGACAACCCCTATCATCTCTCGGAGAAGTGTTTTCAAAAGTTAGAAGAGAGGAAAGTCATAGGAATGTCATGTTGGGAAAAAGGGTATTATGACTTCAATTGAGAATTCTGCCTTGGCTGCAAGTAGTGTCAACCCAAGCAAAAATGCAACTAATCCATGGAAACAAGATGACCACAACAAGGTTTGGTGTGATTACTGCAACAAATATCGTCATACAAGGGAAAATTGTTGGCGGATACATGGCAAACCAGCTAACTGGAAGAGTAGCAAGCAAAATGACAAACCTGACCGTGAATATCCCACAGCAAATGAAGCCAAAACAGCATTAACTTCTTCTAATCCCTTCAATAAAGAGCAAACTGATCAACTCCTGAAATTGCTAAAGTCCAACATATCCTCTGCTATTCCTGGTGTGTCTATTGCACAATCAAATGGTAATCCTAGTGCTTTATCCTTTTCTCTAGATTCGGCTCCTGGGATCATTGATTCGAGTGCTTCTGACCATATGACTAGTTTGCTAATCTTTTTAGTACCTATTCTCCCTGTTCTGGTAATGAGAAAATTAGATTTGCAGATGGAAGCTTCTCACCAATTGCAGGAAAAGGCTCAATCAAAATCTTTGAAAATATAAAACTTAAATCTATCCATGTTCCTAAATTAAACTTAGATCTTTTATCTGTGAGTAAACTTTCTAAAGATTCTAATTGTAGTATATATATATATATATATTTTTTTCAAATCTTACTATCTCTTTCAGGACCAGATGATAGATGATCTACCACTTTGATAGATTATCTTTATCACTTTGATGACAACCTCTCTAGTAATAAAAAAAAGCTCAAGGCCTTTGTGGTATTCGTTTAAATTCTGTTCAATGATTCAGCACCTTATTTTAGGACATCCTACTTTTCAATACCTAAGACATTTGTTTCCAAATTCATTTTAGAATGTGAACTATTCTTTTCAATGTGAAAGTTGTGTGATAGCAAAAAGTCATCGTACTATTTATAAATCCATTATTGTGCATCAAAACCATTTTATCTAGGGGTAGCAAAATCTACCCAAACCCATCAACCCGCCCAATTAAACCCATAATAAATGGGTTTGGGTCCTATTATTTTACTAATTGGGTTGTAATTGGGTAACTTATAAAACACCCATTTATAAACCGGTGCAATTGGGTTGTGAAATGGGACCCGTTAAAACACCCATTTAAATTAAAAAAACTAGTTTAATCCCCCTTTTTACACTACTCTCCCTCTCACCTCTCTCTCTCTCTCTAGAGAGAAAGAGCGCGCGCGCACACACACACACACACAAACACGCACGTATGCGCGTGCACCCACGCACATGCAAACACACCCCCACACACGCGCGCGCATGCACACACACGCGCATACACGCAAACACACCCACACACACATGCGCACATGCACACGCGCGCGCGCGCACTCGCATACACGCATGCGCGCGCACACACTCCCACACACGTGCACATAAACGCGCGCGCGCACATGCACATGCAAACACACATGCATGCACACACGCGCGTGCCACACGTACACACACACACACGTGCATACAGGCGCACACACGCGCGCGCGCACACAAACATACGTGCGCTCGTGCGCACACGCGCACACACACACGTGTATACACGCGCGCGCGCGCGCGCACACACGCAATCACACTCACACACGTGCGCGCACATGCGAGCACGTGCACACTCCCACACACCCTCGCGCATACACGTGCACACATGCGCGCATACACACACGCGCACACATGCGCGCATGCACACACACACTCATGTGCGCACGCGCACACACATGCATGCACACCCGTGCACGCGAGCGCACACGCACATACACGCACACGCACACACACACATGCACCCGCACACACACACGCGCGCGCGCACACACGCACACACGCGCACACACTCGAGCACCTACGCGCACACACACCCACACAGAGAGAGAGTTGTTGATTTAAAATTGAATAAAAAATAAATCGGTTCGTATAAATTCGAAATTAACTGAAAATTGTAAATATAATATGTAATATTATACAATATGTATAATATTATATGAATTAAAATAAATATTGATGTATTTATATATACACACATTAATTGAAATAAATTTTTAATTTTTTTTTTTTTAAAGTAAGTTAGGTTATAAGTAAATGGGTTGTTGTATGGGTTCATGGGTTTGTAATAACCCATATTCAACTCGTCCATATCTAACCCACCTTTTAAATGGGTGGGTTTGGGTTGCACCTATTTAACCTCAAACCCGTTTAAAACCATCACTAACCCGCCCAACCCGCCCATTTTGCCACTCCTAATTTTATCTAATTCACAGTGATGTTTGGGGCCCTTCTAGGGTTACAACTGTGACGGGGAAAAAAATGGTTTGTGACACTCATAGATAATCAAACACGTCTATGTTGGGTAGATATGATGCAAGAAAATTTTAATTTTGAAAATTTGTTTAAAGATTTTTCCCTTATGATTGAAAACCAATTTCAAACAAAAATAAGCATCTTTCATTCAGATAATGGAAGAAAATATTTCAAGAACTGCTTGAAAAATTTTTTGAGGAAAGAGCATACACCCCTAAACATAATTGTTTTGCCGAAAGAAAAAATAAGCACTTGCTTAATGTTGTGCGGTCAATGATGTTTTCAATGCATGTTCCAAAATATTTGCGGGGAGATGCAGTGCTATAAGCACTTACCTAATTAATAGGATTCCTACATAGGTCTTACACTACACTACATCTTGAAGTGTTTCAAAGAGACTTTTCCAACTTATAGAATGTAGGTTGACTTACCTGTTAAAATTTTTGGATGCACTGTGTTTGTTTATACCCCTAGCTAGTTTCGCTCTAAACTTGATCCTAGGGCTGAAAATATTTTCTTATGGGCTATGCATTGAATAAAAAAGGGTACAAGTGTTATAATCCAATTACAAAAAATATTTCACAAGTATGGATGTAACATTTTTTGGAGAAACAACCCATTTCACAAAAATTCTCTTCCAGAGAAGAAAATTTTTCAGCGTACTACTGAACCTTTATTCCCACACAATTCTAAAATACACACTTTCCCATTCATCTTCGAATATGCAGGAAGCACTCAACCAAAACAATGGAAATCTTAATCTGACATCACCAAATAGTGATCTCTCACGAACGGAGGGAGAAATACCATAACAAAATCCTGAGCTCCTAGTTTATGCTAGAAGAAGGTCAAAACAAGGAGGCAAGGATCCATTCATCGTTCAAGCCCAGGATCAGCAAGAACCTCCAAGCGATGGTCTCTTGGAAACTCAAGGTAATACTACTCTTATCTCCTTCAATAGTTCTAATTAACCATGATTTCGTAGACCGTGATGTCCCTATAGGTATCAAAAAGGGAACTAGGACCTATACCAAGCACCCCATTGCAAAATACCTATCCTACAGAAGATTGTCTCAAAAACATAAAGCATATACATCTAGGATATCTCAGTTGTTTGTTCCTACAAACATTAGAGAAGCCCCGGATGATCCAAACTGGAAGTTAACAGTTATGGAAGAGATGAATGCTCTTAAAAGAAGCAATAGTTGGGAGATAGTTGATTTGCCTAAGACTAAGAAAGCTATAGGATCCAAATGGGTATTTACTATTAAATGTAAAGCTGATGGACTATTAAGAGAAACAAGGTAAGGCTTGTGGCAAGGGGTTTTACACAGACCTACAAAATTGATTATCAGGAGACATTTGCTCTTGTAGCAAAAATAAGCTCTATTGGAGTGCTATTATTTGTGATTGTCACTTTCAATTGGCCTCTACACCAATTGGATGTTAAAAACGCTTTCTCAAATGAAGATTTAAATGAGGAAGTATTTATGAGTCTACTACTAGGATTTGAAAAGAATCTTCGAAGGAACAGCCTCCTAGGGTTTGGTTTGAATGCTTTGGGAAAACTATCAAAAGTCATGGTTATAGACAAAGTCAAGCAAATCACACCATATTTTTCAAGTATTCAACCAATAGAAAGATAGGCATCCTAATTGTTTATATGGATGATATCATCCTAATAGGAGATGATAGTGCAGAACTTGAGAACTAAGAAGAAACTTGCTGATGATTTTGGAATTAAAGATTTGGGCCCCCTTGAAATAGAGTTTGCAAGATCAAAAGAAGATATGTTTGTTAATCAACGCAAATATGCTCTTGATTTGCTTGGTGAAACAGGTTTACTAAGATGCAAAGCTATAGAAACTCCAATTGAGCCAAACATAAAGCTCTAACCTGCCAAGCTCGAGGAAGTGGCGAATGGGTAGCAGTACCAAAGACTTGTTGGGAGATTAATTTACTTGTCTCACTCTTGTCCTGACATAGCCTCTGCAGTTAGTGCAGTGAGTTAATTCATGCACTCACTAAGGCCAGAACACTTTTGAGGCTATATATAGGATCGTGAAGTATCTAAAAAGAACTCCTGGAAGAGGGCTACTATACAAGAAATGTGGACACCTAGAGGTAGAAGTATACACTGATGTAAATTGGGCTAGAAATGCTACAAACAGAAGATCGACCTCTGGCTATTGCGCATTCATTAGAGGCAACGTAGTTACCTAATGTAGCAAGAAACAAAATGCAGTTGCTAGAAACAGTGTAGAAGCTGAGTTTAAATCAGTGGCACATGGGATATGTGAAAATATTGTAGATTAAGTGACTATTGGAAAAATTGAAGGTGTCAAATCCTTTGCCAATGAAGGACTACTGTGACAACAAGACAGCAATCACAATTGCTCATAATCTAGTTCTTCATGATAGAACAAAGCATATAGATGTGGATAAACACTTTATCAAAGAGAAAATTAAGAATGGGTTAATCTGTATGCCATAGTTCCTACTACCGAGCAGATTGCAGAGCTACTCGCTAAGGATTACCGAAGACACAGTTCAACAAGTTAATTGAAGCTAGTAATGGAAGATATCTTCAAGCTAGTTTGAGGGGAGTGTTGAGAAAATTAAGGGAACAATTATCGGGTTCCCAAATTCTATAAATATTTTAGGCAATTATTGTAAATTTAGTCAAGGATTTCAAATATGAAAGTTAGGTTATAATTAATTGTTAGTTTTCCTATTTTTTGTAAAACATCTTTTATAAGAGGTTTCCTATTTTTTTGTAAAACATCTTTTATAAGAGGAAGTATTGTAAAGTTCTATATTCAATTCAAAAAATAATGAATTCATATATATTCTACACCATCTCTTATAACAAAGTCTAACACAATTAAAATCCCCACCATGCCTTCCCATCTAAATGCAATGTTATGAAGTTCTTCCCAAAAGACTCACCCTTCCCAATATTGTACAAGCCTCTAAGAACCCACTCTAAATTTTACCTTTCAAAAAAAAAAAAAAAAAAATCTAAGAACCCACTCTACACAATCTTCTTCATTCTTAAATAGGCACGAAATTGAGAACCCCTTCTCCTCCCCCGTTCTCTTCCTCCATCAGGGTAGCAACCATGCTATCTGACATTATAATAAAACCCATCTAAATGCCTAGTTCAAAGAGAGAGATCCATCTCACCTAGCTAAATCCCTATAAGGCCCTTGAATGCAAATCACATTAGGTCTCCACTTCCTCATTGCTGATATGATGATGGACTTCTACCTATTTCCCATTAATCCACCTCAAATTGCAACTGACAATTTTTTACTTCATGTACTAGACAAATAGAAAATAGATCCTCTACCTCCCTTAACCCCAGCTTAACTCTTCTTACCTCCTTCATAATTGATAGAGCATTCACTTATTAAGAAAATATAATTGATAAAGCATTCCAACTATTTCAGTTTTTGGTTCCCCTTCTTCCCTTCTCTCTTACTAGGACTCCTCTAGGCTCTAGTTTGCTTCCACCTCTGCTTTATGGCCTTGAACAACGTAGAGTTTCCTCTTTAAACACATCACATGATATCCCATAAATTTATTAAATGCCTTTGATCTTTTCAAACCTAAGCTGAAATTTTGTTATTGTTAGTCCTGCACTCCTCTAGCAAAAACAAATTCCCGTCCCATTCTCTCTTCAAAATTGGAGGCAAGCCATCCAAAGGGCTACAATCAAGAACAAGACCACTATCCTCTTCAAGATATGCCCCATCCCCGTCCATACCTCCCCACCAAATGACTTCCCCATGCCATTGCCTATTGGTTGACAATCCAAAGCCCCAAAACATTCCCTACCCTTTCTTCCAATAAACCCAACGAAGAAGAGCGTGCAAAGAAGATAGAAGATCGGCCCTTAACCCCAATTTTTCCTTCCCATGGATTCTTTCAAACAAACAAGGCTTGATAAAAATACTTGGGCCCTTCATTTGCATCAGAAAACTGTCAAAAACTGAATTCGTAACTTTGGCTTGCAAAACTGTTTAGGCCCAGACCTTGGTTAGGCAATAGTTAAGGTTTGCATACACATTCCTTTCCCATCCCCACTCCCCCTTGGCTCAAAAGACCTCACAACCCAATTCTGTAATCTACTTAGGCCCCTCCTATACAGTCCAACACATGAGACAACTCAAGCCCACACAGCGGCGCAGAACTAGACCTGAGATCCCACCTAACTTGCCAAAACTTTCTGGAAGACAGTTATGTGGGATTTTGAAATTCAAAATAATGTTTCGCTTGTTCTCAAGTGCACCTATATTGTTTGATGCACCTATATTGTTTGATGCCAGCGGACTAGCTTCAAGCTCGAATTTCATTCAACTTGAGGTCCTCTCTTTAGCAAATGGAGATTTTGTATCTCTAATTGTTGAAATGAACCTTAAATTTTGCTAGAACTTTGCTCCCATTTCCTCTTACCCTTGGGCATACCCACCTAAAGTGGTCTCTACCATAGTTACCAGGTTCGTGGGTCAATTTGGTATGTGATACAAGTACGGATTCACGGCATGGTACCTTAATCGATACACGGTATGGTGAGGGTACACTTAGCTGGAATGCTATTTTGGATTGCAATTCACTTTAAATTTTTATTTGATTTGATATGTAGTTTTATATGCAATATGCATTACGTTTATTATAAAATACTAGTAATTGTGAGTGAGGCACTTAATTCAGTGGTTGAGCTCTATTCTTTGCTCACTCACCACCCGGGTTCGAACCCGGAGGCCTCCCCCTCCCGCTTACCTATCAAAAATAAAATAAAATACTAGTAATTGTCCGTGCCTAAAGACACAGAAATATAATTTGACGTGTAAATAACTCAAATTTAAATTTATGAAGTAAATGTACATAAAAAAAAATGTAAAAATAACTTATAAAAATAAAAATCACTAATCAAAAGAGATTAAAGTATTCATACAGTATTTAGCAAATGTTTAAAATTTTATTATATATTACAATATTATCACATTTTTTAAAATATTAATTTACAATCTTTTATATAAAACGTATTCAAAAAAATATGAGAAGAGTGAGAAAAAAGAAAAATAATTCTAGCTATTGAATAAATCCAACAGTTGAAAATATCTCAAATTCAAAATTTTAAGTTTCCTTAATTACTCAAAAAAAAAATTTAAGTTTCCTTATTATATAAATGACATAAAGAGTGTAAAACTATATGTATTTAAAATTTAAGTTTTAAGCACATTAAAATTGAAATTTTAAGTTAAATGTCTATTTTTTAATAAAATTTTAAAGAAAATTAAAGTCTAAATAAATTTTTTTAAATAAAAAAAATTAGTTGACTTTGCCTAATAGGTATCCATACATTGTTTAATAAATATGTACAATTTTATTATTTATTACAAATATTATCAAATTTTTTAAAATATTAATTTAAAAACTTTTAAATATAAAAAGCATTCAAAAAATATATGGGAAGAATGAGAAATTATATTTTCAGGTAACCAAAGTAGAGAGAGAGAGATAATTCTAGCCATTGAGCAAATTCAACAGTTGAAAAAATTCTCAAATTCAAAATTTTAAGTTTCCTTATTATATAAATGACATAAAGAGTGTAAAAATGTATATATTTAAAATTTAAGTTTTAAGCACATTAAAATTAAAAATTAAAATTTAAAATTTAGAAAAATATAATTTATATAATTTTAAAAAATATAATAAGGTTTGAATTTTGAATTTTAAAAAATTTGAAAATTTAAAACACTAACACTCAAGCCCTCTGGCCGAACTCCTGGCCTCCCTCAATGCCAATTCCACGTAGGAATGTCAAGCCCTCAAGCCGAGCTCCTACCTCCCTCAACGCCAAGTCCACGTAGGACAAAACAACTAATCAAATGATGTGTTTTATTATATAAATGTATGGAGTATATAACAGTAAAGTCCTTTTTGGTTTGAAAGAGCAAAGGAAATTCACCAAGTCCTTTTTTGTTGGAATTAAAAAAAAAAAAACACAAATTAATTATCCTAACTTAAAAAAATAAAAGGAAGTTGTGGAGTCCTTTGTTGGATCAAATCTTGACCTAAATAACAAAGGAAGTTGAAGATATATGCTAGGATGTTACAAAATATCTTGTTTTGATTTGAAAAAGTAAAGGAAATTCGTAGTCTTTTTTGGTTGAAACAAAAAAACACAAATTAATTATCTTGACTTGAAAAAATAAAAGGAAGGAAGTTGTACAATCAGACCAAATCTTGATGTAAATATCAAAGGAAGTTGTAAAGTCCTTTGTTAGACCAATTCTAATCAAGGGCGACTATGACGATGACGACAGCAATTTCAAGTCTAAACTCGTTTCTTTTTTTTTTTTTTTTTTGGTAATTAACTCGTTTCATTCTCATCTAAAGTACTCGTTTTCCTCTTGTAAAAGTGGATCACTAATATTTATGATTTGGATCGCAAATGCAACCCATTTGGGGTCACGATCTGGTTCGAGGGTCGGAGGGGGGTTAATGAATTAGTTAACTATGGTATTGACACCTCATTCCCTTATCCATGGCTACAAAGCCCCCACACAAATCCTCGATCTCCTGGAGCAGATGACCATCCTACAGATGTAACACAAGCCCAATGACTCGTATCCAAACCTTTTCTAGTTCCCATCCCTTACACACCAACCCAATCTAACCCCAAATCCAAGAGTAGAGGTAAAACCTTGTAGTTCCTTCTCTACCCTCAGGCTTCTATTATGACATCAATAGAGGAGAAAACCAAGGGAACCAAATTCCTCCTAAAAGCTTCAATTCCAATCCCCAAGGAACCCCCATCTCGATTGACCCATTCCTTGACCTCGCACCAATCTTGTCTTGGGGCATTTGGTCCTCCCAACCTCCAAACCAAGTATCAATCTAATGATCTCCTCATATTTGAGTCTACTCGTTCGAAGATAAGCAACACCCCTTCACCTCTCTCTATAGCTCTTTTGGTCATCAACCCGTATGATGACTAGCTCAAAACCATTGTAGCTTCTAGATAACTCTTCCTCCTTTTCTCCCTACTGACAAGATCAAAATTCTTCAAGGCTTCAGTATATCCTTTTGATCCAACCGCTTCCAACATTTTTGTTATTTGCACCTTTGATTGCCCCATCAGAGAAAAGACTCAAAGTTCTATCAACCAACATCCCCACGAGCCGATGAACCACTACAGTCCTTTTTGCGCCAACAAGACTCCCTAGCCTTGTGAACCCCCTAGCCTCGTGAAATCCCCTCCTCTTTATTTTGCCATTGACAAAACTCAGACCATTTAATTTCATCCCCAAGCAGCAAAAGAGATATCTGGAGATTCCCTCCTTGAGCAACTCATCAGCAGTGATATTGATCATTGTTGCTTCCCTTTGGAAGACTGGTGTCCAGAAATTTAGACTAAATTAAGAGCCTAAGAAGGTGCCCCAATGAAATGGAGAGTTTACTATGAAATATAAGAAAAAAGACCAGCTTCTGGTTTTTGCATTTCGTACAAGACAGTTTGTTTGGCTTAAAAATTGGATGGCTATTCTGCACAATGCAAATGGTGAAAGCATGACAAGTTTCGAAAACAAAGAAAAATTCAGAAATGTTCAAATATCATAGTAAATTCCATAATGTTGACAAAATCAGAGATTGAAAGAGATGCATTTGCAGGTTCGGTCATCCGTAGAAGGGGCTTTTTGCTTAGCGAGAAAAAATCTGTGGGAGTCACATACTGCCACAGAATTGCATAACTAACAAAAGAAGCATAAATTAGCATATTGATTACATGAGTGGACAGTAAAGCAATAATGACTGCAATAGACAAAACAATACCATTATTAAATAGCATTAGCTAAATGATGAAAGAAAACATTTTAGATGAGATTAGAGAGCACTGCCTTTTTTTGGCGAGGAAAGTCATTAACTTTCAAGAACATAGCGGCAGCAAAAGATGAGCAGAATATCTCCTCCTGAAAACATTGAGAAGAGAAATCCAGAGAATTGGGTGGTTTAACAAATAGAATCTTTTAACAGTTCCCAATTAAAAGAAAAGAAAAAGAAGAGGAGTTTTAGAAATTCAATAAATGTAGAGAAGAAACCTCAGAAACTGCAATTCCAAGGGAATGGAACTTCTTAGCATATTGCCTCCTAGACTTGGTGGAATTATTGGTCACAAAGCCCAGCTTCTTACCCTGCAAACAACAAAAAATAGCAAATGGGAAGGCAAATGAAGGTTAATCAATTTTTTCCTCTTTGGGAGTGATGGGAAGGGAAATGGAGGTTGTTTTCTTGTTTGGAAGAATGGAGGAAGATGGAGGAAAAGATAAAAATATTGTGATTAATATCATTATAATATATATATTTCGATGGATATTTCTGAAAACAACAAAAATATATATATATCAAGAACAAGGTAGGGAAGGCCATTGAAAATTTTCAGCCATTCTCCTTTGCACCGGTTGCACCCAAATTGAGTTCAAAGAAAAACTGAAAAACAAACCAGACTACCTTGGAACGAAGCATGGCCAGCGTCTCTGGGACTCCATCAATGAGCTCATCCCCTTTCCAGATTACGCCTATTAGAATGAATTAATACATAGATACATATATGAACACAAAAATTTAATCGAGATCAAACGGGTAATAACACTATTGGAGGAAAAAAAAAGGAGATTAAGTTCGAAAAAGAAATAAATGCAACAGAGTCGGACCATCGCAATCGAAGAGGAAGACGTCTAGAGAACCGAAGAAATCACTAATGTTGCAAGACGAGAGAAGCTGAGGAGGGGGCTGCACAGACGCGGCCGCCGTCCATTGCCGTTGCATTGCAGGAGAGGACAGGGCTTTACTTCCCAACCTACGGTTAGGCCAGCCAATGATTTGGATTCCACCAAGGTCCGATCCGAATCCGATTAAATAATACATGTCTATGTCCTGAGATTTAGATCCATCATAATCATTAGATTTGGATCTGAATCGGTACGATGCAGATCCGTTATTTTGAATAGCCTCGTAAATACTTCAAATGATATAGATAAAAATGATGGATAAATTAAGTATTTATATTTCACATGTGATATAATGCATGTCAATCAAACAAATAAAATCTTTCTAAATGGAAGCCATTTAAAAAAAGACAAGAAATAAAGTCCTAAGATTAGAGATGTCAATGGGACAACTTTATATTTTACATGCCATATAATACATGTCAATCAATCAAATAAAATCCTTCTAAATGGAAGCCATTTAAAAAAAGAAAAGAAATAAAGCCCCAAGATTAGGGATGTCAATGGGACAACTACAATAAGATACCTAATCCAACCAAACCCATTAAAAACTTATTAAAAAATACTTAACAAGATTGGGACGGGTTTAAAATTAAAATTTAATACCCATGTAGGTTTGAAACAGTTTTGTGATTTGCTTATAAGGCACGCTATAGCCGTTAACTCTTACAGGGTACCCAGTACCCGATACCTGTAATGTACTCTTTTGATATAGGGAGTATTTGGAGTGATAAAAGTAAAATAATTTAAGATAATTTGTAAATTTGTAATTCGTGTATTGAGATAAAAAGTAAATAACTTTCATAAATTTTTAAAATTTTTTAGTATTTTTTAGTACACCAAACGCATCTATAATATAATATAATGTAATATAATATACATTTATATAATTACAATTTTCTTTGTAAAATATAATTATTTGAATTCTTAGACCTAGGGTTATTTGAAAAATTCTGCCTGACTTTTGCCCTAAGTGATATAACTTATCCTAATGTTTGAGATAATTACACTAACTTAGCTTATTAGTTTACAGAAACTTAAAGTTACGAAAGTTATATTTATGTGATAAGTTTTTAAGTATAACATCATTTATAGGTTGTTACATATAAAGACCTTTTTTTAGTATTTGTATAAATTTTGCAATGTCATATTACTACTATTTATATTATAATCGAGGATTGATGATGTAATATTGGCATAGTTTTTAAATTTTGACAAATTGTTGTGTTTGGAATTTCAAATCCATCATAGAAGATGATATATATTGACAGGTAATCCCAACCTTATTTTTTTTTCATAATAAAAAGTTGTTATGTGAGATATGATTTTTGATATGATATATTGTCCTATATCACATTTGATTAGGATAAGTAATTATATAAATCGGCAATTTTACCATTATAAAATTTTACAAATAACTAGTGTACTTAACATGTTTGTCAAAGCAAGTTCCACATAATTTGAACAATTGTGTTTAATTGGGTTTCGTGGATTTGGAATGAGTTTGGTAAGTTTGAGACAAGACGAGTTTATGATTCCAACTAAAAAATAAATGATTTGGGACAGTAATGATAAGTAAAAACTAAACGAATTTGATAATGGTAATAATTAATTGGGCAAGTAACCTACCTGTTTAAATCCCTACCAAAGACCAAACAGTTTTCCAACAAATTTTTTTGAAAAATACTGGGATGTTGTAGGTATGCATGTTATTCTAACTATTCAATCTTTGTAAATTCTAAGATAGATGTTGAGAGAAACTAATCGTACTTAATTGTTTTTATTCCTATAAGGGTAACTTACACTAACACCCCTTAAGCATTTCAACCTACTACACATACACCCCCTGTAGCCCTACAAATCTTAAAAACCACAAAATAAGCCCCTGAGACCACGCTGGACCACACAAATATTTACAGAAGCTCCCTAATAGTTTTTACTAATTAGAGAAAACACCCTAAAATTTACCAATACTTTCTAATATTCTAACTTTTAGGTTTATGATATTTTTAGTTTCTTGATCTACTTCTCTATCAACAGATAAATCTATTAATATTAAATATAGGTCATATAAAACATTTAAATAACTTCATGAAGTATTAAAATTACATACGTAAATAGAAAAAGATTCAAGAGAAGCAAATATAGATAAGATAAGCTCTAGTATTATTATTTATAAGTTACTGACCTTCATGAAGTTGTTAGTTCATGATAAGCACATTGTTCATTACTTTATTGCCCTTTTATTTAGTACGTTTGGCATGTTGAATGTCTTACTATACTCCCTTATATCCATTATTATGCATAAGACATTCTTTGCAGAATTATTATTAAAAGATGCTTCAAAGTGGAAATTTCCAGCAACTTCTCTAATTGACCCCCTGGGATGTCTTTATGTTTTTGATATAGATGGAGAACTCGGATCTAAGCATGGTCTTCAAAGAATATTTAGAGGACATCTCAAGATTTTCAGAGAACCCTAATTCGTAGCAATCCAAGTTCATTTGGGCCAGCAAACATTTATTCGAAGTCATACACGTTCTACAGGTTTTGCAGCCCGACCAATGGAACTTTACAGGGACATATTGGAAGCTTCCGAAATCCAAATGAGATGATTCAAAAGCCCATATTCAAGCCAACATCTTGGGTTACAATTCTTATGAAGGAGTCGAGACCCAAAAGTTCTGTTTTGAGAGGCTAAAGAAGCTATCAATAGCCACGGAATCTATTCCGGCCCAGTCTGACTATCTCTCGGTTTTTAGGCCATAACTTGAGTTATGGGTCTTTGTTTTGATTGAGGCCAGATCCTTTTGAAAGCTAACAAGTAGGGCTACAAATCATGTGAAGATACCGTGACCTAAAAACGTCTTTATGAAGTCCGAAATTAAAGGATTATACCTAGACAATATTCTGGCAGCATACAGCTGTGGGCTGTTTTGATTGAAAAGCGAACGTGAAGGAGAGAATTTCGGGGGAGTTTTTTTTTTTTACATACTTAATTACTGGGAATAGGAGGACGTTTTTGGGGGGGGGGAGAGAGAGTGGTCTATTATTTTTTTTTCTTTGTATTTTTGGGGTTCTCGAGGATGGAAGGCTAAATCTTTGCTTCAGATCAAGAATAACATGACTTCGAATTCCAAGCTGTGAGATTTTTGTTCTAATTTCACATTCTGTTCATGCTTGCTATCATATATTCTTCTATGTTGATTTAATTATATTCTTGTTATCAATTGCCCAGGAGGCCTACTAGGTGATTGTGATCAATGAATAACCGCTAGATCAGGGTGTTTGATTCGTATATGTTATATACGCTGTTCTTAAGTAGTAATTGGATTTGATGATTTCTATGGTTGATATCATTATAATCTAAGAAAATATTGTGCAAATTAAATCGACCGAACTTGTGTGTTGACTGTTTATTTTCGGTTGTCCTCTGATTTGTTAATGCTATTGTTGAATTACACGTAGAGAGCTGATTCTAGGTGGTTCGATAATAAGGATTCAAATAACGTGCTTACTTTATTTTGATGATTTAAGAGGATGAGATTAATGTATGCTTTTATGTTAATTTGGACCGAATGGTAAATCATGAATAGTGTATCTCATTGTGATCAAGGATCGGTTTGTGAATCGAAGGTAAGTTATTCTTGACTGAACTCTCTTTTATAGATCAATTCATATTTGTTTCATTGTTCTCATTCTTTTATTTTGTTGAATTAAATCCAACCAATCCCCTTTTATATTTAATTTAGTGTTTTCACATAAATAAAGTTTGGAAAAGAAATTTAGTTTTTAATCTCTGTGGAATCGACCTAAATTTACCGCTGTCTATAGTTGTTAAGTTTAGTCATTTATTTTGTAGTGTTACGACACACTATCAATTTTGGCGCCGTTGCCGGGTATTAAAACTTATTGCTTTTCTGAATTTATTTATTTATTTATTTTTAATTTTGTTTATTTCCTGTTTATGACACGATCTTCTCACTATGGTGAATTGAAATTTGACCCAGAAATTGAAAGAACTCTCCACAGATTGAAAAGAGAAGCTAGACAAAAATCTGAGGATCCTTCATCATCTAACGGAAAACCCTTTTCTTCACCAGGAATCAATATTGTCTTAGATTTGATCTCTAACTCATCTGGTGATTTTGATTCTGAAACAGATTCTAACATGGCAGAGCAGAATAATGATCGCACTCTCAAGCAGTTGGCTGCTCCTGATCCTCAATCATCAGCCTTTATGTATTGAATATCCTGTTATTGATGTTGCTTTTGAGCTTAAATCTGGTCTAATCCATCTTTTGCCTACTTTTCATGGATTAACAGGTGAAGACCCTCACAAGCATCTCAAAGAGTTCCACGTAGTCTGCTCCAGCATGAAGCCTGCTGGGATACAAGAGGAGCAAATTAAGCTGCGGGCCTTTCCTTTCTCTTTGGCGGACACCGCCAAGGATTGGCTTTACGACTTACCCTCCGGATCAATTAACACCTGGAATGAGATGAAGAGAATTTTTCTGGAAAAATACTTCCCAGCTTCTCGAGCTACAAACATCAGGAAGGAGATATGCGGGATTAGACAACACAATGGAGAGTCCTTATATGAGTATTGGGAGCGTTTTAAGAAGTTATGTGCTAGTTGTCCTCATCACCAGATCAGTGAACAACTCCTAATCCAATATTTCTATGAGGGACTTATTCCACGAGAAAGAAGTATGATAGATGCAGCAAGTGGAGGTGCATTGGTAGATAAGACACCGGTAGCAGCTAGAAATTTGATCTCAAACATGGCTGCTAACACTCAACAATTCAGCACTCGAGAGGAACCTCGACCACTAAAGGTCAATGAAGTCAGTACTGCTACATTAGAGCAACAGATTGCGGGATTGACGTCTTTGGTGAGACAGATGGCAGCAAGTGGTACTCAACAGGTAAAGGCATGTGGTATTTGTTCAGTAGTGGGACATCCCACTGACATGTGTCCAACTTTGCAAGAAACACACATGGAATAAGCTAATGCTTTTGGTAGTTTTCCTGGTCAACCACAAAGAAAGTATGATTCTAACTATTCACAGACACAAAACTTGGGATGGAAAGATTATTCGAATAACAGCTACAGACACCAAGGGTCGCAACAACAACAAAGGTCTTACCATCAACCATTCCAAGGGCAAGCACAACCTTCAAATTCTGGTCCTTCATTGGAAGACATGATGAAAACACTAGCTCAAAATACTACGCAGTTTCAAAATAGTACCATACAATTTCAACAACAAACAAAAGCTAGTATTCAGAATTTGGAAAACCAAATTAGTCATATGGCTACCACTATCAGCCGATTGGAAAATCAAAGTTCGGGTAAGCTCCCTTCTCAAACAATTGTGAACCCGAAAGAGAATGCAAACGCTATCACCTTGAGAAGTGGTAAAGAAATAGAGGCACCACGTAAGACCCCTCTAATGGTGGATGATGAAGAGACTGAAAAGGAACTTGAAGTGTCTCCAAAAGAAGCTGAAATGGAAACCAAGGTAAACTCTCAATCTCCTATGATTAAAAATTTTACTAATACTTTGCCTCCTTTTCCTAGTAGGTTTGCTAAATCTAAGAAAGAGGAGTGAGATAAAGAGATTTTGGAAACGTTCTGAAAGGTGGAGGTGAACATACCTCTAATTGATGCCATAAAACAAGTTCTGAGATATGCCAAATTTCTCAAGGAGTTATGCACTTCTAAAAGGAAGTTGAGAGGAGATGAGAAAGTCAATGTGGGGGAGAATGTGTCTGCGGTCATTCAAAGGAAACTTCCACCAAAGTGTAAGGATCCAGGTACGTTTACAATTCTTTGTAAAATAGGTGGCACTAGATTTGAAAAAGCGATGTTAGATTTAGGAGCTTCAATTAATGTCATGCCATATTCTATTTATACTTCCTTGAATTTGGGGTCTTTGAAAGAAATGCGTGTCATAATTCAGTTAGCAGATAGATCTAACGCTTATCCCGAAGGGGTAGTAGAGGATGTTTTGGTGCAGGTTAACGAGTTAGTTTTCCCAGCTGATTTTTACATATTGAATATGGAGGGAAATCCTTCATCTAATTTAACACCAATCCTTTTGGGTCGTCCATTTTTGAAAACATCAAAAACAAAGGTTGACGTGGATGCAGGAACATTGACTATGGAGTTTGATGGTGAGACGGTTCGCTTTAATATTCTTGAAGCAATGAGATACCCTAGTGATGTTCATTCTGTTTTGTCTATTGATGTTATTGATCACATATCTCAAAAAGTTTTTGATTTGGAAGGTAAGGATGGATTAGAAGTTGTTCTTTCCAGGAGTTTAACTCAAGATACTTTGCAAGATTCTAACGTACTTTTTGCAGATGAGATAGAGGAAATGGTGCTAGCATTACAGTCATTGCATCCAATTTAAAAAGGTATGTATTTTCAAAAATTGAATTGCCAATATCTTATACGAAATCTCTACCATCTGTCATGCAGGCGCCAACCATTGAACTGAAGCAATTACCGGAACATTTGAAGTATGTATTTTTAGGAGCAGGGGAAACGCTCCCGATAATCATAGCAAAGAATTTAACCAATCTTCAAGAGGAAAAGCTCATCCGGGTGCTTAAGGACCACATGACAGCTATAGGGTGGACCATAGCTGACATTAAAGGTATTAGCCCTTCGACATGCATGCATCGAATTCTACTAGAAGAGGGATCCAAACCATCACGAGAGTCACAAAGGAGGTTGAATCCTCCTATGATGGAAGTGGTGAAGAAGGAGATCTTGAAGTTGCTTGATGTTAGTGTAATCTACCCAATCTCGGATAGTAAGTGGGTAAGTCCAGTCCAAGTGGTGCCAAAGAAAACCGGGATTACAGTGGTTAAAAATGAGAATAACGAGCTTGTCCCTACAAGAATTCAGAATGGATGGCGAGTATGCATTGATTATAGAAAACTAAATGCAGTTACACGCAAGGATCACTTTCCTCTCCCATTCATTGATCAAATGCTTGAGCGACTTGCAGGACGATCTCATTATTGTTTCCTTGATGGATACTCAGGTTACAACCAGATCGTGATAGCTCCAGAAGATCAAGAGAAAACAACTTTCACGTGTCCATTTGGTACATTTGCTTATAGAAGAATGCCTTTCGGTCTTTGTAATGCCCCAGCCACCTTTCAGAGATGCATGGTAAGTATTTTCTCTGATTATGTTGAGAACATTATTGAGGTTTTCATGGATGATTTTACTGTCTATGGGGAATCATTTGATGCATGCTTAGATAATTTGAATTGTGTGCTTAAAAGGTGCATCGAAACTAATCTTGTTCTAAATTCTGAAAAATGTCATTTTATGGTAGAACAAGGAATAGTTTTAGGACATGTAATATCATCTAGAGGGATTGAGGTTGATAAAGCTAAGGTCGACATTGTGCGAAACTTACCTTATCCCACAAATGTGAGGGAGGTTCGTTCTTTTCTTGGCCATGCAGGTTTTTATCGCAGGTTTATTAAAGACTTTAGCAAGATTTCAACAAATCTCTGTCATTTATTACAAAAGGACGTTCCATTTGAATTTGATGAGGGATGCAAGGAAGCTTTTGATAAGTTAAAGGGACTTTTGACTTCTACCCCAATCATTCAACCACCTGATTGGAGTCAACCCTTCGAGATCATGTGTGATGCTAGTAATTTTGCTGTGGGAGCTATACTCGGTCAAAAATGTGGCAAGATGTCTCATGCCATTTATTATGCTTCAAGAACTCTCAATCCGGCACAATGCAACTACTCCACCACAGAGAAGGAGCTTTTAGCTATTGTGTTTGCTTTAGAAAAATTTAGACCTTATTTGCTTGGTTCTAAAGTTATTGTATATTCTGATCATGCAGCATTAAGATATCTCTTATCAAAGAAGGAAGCAAAGCCAAGGCTTATTCGGTGGATTCTCCTTCTCCAAGAGTTCGATTTAGAGATCAAAGATAAGAAAGGTGCAGAGAATTCAGTGGCTGACCACTTAAGTAGAGTTGTGAAAGAAGAGGATTCACTGCCATTGTAAGAGCTGTTTCCAGATGAGCAGTTGCTAACGCTTCAAGGTAAGGTTCCATGGTATGCTGATCTTGTAAACTATCTTGTGAACCATGAGATACCTATTGATTTGAGTAAAGCTCGATGAGAGAGAATAAAGAATGATTCCAAATATTATATTTGGGATGATCTTTATTTATGGAAGCGGTGTTCTGATCAAGTAATTAGGAGATGTGTGCCTGAACATGAGTGTGAATCTATTTTAAAATTTTGCCACTCGTATGTTTGTGGGGGTCATTTTGGCCTACTAGAACGGCTAAGAAAATACTTGAATGTGGTTTTTATTGGCCAAATTTATTTCGTGATTCCTATATGTTTTGCAAGGCATGTGAACAATGTCAGAAGTAAGGTAATTTATCCCATAGAGATCAGATGCCTTTGTCTCCAATTCTTTCCTGTGAAATCTTTGATGTGCGGGGTATTGACTTTATGGGACCATTTCCTCTTTCTTTTGGCTTTGTTTATATTTTATTAGCTGTGGATTATGTTTCTAAATGGGTGGAAGCTAAAGCCACCAGGACTAACGATTCTAAAGTTGTTGCAGAATTTGTCAAGTCTAACATTTTTGCTAGGTTTGGCACACCGCGAGCATTGATCAGTGACAAGGGTACTCACTTTTGCAATCGAATAATAGCAACACTTTTGAAGAAGTACCATGTTACTCACAAGGTGTCAACAGCCTACCATCCACAAACAAATGGGCAGGCAGAAGTGTCGAATAGAGAGATCAAGTTGATTTTAGAGAAAACGGTAACTCCGAACCGTAAAGATTGGAGCCAACGACTTGATGATGCTCTATGGGCATACAGAACCGCTTACAAGACACCGATTGGCATGTCCCCATATCGATTGATTTATGGAAAGCCATGTCATCTTCCAGTGGAAATTGAGCACAACGCTTTTTGGGCAATCAAGCAATGCAACATGAAGATGGATGAAGTAGGTGAACAACGAAAATTACAACTGCAAGAATTGGAGGAGCTTCGACTTGAGTCTTATGATAATGCAGAAATTTACAAGGACAAGACAAAGTTGTTTCATGATAGAATGATTGCAAGGAAGACTTTTGTTGTTGGACAAAAAGTTCTTCTTTTTCACTCACGACTTAAGCTTTTTCCAGGTAAATTACGTTCCCGTTGGATTGGGCCCTTTAATGTGTTCTCTCATGGTGCAGTTGAGATTAAAAGCTTGCAGACCAACAAGGTTTTCAAAGTTAATGGCCACCGATTGAAACCTTTCTATGAAGGATTCCAAGTGGAGAATGTGGACGTGCTGACTTTGGAAGATCCTTATTATGAGGATTAAGCACCATCTACGTCGTGCGAACGACATTAAAAAAACGCGCTAGTCGGGAGGCAACCCGACAGTGGCAAAATCTTGCCACTACCAGATTTGTTTTCTTCTCTCTTCTCTTTTAAATTTTAATTTTTTTTTTTTGGTCTTTAATGTTCTTTTCTTTGTTTTTCCCTTGACATTGGGGACACTGTCAATTTCTAAGTGTGGGGGAATTTGATAAGCGCATTGTTCATTACTTTATTGCCCTTTTATTTAGTACGTTTGGCATGTTGAATGTCTTACTATACTCCCTTATATCCATTATTATGCATAAGACATTCTTTGCAGAATTATTATTAAAAGATGCTTCAAAGTGGAAATTTCCAGCAACTTCTCTAATTGACCCCCTGGGATGTCTTTATGTTTTTGATATAGATGGAGAACTCGGATCTAAGCATGGTCTTCAAAGACTATTTAGAGGACATCTCAAGATTTTCAGAGAACCCTAATTCGTAGCAATCCAAGTTCATTTGGGCCAGCAAACATTTATTCGAAGTCATACACGTTCTACAGGTTTTGCAGCCCGACCAATGGAACTTTACAGGGACATATTGGAAGCTTCCAAAATCCAAATGAGATGATTCAAAAGCCCATATTCAAGCCAACATCTTGGGTTACAATTCTTATGAAGGAGTCGAGACCCAAAAGTTCTGTTTTGAGAGGCTAAAGAAGCTATCAATAGCCACGGAATCTATTCCGGCCCAGTCTGACTATCTCTCGGTTTTTAGGCCATAACTTGAGTTATGGGTCTTTGTTTTGATTGAGGCCAGATCCTTTTGAAAGCTAACAAGTAGGGCTACAAATCATGTGAAGATACCGTGACCTAAAAACGTCTTTATGAAGTCCGAAATTAAAGGATTGTACCTAGACAATATTCTGGCAGCATACAGCTGTGGGCTGTTTTGATTGAAAAGCGGACGTGAAGGAGAGAATTTCGGGGGAGTTTTTTTTTTTTTACATACTTAATTACTGGGAATAGGAGGACGTTTTGGGGGGGGGAGAGAGTGGTCTATTATTTTTTTTTCTTTGTATTTTTGGGGTTCTCGAGGATGGAAGGCTAAATCTTTGCTTCAGATCAGGAATAACATGACTTCGAATTCCAAGCTGTGAGATTTTTGTTCTAATTTCACATTCTGTTCATGCTTGCTATCATATATTCTTCTATGTTGATTTAATTATATTCTTGTTATCAATTGCCCAGGAGGCCTACTAGGTGATTGTGATCAATGAATAACCGCTAGATCAGGGTGTTTGATTCGTATATGTTATATACGCTGTTCTTAAGTAGTAATTGGATTTGATGATTTCTATGGTTGATATCATTATAATCTAAGAAGAATATTGTGCAAATTAAATCGACCAAACTTGTGTGTTGACTGTTTATTTTCGGTTGTCCTCTGATTTGTTAATGCTATTGTTGAATTACACGTAGAGAGCTGATTCTAGGTGGTTCGATAATAAGGATTCAAATAACGTGCTTACTTTATTTTGATGATTTAAGAGGATGAGATTAATGTATGCTTTTATGTTAATTTGGACCGAATGGTAAATCATGAATAGTGTATCTCATTGTGATCAAGGATCGGTTTGTGAATCGAAGGTAAGTTATTCTTGACTGAACTCTCTTTTATAGATCAATTCATATTTGTTTCATTGTTCTCATTCTTTTATTTTGTTGAATTAAATCCAACCAATCCCCTTTTATATTTAATTTAGTGTTTTCACATAAATAAAGTTTGGAAAAGAAATTTGGTTTTTAATCTCTGTGGGATCGACCTAAATTTACCGCTGTCTATAGTTGTTAAGTTTAGTCATTTATTTTGTAGTGTTACGATACACTATCAGTTCACAGCCTCAAAATCGTCTGGGCTCTTATATCATTCAATTGATTGCTCAGGTTGGGAACTGCAAAATTAAAAACACTTAGAAAAATAGAAAACCACCCAAACTTTTATTAATAATACTTAATATGATACAAAGACAGAATACTAGAGAGAGGGAGAGAGCACTCTCGTCTTTCGGTGTCCTCTCATTACAACAAGACCCTTTTAGATAGGCCTCAGACTCGGACTCCAAATTCGGATTTCAAATATTACATAATAAAAGATAAGGATAAAAATCTGAAAAGGAAAAAAGATAGCTGGCATAGTATAATTATATAATTGCTTTTAGTTAAAGCAGATTCCTTCACATAATCTTCATGGGCTCTGTCATGTGCCAGATAAGGGTGTTGTCGTTCATGGCCCACTTCCGAAAAATTTATTCTCTTTTTTTTGGTAGTGTTCCTGGTTAATCCACTGCGTTTCTTTGATGCGCAGCTTTTGTTAGCCTTCTATCATATTTTCAATATCATGCCACTCCTCTTCACCCATGTTTCCTAATAATCCTATTTTACTTGGGTTTCCTCAACTGAGAGTGTGGATTCTAATTCCATTTTTGCTTTAAATTTTTTTTTATACATTTAATCGAGATAAATTATTACCTTAAATGATGCATCAATTTCCATTTGTCTAATTTTGTTTAAAAAGTCAAATGCATTCTTTTTCTGTTCTTCAGTGGCTCGGAACATTAATGAAACAAAAGATACAAATAACCTCTTGCCATCAGTTACTATGTGTTTTTTTGGCATGTTTTGTAGAATTGTGGCACTATAAACCAATTCTACGCAATATTACAACATAGTTTGTTCTTCTAAAGTGACTTCTTTTTTCACTAGATTTAAGGAAACATAAGTATCAAAAAGAGAGTATTCTCTTAATTTCCATATTTGATAAGGCTCATAAAATCTTTCATTGTAGTGCCATCAAACAGAATTGTAAATTTCAAAAGCCATGGTTTTTCTTTTAAAATCATAGGAAATTTTGTTGATCATTAGTGCTGGAAAATCTTAATAAGCTGTTGCCTCTAGTGGATTGACAATGACTTTTTGACCAAACCCCAATCAATTGCTTTGAACCTCCATCTACCCCAAAAGAAGTCTCCATCTACCCCTAAATCAGCTTACAAATTTGCATAATTCGGAATTCTTCGAATGATTTAGCACGACACCCTATCAGTATTTTGGCCATATCTTTTCACTCACAACTCCGATTGATGCAATTCTTTTTGGGTTGGAAAAAGGACTGGAAGGGCTATAATTTCACATCGAAATCAAAGATTGAATCTATGGTCCAGACACCCCTTCGAGTGGTCCGGACCACAGCGGGCAGTATGCACAGGAAATTAAGTTAGGATTTAGGCTTAGCTTTTATATATTGTTGTTCTTTCAGCCGTCAAAGGGAATGTTCTTCAATTTTTTTATTTTCCAGAATAGTAGAATGTAATAGATAGTTTTTAGTTTAGTTTTTGAAGAGTTTTGGATTGATTGCTTTCAGATTCAAGTTTAATTCACTGCGAAGAACGGTACACATTTCGTTTTATTCAATGAAATTTATTTTCTTTTCATATTATCTTTTTATTTGCTGTTTTACTATTTCTTCCATGCTAGGTTAGATTTTCATTTTTGATTCAACCCATCAATGATGGGTGGATTTATTTCATGATTGGATGTGATTGAATTCTTGTATGTAACGTAAAACTTGTTTGCTAGGTTCCTTTTTTTGAATCTCCTTTTCCTTTCTTTTCAAAAACTTTTGAAAACTTATAACCTCGATCATATTTCATTGAAATCCCAGATGATGCTACTTGCTTAAAATTTTCTTTATGTTTTGAAATAAACGAAAAGAGATTTGGATCGAAGACGAACTTATTGAATATCTTTCCAATTTTCTTATCCTAAACGAGATTTTTAAATTGTGCTTTGGAATAATTATTTTAACGATGATATGTTCTGGTTTACTTTTTCTATACGTGAGTTGTAAACTGAAATAAGAAAATGCATTCAATTAGAGAATAAGGAATCGACTCGGTTTTGTAGGTTGGATCAAGATCTTTAATTATCTTGAATGCATAATTTTATTACTTTCATTGT
Source organism: Vitellaria paradoxa (assembly GCA_019916065.1). Taxonomy (NCBI): domain Eukaryota; kingdom Viridiplantae; phylum Streptophyta; class Magnoliopsida; order Ericales; family Sapotaceae; genus Vitellaria; species Vitellaria paradoxa. The sequence goes on along the minus strand of CM034237.1, from coordinate 29,840,362 downwards.
TTTAGTTTAATTTTAATTTAGTTTAATTTTTGTAATTTACTTTATTTTATTATTATTTAGTAAATCAAAACTTTTCAAAACCCAAAACTAATTTTCTTTTCCTATTTTTTAAAAGTAACCAATAAATAGAAGAACTTAGAAAGTCCTCGTATTCAATCTCAAAGCTCTCCCGTGGATACGATTCTGGACTCACCAGGTAAAACTATACCGTATGGCCTTATACTTAGGGTTTTTTTAGACACAATATTTAGAGGCAGTTAAGTTTTTGACGCCGTTGTCGGGGGGCTTATTTTTTATTCACTAGGGTAACTCTAGGTTATTCTTTTGTTGTTAAAAAAAAAACAAAAATCTTGAACATAGATTATTTTACTTATAATTCTAGTTCACCAGACACCATCCACCAACTCATTGATTATTTAGGCAGCATTTATGGAACTGATTTTTGCTTAGAAATTTTTTTGATGCTACCTCAATTTCATGGGTTTGAACATGAGGACCCTAGGCTGCATTTAGAAAATTTTATGTCAATTTGTTTCTATTACATGAATGGTCACATGGATGACTCTTTTAGGTATCACTTTTTTTCCATTATTATTATGCGGAGTGGCCGATAATTGGTGTTGTACTGCTATATGCTCTATTAATATTTGAGAAAAGTTACAAAATAATTTTATTGCAAATGTTATCCCCAAATTTCAAAAACTTTACCTCCAATTCCAACTTGGAAAATTTTCTCAAAATTATGGTGAAGAAATTGATTAATGTCGGTAGAGATTTAAAAATTTATTAAACACTTACTCAGATTTTAATATTGAGTCATAGCTCATCATTTGATTTTTCTATAATGGTTTATATTTGGAGATGCGCCACACTTTTGAGGAGCTATTTGGTGGTAAGTTCCTTGACTTTACTCCGAAGTTCGTATGGGACTTTCTTGAGTCACTTTGCGAGCAAACTCAACATAGGGAAGAAATTAAATTAAAAGTCGATTACAGTGCACATGAGACTTCTACACATATTGACTCTACATTAGATGATACATTGTCTGAGTCCACAACATGTCCTTATGTTCGTCTACTCACTGAAGATGAAATTGTTGAATTTACGGCCTTCTTGTTTCTTGCACAAGAAAATCCTACTTTAAAAACCTTAGACTTTGAGTGGAGTGACTATTCAGATAATGGTTAGGATAATGAAGGGAATGAGCCCTTTGACTCATTCCCACCAGACTCTAACATGCACAAGATTTTATTTGTTGAGAGTCTAGAGGACATGCTAACTAACACCATCACAGAGCTTGAAGCTCATCCCACCCTAACAACTCAGGTGACCTTGGAAAGTCCTAATACTCATTCTAAAAGCTTTGATGCCATAGGTTTAGGGGAGCGCACTGTTGAGCCAATTAGTTTAGTTTCATCATGTTCTACCACACCACTCACTGAGACCATTTCTGATATATCTTTTTCTATTGGGGCTAGTATACTTGATGACTTACTTGTTGAGACCCCTATATTTGAGTAGAAGTACGCCTCTAATTATGTTGGGTTTCTACTTCAGTTCCATAGGACTCTCATGAGAGTGAATTTTCTTTATCATCCTTTAAAAGTTTGACAAACAAGCTTGAGAATGAGAGTGGTGCACTCTTCTTCTCTTGTGCCCCAACCTCGACTGAAAATCTTACTGAGAGAAATGAACATGTTTTGACCAAAACTGATGACAAATGTAGGGAAGTGGTGGAGACTAAAAAGGTAGTTTGCATTGAATTCTTAGATGTTGAGGGGATACTAGAGAACACGTAACCACATTCTATGTTCACATATGTAAATAACTTTTGGTCATATTTATGGCTCAAAGATCCCCACAAAGCTATGCATTCTCCAATGTTTTCTACACTAGGAGCACACTCATTCTTGGTGCCTCCTAGACCCAAGGAAAATATTTCATTCCTAAAACTATTTGGTGAGGCTTGGTAAAGACTAGGAGTTGGATAGTATATTTTTGCATTAATCCTTGTATATTAGTAGATTAGATTTTATTTATTTATTTTTGTTATCTTTCTTCCTAGATTAAATTTTAATTTTCTTTCATTTTACTTTTATTTGTTTATTCTAACATTTTTTCTCATAGAAGTTTTATGTTTCCTTTAGTACAATTTAATTCTAAAATTTTCTCTCGTAAAAGTTATATTTTTCTTTCAGTACAATTTAATTCAAAGGAATAAAGTGCTCAAGGTAATATATCAACTACCTTCTTTATTTAGTTTTGTGCTTCAATTTTTGTACTTCATGGATATACTATCTATCGTTGAGAAGTGCTAGAGACTAAGTTGGGGGGGAATAGAGGGAGAGGGTGTTAGATAACCCTTTCATCATTACCTGTGTATATAGCATATTAGATTTTTCTTTCTTTATTTTCTTATTTCTTGTTAGTTTAGCTTCTCTTTTCTTATCTTTTTTCTTTTATTTTTATTTGTCTTTGTATCAACTCTCTTTCTTGTTTTATTTTCTTTTATTTTTATTTTTTTTTTCCTTCTAACTTTTCTCTTTTATAACTCTTTTATTTTCTTCAAATAAGGAAGCTCTTGAGGTAATATCATTCCTCTCCTTTTTATTTAGTTTTGCACTTCCAAATTAGTACTTCATATTTATAATTATTGTTGCTAGGGGTGCTGTAGAATCTAAGTTGCGAGGAATGTATTGGGTGATGCCTTAAGGGCTTGAATAATGGGTGCAAGCTTGGTTTATTTTGTGTTTTGTTTTTATTTGTGCCTTTTGTGGTTATTGTTTTGTGCTCATCATCACACTCACTTTGCACACTATAGACTCGCTTGTCTTTAATGGTTCTCACATTGAGGACAATGTGAATTTTAAGTTGGGGGTAAGGTTCACATGATGAACTTTTGTGCCAAAATTGCAAAATTTTAGAATTTTTGAGCATCTTTAAGCTTGAACACATGAATTTAGCACATTTGTACCTACATCTCAGCCCTTTTTGGTTTGGTTGATTGTGGAATTGAGTGAGAAAGTGATGAGTGAGTTTTGTTCAAGCTTTAATAGGGAACTTAGTTCAAGTTGAGTGTGTCATGACCTTGTGCATTTTTTTGACTATCATAGAGAAGAGCTTATGTGCTTAGGAGTGGATTTTGTTTAACATTGTTTAATTGAGCATTCTTGGACTAGGTGGAGAATTATATCCCTTAATGGTGAGCTTTTGAGCTTATTTTTTTTTTCTTGAAGGGTTGCACATAATGATAGCCCTTTTACTCTTTACTTTGGTTTTCAATGCACCAATTGCATCACACACACTTGCATGAGTTTCACTTGACACATTATGAGTTATTGCAAGCTTTGAACATGATGCTAGGCCCTCTTTGCTATTTTTGGGCCTCTTTGTCCTTCATTGATATGAAATTGCCCTAGGAACCAACTTGAAGCCTTTTATTATGCTTTTTATTTTGATTTTATTCTTGATTCTCACCTCGTATATTATCCCTTAAGTCCATTCACATACTTTAGGCCTTATTGTCAAATGTCTTAGATTGTGAAAGTGCCTCAATGTCAATGATATGGACTTGGGTTGGGAATAGAAACTCTTGAGAGTGTATTGAGAAGAAATGTTGGGTGGAGAATTCAGCTGATGTATATTTTAAAATTTAAACAAAAACAAAAAAAAAAGAAAAAAATCAAAAGAAAAAATAAAAAAATCAAAAAGAAAAAAATAAAAAAAGTGAAAAGAAAAAAAGATTATCATTCCTTTTATTTATGTAATTATGGGACTTCTGCATTGTGTTGTAATTATTGAGAATGTCCCATGAGTAGTTTGTGAGTTTGTGAATAAGCCTCTTATTGTAGTTCTTGTTAGGGTTTGGAAGGGAAATGGGTGGTTTGGGACTTATGTGCACTTAAGCATCTTTATCCCAAGACATATGCTTTGATTTCCATATCTTCCACTGTTAATCATTACCCCTAGCCAAGTTACAATCGAAATAAAGACATAGTGGATTCTAAGCAAGCAACTCTTGTATTGTGCATGGCCATGTGTAAGTTGTGATGTGATCTGTTGCACATACACTGGAACATGTTTATGAGCTGTCTACTTTGAACTTCAATTCAATTCACTTACTTATTTGGGGGGTTATATGCAACTAGGATAGCGTCATATGCTAATAGGTGTTTGAAACCTTGATGAGTGAATTCCTTTCTATGAGTGCTACCCTGAGTATTTGAAGTCAAAACCTAGTTCTATTTATGCTCTTGCAACCTTGTTGGATGAATGAAACAATTTTGTTCATATGCTCTTCCTACTTTGATAATCCATGCATTTATGCTTACCACTTGGGAAGTACACATGATATTTGGGTTGTGTGACTTGTTGGGCTTAAGCTTGATTCATTTTTTATCTTAATCACTTTTTGACATTTTGAGACCATGCCATAGATGTTTGTAGGTAACATCACTGTAAACCCTCATGAGACCTTACTCGTCCACTAGGAGGAACCTAGGAGTTTAAAGGGCTTACCTCATGTGCTAAGTGTGGCCGTGTGTCTCCTACGAAAATGGACCTCCCTTTTTATTTGAATCTTTACTTATCTTTGTTTTGAAGTTGAGAATGCTTAATTTATGCCTTTTAATCCTAGGATTTGAATTCTTTTCATTACTAAGGACTAGTAATAGGTAAGTTGGGGGGGTGTGATTACACTTGAAAAGTGTAATCATAAATCTTGATTTCTATGTAATTCCAATAATTTATGTTTTAATATGTCTCTTTTAGTTTGATTTTGTTTATTTATGTTATTTTGTTCATTTATACAGGTTTTAGTAGAAAACACAATAAAATAGCCTGTTGGAACGAGATAAATGCACAATTTTAGTGTAAAAGGAGTTCTAGAAATCGAAAGTGATCTTCAGCAAAATTGTAGTGAACATCTCGAGCTTTTTAGAAAGCTATTATCGGACAAAATTTGAGTTCGTTTGGGCCTTGAAAGATTGCTTAAAAGATAGGGCTAGAAAGCTAGATGAATCCTAATCACCGTAGGATTTAGGGCATGTCTTGAGTTTCTCAGGTCTAATTGAGGTGATTTAAAAAAGCCTAAAATCAAGTACACAATATTAGCTATGACTTTCATGAAGAGTCCAAGTCCAAAAGAAGTCTTAATCTACCCTAAAATCAACTTACAAAGTTGCATAATTCAAAATTCTTTGAATGCTTTAGCACAATATCCTGTCAGTATTTTGGCCATATCTTTTCATTCACAGCTCCAATTGATGCGATATTTTTCAGATTGGAAAGAAGACTGAAAGGACTATAATTTTCATGTTGAAATAAAAAATTAAATTTGTGGTCTGGACACCCCTTTGAGTGGTCCAGACCATAGCGGGTAGTTTGCTCGGGAAATTAAGTTAGGGTTTAGGTTTAGGCTTTATATATTATTGTTCTTTTAGTGTCAAAGGGAATGTTCTTCAATTTTTTAATTTTCCAAAATAGTAGAATGCAATAGTTGGCTTTTAGTTTAGTTTTTGGAGAGCTTTGAATTGATTGCTTTCAGATTCAAGTTTAATTCACTATGAAGAAAGGTACACGTTTTGTTTTATTCAATGAAATTTATTTTCTTTTCGTATTATCTTTTTATTTGTTGTTTTATTATTTCCTCCATGCTAGGTTAGATTTTCATTCTTGATTCAACCCATCAATGATGAATGGATTCCTATTTGATGGTTAGATGTGACTGAAGTCTTGTATCCAACGTAAAACTTGTATGCTAGGGTTCCTTTTTTTGAATCTCCTTTTCCTTTCCTTTCAAAAACTTTTGAAAACTTGTAACCTCAATCATATTTCGATGAAATCCATGATGATGTTACTTGATTAAAATTTTCTTCATATTTTGAAATAAATGAAAAAGATTTGGACTAAAGATAAATCTATTGAATATCTTTCCGGTTTTCTTATCCTAAACATGATTTTAAAACTGTGCTTTGGAATAATTATTTTAATGATGATATCTTCCAGTTTACTTTTCCTACGCGTGAGTTGTAAATTGAAATAAGAAAATGCATCTAGTTAGAGACTAAGGAATCCACCCAGTTTTGTAGGTTGGATCAAGATTTTTAATTATCTTGAATGCAAAATTTTATTACGTTCATTGTGTTAGTTTAATTTTAATTTTAATTTAATTTTTTCAATTTACTTTATTTTATTATTATTTAGTAAATCAAAACTTTTCAAAACCCAAAACTATTTTTCTTTTCCTATTTAAAAAAAAAAAACTAATAGATAGAAGAACTTAGAAAACCCTAGTATTCAATCTCAAAGTTCCCTATGGATACAATCTTGGACTCACCAGGTAAAACTACACCACACGCCCTTATACTTGGTGTTTTTCTAGACACAATATTTAGATGCAGTCATCAAACAAAGAAGTTTCAAAGTCAAATTTTGAAATCACGTTTTTTGATACTTGTTTCAAACTATCAATTTTGTCTTGGAGCTTTTTAGCTCGTATGCCATTCCTGTCATTACTTTGTGGAATTCATAAATTTTTCCTAAAATATGGCTTTTTCATATTTTATTCAAGGGATCATGGAGTTTGTTCTCCAAACCAAGATTAAAGAAGATTGGTGTAGCTTCTTCTGTCAAAGCAAGTGATTTTTTTAGCATTGCTTGAGCATAACTTCCTTGTGACAAGCTTTTCTAGAATGTTTTCCCAGAAAAAGTATTTTTAGCTTGTTTAACTTTTACTTCTTTGCCTTTAGAGCTAGTTGCCTTGGACATGTTAACCTTGTTTGGCTTTTTTAAAGACTTTTGTTAGTCTTTTAATATCCATCTGGATGCCAGTTAAGATAATTTGTAAGAACATTTTTAGTAGATCTAATATGCTCAACTTCAAATGAATACGGAGAAATACAATTAGACCACCTAATTCTCTTTTGCCTTTAGAGCTAGTTGCCTTCGACATTTCAGCCTTGTTTGGCTTCTCTATAGATTTCTGTAATATAAAGACTTTTGTTAGTCTTTTAATAACCATCTGGATGTTGGTTAAGATAATCTGTAAGAACATTTTTAGTAGATCCAATATGCTCAACTTCAAATGAATACTGAGAAATACAACTAGACCACTTAATTCTTCTAGGGTTATCTTCAACTCTCTTTCTCTTAAGAAATTTTTTAACTATCTGATTATCTGTTCTGATAAAAAACATAGCAGGAGCTAAATAGATTTGAAATCTTTTTAAACTACTTTTTATAACTAAGAGTTCTTTTTCAAAAATAATATAGTTAAATTCATTTGGCTTGAATTTACCAGAATTATAACCACATATTAATTCTTCAGAATCTTTTTGTTTTTTAAGAATTTTGAGAATATCTTCTTGTTTTGATTTCTCTTTTATTTTTATTATTTTTAGTACTACTCTCCAAAACATTTCTAAGGCATATGTCTCTAGGATTAGGAGATCAAATTCTTTAGGAAAATAAACTTTTAAATTAGGTTTAAATAAGGTTTTGATTTCTTTTAATCACCTTGTTGTAATACCCCTAATTTTTATGTTAATATAATTTGATGGTTTTAACATGTTTTGGGCATGTTAGTCTGTTAATTAAGTAAGTTTAGTCATTAAAGATGACTTGGGGGTGTGAATTTTGGAAGAAATTGGCAAAATAGCTCAAAAGTCAATATTTTGACTTGGGGGCATGCAAAAGGGCGCCCAAGGTAGAGGAGGGGCACCCATGGGTCTAGGACGGGCGCCCATGGTCCATGAGGGGTGCCCCACTTGTACTGAAAATCAGCAGAAGGGTGTTCTCTGGTTGGACAGCCAAGACCTAACCCTATTGACACCTATGACAAGCTAGAGGTGAAGGGAGACCTGAGGATTACTGTTTGGGGATTAAAAATATTGTTATATATATATATTGTAGATTGATTTGGTGCAAGAGAGAGAGAGAGAAGTGGCTAGGAAGGAGAGAGAGTTCGGGTGAGAGCAAAGGAAGAGCAAAGGAAGACCAAAGGAGGAACCGGTTGGGTTTTCAAAGGCAGGTTTTCCAAATATTTATAGAATTCAAATTCCTTCTACAAGATTGAAATTAGAACCCTAAGAAACCTTCCTATGTTATTCCTTTTTAGTTTTGATCAAGGAGGGAGGAGATTGACCTCATCAAAGTTTGAGGTTTTGGAAGCTCAAGACACCTCTATTTTGATCTATCTTTTTACCACTCAGGGTAGGGATTTCTAGTCTCATTTTAGCATATATGAGATGTATTTGAGCTAGTAAACACTTCTATGAAATTTATTTAAGATTTGGAAACCTTGGAAGTGGAGTTTGTGTGGATGAATGGTTGTGTGTATATATATATGTATAGGTTGGAGCAATATTTTTGTATTGAAGAAATGAATGGATTAAAATTTGTTTTGATGGACTTTTTGGAGTCTTCTAGGTCCTAGACAACTCAAGAGGCACCCATGACCCTTGAGGGGCACCCATGATCTTATGTGGGGCGCTCATGACCCTTAAGAGGCGCCCATGAACTTTTGGTGGGGCGCCCACAGAGACTAGAACACGTTTCCTGATTTTTCTTAACTTGACTTCCTACCTTAGGATTATGAAAGGGTTGGTAACATGTTTGTGTGTAGAACTTTTATTTGATTAATTGCATGGATTTTAAAATGGAAATGAGCTTTTAAAAAGTGATTAAGGATTGATTATCTTAAACTTATGGGATTAAGCTTGTAAAGGGGGAATACTTGCTACCATGAATAAAACGAATTGGAAGCCTATTTTGAGATAAGAGTCCTAATCAAATAGAATTGTGAATATGCCTTAATGTAAACTAAATGTTAAAGTTTATGAACTTGTGATTGCTTTAATGAATTGTGATTTGGCAAAAGGGAACTCATGTTCATAACAATGAAAGATGTTAAATGTTTAATGATGCTTAATAAATGTTGTTATGTAATGAATCCTGGAATGAACCAGAATGTGGATTTGTGTTGTGGAAAAGTATATGATGTTGAATGTGGACTTGTGAATAATGAGATGTGATATGATGAATGATTGTTTGTGTGATGGGGGCCGTGGTGGGGTGTGGTAGATAGGATGGGTTTGAGATTACCCTCGGGTTGAGAGTCCTGGAACCTGCACAGGGTTTGGTGTCAATGCCAGTGGGTTAGTAGCCCACAACATTGTGAGTGTATGGGTTACCCGTGACCTTGGATTGTGATCCTAAACGATGGTGTTTGGTTTGCCGTTTCCGTTGGGTCTGGACCCATAAAAGACGGTGTTGTGTATACACCCAACCCCCGATGATTTGTGTGACTATGATTGTGTGATGGATTGATGGAAAGTGATGATGTGGATGTGAATAAATGATTAAATGTTGAATTTGTAACATTGTGGTAGGGAATGTGATTAGATGTAACGTTGAGAAATTTAAAAATGAAGATTATTTGGAATTGAATGTTACATTGTGATGTTGTTGAACGTCAATAGATGTTGTAAATATGGTTGTGGTCAATTTTGATTAAACATAAAAAAAAGTGAATTGAAATGTGATTTGAGACTTAAGAATGAGAATTCAAGGATTAAGTATTGGTTGGAATTGAATTTCTTTTTACAATATTGTTGTGTATAAAGGTGCATAGTCTAAATTGGTGATGTCCATGAATGATTTTGATTTTAGAGTATAGGTGGTAACTAGATACATCATAAAATGCTTGCGTGTGTGGAATACATATCATATATGTTTGTTTGAGACTTGTGGGCACAAGTGGACCCGTGCTCACATCCCTACAGACTTTGATGCAGGTACAAGCAGTAACAATCAAGTGGGTTGATGTGTTGGGACTAGGAGGTTATGCATGAGCCCTACCAAGCTTAACAAAGCTCTTGGTCTTCTAACTTGAATTTCTTTTGGGGTTGTAATATTGTATCTTCTAAACCTTTTTGAAATGGTTGTAATGGCCTTAAGGCCTAAGTTATGTAATTTGGGAATGGTGTATGGAATTTATGTTATGGCAATAGTCAAGTTAAGCTTATATTATTCTATCTTATGTCTTGGGCTCACTAGCTTATGTTGCGTTGCTCTGATCATGGGATTGGTTATGTTTATGCATATTGTGTGTGTTTATCACTCACCCCTCGGGTCACGAGATCCGGGGCGTGACACTTGTATCTTCTTTATCCTATTCAATTTTTATATTGAAATTCCTTTGATTCTTTTGAATTTTTTCAATTTTTTAAAGAATGGTTTTTCCTATTTAGAAAGATTTTTTTACAGATTGCGTTCCATAATTTAAGAATCCAAGAAGACTTTGCAAGTGTTTTAGAGTCTCTAGTTTTCTAGGAACTCTTTGATTTTTGTGATTATATGAGGTTATAACATAATTCTTGTTGAACTGAGTACAATACCTAAATAATTAGTTTTTTCTTTTTCTATTTCAATCTTTTTTGAATTGAGAATTATTCCATTATCAAGAAATTTTTTACAAACTATTTCTAAGTGATGCTTATGCTTTTTTCTATTTTTAGAGAAAATCAATATATCATCTATATATACTAGATAGAAGTCTTTAATGTCTTTAAAGATATTGTCCATCCATTTTTGAAATATTTGTGGCGCATTACATATTCCAATGGTAAAACTGTCTACTGGTAATGGCCATATGGAGCGGAGAAAGCAGTCAATGGTTTTGACTCTTCTATAAGCTTGATTTGCTAAAAACCTGATTTACAATCAAACTTACTAAAGATTTTAGCACATCTGGTTAAGTTACTAAAACATATTTTCTAGGTATAAAATACCCATTTAAGATTAGATTTTTCTTTTAATTTTTTATAATTGATGACCATCTTAGCTTTTCCTCTTTTTTCTTTCACTGTGATTCATTACAAGAAAAGCAGGACTGGAATGTTTACTTCTAGTTGATTCTATAAGTCTTTTATCGAAAACTTCTTTTATTTGAACCTGAAATTCGTCTATATCTTGTTTGGTATAGACCATAGGTTTTACCTTAATTATTTTCTGTTCATCTTTTAGTCTTAGATGATAGTATCTAGGAGCTTTTCCCATAGCATTAGAGGATCTTCTGAGAAGTTTAGGTTTAATTTGTTATAAACCCAATGAGATTCATCAATTGATTTTAATGAATCGATCAGAATCAGACTATTATCACCATGCTTGACTGGCGCGAATCCTTTACTGTAAATTGAATCATGGGTTTTTAACCATGGAATTTGATAAGATTTGTGTCTATTAGTCAAGGTTACATGATCATGAGATACACTCATATGATAATATTGAGTTAGGAAATTATTTTCTAAAAATATATCTCTATGTATCAAAGGAAAACACAATATTTTTAGAATCCTAAAGGTCTTTTTACCTTTAGTTGTTTTAACTGAGAATATAAAGTCCTTTACTTTAAAGTCCATTATTCATTTTGCTAAGACAGGATTTTTCATTTGCAACCAATATTCTTTAGGTATGGCATTTGGTTGATATACTACAATTGTAGCTCCAGTTCTACCAGTGTATGTAGGCTATATGGTTTATAACATTCGAATTCAAAAGTTACTTCAATATAACAATATTTTCTCTTGTTTTGGTTATAAGAAAAAATATTGTTTCTGAATCCATATTTAGTTGTTCAAAAATAATGGATTTTTGTTCTTCTTCATTAGAAGAACTTTTAAGGAGAACCAGAACTTGGATTTTTCTTAATCCAGTTTCTTTGTCAAAGCTACTTGACCTTGAGGAACCTTCTTCAATGTTTTTGAAGTTATTCATTTTGAATGATTTTTTACTTGCAAATAATCTGTTATCTCTAAAGTAGAGTGCATTACCTAATGCTTGAAATTCAATTGATCTTCAAGAGGATTTTGATTGATCTCTCGCGAAATTTTCAAATACCCATTCTTTAGGTATTCTTAAATCTTTTATGTCAATCGATTTTGATTTCAGTGTCAAATGATTGAGGTTCATATAATTCAAGCATGCCAGGGTCATCTTTGTTTGTTTTGACTTTAGTATCACTAGTTAATTGATAAATAGTTTTCCAAGATATTTTTAGATCATTAGCATTACTGTCGATCTTGATATTTTGAGTTTGAATTCTCAGTGTTAATGTGTTTTGGATTCTTTTACCATTTATAGACACAAAATAATTTGGTTTAATTTTGAAGAGAATTTCTCTAAAAACAAGATTTGATTCTATTCCCCCTATTAGTGATTGAATAGGGTCATAAAATCTCCTACTTTGGACTACATTTAGGATAAGTGAGTCTACTCTGAGTCTAAACAATGGTCTAATCTCTATTTGGATTATACCAATGTGAATGAATTTTACTTTAGGATGCTTTTGTTTAAGTCTCTAATTTTTTCTTCATCGAAAATTTTTATTTCAATTTGCCCATTAGAGGAGGATCTTGCCTCTGTTATTCCTTCGCATCTTTCAAAGTGTTGGGCTTGCCAATGTTTAAACTTGGATTTTACATACAAGTCCTCTATTTTTGGGCTTTTGTATTTGATTAATTTATCATTTTCAATTGTCATGTCTTCTTTGATTATATCTCCTAAACAAATTTGGTTTAATTCGTTTTCAGGGACTGACTCAAAGGTTTCCAAATTTTCATTAGTAGTATTTGTTTCCTGCATCATGAAAATAAATTCTTCACTTTCTTCTAAAAAATATGAAGAAATAGATTAATTCGTATAAAATTTCTTCAAATTTCTTCATCTACATCTATTTCTTCTGCTAAACAAATTTCTAGGTTGTTTTCTTACAAAAATTCAACTACCTTATTATTCTTTTTTGAACAATTGGGTGCAATATGACCTTTTTCATTACAAAAATAACGCGTGCAATTTTTCAATGATTCTTTCCTAGAGTTTTTCTTCTTAGACTTTCTAACATATTTCTTCTTTGGAAATATTCTTTTATTTTCAGATTTCCACTTTTTGATCTCGAAGTACTTTTTTCTCGCGTCTGTGATATAGTTTATTCACAGAGCATCAAATTTCTCAATTTTCTTTTAAAAGTTTGTCACAGTAGGCTTTTCCTTCTATTGATTTTGACAATTGGGTTTTTACCTATTTTTAGGCTTTTCTTTGAAGACAATGCTCGGTCATTATTTTATATCCAAACTTTATCCTTAGTCCAAGAAAATCGAAACTACCAATTTTTTGTTGGTGTTTTGGATATTGTTTTTCACATATTTCACTTCATAGATTTGTGAGTTTATGGTAAAACTGCTCTTTCCAATGAGGCATACTTTCTGGCTTTAACATCCATAAGTATTTTTTATACAACATCACAAAATCTTTGTACTAACCAACTGCTCTAGGGTAGTTGGCCAGAGCTCTTGGCTTCCCTAGGGGAGGTCAGGAGTTCGACTCCAATGCCCAACAGGCTTTGGAGGTACCCACACAAGGTGTGAACCTTGGACTTAATCAGTTCGCGTGGTTTGTGAGGTATTACGCGAGCCCCTGGTTTACCCATCGACTATGCGGTTCGTCGAGGACTGCAATAAATCGGTGGGGTTCCGGGTCACCAAAAGAAAAAAAAAATCTATGTACTTACAAATATCACAAAGTTTCATTTTTGATAAAACATATTTCACCTCTTTTTGATGTTCATCTAAAGATATTACCCATAAAAATCTCTTTTGATTAATGTAGAAAAATTTAAGAGAATTTTTACAAAATCATTTTCTCTATCTTTGCTTAGCAAAATAGAAATTTTTTTCTCATTTGCCATTTTTTTAACCTTCCCAGACTTTTAGCTAATTTAAAACATTTTCTTGTAATGTTCCTTTTATATAGTCTAGGAAATTTTTTCTTATCCCAAGTATTTTTATAATGGGTTATGACAATGGATATAGCTTATGCAAATTCTTCAATGGTGCTTTCATAGTCTCTGTGATGTACATCATTAAGGTTTAAATATATCCTATTTGCAGCAACATTGAATTTATTTAAGTCTTCTCTTTTAGAAGAACTAGGTTCATGTTCTTCTTTAACATAAACCTCATCAGAACTAGATTTATCTTTTTCTTTTACATGAATGTTTTCAAACGAAGATCTTTTTCCAATTACTAGTTTAGTTTTTGGATCTTAATCTAGGTGATCTGATATTTCTACTTTTCTCTTCCCTAGGTTTTTGTCTAGCTTTAGAGTTTTGTCTAGCTTTTTTGCTAATTTTTCATCTAATTCTAGATCTGCTGATGTTTCAGATTCAAAATCAGTTTCATTTTCATTTACTACGCTTGTTGCGTAGTATTCTTCATCTAAGTTTTCAAAATCAGAGTCTAAAGTTAAAATGTATTCATATTTTTTGAATAGGTTCTCATGTTAATTATAGAGAGTTTGCATCTGGTTAAGCAATTTATCTCTTTTTTTTTACATCATTTTCATCTTTATATCTAGATCTCCAATACTTTAATATTTCTTTATTAGCTTGGAAATCTTTTTAAGTTCTTTCCTTAGTAATGTTTTTCCACTACTAAGACCTCATCAAATCCTCTTTTTCCTCCTTTGTATAAGGTAGGAACTTTATCATCTTCATTTGTTTGAAGATTAGATGTTTCACCTCCATAGTCCTTGTTGACTACTTGTTCCAGCAAAGTTTTTGTGTTTGCTGGTAGATCGACACTATTTATTTTACTTATTTTGTTTTCCAATATTTAGAGTACTTATAGCTTCAAACTTACTATCTACTAAGAAATTTAAAGTTCTAGCAATATTTAAACTACCAAGTTATTTTTTAGATACATGAATTTAATGTTCATAAACTTCTTTTCCATTTTCTCCCACACATAAAAATCATCTATTACTATTATTAGTCATTTCCAATTTGTTTATCCTCAAGGACCTCACTCACAAACTCAAATTTGGCTTTAAATAATCCTTAACATGCCTAACGGTGGCTTACAAGTGGACCAAAGCTGGCTTAATCGACTACACTTATGATCTTTTGGCTTGGAAATAACCTTTAATAGTTATAGGGGTATATATGCAAGAGAATTATGATGATAGATTCAAGTTCACAATTATTACTAAAGATAAAGAATCTAAATAGAATTTTATTTTCTTTTTACACTTTCATGAATTATCAAGAGAGGTATGTGTAAGTATATCAAATGTTGGAGGGAGGCAGTGTAGTTTTCCCTTCTTAAAATAATCATCCAACCTCTAGTAATGAATTTAAACCAATTAGTCTTTGCAATGCAATTTATAAGGTTGTTGCTAAAGTGTTAGGGAGCAGAATAAGGATGATTTTTCCAAATTTGATTTATGAATTTCAAAATGCTTTTGCTTCAAGCAGGGTTACTTCAGACAATATTTTGATTGCCTAAATAATTTTTTCAATTTATTCATAGGAAGAAGAGAGGTAAATCTTTTTATGTGTTAAAAGTATATATGAACAAGGTTATGATCATATTGATGGGATTTTGTGGCTAGTGTTTGAAGCATTGAGTTTTAGTAATAAATGGGCGGTCTTAGCCAGGGCATGCATATCTTCAGTATCATATGCAATTTCTAATTAATGGATGAAGATCGGAATTTTTCTATCCTAGTTGTGAGTTAAGACAAGGGGATCCACTATCACCATATTCATTTATTGTATGTGCTAAAGCTCTTTCATGTTCTATGGAATATTTAAGCAATAATAGGGTCTATAGAGGGATATCCATATGTAGGGAAGCACTAGAGGTTTCTCATTTATTTTATATGATGATTATTTTATATTCCAAGAATTGGATATTACTTCAGTATATTATTTGAAGTGGGTGTTAAATACTTATTGTCATTGGGCGAGTTAGCCATAAATATAAATAAATCACAGATTATGATTTAGCCTTCAATGAGGGAAGAAAATAGAAACTTTAAAAGAGAAGTGTTAAATGCTAAATTTGTGAAAAAATCAGGGAAATATCTGGGACAGTCACGAATTTCACCTTGCCAGAAACAAAGCTTTTTAATTTTTTAGAGTAGATGTCAAAAAAAATTCAAAATTGGAAATCCTCTGTATTATCAGTTGGGGATAGAGCAGTATTAGTGAGATATTATTTAGTGGCAATTCTAATCTATATTATGTCTTATTTTAAAATTCCATAGGAGGTGGGTGAAAATATCAGGCAAGTAATGATGTTTTTATGGAAGAGAAGAATGAATAAGGGGATTTGCTAGAAAAAAAAATGGACAAATTTATGTAAGACAATAATGGAAGGAGGACTAGGATTTAGACACTTAGACCATTTCAATCAAGCGCTTCTAGTTAAGGTTGCTTGTAGAATATTGAAAAAATCTAATGATTTTGATTTCAAAATTTTTTAAAGCAAAATATTATTTACATAAGGGGTTTTTGATGTTAAGGGAGTGGTTAGTGCTTCATGAGGATGGAAAAGTATATTATGGGGGAGAGATTTATTAAAAAATGATTCGTCTTGTAAAGTAGGGTCAAATTTATATTTAGACGGATTTAAATAGTAGTGAATTCTAGGATGTTGTCCCCAGGAGCAACACTATAGGGGGTGAGTAAGGTTGCTTGAAAAAGTTTTTGTAAATAAAAATTTCAACTCCTAAAACAAATATGTTAAACTAAATAGAACAATTAAATATGGAATATTTTTAATAATATAACCAATTAAAAAATATCCAATATTTTTGGATGAAGAGTTAGTGTTAGTGTTTGCAATAAATATATAAAAAGAAAGGAAGAGAAGCAAACACAATCGATCTATAGTGGTTTAACTTCAATATTACCTACGTCCACTCCCTAAGGCCTTCCACGAGATTCTCCATTATTCTTTGAAAAAATTTTTACACACGAGCTTCCCAAGGTACTATAAGCATTTCCCAAGTGATTTTATCTCCAAATCACTCACACCAAGTGATTCTATCCCTAAATCGCTCTACAAATCTCTCTCCAAGAATATCCCTTGTCTTAGTTCTAATACTTAAACCAAAACTAGCAAGAGCTCACTCAACTCTAACAAACTAAAAAGATTATAAATTTCCCTTTCCTACAATAATAATAATGAGTTTAAAACCCAATCAAATTAAAAAAGAAACTCTAACAAGTTGAATATAAAAGATGAAGCACAAGTATAGGAAGATATCATTTTATCTTTGCAAAATAATGAACTTTCTTATTTCTCTTTGTAAGCACTTATTTTATTGCACTGTTCTTACTCTTAAATCTGAGTTTGAAGCTCTATTTATAGGCAAAAATCTCCAAATGGCTGTCACTAAGTGAAAGACATTTTTACCCTTAAGATAATTTGAATTTCCTTGCTTCCAAAGCTACCTTTTAGATTTAGATTTTTTGAGATACTTTTGTGACTGTTTTTCCCCCTCATAACATTCATATCTAACATTGGCACAGAGTAATGACTTTGTAGCCTTAGAACCAATCTGGCTCCAAATAGTTTTTTTTTGATAATCTAAATTTATGTTTCTAGTTGAAGCTATCGTTTCACCATAATACTTTTGGAATTTGAAGAAACATAAACTGCAAACATTACATATCCCAAAAAAAAAAAAAAGTGGAAATGTTGTAGCTTTATGAGTCTTCTTTTCACACTTCAAAAAGTAGAATTTTTTAAGCCGTAAAGTATGAGTTATCTCTTAAAAACTGAGACTAGCTCCAAAATTAAAAATTGAAACTTATTTTGCAGTGACTGGTCTTCCAACTCATTTTTGGACATCAAAACTTTCCCTTCGGTTCCACAAAACTTTCCCTTTGGAAAAGTTATAGATATGGGAGTCTAGTTTACTATATTAAAATTTCACAAAAATTAAACCATTAGATCTTCAGATATCATCTATAAAGTAATGTGTGTCTGATTTATCTATTCATCCAAGTTAACTCTCTACTTCAAGTCTTAATCTTACTTTGATTTCCATTACTCCAATATGTGATATTCCTTTATTTCTTCATCCAAGTTATGTAAAAATACTTGAAAAATAGTAACAATCTCTTCCAAGGATATTATCTTGAATTTATCAAATTAAAATTAATTGTAATATTTCATATAGTGTCTATTTGAAAATTAATTGTGAAAATTTAATTCAATATTTGTTATCATCAAAATCAATTTTAAAACTAAGTTTATATACCTGGGGTTAACACAGGATATGAAAATCCTTATGTGAATGATAAAGTCAAGAACAGAGGGTTATCTTGCAAAGTTGCACATTTTCATAATTTTAATAATAAATGTTAGAGGGATATTTTATTGAAATGTTTTTTTTTTCTTTTTTGGAAAGGATGGTGAAGGTTACTAAAAGAATTTATGTTCTAGAGGGATATTATAGTAATGAATGGGTGTGGGGGTGGAATGAAGAATAGAGATTTTTCAATTAAATTTGCTTATTTTTGTAGTCTAATGGGAGGATTAAAAGATGTCATTAAATGGAGTAATGAGATGCCTAATAATAATCAGAATAATGGTAATAATGTTTCGATAAAATGTGGAAGTTAAAATTGTAATGGTCAAATGTCAGAAATATAGAATCATATTTTTATGGAATGTGAAATAACAAGAGTGCTATGGTTTGGATCAAGATTTGGTATTATATTTAATGGAGAGGGAGATGTGAGTTTTTATTCATACGTAAAGAAATTAGTTGACAAGCGAATAAATGAGGAGGTTCTTAGCTAGCCACTTGTTGGGTGATTTGGATTGCAAGGAATGATAAAGCTTTCAACAGCTTAGATAAGAACCCTATGAGTATTATCAAAATGTCAGATGCTTTCAGTAACATGTTAAATTTTACTAATGTTTGTGATTTACGGAAAACAAAAGGATTAGCTAAAGAAGGAAGAAAGGAGGTTGGAAGAAAGATTAAGAGAGAAATATGCTTTGTCAATGAAGATATAGCTCATTTCCTATTATATGATATTATTATTCTGGTGGAATTGTTGTTGTGGTGGATGCAGCTTGGAAGAAAAGTACTGGGAAAGTAGTAGCTGCATGGATAACTAAAGATAAAAAAGGTGTAATTGTTTTGGAAAGACTAGAGGAGATTAATGCAATGCTAGCTCTAATGATAGAAACCTTGGCATGCATTAAGGTGTTAAATTTTGTCAAACATTTAAAGAATGTAAAAGTAAAGCTTTTTATTAATTGTAGTATAATTATAAAGTATTTAAAGGATAAAGATAATTGTAATTGGGAGGCTAAAAATATACTTAATGATTTGTATATGTGTTTAATAGAATTGCCGAATTGTTGTATTAGGAAGGTTGATAGGGTGATAGCAAAAGATGCTTATGATAAAGCAAAACATATACTTGGCAATGGTTAATTTTATGGAATGTATGTTTTTTGGTTTGTAAAAAAAAAAAAAAAATATGAAAAAAATCTTTCCTTTGCCTTTAGTCATATTACTGGTTTAAGTAGATTTAAATGCTCTTTCACACTGGTTGATTATTTAGTGTTAGTTTTGAATATTTGTATTTGGATAAATATATATAATAGTTTTTATATGCATCCTTTAAAAATATATATATATATTTATTTATTTTTATGAAATCATGGTATTAAAAAAACTTATTTTTCAAAATAGGTTGGATCTAGGTAAATGGATTGGATTTGAATCTTGTAAGATTAGACTGACTACTTTTGAATTTGAATTAGATCCATTATTATTAGATTCTAATCAGATCTAAATCTGACAGATCTGATTTAGACCTAACTCATTGATAAGCCTACTCATAGATATAACTGGTAGCTAGACTATTTTGGCTTGGTTAAGTCACGCCCTGGATCTCGTGACCCGAGGGGTGAGTGATAAACACACACAACATGCATTAACATAACCAACCCATCATCAGAGTAACACAACGTAAACCAGTGAGCCCGAGACATAGTTAAGATAACATAAATCTAACCTTGGCTATAATCAAGTCACAAACTTCCAACAATCCTCTCATTAATACATAACTTAGGCCTTAGGGCCCATACAACCAAATCGAACAAGTCCTCAATGTACAATATTACAATTCCAAAGAAATTTAAACTAAATAACCAAGAGCTTAGCTAAGCTTGGTAGGGCTCATGCACCCCCTTCTAGTCCAACCCCATTAGTTCATCTGAATGTTATAGCCTGTACCTGCGTCAAAAATCTGTAGGGACGTGAGCACGGATCCGCTTGTGCCCACGATGCCACAAACAAACATATATGGTATGTATTCCAAACGTGCATACTATTCATGGTGCATCTAGTTATCTCAATATGTTCTAGTGCCACAACAATTTATCAACATAACTACATAATCGACATGTAATATATATATATATATATATTTACACAACAATACTATAAGAAGGATTATGTTTCCTATTTATATTTAATCTTTGAAATTCCATACATGTGTTCCTATCACATTTCAATTATCTTTTTGATATTTAAACATAGCCAACCACATAACCATATTTACAATATTTATCTTTATTCAATAACATCATAGTGTAGCATTCAAGTCCAGTTATTCTCCATTATTAAATTTCCCAACTTTGTATCCAACCATATTCCATATCACCTTATCACATATTCAACATTCAATCACATATCCACATCCATATTACATTTGTTCATCATTCAATCATGAAATCACATCCACATTACCATAATTTCATTAATCAATCACATAGCCATAACCACACAATCCTCGGGGGCTAGGTGCATACACATTATCGTCTTTTATGGGCCAATACCCAACGGAAACGATAAACCGATGTCGTCGTTTAGGATCGCCATCTAGGGCCATGAGGAGCCAAAACACACATAATGTTGTGGGCTACTAACCCACTGGCATTAACACCAAACCCTGCGCAGGTTCCGGGTCTTTTAACCCAAGGGTAATCTCACGACCCTTCCTATTTTCACACCCCACCACGGCCCCTGGCACACAACCAATCATTCATCACATTCAATACTCATCAATCATAATTCACATTCATCACCATCACTTTCTAACACGCACAACCACATTCCATTTCATCATGTAGCACAACTCATTTCATCTCTTCATTTTTTTTAATCTAAGCTTCATTTAATTTCCATCATTTGTTAACAAAAGTTCACTTTTCGGTTCATCTCAAGATTCATCACATATCAACATTGATCAACCTTATTAAACATTTAACACTTATCAATATATATACCATTCAACACACATGTCAATGTTACGGTTCATTCCATAACTTATTACATATCGCATTGATCAACCCATATTAAGCCTTCCACATTTACCAAAATTATAAACATACGTCTCTTTGTCAAGTTACCTTTCACTTAATCAATCACAAGTTCATCTACCTCAACATTTAGTTTACATCAAGACATATTTACAATTCAACTCGATTAAGACCCTTATCTCAAAGTAAGCTTCCAATTCATTTCATTCAAAATAGCATTCATTCACCCTTACAAGTTAAATCCTATAGGTTTAAGATAATCAACCCTTAATCACTTTTTAAAGCTCATTTCCCTTTTTAAATCAATGAAATTAATCAAGTAAAAGTTTCATGTGAAAACAAGTTACCAACTCTTCCATATGCCCAAAGTAGAAGGCTAAACTAAACAATGTCAGAAAAGTGACCTAGGCTCGGTGGGCGCCCAAGCTGACACTCAGCCGTGTGCTCATACCTTAATTTCTTGGGTGCCCGACTGCGTCCCCCTCGTGCGCCCACAGCCTGGGTCAAGTTTTAGGTTTCATGCCCTATTTTCTGGTTTCATGGTTTTTCACCCTTGGGTCCTCAAATTGACAATGTTAATGTAACAATACCTAAAGTTTCAAGTTTCTAACATCAACACAAAGTTCTTAGGCTCCAAACAAAATCATAAATTTGAGTTTTCATCAACCACAAGTCAAGTTATGGATCAAAACACCACTTTCGCTCTCTCAACCTATACATTTATATATACATGTATATAACTCCCATTTTCTTCCATATATGAAATCAACACTCAAAGAGGGTTTTCTAATGGTAATCCACTCCTTGTTACACAACACATATGTAAGAATGAGGCATTAAATCCCTACCTCAAGTGGTAAGAAGATAGATCAACATGAAGGTGTCTTGAGCTTCCAAACCCTCAAACTTTGATGGACTCAATCTCTTCTCTCCTTGATCAAAACTACAAATAAATTACATAAGAAGGTTTCTTAGGGTTCTAATTACAATCTTACCAAAGGAATTTGAGTTCTATGGAGGGAAGAAGAACCTACCTTCAAAAACCCAACCCGATTGTCTTGTTCTTCTTCCTTTGCTCTTCCTTGCTTCTCACCCGGTTTCTTCTTCTCCAACCCACTTCTCTCTTTCCCTCTTGCATCATACACACTAGTATATATATATAAACCAATATTTTAATCCCCAAATAGTGTCTTCTAGATTTTTCCATCCCCTTAGCCCTAATATAGGTGTATAGGGGTGAGGGGCCGACTGAAAATGCAGAGCAACACTTATCTGTCAAAACCACTGTGCCTTAGGTGCCCAAGGGGTTCTCAGGTGGGCGCCCAAGACCTTGGGCGCACAAGCTCCTTTCAGGTGGGCACGTAAGGTTCCCCCATTTTCCAGCACTTGGCTAGAATGTGTCCTTTTAACTGCTTAACCCATTTCCTTCAAGTACTCAACTCCAAAACACCATAAATGATCCATACCACTAAATTAACATATCTTAACTTCCAAAACACATCAAAAACCATATACTTATACTAATACAAAGTCTGGGGTATTACAGGTTAAAAGGCCATTTGACAAAATTTTTACTTTTCTGTGTGTGCTTGGATTCCAAAATTTACCAAAAAATTCTAACTTTTACCAATTTTTTACCAACTTTTTATCACCTTCATTACTTCTAAAACTTCAACTTTTCGTAAAAAATGGCAAAAAATAGAGCTCCAAAAGTTCTCAAAATTATCTTCCACAACCATCACCCATTCGCTGACCATTGTCCATTACTATAGGCCACTACCTTCACTGTTAACCATACCATCTGCCCAACCACCACCTCCATTACCATCACCCCCTTACCACATTTGACCACTATCACCATAACTTCTGTCATGCCTCGGATTTCGTAACTCAAAGGGTGAACTAAATATCCACATTCAATTAAAATAAACCAACCGTAAACCTAATTAGAGTCAACAACCACCCTGGAGTAGGCATCCACCATAAATGATAATAACAACAACAACAACAATGGAAGCCTCAGTTATAACTTGGCAATAAGGCTCTAATATAATAACCAATATAATAACTAGATAGTCTGACCTTTACAACCATATTGAATAAATATCAGATAGCAAAACAAAAATAATAATAATAATAATAATAATCTCCTCGGAGTACAAAATAATATAAAAAATATCAACCTAAAAGATGCTGAACCCATCTATATCTTGGGCTCTGCACCTGTATCATAGCTTATAGGGATGTGAGCACTAAATCCATGTGTCCTCATCATGAACATATAACAAATATAATAAATATAATATACCACACATATCTTAGCATGATACTACCATGCAACAATATCAACAACCAATAATAAACTTTATCATATCGTATCATCAACATCGGATGAAACATATATTATCATATTAATTATCATCAACATATTATTATCGTATACCAATATTAGTAAATTAATTATTATCTTGTTATCTATTAATCATCATCTTATCAGCATAATACATGTGGGGTGGATATTCGACAAGACTATTTCCTGATCAGTGAACACAGTCTAAACCGTCGTTGTTTTTTGAGTCAATCACCTAATGGAAATGATAAACTGAACTATTGTCATTTATGAGTCTCAGCTAAAGGGTCACAATTAACCAAGTTAATGTCATCATTTATGGATTAATATCCAAGTGTCACAAGTAACTAATATCAACCATCGTCATACTATAGGTTACTAAGCTATTGACACGATAACCAAACTTTACATAAGTTTATGGACTCTCAACCTAAGGGCAATTACTTACCCTCCTATTTGTCAGTATCTGCGATGGCAAACATCTATAGCACATAACTATTTTTCGTTATCTTTTCCACATAGCATTTCCAATATTAATGACATCATCATTAACATCATCAGCAACATTCCACATATCATATCAAATGGTATCTCGAATCAAAAACCATGTTCATATATCATTATCGACTTTTTTTTATTTATTCTCTTCGAATTATATTTGAAAACAGTAGAGTGACATCTTTTTAGAAAAATTAATTTCTTTTAAAATAGTATAAGAAACATGGATTTGGAAAATCTCATTTGGGTGCCCAAGTAAAGGATCCATGCACTAGTTTACCAAGTTGGTGTGCCCAAAGGAAGCCTGTGTGTCTAGCTAAGAAGGTCTATGTACCTAGTTTCCTCTATTGTTGGAGTTATGCTCTGTTTCATGTTTGATAGTTCAATCTTTGAATCTTAGTATCCAGAATTGTTTTCACCAATAGTTCATCCAATATTAATCCTTAACAGTAAATAAACATAACCTTTCAATGAACTTAACATTTTATCACATATTCAATAAAACTAAACTACACTATTCATCATCTTCCTCGTCCATATATATACATGCATATATATATAATATAATTGTTCCTGACACTTGCTTCTAAACAACCAAACATATATACTAACATCATCATATGTTCAAATATAACATGCAAGCAAGTAAACGTGCATTAAATCCCTACCTCAGTTGCTTAGAGAGGAAGAAAAATGGATTATAGTAATGTTCGTAAAACTTAGAAAAGCTAAGAAACCAAAGATAATCTATTTACAAGTCCAAACACTGAAAAGAACAATCCATTGCATTTGATACTAACCTAATTGAAGATTTGCATGAGGAATTGAAACAAAATTGAGTGGAATTCAACTTACCAAGGTTTGGTTCCTCTCGCTCGATTACTGCTATCCTTTGAAAACTTAAACATAATATAAATATATGTATATATATATATATAAACACGTGACCTTAGGAGGAAGAAAAGGAAAAAAGGTGATAAGGGGCTGTGAACCTAAGCTATAGGCATAGCTAAAGTCGGTTGGGAAATGATTGAAAGCAGATATAGCAAAACTATAATGACCCACATCTACACAGTATAATATTTTCTACTTCAGGCTTGGTTAGCTGCCTCCCAAGGGTCACCCATCCTAGTATTGCCCTCATTTAAGCACATTTAAGGCAAGAGTTCTCAAGGAA
Source organism: Vitellaria paradoxa (assembly GCA_019916065.1). NCBI lineage: Eukaryota > Viridiplantae > Streptophyta > Magnoliopsida > Ericales > Sapotaceae > Vitellaria > Vitellaria paradoxa. Next base: position 29,815,143 of record CM034237.1, on the reverse strand, counting down.
TCTAGTGTCCTCACGGCTTTAGAACATATTATATTTTAAAAATGTCAAATATTACATATATGTTACTTCTTTCCACTATCCAGGCAATATGGGACAGAAGGAGGCATTGTTTCTTTATTTCACCTCCTAATTCACTATCTCATTGGCAAGATCCCTCATAGGGAAGTCCCTAACAATTCTCTCCCTAATATGGCTTGCGTCTCCTCATGGCCCTACACTTCTAGATGGGTATTGGCTCGATACCATTGTTAATGATCCGCATTTACACATTACAATATTGTTTGCTTTGGGCATGGTTAGCTATTCCCAAGGGTTACCCATCCTAGTATTTCCCCAACTTGAGCATGCTTAACTTTGGAATTTTCATTGAACTTAGTGCCCTCATAGCTTTAAAATAGGTTGTACTTTATAGATGTTGAACATTATATATATGCCACTTTTGTAGCAACCTGCATTTACACAGTACAATATTATCTGCTTTGGACTTTGGTTAGTTGTTCCCAAGGGTCATTCATCTTAGTACTACCTCATTCGAGCACGCTTGGCCCTAGAGTTCCCATTAGATCTAATGCCCTCATAACTTTAAAATGCAGTGTACCTTATAGATGTTGAACATTATATATATGCCATTTCCTTCCACTACCCAAGCAATGTGGGATAAAATGTATTACTTTTCTACTTTACCTCCTGCTTCATTCTCCCATAGACACAGTCCCCCATAGGCAAGTCTCTCATAATCTCCAGTAATAATAAAGCAGGGGTGAAGTAAAGAAGTTATGCATTCTATACCACATCGCCTGGATAGTGGAAAGAAGTAGAATATATATAATGTTCGACATCTATAAAGTACAAAGTGTTTTAAAGCTGTGAAGGCATTGGATTTAGTGAGAACTCCAGAGCTAAGCATGCTCGGGTGGCAGCAGTTCCAAGATGAGTGTCTCCCTAGGAAGCAACTAACTAGGCCTAAAACAGACAATATTATACTGTATAGATGCTGATCTTTGCAAATAATATCAAAGCTTATACCTAGCTAGAAGTGTGGGGCCACATAAGGGTGTGTGTCCTGTTAAGGTGAGAATTGTGAGGGACTATGAGGAACCTATGCCTATTGCCTGTGGGAGAGTGAAACAAGAGGTGAGTAAAGATGCAATGCCTTCTGTCCTACATTGCCTGGGTAGTGGAAGGAAGTGGAATATATTTAATATTCGACATTTATAAAGTACAATACATTTTAAAGCTGTGAGAGCACTGGATTCAGTAGAAACTCTAAGTTCAAGTGTGCTTGAGTGGGAGCAGTATTAGGATAGGTGATCCCATGGGAAGTAGCTAACTAAGTCCAAAGCAGACAATATTATATTGTATAGATCTAGGTCGTTATGTAAAAAATTAGAAAAGATATAAGCAATTTGCTGAGGTGATAGCTTGGGCACCTAGGTAAAGTATACGTGCACCCAAACCCATGGACCACCATCAAGGTTCAAAATATCCAGAGTGTTGATTAAAACAAATTCTGTATTTTAGTAACCAAGCAAATGAGTCAACTAATACATCACATCATCATGCAATTAACTCATAACCATACGCATTAAGAATAAAATATCATTTACCAAAATACTGGTCGTTACAACCTCGCCCACCACCGCTACCATTGTCGACCCTCCCAACATCGTAAATACGAGTCAACAACTATTATTACCAAATTCATTTTCAAGTTTTTTTTTTCCACTATGAAAATGAAAACTAAAAATCAAAATCTGAATACAAAAGTAGAAAAATTCTAAGTTTTGTGAAAAAGTCTTACAAAATTGGTTTTTATTGGATTTGGTATAAAACGTTATAGCTTTATTCGCTGACATTATTATCCTTCGGATAACTAGTTTTTTTTTTTAACACTCTTTACATAAGAATAGTGTTAAAATTGTCATTTTATACTAAGAGAATTTTCAATCAATCAACAATCACCCATATAGCATCACAACCTATTTTTATCTTCGACAATCCTGATACAAAATCCATAGTCACGTTCTCCCACTTCCACTTAGATATTGGCAATGGCTATAACAATCCAGCGGGTCTCTGATGCTTTGCCTTCACCTGCTGACAAGTTAGGCACTTGCTAATAAACTCCGCTACATCTCTCTTCATTCCTGCCCAATAGAATTGCCTCTTTAAATCATGATACATTTTCGTATTCCCCGGATGCACTGTTAGCCGGGAATGGTGAAATTCTCTCAAAACTTCCTCTCTAACTAAGGTGGGCACAAATGTTCTTCCTTGATATCTGATCACTTCATCATCACCTACTGTCCAGCACGGAATATCCACTCGCCCCTTTGTTTTAGTACAAATATCATTAGCTTCCTCATCTAACTTCTGAGCCTCAATTACCCTATTGATTAAGGCTGGCTGGGTGATGATAGTATTCAATATCCCTTGTTTCTTTCCCTTTTTAAGTTCCAATTCAAATTCATTCAATATCCCCATCATTTCCCATTCTCTAACTGCTACACAAGCCATGGCACTTTTGCTCTTTCTACTCAATGCATCTGCAACCACATTAGCCTTACTTTAATGGTAATGCAATTCAAAGTCATAATCCTCCATGTACTCCATCCACCGCCGTTGCCTCAAATTCAAGTCTCTTTGAGTAAATATGTACTTCAGACTTTTATGGTCTGAGAACACTTCAAATTTCTCACCATACAAGTAATGTCTCCAACTCTTTAAGGTAAAAATGACTGCTGCCAACTCCAAATCATGCATTGGATAATTCTTTTCATGATTCTTCAACTGTCTGAACCATATGTCACCACTCGCCCAATCTGCATAAGAACACACCCAAGTCCTTCCCGTGACGCGTCACAGTACACTAAGTAACTGGCTCCCCTCTCTAGGATGACTAATACTGGTGCAGTAGTCAGTCTTCTTTTTATCTCTTGAAATGATCTTTCACATGCATCATCCCACTCAAATTTGATCCCCTTTCAAGTTAATCTAGTCAGCGAGGCTGCTAATCTAGAAAAATCTGAGACAAACCTTTTGTAGTATCCTGCCAACTCGAGGAAATTGCGGATCTTAAATACAGACTTTGGTTGAGACCATTCCAAAATAGCTTCAATTTTGGATGGGTCCACTGCTACTTCTTCCTCCGAGACAACATGCCCTAGGAATTTAACATTTCTAAGCCAGAACTCACATTTGCTCAGCTTGGCATATAACTGATGATCCTTTAACCTTTGTAGTACAAGCCTCAAATGTTGTTCATGTTCTTCTTCTGACTTAGAATACACCAAGACATCATCTATGAATACCACCACAAACCTATCTAAATAATCTATGAAGACTCGATTTATCAAGTCCATAAAGACTACTGGTGCATTTATCAAACCAAATGGCATAACCAGAAACTCATAATGACCATACCGAGTCCTGAATGCCGTCTTTGGAATGTCTTCTTCCCTTATCCTCACTTGATGGTACCCAGATCATAGATCAATCTTCGAAAACACCAATGATCCATTCAATTGATTAAATAGGCCATCAATTCTTGGCAACGGATATCTATTCTTGAAAGTCACCCTGTTTAATTTCCTGTAATCGATGCACATTCTCAAGGTCCCATCCTTCTTAGGTATGAATAATGTCGGCACACCCCAAGGTAATGTACTTGGCCGGATGAATCCCTTGGCTAGTAACTCCTCCACTTGTGTTTTCAGTTCTGCTAACTTTGCCGGTGCCAACCTGTAGGGTGGAATGGAGATGGGTTCTGTCCCTAGAACCAGATCAATACAAAACTCTACTTCTGTTCAGGTGGCAACCCAGATATTTCTTCAGGAAACACCTCGAGAAATTCATTCACAACTTTGGGCAATTCAACTCTCTGTTCCCCATCTTCTTCTTCTATAACCATGCAAGCAAACAAACTACATAATTCATCATTTTCCCGACTCTTCATAAGCAACGCTTCTCGTATTTCACACTGGTCTGTAAAGAAGCAAATTTGATCTTCCTCTGGCATGGTTAAGGTTACCTTATGCTTATGACAGTCAATCATAGCTTGGTAGGATATAAGCCAATCCATCCCAAGTATGATATCAAAACCCCTCTTCTCCAATTAAATCAAGAGTTGAGATGAACTCTCGCCTATCAAAAACATCAATTACCCTTAATTCACACCCCTTACATACTTGAGTCAAGGAAGAAAATCCCGTTATGGGGGTCTCAACACATAAGAATAATTCTAAGGGGCTTACATCTATTCTCAAGGCAGCTACAAATGATGCAGCGATAAATGAATGGGATGCTTCCGTGTCTAAGAGCAAAATAACATTTGATGAGTAGACACGAAAAATACCTCTAGTCACCATAGGCTCAGCTTGTACCTCCTACTGTGCCACTGCAAACACCCTGCCCTGTGGCTGAACATTCTAGGGCCTTCCAAACCTCTGTCCCTCTGGGTTCACCCTCGACTACTGTGATGTCCCAGTTTGCATCGTCCTTTGCGGGACACTTCTCAGCTGATACTGCTATTGCACTGACTGGGAGGTTGATGGGCGGGGTCCTTGCAGATTGTACCATCCTCTCCCCTGCACCTCGCTGAGTCTGAGGGCAAAACCTTTGAATATGTCCCATCTCTCCGCATCCATAACATGCCCTGTTTTCTCCAACCTGACCACTCCTCATTGGTCCTGTTGATTCAACCTGTTTCTTGCTCTTGGGACACTCCATACTTTTGTGGCCTTCCTGTCTACAATTAAAGCATACAATTTGCCTTTGAGAAGTCCCCCCTGAACTCTCCATTGGTGCGGGTGCAGTACTTCCTTGGTAAGACAATTGGACCTGTGGAGCTGACGAACCACCCCTAACCCTTTTTCTACTAACTCCTTCTTGCTGAGTTCCCATGGTCTTGTCTCACCGACTTTCATAAATGACTTTTGTTTCAAATCTCTTTCCACCGTCATAGCTCGATTTATCAAGGTTTCATAATCCTCCGATCCCAACAACACCATCTTGTTCCTCAGAGTCGGTCTCAATCCCCTTTCAAATCTTCTACACTTCAAATAAGTAGTAGAGACCAGCTTAGGTGCATCCTTTGATAAGTCTGAAAATTTCCTTTTATTCTCCAATACTGTAATAGTCCCCTGTATCAGTCCAGCAAATTCCTCCCTCTTGGCGTCTCTTAAAGACTGAGGGAAGAAATGATCTCTAAACTTTTCCTTGAACCTTTCCCCAGTAAGTCCCACTGATCCTCCTGTGTCCTTTAAACCAGTCCACTAAACTGATGCTCGTCCCACTAGTTGAAATGCAGTCAACATAATACGAGTAGAAGGATTAGTGATCTCCATTGCTACTAATATCTTTTCACATTCCTCCAAGAATTGTTCCGCCACATCAGTGTCAGCCACACCATCATATGTTGGAGGTTTCATCCTCCTAAATTTCTCCAGGGCAGTTGGACTAGCTTGCATTTGTGTCTGGGCTCCAACTCGAGCCCTATTGCTATTGCAGTCATAGTTGCCGCCAATTGCCGTAATAACGCCCCAGCGTCTATAGCTACTGGCTGTGGAACCTGTGGTGCCCCCATCTACACCACCTCCCTTCCTGAAGCATTCTGTTGTACAATAGGTGGTGCCTCAACCACTGCACTATGATGTGTTTCTTGTTCTTGCTGAATAGGTGTATGTTCCCTTCCTCTACCCCTACCTCGACCTTGACCATTATCTTAGCCTCGGCATCTAGCTCCCATTTCATGCGGCGGCATTTTATCTAAGGTATATCAAAGCATAAAATAACAATATTAAATGGACATCTAAGATTATAATAAAGCATAGCTTCATCTCATAATAATAATACAACAGTTCAATACATTCATAAAGGTTCAACATAACAACACCATCTTACTTCCATTAATACTACCACAGAAGTTCCAACATTACAAGATCTCAAGCTACTCTAATAACTAAAGTTAAAAGAGTGCATAACATAACATAAATCCTTAGACTATCAACCATTCCAATTACTACTAAGGGAATTATCATTCCAAAATTTTCCTTTTACATTCATACATCTCAAACTCTATGATATGGGCAAGAGCTACAAGTGTGCCTCCTCCTGCCACAATAAGTACGACATTTGATACATTGCTTAGGGCACCAATAACGTATAAGTCCTCGCCTACGACAGCCCCCACATGCTCCTCACAGACGATCTTCCTCACTACTAGAGCTTCCATCCATCTCCCTAACATTAGTGCTAGCTTCCTATGAACTAACATTTTGATTGCTTGGGTTGAGTTCTATCATTACATCTGGTGTCATGGTTAGATTTGCTAAAAAGGTAGGTACAATCACAGTCAAATTCTGTACTACCACCACCGGGTAGGCAGATTGGAATTGAACAAGCATCTGATAAGGCATCACACTCTGATATGGATAAGGTGTTGGATATGGAATTGGATATGGCATCCCATAGTAAGATACCGTTTGATGACCTATAGTTGCTGACAACCTACTTACCTCTTCTACATCCCCTGTCACATTCTGGGGTTGAGCCTCAGTTAAACCCTCGATTGCCACTTGGGTAAAGATATTATCATCAGGCCACTTAATCTCTTCCTCAACTGATTGGGCTTTGGTACCACTACTCTCCCCTTTTTCTATTCCTATCTAGAATTTTAAACAAAACAAATTAGATTCTAAGATCAAATTATATTTCATTTAAGCATGCAATATGAGATGCAAGACGTCTCATGTCCCTAGGTATTCTGACCTAGAGCTCTGATACCAACCTGTCAAGCCCCGGATCTCGTGACTCGATGGGTGAGTGATAAACACAAACAACATGCTCTAACATACCCAACCCATGATCAGAGCAATGCAACATCAACTAGTGAGCCCAAGACATAAGATAAGAAAGCATAATTAAAACCTTGACTATTGTCAGGTCACCTACTCCATATTGCATCAATACATAACTTTGGCATTAAGGCTATTACAGCCAAATTGAATAAATCTAGTACAATACAATATTACAATCCCAAATAAAATTTAACTAAATGACCAAGAGCTTGCTAAGCTTAGTAGGGCTCATGCACATACTTCCAGTCCAACCCCATTAGCCCACCTGATTGTTATGGCCTGTTCCTGCATCAAAATCTGTAGGGACATGAGCACGGGTCCACTTGTGCCCATGTGTCTCAAACAAACATATATGGTATGCAATCTAATCACGCAATGCTGTTTAGGTAAGGTTAGCTATTTCAACATTATGTAGAGTCAGAACATTACGTTAACACAATAAGTAACCCATTTAGGTAAAAACATATATCCATTTAACAATGTCGTACTTTAAGATCCAATTTCAGTTAATTTTTATATTTTGCAATTTAACCTTTACTTCAAATCACATTTCATCATCACTTTATCATCTAACCATCATTCAAACAATTAACTATGTTCACATTATCATTCATTCACCATTTCATTACATAATCATAGTCACACAAGTCATCAGGGGTTGAGTGCATATACATTATCGTCTTTTATGGGCTAATACCCAACGGAAATGATAAATCGACGTCGTCATTTAGGATCGCCATCTAGGGCCATGAGGAGCCATACACACATAATGTTGTGGGCTACTAACCCACTGGCATTGACACCAAACCCTGTGTAGGTTCCAGGTCTTTCAACCCGAGGGTACTCTCTTAACCCTTCCTATTTTTGCACCCCACCACGGCCCCTGGCACACAAACAACCATTCATCACATTCCATTCTCATCTTTCATAGGTTCACGTTCAACATCATATACTATCCAACAACACAAGTGAACATTTTGATTCTTCCAAAGGTTTGTCACACATCGACATTAATCAACCTTATTAAACATTCAACATTTAACAACATTATGAAAATGAGTCCCTTAATCAAGTCACATTTTATTTAATCAATCACAAGTTCATATACCTCAACATTTAGTTTTCATCAAGACATATTCACAATTCTACTTGATTAAGACTCTTATCTCAAAGCAACCTTCCAATTCAATTTATTCAAGGTAACATTCATTCACTCTTACAAGTTAAATTCCCATTAACTTAAGATAACTAATCCTTAATCATATTTAAAAACACATTTCCCTTTTTAAATCAATGCAATTAATCAAATAAAGTTTCATGCGAAAACATGTTACTAAACTCTTTCATAAATCCAAGGTAGGAAGTCAAACTAAGTAAAGTCAGGAAAATGACCTAGGCTCGGTGGGCGCCCAAGCTGACACTCAGCCGTGTGCTCAAGGGGCTTGGGCACCCAACACCTTGTGCCCCCAAGGAGCTTGGGTGCTTGACTATGTCTCCCTCGTGCACCCACAGCTTGGTCCAAGTTACAAGTCTCATCCTTTGTTTTCTAGTTTCATGGTTTTTCCCCCTTAGGACCTCAAATTGACCAAGTTAAAGTAAAAATACCTCAAGTTTCATGTTTCTAACATCAACATAAGGTTCTTAGGCACCAAACGAAATTATCAATTTGGGTTTTCATTAACCAAAAGTCAAGTTATGGATAAAAACACCATTTTCACTTTCTTAACCTATATATATATATATATGTACATGCATATAACTCCTATTTTCTCCCATATATGTAACCAACATTTGAAAAGGTTTCTCTAGTAGAAATCTAGTCCTTGTTACACACTACATATGTAAGAATGAGGCATTAAATCCCTACCTCAAGTTGTAAGAAGATGGATCAACAAGAAGATGTTTTGTGCTTCCAAACTCTCAAGCTTTGATGGACTCAATCCTCTCTCTCCTTGATACAAACTACAAATAAATCACATAGAAGAGTTTCTTGAGGGTCCAATTACACTCTTGCAAGAGGAATTTGATTTTCATTTAGGTTAGAAGGACCTACCTTCAAATTTTCCACCCGATTGTCTTCTCTTCTCCCTTGCTCTCTTTCTTTGCTTCTTCACCCAGTTTCTTCTCCCAACAATACCTCTCTCTCTCTCTCTTGCATCATATCAACAAAATATACATTTAAAGCAATAATTTAATCCCCCAAACAATGAATTTCAGACCCTCTCATCACCCCTCGCTAGATATAGGTTCATAAGGGAGAGGGGTCGGCTGAAAAATGCAGAGCAATCCATACCCGTCAATTCTACTGCACCTTGGGTGCCCATGCCTTCTCAGGTCTTGGGCGCCCCATGCCTTGTGCGCCTAAGTGCCCTTTTCCCTGCACTTGGCTAAAATGCCAACTTTAAGGTATTTGGCTTATCTCTTTCGAAGTTCCCAACTCTAAAGTACCATTAATGATCCATTTCACTAAATTAACATAATACCCTTTCCAAAATATACCAAAACCATAAGTTTAAGTTAATACAAAGTCTAGGGTATTACACATGTTCATTCTAGTTCAAATTGAAGGCATCAAACACATTCTAGGAGGTTCATCATCCTACCTCAATGAAGATATTGGTGGCCAAGTCTAAGAAAGAAGAGGAGTTGAGCTTTGAACACTAACAAAACTGGAAAGCTCTAGGCTTTTCTTCTTCCTCCAAGCACCACCAAATCTCCAACCAACACTTGATAATAATTTTTTTTTTTGAAAGCACACAAACCTCACAACTCTTTGAAAACCATAGAAATTTTTTTTTTTTTCATAGAGAGGAAGCATTTTATAAGAAGTCACGGGGGTGTAAGGGAAGTGTTAGTGGAGAAGACAACCTCCACTTCCCATGCTTCAAAGCCTTTAATATAGGATCTTGAATGTACAATAGGTGGTATGATCTAGGAATCTTGCTTCTTTTGACTATTTAATGAAATAATTGGGGAAAAGTATAGGAGAAGAAGATAAGATTTGCAGGGAATTGATTGAGAGTTACTATTCATGAGTCAACTCAGCAAGTGATAAAGCGAGTTAAGGTGAGTCGAAAGATGGGTTGACCTATGGGTTAATGGGCTTGGGTTGAATCAAATAGGTAATCAAGTTAGGAATTGTTTGGATAAAAGCTTAAAAGTTTTACATTAAACTCCCACATAGGGTGAAATTGAATCCAGAAATCTTTCCAACTAGTTTTATCATTCCAAAAATTTTCAAATCCTCAATTTTCTAGATTTTTACTGTAATAAATATCACCACCACACTTAAGCAAATTAACTAAGAAAAAAAAATTCAAGTTATTAGAGGCAGTGGTTCTTCCAATCAACCTTCTCCACCAGTGCCATTGACCTAGATTGAGGGATCTCATAGTTGCAGTACACCATACTTGCAGGTAAGTATAGTAGTTGTTTATGACTTGATTGTATATAATTTAAATAGTTATAGCATTCATTAAAGTTCACTTAACTTGCAGCCAACTAAACAGTTATGCCATGGTGGTAAATCATCTACAATGAAAGGAAGAAGAACAAGTATTGCTAGATCAAGTGTTGCTATATTTTGACCGACCCTGAAATGTGTTCGGATTCTACCTCTCAAGTGCAAGAGGGTGGTCGTAGTCTTTCTCAATGAGAACTGAGGTCATCTCCACAGGGAGGGCTTTATTAAAAGCTCTAGACTTGTTCTTTTAGTTAGTAGGTGAACCTAACTTAACCTAAACTAAATTTGGATTATGGGAATGCTTAGATATGGGTTTGGTTGAGGATGGTGAAATGAAGGAATTAAACTAAAACAAAAGCATTAGAAATAATATTAACTAAAACAATCTTGACTACAAGCAAAATCTAGGATTGGGGTGGCAATGGTTCTCTCAAATACATTAATAACTCAACTCAACAAAAGCACATGCGTTGTTGGATCGGAAGATGTTCTTTAAAATATGATTTGTGGAAATCTCAAAGTAAGTTGAGGCTTTTGAAAATAATTCTAGGTTCACTGGGACATTGAATCAAACAACTAGTGTGCACAAGCGCAACCAAGCTTTGATTATAACACAGGTAAGCCAATTTCGTAGGGAAGCCTATATTTTGGTTTAGAAAATAAGTTCTAAGTCACTGGGCCATTGAATCAAGCACTTGATATGCACGAGTAAAAACTCGTTACCTAGTGAAGATTGTAACACGGGTAACTTGATTTCATAGGAAAACCTAGTTTGGGTTTTGGAAAATAAGAGTCTAACTCACCGAGACATTGAACCGAACACTTGGTATGCACAAGTGAAAACTTGTAACCGAGCTACGGTTGTAACACAGGTGAGTAGGTTTCGTAAGAACCCTAGCTTTACTAAGAGATTTCAATTGAAAGCCATGAAAAATATTTTCGTGAAAACCATTTACATCCGATTAAACCATAACTAACCCTAATACTTTCAATGGCTTGAAGCCAAGAATAAAACTAAGCTATGAGCATAATGAAAATCTAAACTAACAACACATAATAATATGTTAAAGAAGAACAAATGCGAGGAAAATTAAATCAACACAATGACGAAATAAAACAAATAAAGAAAGTGCATTGAAATTAAACTAACGAGTATTGAAGTATAACCAATCCGAAAATGAAGACTTGAAAGCTTAAGCCCTAACCCTAATCTAAACTAAACTAAGAAAAGAGAGAGAAGGGAGAAAAGAGGGAAAAAAAAACCTTTCTATAAGATCTGACATGCCCAAATTTATAGACAACAAAATTTTAAGGGTAAAAGAGTCAATTCAAATATAAAAGTTAGCAAAAAAGTCCAACTCGCCGCACAGAGGGGCGCCCATGATGGATGTGGGGCACCCATGGTTGGTGTGTTCCCAATTGTTTGATGAATTGCCCTTGAGAGTTAACTTTCCCACACAAATTGGCTCTCAGTAGGCGCCCATCTGATGAATAGTGAGGCGCCCATGACACCTATAGGGCGCCCATGGTCAAGGTGGGGCGCCCGTCTGCAACCACAGTGAATAGTGCTTCTTTGACAGCTTGTTGTCCCTGACTTCTGATGTGATTTTGACTCTCAAGATGATCGATTTGGGCTTTGGCTAAAACACGAAAGTTATAGCCCTTCAAGTCTTGTTTCTAACCTAAAAAGAATTGCACCACTTGGAGTTGTGAGGAAAATGTTATGGTTGCAAAACTAAAAGGGTGTTGAGCTAGAACTTCAACTGCACACCACTTCAACCATTTTGAACTTCGAACCATTTCCTTCTCCTTGGCAGCCATGGTAGTCGATCTTATGCCTTGGGATGGCTCTTCGAAAGTTGACGAAGTCTTGGGAGTCTTTGGACTTTTCTTGCACTTTATTTATTCTGGCTTGCCTTGGCTCTTCCTCACATGCAACCTTGGTGTTGTTTAGGCCAAAAGCTCCATATTATATTACTTGAAATACACAAACACCAAGAATGTATGGAAATGAGATAATTACGCTAACACATCACCAATAATAAGTATAAATGCATAATTAGCATGCTCAATATATATATAATTGTACAATAATACATGCTATGGTTGAGGTGTACAAGCTGGATGATTGCACTTGAAAAGTGTAATCCTTAGCCTTAGTTTCTATAGTTTTAACTGCAATTCATTATTATTTCATTTGTTTTGATGTAATTTAATAATACTTATAGAAATCTGTTCTTTTGAGTAGATAATGGGACGAAAGATTAGGAAAATAGTAAAAGTGATTGTAAGACACGTTGGATGATTAATACAGACTAAAAAGAAGTGGAAAAAGACAATCCAGAGCCAGCGTCCAGACAGCTCCAGTAGCCTCAGAAGCCAAAAAGTCAGAACTTGAGGACCTTACTGCCTCCTAGCATGTCACGCCCCGGATCTCAAGACCTAAGGGGTGAGTGATAAATACACATAACATGCACTAATATAACCATCCCATGATCAGAGCAATACAAAACCTCTAGGTGAGCCTAAAACATAAAATGAGATAACATAAATTCAACCTTGGCTATAGTCAAGTCACAAACTTCCAACATTCCTGACATTAATACGTAACGTAGGCATTAGGGCATTTACAACCAAATCGAATAAGTCCTCAATGTACAATATTACAGTTTCAAATAAAACAAAACTAAGTAACCAATAGTTTTGCTAAGTTTAGAAGGGCTCATGCATAAGCACTCCTAATTCAACCCTATTAGCCCACCTGATTGATATGACCTGTTCCTGCATCAAAATCTGTAGGGACGTGAGCACGGGTCCACTTGTGCCCACGATGTCTCAAACAAACATAAATGGTATATAATCAACACATGCATGTCAATGTACATATATGCATAGATGCCCCAACATCTTTCTATATGCCATAACAATTTATTAATATCAATTAGTTTTCAACTTATGTAAGTATTTACAGTCATTCAATAACATCACAGTGTTGTATTCAATTCCAATTATTCTTCATTATTAAATTTCACAAGTTTATATCCAATCACGTTCCATATCACATTATCACATATTCAACATTCAATCACACAACCATATTCATATTAACACCTGTTCATCATTTCATCACATCTTCACATCCACATTTTCACTTATTCATCATTCGATCACATTGCCATAACCACACAAGTCATCAGGGGTTGGGTGCATCCACAATATCGTCTTTTATGGGCCAATACCCAACGAAAATGATAAACCGATGTCGTCGTTTAGGATCGCAATCCAAGGCCACAAGGAGCAAAAACATACACAATATTGTGGGCTACTAACCCACTGGCATTAACACCAAACCCTGTGTAGGTTCTGAGTCTTTCAACCCGAGGGTAATCTCATGACCCTTCCTATTTTCGCACCCCACCACGGCCCCTAGCACACAACGAATCATTCATCACATTCAATATTCTTTAATCACAATTCACATTCAATATTCTTTAATCACAATTCACATTCATCACCATAAACTTTCCAACACACATAACCACATTCCATTTCATCATGGAACACAACTCATTTTATCTCTTCATTTCATTTAACCTAGGCCTCATTTAATTTCCATCACTTATTAACAAAAGTTCACATTTCAATTTCCTTCAATCATATATTCACTTTTCGGTTCATCCCAAGATTTATCACATATCAACATTGATCAAACCTTATTAAACATTCAACATTTATCATCATTATGAATTTGAGTCTCTTTGTCAATTCACATTTTACTTAATCAATCACATGTTTATATACCTCATCATTTAGTTTACATCAAGACATAATCACAATTCTACTCGATTAAGACTCTTATCTTAAAGTAATCTTCCAATTCATTTCATTCAAGGTAACACTCATTCACCATTACAAGTTTAATCACTTTTTAGAACACATTTCCCTTTTTAAATCCATGCAATTAATCAAATAAAAGTTTAATGTGAAAACATGTTACTAAACTCTTTCATAAACCTAAGGTAGAAGGTCAAAGTAAACAAAGTCAAAAATCGGATCTAGGCTCGGTGGGCGCCTAAGCTGGCACTCAGCCATGCGCCCAAGGGCTTGTGCTCCCACGCCTTGTGCACTTAAGGAGGCCAGGCGCCCATGTCTTGGGTGCCCAACTATGTCTCTCTTGTGCGCCCATAGCTTGGTCCAAGTTACGGGTTTCATGCTCTATTTTCTGGTTTCTTGGTTTTCCATACTTGGAACCTTAAATTGACCAACTTTAAGTTAAAATACCTAAAGTTTCATGTTCATAACATCTCCACAAGTCTTATAAGCATTAAAGGAAACCAACCATTTGAGTTTTCATTGACTATGGGCCAAGTTATGGATCAAACATCCTTATCTCTCTCTTTACCTATACATGTGTGTATAACTCTCATTTTCTTCCATAAATGAAATAAAATCTTGCAATGGTTACCCAAATATTGTTCTAGATCTTGTTACACCTCTTATATGTAAGAATGAGCATAAAATCCCTACCTTAAGTTGAATAAAGATGAAGAACAAGAGAAGGGTTCTTCCCGATTTCAAACTCCCAACTTTGATTTGGTTTGATCTCTTCACCCTTTGATCTAAATGACAAAAATATTACATAGATAGGTTCCTTGAGTGCTTGATTGCATATTTACAAGGTTAATTTGACTTTGGTTAAGGTTAGAAAGACTTACCATACAATACTTCACTTGGTCCTTCCTTGGTTCTTCTTCTTCTCCCTCCCGGGTTCCTCTTTTCTAACCAACATTTCTCTCTCTCTTCCACCTCACACACACACACACACACACATATATATATATCAATTTTTGCTAATATTTTAATGGTTCCACAGTAAATTCCAGATTTTCCACCCCCTAGCCTAAATATAGGTGTATAAGGCTAAGGCTTGGCTATATCTTCCAGAATACTCCATACCAGTCAACTCTGCTAAAGCTCGGGCGCCCAACACCTTCTCAGCCATGTGCCCAAACTCTTGGGCACCCATGTTGCGTGTGCCCAAGCCTTGGGTGCTCACGTTCCGTGTGCCGAAGGTGCCCCCTCTTCTGCACTTGTGCTAAAATGCCAACTCTCACTTGTTTGGCTCATCCTTCTCAAAGTTCCCAACTCTAAAGTACAATTAATGAGAATTACTTCTTAACCAACATGCGAATACCTCTGAAATATTCAAATAACCATTTATTTACATTCATGCAAAAGTCCAGGGTATTACATAGTATCTGGATGCCGCGCTCTCGAGACTTCAGATTTTAGGGTTTTTCCTGGTTTTCTATAAATATTGAACATGTTAATGACTATCATATTGTTGTTTTGATATTTCTAGTTTAGTTTCCTTCAGTTTTTCTTTAGTTTAGAAAGTGTTTTAGTTAGTTTTTCATTGAAGTTTGAATCAAAGCTTTGATTATATAGCAGTTTTTTAGTAAAAGTTACAGCATTTTCATCTATAGAGTTTGCTTTCTTATTTTTCTCTTTTATTTTTATTTTGTTTATGTTTTTAATATGCTAGCACAAATATATACTTGATTAAACCCATCAATGATGGATGGATCCTTACTTGAGTGCTAGACGTGAATGGAATCAAGCATGTGACGTAAAACTTGCATGTTAGGTTTTTATGTTGCTAGATCTATCTTTTTATACTTTTAAACCTTTGGAAATGTATGTACTTTATTATATTTCCTTGAAATCACTAATAACTATACGTGATTAGAAATTTCTAAATATTTTAAAAATATAGAAGACTAGTCCAGACTTATTTTTTGGATTTTTTTCTTCTTTCATTTTCAAAACTTTCAAAAACCTGTAATCTCGATCATATTTCGTTGAAATCCCTTACAGCATTACTTGATTAAAAATTTCTTTATATTTTGACATCAAAGAAAAGAAAACTAGATCAAAGAATATTTTCGAGATGAAATCTTTCTATATTTCCCATCCCAAAACGTGATTTTAAAATTATAATTTAGATTATTTGTTTTAATGATAAATTTTTCCGGTTTACTTTTCCTAAAATGAGCTGTAAACTGAGATAAAAAATCACATCTAACATAAGAATAAGGCATCCACCTGGATTTGCCGGTTGGATCAAATTTCTTCCATATATTATTTCAAAACCTTAGTTCCATTATTTGCTTTGCTTTAGTTTGATTTATTTTGAATCTTGTAATTCTTCAATACTTAGGTTGTATTTAGTTGATTGCTTCGTTCCTAAGTGCATTTTAATTCTTGCAATTTAATTTAATTGTTGGTAATTAGTAAATCAAATCACCTTTTTCGGAATCAAAACAATTTTTTTACTTTCTTATTTTAAAATAGAACATTAGATTAGAAGAACTTAGAGACCTTAGGATTGAATCACAAGTTCCTTATTCTTACCAAATAAAACTACACCCCATACCCTTATATTTGGGCGTTGATTTTAACTGCATATTTGTGAGGCTGTCACCAGAGATAGAGGTGCTGACACTAGAGGTGCTGACTTTGGAAGTGCAGGTGCTAAGGGTGGAGGAAGAGCTACTAAAACTATGGGTTCAAGTGCTGCAATTGGGATTGGAGGTTGCCAAGCTGCAAGTTGAAATGTGTCTATTTGAGGTAGAGAAAATTGTTATTTTTTATAGAGGAAGTTGATTTTTTTTATTTTTTTATTTTTTGAAAGGAACTAAGCTGTGATAGCTTTACATTAGTTGTTGTAAATGAACTATGGCTTTCTATTATAACTTTATATTATTATTTTTGTAAGGGAAACTTTATGTTACAGCTTTTGTAAAAGGAGTCTGATGATCTCTTCAATTCGTGTTGCACTTTCGATAAACTCTATGTTATAATGTCTTAATGTTATAATCTCTTCCATTTTTTTTCACCACTTCTTTTGGCTTGAGCTGTTTTGAGTTGTGAGCTGTGGTGTTGAGCTGCACTAATATGTTGTTGTGCATAGTGCTCTGATATGCTGCTATTGAGCTGTCTGTTTTGCTACTTTTTTGAGTTTGCTATTGTGACTTTGGGCAGTTTTTTATCAGTCTTGCATGCTGTAGTTGGGGCTATTTTGCTTGAGCTATTGTCAACTAGTTGTGAATTGTTGTGAGCTAGTTGTGAATTGTTGCGAGCTGTTGTTCTTTGATGATCACAGATAAGGCTCGCGTGTTATGCTGATATTTTTTCATGTGGTCTATTAAGTGCTAGGTTGTTGTGCATATTGGTTTGCTGATGCTCAGTTTGCTGTGATATGATGCATGATGCTTATTTTGCATGCTGTTATGTCTTTGGGCTGGTGCATACTGGTTTTGTTGTAATATGTTATAGTTGCTGTTTGCTGAGGACAGTTGTTGTATGCTGTTACCATCTCATATGGTCAGTGCAATCAGACTCTTTCATCATATGCTGAGTCTAATTTTGCTTAGTACAATTGCTACATGCTTAGTGTAGTTGTTAGTGCATGATGCTTTTTATATAAATATATATATAGTGTTTTGCATGCTGCATGCTATTGTTTTAGTGTGTGAGCAATAGAGGGTCCAGTTTTAGGGTGCGAACAATGTTATTATTTTAGGGTGTGAATAATTGCGATCTATCCTGCATGCTATGATTCCTGGGCACAATAGAAGGTCAGCCCACTTGAAAAATTCACAAGGTTATTTTTTCTGATAAGGAATAAACAAAAGAAAAACCAATGTCAAACCTTATTATAATTATTAAAATTTAAACCCTCTTGTTGCTAATTTCAGAAGAAATTTAGTAAATAATCATATTAATTAATAAAAGCTATTAGAGAATCTATTAAATAGATTAACAAATTTGTACAAAACATAATGTTTATTGATAGACTGTTATCCACAACAAAGCTTATTACACAGCACCACATTGAATTCATTAAACCAATATCATTTTTCATTAATAATAACCTATATATCCATTATAATTGCCATTAAAGGAATAGTCATTCACTACACTAAATCCTCAACAAAAATTAAAAAGTTTATAACTAGTTAGGCAACCAAAAATATGTCAAAGATATTCAAAAATAGCTAGTCATTGCCTAAGGAAACCAAATATATTATCAGGTAGCCTATCCCTATCCAAGTTCCAACAAAAGCTTGCTTCTATATCCCTTTCCTTGTACTGCATTTTTCCAGCTCCCTCTCTAATTTAGCAGTTTTTTCCAAAAGTTTTGGGACCACCTCCTTTCGACATTTACACATTGGTGGGTCAATCCATCTAAGAAAACCCACAACTCGATACACCCTGCAATTCAGAAACATAACAAGTGTTAAAAAAAGCATTATACAAATATTTTTTTTAAAATTTGAAGCTAGCTTAGGTTTAAAATTGAATTATCCCTGTATTTAATTTTTTTTTTATTGCAAAGAGCAATCAATGGCAAGAAAAATTTTACCCAAAAATTTAAAATTACTTTACTCAAAAATTTACCCAAAATTTCATACATATAGTGTAAATACAAAATACCCGAATCAAACCTAAAAAATTATTCCAAATCTCCATATCTTCCACAACCTCCTACCCATGTTAACTTCACTCCTTGAGGTTTGTACAAGAGCCACTACGCCATAATAGCACTTTTGCATAAAAAAATTTGAACCTTCAAACCTAGATCGAGAAGAATGGGAGGAAGATGACTTCTCGACTTCCTTGGCTTCTTCTTGGGCTTTAGCAAACAAGCTTCACAGAGGAACGAAGATGAAAGAGAAGAAGACATCACAAGTTTGGTCCTTTTCTTTGACTATGTCAGGGCATTTATGTCTGTTTACTAATTTATTTTTGGATGAGAATTGGAAACTTGCACTTTTAATACATGTGTGTCTTACGCACGATTATATTCAACAAATTCATCTAACGTTGCACTTTGGATATGAGTACAGAGGATATTAGTTCACGATTACTAGGTACAAGGGGTGTAAGTGAGTTTCACCCTTAGTACAGCAGTGTAAAGGCAATTACCATAAATATAAACTGAGGTATCATTTCTTCATTACTAGGTGAGCGCTTTGAGCTTACCTTTGTCATCTCTCGTAATTTGAAAAATTTAGTTATAAATTCCAACTATATCCCATCTTTACAAATAAAATAAAAATGGGAGCAAAATCTTTCTTTTAAATCCGTAATGTTAAAAATTAAAGAGGTGTTTGGAAGACAAAAAATCAATAAAAGCGTAATGTGTCGGCTGGTTTTTGACATCTAAAGGATAAATAGAAAATTTTTAATAGAATCCATTCGAATATGGTTGAATGACCCATTTGAATGGATTTCATATGCGATATTAGATTTTTAAGCTGGCATGACCCATTTGAATATGGTCGAGTAATCCGTTCAAATAGTTTTGATCAGAAAAGTTGACAAAAATTAGTAAAAATTAGCATAACTTTTTAAAATTTAGAGTTTTAAAATAAATGCATGAAAAATGGAAATGACCAAAAATTGGTAAAAATTTATAGAAGTTTGGAATGTTTTATAACTTTTTGTAAAATTCAAGCTTCCAAACACCCTTAAGTGTGCTATAACACACCCACACATAATATACAATACATTTTTTCTTTCCAATTTTGATTTCTCTTTTGATTGTTAGTTGTTAATTGGCCATTTTAGTACTTTGCCCCCCACCCCAAAAAAAAGAAGAAAGATTTCAAACAACTAAAGAAGAAAAGCCAAAACATTGCACTAATGTCCTCTCAACAAATATTTCAATGGCTATAAATCAATCAGCCTGAACTTACTTATGTCATGCAACCTGTCCATTAATGCTAATGATAATGTGTGGCTTGGAACATATAGACCTTATTTGGTAACGTTTATATTTATTATTATTTTTTTTTATATTTACAAATTTTTTAAAAAATGGCAACAAAAATATATTTATTAGATCTATTTTTATTTCTCGTTTCCAAAAAAATGAAAACTTGAACAAACAAAATGTAAAAGATACTCTATTTATTTTATTACAAATATTTTGTCAAATTTAACACTTTATCTATTTTTATTACATCACATTAAAATTAATTATTTTATTCAAATATTTTTTAAATTAAAATTATTTTTAATAATTAATATATTTGATATAATTATCTAAATTGATATTTGATAGGTGTTATTTATTTATTTATTTTAGTAAATAATAAAATAAAATTGATTAAATTAAATTAATTAAGCTAATTAAATTAATTTATTTAATTAGTTAATTTAAATAATATGAAATATATTTTATTAAATTATGTTTAGTAAATAACAAAATGAAATTAATCAAATTAATTAAATTAATTAATATCAAATTAAATTAAATTAATTAATATTAAATATATTTATTTACTTAATTTTAATAAACATCATAATTAAATTATTTAAATTATTACGAAATATATTTCATTCAATTGTTTTTAATAAATAATATAATTAAATTATTATTAATATATTTTATATTTACTGAATTAAATGATATAATACTTATCTTTATTCAAATTTTTAATTAATAATAATTAAATTATAATTTAATATATTTATGTTTATTAAATTAAATGATTTTTAATAAATAATTTGATTAATTAATTAAATTGATTAATTTAATTTAATTAATCTAATTAATTATATTAATAAAAATAAATTTTATTAAGTTCAATTAATTTTTTAAAATATAATTAAATTAAATATTTTATTAAAATAAAAGTTGACTGTAAGCAAAATTGTATTTTAAAACATAGTTTCAATTTTCATTTTAGAAAAAATAATAATATAAAACAAAAAACAAAAAATATAAACAGTCTAACGACTTTGTTATCAAATGAGCCCGTAATAAGTCACTCTTATTTGCATATTAGTCAGGGTTAATTCTTTGTTAAATTGCATGTGTTGAACTATTAATCTCCTTGTTAAATTGAAAAATGTGTTATGTATAGTGCCTTCATTATCATCATTCAAATAGATTCTCTCTAGAGGGAGGGCAAGGATAAAATAAGAGTGTTCTTGTTTTTCATTAGGATTTTTATTAGTTTGATAAGAAAGATTTAAAGGTGTTTTGCTTCTTGGTGCTGATAGTAATAACTAGAGGTATAAGGGACTGCAAGAAAGATAATAAAGGGGTCAAAAGGTTGAAAGAAGTTATTGTAAAAAAGGTAGGTAGAGTGGATTGAATACAGTAAATGAGATCATTGAAGCTAAGACAGAACATTTTCTTACATAAAAGGATAGTGACTAGAAGGACGTAAGAGATAAGAAAGCTGAGCTGAAAGTAGAAAGGTGTTTTTTGGAAGGTTTCTTATACAAATATGAAAAGGGAGGAGATGGAGAACTCAAACTCAAGTCGCTCCTATGTTGGGTCAGAATTTTCTAAAGAGCACAAGAGTATTCCTTATCCTAACATATTAAGAGTATTCCTTATACTAACATATTACCTTCATTTGGATTAGGTCACAATACCAAACGACCACCCTTCAACATGCTTTCATTAGGATGTGAAGTTGATCAACAACAACCTTGTGGGTAGGAAATTGATCTAAGAAGAGGGTTTGGAGTTAGTACGTTCGTAATATATTGTACTAAGGATATTATCTTTTCTATCCCATTGTTAGTTATTTTATTAAAACGTTGAGGCACTTGTTGATTGTAATATAACCCAAGTGTCTATGCTAAAGTTTGAGCTATTAACTCTCTGAAGAGTAATGAATCGTTGTTATATGTTTGACAATCTTTCCTAAGTTATATGGTTATGTTAAAATGATTCCATTTCTTACGTTAAATTATGAATTACTATATTTTAGAATGCCACTACGAAGAAATCAAGGTTGAGGCTAGGATAGAGGTCAAGATAGAGGAAAATGAATTATCGCAATAGGTATAACTGGGGATGATGAGAGGAAGCACATTCTTTGGCACTGGAAGTTTAGTAACCCGTAACAGTGAATACTGAGGTAGTACTACAGCAATTGGCCACAACTATGGCAACATTGGTAGGGCGTGTTAGGGCAAATCAGAACCATAGTTACAAGGCAGTTACATATTGTGGTGCAGTGGATACAGATATTGCTAAACAATTTTTAGATGAATGTGCAAAGATTCTAGTGGCAATGGATAGCATGGATCATTTGACCAAGATTTGTTGATAGCTTTCTAGCTAGTGGGTCATGTATCGAGTTGGAGGGCTAATATGAAAAGTTCTAATGGATCAGTTGGGCTTACCTGGGGTAAATCTAAAGAGAAATTCTAAGATCACGTCTTCCTATAGTCATTGAGGGATGCAAAACAGGAGGAGTTTGCTAGCTTGATTCAAGGATCTATGTCAATATTAGAGTACAAAAAAAAGTTCTCAGACTTATCTAAGTATGCATCAGAACTTATTTTGACAATACATCTCAAATGTAGAAGGTTTGAATGGGGATTGAGGATAGCATTAGGGGGCCAAATGGTGTTGCTAGGGATGGAAGATTATGAAGCCCTAATTAATAGGGCAATGATAGTAGAAAGAGACAGGACTAACACAAAGTATTCGGGAGTGCTTTTATGGCAAGGGTTCAGGGACACAGTAGGAAAGTGATAGTAAAAAGAGACAAAAAAATAGTCCATCGATGCTACAAGTTCAGCATTCCCATTAGTGTAGTACAGTGCCTATCCAATCTGCAGTGTCTACTAAATCATCTCAGAAGCAGGTGACTTGTTAAGCTATAGGCAGCCAGGTCATAGGAGCTATGAATGTCCTAAGGCAAATGGACAATCGAAATAAATAGCGATGACAGGCAGTGGACAGAGGGAAATTCGCACATGTTATGGGTGTGGCCAACTAGGTCATATTAAGAGGTTTTGTCCCCAAGGATAAGGTGGTGGAGTTGGAAGAATGCACTAAGCCAGTTGGTCAGTTCAGCGTAGTCAGCCATCGACTTTCTAATCAGTTCAGCAATAGCATTAACATTAACAACAGAGCTTTGTTCCCCAAGGTGGTATGTTGAGTGGGTCTAGTAACAGTAAAGAGGGGCCCAGTAGGCTACACCAGCAGATCTAATGGTGACTAAAGGTTATTTTCTTATTTATGCTTCTAATGCCACAATATTTATTGATATTGGAGCATTGCATTCATTTATTTTTGCATCCTTCATTTCTATATTAGATTTGGAAGTATGATAGTTAGTTTTGCCGTTACGTGTTGAAACGCCAATCGGGAGTTGTTCTTCATTGACTTAAGTATGTAGAGGGAGTGAGTTGGTGATAAAAGATGGCATTGATGGCCGAGTATAATTTGATGTTTGACTTGATCATATTAGAGATAAGGAGTTTTGATGTTGTACTTGTTATGGACTGGCTAATAGTTTATCAGGCAGTGATTGAATGCTCCAAAGGACGGGTGACTTTATTTATCCCAGAGGGTGATCATGTCTATTTCTTTGCTTATTGACGTGGTTCTTAGGCTTTGCCATCTTTGGTTAGGCAGGGGTGAGTAGAATTGTGTGATCTATTTGCTTGTATGTCTATGGATGAGGAAATAACTAGTAATGGAGTAGAATTGCCCAGAGTTGTTTGTAAATTTTTGGAGGTATTCTCAGAAAAGCTATCTAGATTGCCAGCTGAGCTAGAGGTGGAGTTTCGTATTGACTTGGTGCTTGGCGCAAAACCAATCTATATTCCTTCATACAAGTTGGCACTAGTAGAATTGGCAGAATTAAAGAATTAAGTAGTAGAATTGTTGGCTAAGGGATTTATCAAGCTGAGTACCTCACCTTGGGTGCGTTGGCATTGTTTGCAGCAAAGAAGGATGGAATGTTAAGGATATGCACTGATTAAAGGAAGCTAAATAGAGTAACCATCAAGAATCGATATCCATTACTAAAGATCAATGATTTGTTTGATCAATTGAAAGGTTCATCTTTATCTTTTTAAGATTGTTTTGAGGTATGGGTATCATCAACTGAGAGTGAGGCAGGAGGATATTCTTAAAATGGCATTCAGGACTCGGTACGGTCACTATGAGTTTCTAGTGGTGGCATTCGATTTGACTAATGCTTCTGCTATATTTATAGATTTGATGAACAGGATATTTAGGGATTATCTAGATAAGTTTATGGCAGTGTTTATCAATGTTATACTAGTTTACTCTAAGATAGATGAAGAACATAAAAGGCTTTTGAGAAAAGTTTTGTAGACTTTAAGGAATCATCAATTGTTTGCTAACTTTAACAAGTATGAATTTTGGCTTAGAGAAGTGAATTTCCTTGGGCACATGGTTATTAGGGTAGGAGTAGCTATGGATCCATCTAAGGTTGAGGCTGTCCTGAAATGATCAAGACTGAAGATGATATTTGATATTCGTAGTTTCCTAGGATTGGCAGTATACTATCGTAATTTGTATGTGACTTCTCCAAGTTAGGCTCATTTGACTAGGCTAACCTGAAGGGAGTTAAATTTGTATGGAAAGATGCTTGTGAGAAATCTTTTCAGGAGATTAAGAGAAGGTTGATTACTACAACACCATTGCTCATTCCCAAGAGTAAAGTAAGATATTCTCTCTATTATAATACTTTTAGGGAAGGATTAGGTTGTGTTTTAATGCAAAATGGTAGGATGGCAGCTTATGGGTTGAGGTAGTTGAAAACTCATGAGCAGAACTACCTAGTGTATGACTTAGAGCTAGCAACTATTATTTTTGCCTTGAAAAGTTGAAAGCATTAATTGTATATTGAAAAGTTTGAGATATATTTTGATCGTAAGAGTTTGAAATATATCCTTACGCAGAAGGACCTGAACTCAAGACAAAGGTGATGGATGGAATATATGGAGGATTATGACTTTGATTTGCATTATCATCTAGGTAAAGCTAATGTAGTTGTAGATGCTCCTAGCATAAAGACTCGCTATTCTTGGCAAGTAGTACTATTAAAGAGTTAGAGATGATGGATGGATTAAGCAAGTTTGATCTTGAATTGAGAGATGATGGTGATCAAGTAGTATTTTATACATCAGTTGTTTAGCCGGTGTTGATTAGCAAATGAATTGAAACACAAAATACGGATGGGGAGTCAAAGGATGTTCGGGTGGAGGTATGAGATTTAGTGATTATATGGGATGGACGGTAGGTGATGATGATGTGGTAAATCATCAGGGAAGAGTCTTTATACCTCTGTCCGTTTGAGGTGACATTAAGAGAGAATTTTATCATTCCTGACTGGTGGTGCATCTGGAAGGTACAAAAATGTACCATGATTTGAAACATCAATTTTATTAGACAAGAATGAAGAAACATGTGGCTAAATTTATTAGCAAGTGCCTAACTTGTCAGCAAGTTAAGGCAGAACATTAGAGGGTAGCAGGATTGTTATAGCCAACACCAATATCTAAGTGGAAATGAGAGAATTTAACTATAGACTTTATATCAAGCTTACCAAGGACTAAGAAAAGTTGTGAAACTAATTAGGTGATTGTGGATCGTGCAAGAAAATTGGCTTATTTTTTGCGAATTCAGGTAATAGATTCTACAAATGTTCTGGCAAAATTGTATATCGGGGAGATTATGAGACTTCAAGGGACTCTGGTGTCTACTATTTCAGACTTGGATCCTCATTTTGTCTCTAAATTTTGATTTTCAACTAGCTATAGGGGTAGGGTTATGTTTCAATACCATGTATCATTCTCATACCAATGGATAATCTAAGTGGATTCAAATTTTAGTCGCACCTATGTATTAGATTTTAAGAGCAGTTAGCAAGACCACTTGCCACTAGTGGAGTTATGCTTATAATAACAGTTATCAAGTGAGTATTGAGATGGCACCACTTGAGGTATTGTATGGCTAGCCATCTAGGTCACCTATCTATTTGGCGTAGGTTGAAGAAATAGCATAGGTTAGATCACAGTTGCTTTGAGAGACAAACAAAAAGACTAGAATTATTAAACAAAGATTGGAGATGACACGTAGTCATCAAAAGAGCTATGAAAATCAGAGACAAAAACCTTTAGGGTTTTAGGCAAGGGCCCATGTGTTCACAGAAGGGATAATTTCGATTTGATCAGCGTGGCAAGTTATCACCCAAACACATTAGGCCGTTTGAGATCTTGGCTAGGGTTGGAGAGGTTGTATACTGTTTGGCATTACCGCTGCAATTGTTAAGAGTATATGAGGTGTTTCATATATCTATGCTTTGTAAGTATATTCCGGATCACCAACACTTATTAGATTGTATTGAATTGGAAGTAGATTCTGATGTAACATATAAGGGTAGAACGATTTAGATATTGGATTCTAGAGATCAAGTGCTTTGTGGTAAGACTATTCCATTAGTTTGGGTTTAACACATTACGGAGTTGAGAAGTCTACTTGGGAACGTGAATCTGAGATGTGGGCAAGATACCCACAATTGTTTTCTTAATTTGCATTTTGTATATGTTATCTTAAATTTCGAGGATGAAATTTTTATAAGAAAGAGATAATGTAATAACCTGAGATTCTATATTATATTAGCTAATAATTATGGACATGATTATGATGTAATGAATTGTTAATGTGAGTAATATGAGGAATTAGTGGGCTTCATGGATCAAGATTTGAGGTTGAACCTCATTTGTACCTAACACTTAGAAAATTTGGTAATGGAGTAGGACTCTAGGTGTACAGGTGCCCCTTCTCGGGTGCACTAATGAGGGGTGGGTGCATGAGTTTGAGACCTTGGGCACCCGCATTGACATGCCCTTTGACTGATTGACAGTTTCTTTTTTTTTTTTTTTTGTCGTGCGCCGCACGTGTCATGTCCGTGTTTAAAGCAATGTACGTGGAAAAGGGATTAAGATAGCTATCTTATCCTACCATTCCTTTTCCCTTTTTCCCAAAGGTTTATGAGGTGGATGTATATGTATGTGTATATGTGTAATTGGGTTTTGGTTCGGAGAGAAAACCAAAAGTCGAGGGAGGAAATCAACATTGGTAAGTCCTTCAATCTTCAACCAAAATCTAATTAACTTCATATTTCTTCCATTTGGTTGATATTGAACACATTGGTGTGATTGTATTGATGTTAGAATCAATCCTTTAAGTGTGTAAATTTTTTTTTTGGCTTCTAGAGCTTTTTGGGCAAACCTATTGTATCTCTGTTTTCCTTCTTTCAAGCATTTGAGGTAGGGATTTAATACATTTTATTTGCATACATAATAGGTTGGAGAGGTTGTGATGGTAGTTATATGCTTATTTTCAATTTTGGATGCATGAAACATGATCTGATATAAGTTATATACACATATATATGTATGTATACATTTGTGAGGAAGATGATGAATAGTAATAGTTGATTTTGCTCTATGTTTTATGAAACTTCAAATTGATCATATGGTTGCATTCATACGAGTTTAAAGATAATGATTGAAAGTTGAAATTTTGAGAAAATACTTTTCAATTTAAAAAATTGATTTCCAAAGGTTTGAAAATAGGAAGAATAGAAATGCACAGAATCAACCCAAAGCCACTATCCTAAGCTTGGGCGCACAGGATTGACCCTCGTGTGCACGAACCCCCTCTAGAAACTATTTTTCTCTCTTTTTGCATAACAAAATGTGTTTTACCTCTAAACTTTGAATACAAAGGATTTGAGAAAGGATTTTTATAAAATAAAGGATATTATAATGAAATAAAAGAGAAGAATATGGTTGGGAACATGATTTGTTATGTTATAGATAATGATGTGATTTAATATGAGATTCAAGTCGTTGTTGATTATTACAAATATTATGCAAGTTGTTGCTAATGATAAATAGTTATAATTATGTGAATTATAATTTATGATAAAGACAACGTTAATGATAATGATAATGGAAAAAGATAAATGAAATATGATTAATTTTGTAATTGTATGGATGGCAGGTACTGAAAAATAGGCAGGATACTAAGAATACCCTTAGGTTTAAAGTCCTTAAACCTGCGTAGGATTTGCTTATCATGCTTGTAGGTTAGTAGCCTACAATACAATACTAATGTTGGTCTATAATAATGACTTGGCGTATCGTTTTAAGCCCAAGCTCATAAACGACAGCAACTTGGTTTATCATTTTCATTGGGTGTTGGCCCATAAATATGGCATTAGAAAGATAATCATAGAAAGATATTATGTAATGGTTGATGATATTGATGTTGATATTTTATGACGACGTGTGGTTATTTGGATATTAATGATACGTGACATTGATATTATGATATTTACATGTTGTTGTTATTGTTATTGTTATTGTTATTGTTATTACATATTATATATATTTATATTTATGCATCGTGGGTACATATGAATTAGTGCTTACATCTTTACAAATTATGATGTAGGTGCAAAGCTCGAAACTTAGGTGGACCTAGCTATGTTTGACTTATCTTTCTACTTCATGAATAGCCTTAAGACACAAATTACTTTTCTCGCTGGTAAAGATATCACTAGTAGAGATGGCCGAATTAATGTTTCAAGCTCAGTAACATATGAATGCTAGCTCACACTCAAACAAGAAGAGGTAGAATGACTCAAAGAATAGTCATGAATTGAAGACCTTGAGAAGCTCTAGATCAAGGGATCGAGCTAGAGGGGGTAGAAATCAATATGCAAAGCTGGATTAAGATTTTATCCCCCTCACGACAAAGTTAAAGAATGTCTTGTACGAGATCAAGAATGACTCGGCTCTGAAATGGCCCAAAGGCCAAAGATCCCAGCCACAAAAGGTCGAGGCAAAGTACTGTAGGGGCCACAAGGACCATGGTCATGACATTGAGGATTGTATTAACCTAAAGAGGTAAATCAAGGAGTAGATCTGGTAAGACAGACTTGGGAATTTCATCAGACAGGTTGAGTAAAGGATTCCTAAAGAGAGAAAACCTGATCGGGACTAGCAAAATCAGAAGCCAATTAGAAAGATCCAAGTGACAGCCAAAGGATTTATAAAGGGAGGCAAATCCTTCTCATTGAGGAAGAAATATGCTCTAGAGGCTCGAGAAGAAAGAGAAGTTATGGCGATCGAGAAACCAAGTAAAAATTCCCAGATAGAGTCTTTGGCCATTACATTCACCGATGAAGAGGCATTTAAACTATGTCAGCCGCACAAAGACCCCCTTGTCATCTCATCTATTATCTTCAACCTCAATACTTAGAGGGTTTTTATCAATAGTGGTAGTTCAGCGAACATCCTATAATGGAGAGACTTCTAGAATATGAAGATCGGGAAGGACAAGCTACAGCTAGTCTCCTTTTCCAGGTTGGTTTCATAAGGGACCAAGTCATCCCCCTCAGGTCCATACTCTTACTTGTGACCTTGGGGGCAGAACCCTGACAAGTGACAAAGTTGATACATTTCCTGGTGGTAAATTACCCTTCAACCTACAATGCTATACTAGGACAAATGGCCCTCAGCTAGTTCAAAGTTGCCACCTCAACCTACAAACTAAGGGTCAAGTTCCTGACTGAGCATGCATTGGGATGCACTAAAAGAGACCAGAAAATGGCTAAGGAATATAATGTTGTGTCTCTAAAAAGGGAGGTTAACAGAGAGAGCCTAGTGGTAGAAAACTGGAGGTCTAAGATGAAGAGAAAGTAAAGAAAGGGGAAATGGTCGACAAGTTGGAGGAGTTTGTGGTCAGGGACCCAAGCAAAACATAATGATCAAGATCTAGGCTTTGAACGCCAAACAATTGAAAGGGGAATTAAGCGACTTCCTCAGGCACAATGCTGATGTTTTTGCCTGGTCTCACAAAGACATGCTAGGCAACAACACTAAGGTAATGGCACACTACCCAACATTACAACAGGGCCAAGGCTAGTGAAGTAGAAAAGAAGAACTTTTGCCCTCAAGCAGAATGAAACAGTAGTTCAGGGAGGTTGAGAAGCTCTTCAGAGAAGTCCACTACCTTGCATGCTTATCCAACGTAGTGATGATCCCAAAAAAGTCAAATGGCAAATGGAGGATGTGCGTCGACTTCATCGATCTAAACAAAGCATGCTTGAAGGACAACTTTCCTCTATCTACAATTGATCTATTGGTGGATGGCAAGACATGAGGTATTATCTTTCATGTATGCTTTTTTAGGTTACAACTAGATAAGGATGGTCGCATAAGATAAAGAGCATACTGCCTTTATCACTGACGGAGGGTGTACTACTACCAAATCATGTTTTTCGTCTTGAAAAATGTGGGGGTGACATACCAAAGGCTGGTCAATTGGATGTTCAAGTCCTAGATCGATAAAAATATGGACAACATGCAGGTTAAGAGCAAACAGGCAACCAGCCACCTATAAGATCTAGAAAAGATCTTCAACAGTTTGAGAAGGTATAGGATGAAACTTAACCTCACGAAGTGTGCGTTCGAGGTAGCGTTAGATAAGTTCCTCAGCTTTATGGTGTCTACTTAGGGGATAGAGGCCAAACCAAAGAAGGTTAGTACCATCCTCAACATGCAAGCTCCGAGGACAAACAAAGAGGTTCAAATACTAGCAAGGAGAGTATCAGCCCTCAACAGATTTATTTCTCGATCCACTGATAAATGCTTTTAATTCTTTAAGTCCTTAAGAAGGCATTTGAGTGGACGAAGGAGTGTAAAGCAGTCTACCACCAACTCAAGCAGTATTTAAGATTTGTCCCTCTACTCAATCAAATTGCCTTAGGGGGAGAAACTTTAGCTTTATCCTGCAATCTCCAACATAGCGGTAAGCTCAACACTAGTTTGAGAGGAATAAAATGTGCAGAAACTAGTCCACTACAGGAATAAGGCCCTTAAGGGAGTAAAGACGTGATACCGAAAGATGGAGCTGATAGCCTTTGTTATGGTAACAACAGCTTGAAGGCTCAGACCCTACTTTTAGGCGTACACAATTGTGGTCCTCACGGACCAACCATTAAAAAATAAATGTTCTACACAAGCCTGAGACTTTGGGAAGGTTAGTGAAATGGTCAATCGAGCTTAGCCAATTTGATATCTAGTATCAACCACAACTCACGATAAAGGCAGAGGCGATAGCAGATTTTATGACAGAGTTCACAAACCCACCCAAATACCCACCTTGAAGAAGATGAGACCGAGCACAACTAGGTCCTAAATGTTGATGGATCTTCCACCCATGACTTGAAGAAAATAGGAATTGTTTTTATCACAAGAAGGCCACAAGGTTGAGTATGCCCTTCACTTCAAGTTTCCAACCTCCAACAACATAGCAAAATCTGAGGCCTTACTTATCGGGCTTCAGATAGCTTAGAAGATGAGGGTAGAGAAGTAATAGTGCATAATGACTCTGTTATCCCAAGTAACAACACTAGAGGGGCCTAAAACAAATATGCCAAAATAAGAAAATGATAATCAAATATGGAATCCTCTTAATAATATAAACAATTAAAAAACATATTCAACTTTTTTTTGGATGAAGAGTGAGTGCTAGTGTTAGCAATAAATATAAAGGGAAGGGAAGAGAATAAAATAAAATTAATTTATAGTGGTTCGGCTTCAATGTTGCCAACGTCCACTTCCCAAGGCCTTCCTTGAGATTTCTTTACTATTGTTTGAATAATTTGTTAAACACTAGCTTCTAAAGGTGCTAGGATACCTTTCAAAGTGATTCTATTCCTAAATCACTCACACCAAGTGATTTTATCCCAAAATCACTTCATAAGTCCCTCTAAAAAAATATTCCTTCTCTTGGTTCCAACGCTTGAACCAAAACCAGCAAGAGCTCACCTAACTCTCACAAATCAAGATGGTTATAGATTTCCCTTTTCTTATAATAACAATAATGAGTTTAAAACTCTATCAAATCAAAAAAGAAACTCTCACAAGTTATTCAAACCAGCAAGAGCTCACCCAACTCTCATAAATCCTAATTACCAAAAAAAAAAAAAAAAAACTCTCATAAATCAAGATGGTTATAGATTTCCCTTTTCTTATAATAACAATAATGAGTTTAAAACTCAATCAAATCAAAAAAGAAACTCTCACAAGTAAAAGTGTGGGAAGATATCACTTTATCTTTGTAAAATGACGAATTTTCTTATTTCTCTTTGTAAACACTTGTTTCTTGATTTTTTTCATACTCTTGATTTTGAGTTTGATGCTTTATTTATAGGAAAAACATCTCCAAATGGCCACACCTAAGTGAAAAGACACTTTTGGCCATTAGATAATTTGAATTTCCTTACTTCCAATGCTGCTTTTCAACTTTAGATTTTTTGAGATAAATTTGTTATCATTTTTCACCCTCTTAACGTTCATATTTGACATTCGCTCAGCGTGAAGACCTTGCAAATGTGTAAGTCAATTATTATTTGTCCAAATCTGAGCTTCATCCAATAGTTAGATCATTATATATGGCCTCAGAACTGAGACTAACTCCTGATAACTTTTTTTGACAATCTAAACCTATGTTTCCAATTAAAGTTACTGTTTCACCATGATAATTTTAGAATTTGAAGAACGTAAACTTTAAAATTTGTATCTTTGTAAATCTTACTTTCACACACCAAAAATCAAAATTTTTAAAGCTTTAGGGTATGAGTTATGTCTCAATTACCGAGACTAGCTCCAAAATTCATAATTGAAACCTCTTTTTCAATGACTAGTCTTCTAGCTCTTTTTGAACATCTTACTTTCAGATCCACAAATATTTCCTTCTATAAAGTTGTAGATATGGAAGTCCAGTTTATTGTATTAATAAATTTCATACATGTTTCATGCATATTGAACTGTTAGATCTTCAGATATCATTCATATACTAATATGTGTCTGATTTGTCTGTTCATTTGAGTTATCTTTCTACTTCAAGTTTCATCTTACTTTGACTTTCATTATACCAAACTTTGAAATTTCTTTATTTCTTCATCGATATTATGTAAAAATACCTGAAAAATAATATTAATATCTTCTAAGCATATTATCATGAATCTATTAAATTAAAATTAATTATAACATTTCATACAATGTCTATTTAAAAATTGATTGTAAAAATTTAATTCAATATTTGTTATCATCAAAGTAAATTATAAATATAAATGTATAAACCTTACGTTAACAATCTCCCCCTTTTGATGATGACAATTCATTGATGATTTAAGACTTAAATTTTCGAGACATAAATTAAGAAAAGATTTTTTATTCATATAAGCTCAATCAATCATCAATATTTTGCCTTTCTCCCCTTTTGACATCATCAAAAATAATATTTAGAGAAAAAAATAATTAAAATTAGACATAATTCTTCCCCTAAGTATATGCATCAATGTTTATTTAAAAAATTCATTAAAATATATTTAGCTACCCCTAAATATATGATAGTAAAATATTTATCAATGAGCACACAAGGAGGTTAAATCAATATCATATTGGATTAGACATACCAAGTTCACTACGAATATAACAAAATCTATCATCATTAAGTAACTTAGTAAAAATATCTACTAATTGATTTTCAATTCTAATTAATTCAAGAATAATATCACCTTTTTGAATATGATCTCTAACAAAGTGGTGTCCAATTTCAATGTGCTTGATCCAAGAATGTTGAATGGGATTATTTGATAAAATAATAGCACTAATATTATCGCAATTAATTGGAATTTAATTAAAGTAGAGTCCAAAATCTTCTAATTTTTGTTTCATTCATCAAATTTGTGCTCAACAACGTCCAATCACGATATACTTGGCTTCTGTCGTGGGCAATGCTGTAGAATTTTGCTTCTTACTAAACCATTATATGAGTAAGTGACCAAAAATTTGACAGGTTCCACTAGTATTTTTCTACCAATCTTGCATCTGGCAAAGTCCGTATCGAAGTAACTAGTAAGGTTAAAAGCAATGTCCTTCAGATAAAATAATCCTAAATTAGGGGTTCACAATAAATATCTAAAAATACATTTAATGGCAATAATATGAGATTCCTTAGGAGAAGATTGAAATCTAGCACACATGCATACACTAAACATGATATCAGGCCTACTTGATGCTAATCATACCTCTATAAAGTTTTTCATAATATTCTTACCATTTTTATCATGTTAAGTTTTGGTTGATGGACTCATAGGGCTCCCAATAGGCTTGCATTTTTCATTCCAAACCTTTTAAATAGATCTTTTGTATACTTGGCTTGGTTTATGAAGATGTCTTCCTCATTTTGCTTAATTTGAATTCCAAAAAAATAATTTAGCTCCCCTATCATACTCATTTCAAATTCACCTTGCATGCTCTTAGCAAATTCTTGATAAATAGAATCATTAGTAACACCAAATCTAATATCATCCACATATATTTGAATAATAAGCATATCATGATTTTTGATTTTAATAAAAAGAATAGTGTCAATTTTTCCTCTAGTAAAAACCATTTTCAATCAAAAATTTATTCAGCTTTTCATACCAAGCCCTTGGAGCTTGTTTTAAACCATATCAAGCTTTTATGAGTTTATAAACATGATTTGGGAATCTATAATTTTTAAAACCGAGTGATTGTTTAACATAAACTTCTTCCAAAATGTATTCATTTAGAAAAACACTTTCAACATCCATTTGATAAAGCTTGAAATTTTTAAAACATGTAATTACAAGTAATAGTCTAATTGCTTATAATTTAGCTACCGGTGCAAAAGTTTCGTCAAAATTAATTGCTTCTTCTTAATTAAAACCTTAGGCAAACAATCGAGCTTTATTTCTAATAACTTTCCCAAATTCATCCATTTTATTTTTAAAAACCCATTTTGTTCCAATCACGAGATGATCATTAGGTCTAGGGACTAAATCCCAAACTTAATTTCTTTCAAATTGATTAAACTCTTATTGCATAGTAAAAAATCTAACCTTCATCGTTTTGGCTTCTTGAAAACTTCTAGGCTCGATGTGAGAAAGAAAAGCTAGTTTATTACAAATATTTGTAAGAGATGAATGAATGGTTATACCTTTGGATGGATCACCAATGATTAAATCCTTATAGTGATTGTGAGCATATCTGCACTCTTTTGGTAAATCTTCTTTATTGTTCTTGAACTCATCAAGCTTTAGAGCATTTTCAATGGCTAATGGTTCTTCTTTTTCTTCCTTCATTAGGTTTACTTCTCCTTCTTTAATAGTAATGCTTTTCATTCTTTATTCTAATTCTTTGTCATCACCATTTTTAAAATTATTGGAGGAAAATTTGCTAGATTCATCAAATGCAACAGAAAATACAATATTCTACAACTAAAGTTCTTGTATTATACACTCTATAAGCTTTGCTAAAGTAGAATATTTAAGAAATATTATTTCATCAGATTTAGCATCAAATTTACCCAAGTTACCTTTGTTATTAATCAAAGCAAAACATTTACAACCAAATATATGAAAGTTGCTAATATTGTGTTTTCTACCTTTTCATAGCTCATATGGAGTTTCCTTTAAAATGGGTCTAATTAATACTCGATTTACAATATAGCAAGTGTGTTGTCCGCCTTGACATAAAAGTACTTTGGTAGATTATTTTCACAAAACATGGTTCTAGCCATCTCTTCAAGAGTCTTATTCTTCCTCTTAACTAAACCATTTTGTTAAGGAGTTCTAGGAGATGAGAAGTTATGGTTTATACCATGTTTTTCATAATATTTTTCAAAAGAAGAATTTTAAGTACTCTGCCATGGCCACTTCTAATTGAAGAAATAAGAAATTTCTTTTTATTTTGGAGTTTCCGACAAAGTTTTGTAAAAGCATGAAAAGCTTCATCATTATGAGCCAAGATGCAACGCATGTAAATCTAGAGTAATCGTCAACTACCACAAGTGCATATGATTTTTCACAAAGACTTAAGTCCTAGTAGGGCTAAATGGATCCAAGTGTAGTAGTTGCAATGGCCTAGAAGTTGAAACCATACTTTTAGATTTGAAAGATAAGTTATTTTCCAAATTGACACGCATCACATAATTTATTAGTTTCAAATTTAATATTAGATAAACCAACAACTAAGTCATAGTTGGAGAGTTTTGAAATTAAATCCATGCTAGCATGTCCAAGTCTTCCATGCCATAATAACTATTATCACTTATTTTCAAAAAATATTTGACATCATTCAAAGATAAATCATTTAAATAAACAACATAAACATTTTCATTTTGATGCCCTACAAATAATGTCTTTTGAGTTTTTATTCTCTTTATGATGTAATGGGAATGATCAAATATGACACGATTATCACCATCACATAATTGACTTATACTAAGAAAAATTATGCTTTAAACCTTCAATTAATAGTACATTTTCAATTATAATGAAAGGAGCTTTACCAATATTACCTATACCAATAATTTTTTCTCTGCTATTGTCTCTAAAAGTGAAAAATCCTCCATTTTTAAAAGAAAAAAAAGTGAATATAGTTGCAAGACCCATCATATTTCATGAGCAAGCACCATCAAGGAACCATCTTTCACTCTTTGATTTAGATTTCAAGCAAGCCTGCAAGAGAAAATCAACTATTAATTTTTGGTACCCATATTTTCTTGGGTCCTTGAGGGTTAGCCATATCATCATTTAAATTCATTTTCTCCTTTAGAATCCACATCATTTTGGGTCCACTATAAGTTTTTCTCCTATAAGGGCATGAATGAATAACATGTCCTATGTTGTTACAATAATGGCAAGTAGAATAATGATTACTAGATGGTTTCGCTTTCCAAAAGAATCCTTATAAAACTTTTGCTTTTTTATGGTTGAAACCAATTTCACTTTTATTAAAAACACATCTTTGTCTATCAAGAATCATATCCAAGTTGTCACTTCTTTAACAAATTTTGCAAGAGATTTTGTTAAATCCTCTACTTGATTTTTTAAGGTTTCATTTTTGTTTTGGAAATCATTTGGAGTTCAAATTTTAGTTTCAAGCTTCTTTTTCAAAAATTCATTTTCTTTCTTTAAGACATTCTTGAGAAAGAGAAGAGGCCATCTTTTTTAGAGAAACGTTCTTTTAAAGCAATTTTCTTAAGCTCATAATGTAAATCTTTCAAATGAATTTAAAAGTTTATCATAAGTAAACTAATTAGAAGATTCACATACCTTATTCTCTTCTTCTTGAGCCATGAAACAAATGCTTGCAATTTCTTCTCCATATGACTCGTCATTAGAGCAACTATCATTGATATCTCCCCAAGTTGCCACCATTGCCTTCTTTTTGCCTTTTTTATAATTCTTTTTAAATTGAAGACATTTGAGCTTGATATGACCAGATTTTTTGCATTCATAGCAAATAATAACATCTTTCTTGCTTAAGTCTCCTTTTATTATCTCCTTCTTATGAAATTTTTTTCCTCCTTGTTTCTTTTTGTTAATGAATCTTTTGAATTTTCTAGTGATCATAGCAATGCCTTCATTGTCTTCATCACTGGATTCATTGTCACTTTCATTATCAAATACAGGCTTGAAAGTAATTCATTTCTTCTTTTTGGAGTCTTCTTCCTCATTAGCTTTTAAAGTAATCTCATAGGTCATTGAGCCCAAGAGTTCATCTAGCCTCCATCTTGTGAGATCTTTAGCTTCTTGGATGGCCGTCACCTTTGGTTTCCACCCCTTTGGCTCCCTACCTATTGGCAAAGATCTAAGAATTTTCTCACCATTTCAACGTCAGTATAGATCTTACCAAGGGATTTCAAATTAGTTATAATTTCAGTAAATGTAGTAAATATTTTCAAAATGGACTCATCCAGTTTCATTGTAAACAATTCACAATGATGAACAAGCATACTAATTTTAGATTCTTTAACTTGATTAGTACCTTCATGAGTGACTTCTAATTTATCCCAAATTTGCTTAGCAGTTTTGCATGTACAAATTCTATTAAACTCATTAGGATCAAGTATACAATATAACATGTTCACAACTTTAGCATGTAGTTGGACTTTAGCTTCATCGGCTTTGATCCCTTCACTCTCATCTTCAGGAATAATCTTATCATCTACAGTTTTAAAAGAAATAAAGGGTCCATTAGATATAACCTTCCATGACCCATAATCAATAGGTTAAACATAGATTCTCATTTTAACCTTCTAATAATTACAATTTGTTCTACTAAACAACGAAGGTTGGTGGGTCAATTGGCCTTCAAATTTGGAGGCTCCAAAGGAGGTTACCATGGTCTTAACTCATTAACTGATCTTCCATCCCTTTTTAGACATCTTACTTTCGGATCTACAAAAATTTCTCTTTGGTAAAGTTGTTGATATAGAAGTCTAGTTTACTGTATTAATGTTTCATGCATATTAAATCGTTAGATCTTCAAATATCACCCATATACTACCATACATCTACTTTGCCTATTCATCTAAGTTATTGTAATACCCCAGACTTGTATTAATGTAAGTATATGATTTTTGATGTATTTTGGAAGTTAAGGTATATTAATTTAATGGTATGGGTCATTAATGGTGTTTAGAGTTGAGAACTTTGAAGGAAATGGGTTATGCAGTCAAAGGTGACATTTTAGTCAAGTGCTGGAAAATAGGGGGACCTTGGGAGCACATGGTATGGGTGCCTAAGGTCTTGGGCGCCCACCTGAGAAGAGCTTGGGCACCCAAGGCACAGTGGATTTGACAGACAAGTGTTGCGCAATTTTCAGCCGAGCCTCACCCTATTAACACCTATACCTAGCTAGGGGTGATGGGAAACCTGAAGATTACTGTTGAGGGGCTTAAAATATTGATAATATATATATATTTAGTTGATTTGATGCAAGAGAGAGAAAGAGAAGTAGCTTGGAGGAGAGAAAATCGGTGGAGAAGCAAAGAAATAGCAAAGGAGAACAAAGAAGGAACCAGGTAGGGATTTCAAGGTAGGTCCTTCTACCCTTCATGAAATCCAAATTCCTTTTGCAAGATTGTGATTAAAACCGTAAGAAACCTTGCTATGTAATTTATTTGTAGTTTTGATCAAGGAGGGAGAAGATTGAGTCCATCAAAGTTTGAGGGTTTGGAAGTTCAAGGCACCTTCTTGTTAATCCATCTTCTTGCCATTTCAGGTAGGGATTTAATGCCTCATTCTTACATATGTGTTGTGTAACAAAGAGTAGATTACCAATAGAAAACCCTCTTTAAGTATTGGTTTCATGTATGGAAGAAAATGGGAGTTATTCACATGTATATATATTTGTATAGGTTGAGAGAGTGAAAGTAGTGTTTTGATCCATAACTTGACTTGTAGTTAATGAAAACTCAAAAGTTTTATTCTGTTGGGTGCCTAAGATCCTTGTGTTGATGTTAGAAACTTGAAACTTTAAGTGTTTTTACATTAACTTGGTCTATTTGAGGTCCCAAGGGTGGAAAACCATGAAACCAGAGAACAGAGTCCGAGACCCGAAACTTGGCCCAAGTTGTGGGCGCACGAGGGGGACACAGTCGGGTGCGCAAGCCCTTGGGTGCCCAAGGCATGGCCGCCCAGCCCATGGGCGCACAAGGTGTGGGTGCCCAAGGCCCTTGGGTACACGGCTGAGTGTCAGCTTGGGCGCCCACTGAGCCTAAGTCACTTTTCTGACATTGTTTAGTTTGGCCTTCTACTTTGGGCATATGAAAGAGTTGGTAACATGTTTTTATGTGAAACTTTTACTTGATTAATTTAATGGATTTTGAAATATAAATGAGCTTTAAAAAGTGATTAAGGATTGATTATCTTAAACCTATGGGATTAAATTTGGAAGGGTAAGTGAATGTCACTTTAAATGGCATGAGTTGGAAGATTACTTGGAGATGAGTGTCTTAATTGAATACGATTGTGAATGTGTCATGTTGTAAACTAAATGTGAGGAATGTGAACTTGTGATAGATTAAATAAAATGTGACTTGACAAAAGGGAACTCATGTTCATAATATTGAAGAATGTTGAATGTTTAATGATGCTTAATCAATGTTGTTATGTGATGAATCATGGGATGAACCGAAATGTGGATATGTGTTGTGGAAAAGTATATGATGTTGAATATGAACCTATGAAAGATGAGATGGTATGGTATGAATGATTGTTTGTGTGCCGGGGGCTGTGGTTGGGTGTGGAAATAGGAAGGGTTTAGAAAGTACCCTCGGGTTGAGAGTCCCGGAACCTGTGCAAGGTTTGGTGTCAATGCCAGTGAGTTAGTAGCCCACAACATTGTGTGTGTTTTGGCTCCTCGTGGCCCTGGATGGTGATCCTAAATGATGACGTTGGTTGCACCCATCCCCCGATGACTTGTTTGGTTATGGTTGTGTAATGTGATGATGAATAGATGATGATGTGAATACGGTTATTTGATTGAATGAGATTTGAATGATGAAGTAGTGTTGAAATGTGAATGGAATTGAAGTTTGTATTGTGAAACATAAACATTAACCAAAATTGAAATTTTAAACTTTGACATTGTTGCATGAGTATATATTTCCACCTAGTTTGGCTATTGGTTATGATAATGTAATGTTATGAATATAGAAAATGTTAAAATGATTAACCATACTTGAGACGCATTGCATGGTTAGATTGCATATCATATATGTTTGTTTGAGATATCGTGGACACAAGTGGACCCATGCTCACGTCCCTACAGACTTTGATGCAGGTACAAGCAATAATAATCTAATGGGCTAATGGGGTTGGACTAGAAGGTTGTGCATGAGCCCTACCAAGCTTAGCAAAGCTCTTGGTCATCTAGCTTAAATTTCTTTTGAAATTTATAATATTGTACACTGATAGACTTTTTCGATTTGGTTGTAATGGCCTTAAGACCTAAGCTATGTAATTTGGGAATGGAACCTGTAGTTGGTGACTTGGCAACAGTCAAGGTTGACTTATGTTATCTTATATTATGTCTTGGGCTCACTCATTGATGTTGCGTTGCTCTGATCATGGGTAGTTATGTTAGTGTATGTTGTGTGTGTTTATCACTCACCCCTCGGGTCACGAGACTGGGGCGTGACAGTTATCTTTCCACTTCAAGTCTTCATTTTACTTTTAGAGTGGCTTTCTATCAATAGAAAATGCGCCAGTATTATAGCTACAAGGTATAAGCAAAGGAGTTCTAATGAGCTAATAGGGGATGCCCGAGATGGGAAGCTAAGACTAAATTGGAAAATACCTTATAAGATGATCAGCTAGACTCAAAAGGGGACTTTTAGACTGAGGAGTTCCAGAAGAAAAGAGCTACACAACCCATGGCATGCAAAACATCTAAGCAAGTATTATGTATGAACCTAGAAAATGTATACTCGACATTAATAAAAGCTTAATTTTCTACAATGTGTCTTCTACTCACAAGCTACCTTAAAGTACCCTTGCTCGGTTCACGAGACTAAGCAGGCCATAATGGAAGCCTGTGAGGCCAAAGTATCCCTATTCAGTCCACGAGACCAAATAGGCCATAATGGCTAACGTTGCCAAGTCTATGAGGACAAAGTATTTTTACTTGGCTTACAGGATTGAGAAGGCCATAGCATATCTGCTTGGTTTGTGAGATTAAGCAGAACAATGACTTATAAAGTCAGGCCCATAGGGTCGTAGTTACCTACTCAATCCACGAGACCGAGCATACCCCAATGGTCCACTGGCTAAACTTGCTAAAGAGGCAGTCCTGTCCTTTACGATTTGTACTTAGCCAAACTAATTGAGCACAAGGAATAAGGTTTGTTTGTCCAGTTCATAAGGCAGAACAAAACAAGCCAGCCCATGAAGGTCGAATGTGCCAAAAGGGCTAGAACATCACTTGCAAAAATAAATGTAAGTATGTATACAAACAAAAAGAAAGGACATCCATACAACTATTTGGCATGATGAAGAAAGAAAAAAAAAGGAATTTCATTAATATAACAAAAATGTCAAGTTCATACAAATTTTGAAATGAAATTACAAAAGGAAAAGGCAAAGATGAACAAGAGTAGGTCCGAATAGCTTAAGATTGCGGATTGCCAGTTGAAGCACCATCACCTTGATCATCCTCAGCAACCAAGGTGGAGTCCCCACCAAAACGACACTCCCACAAAATCGAGGTAGGGAAAGAACTCAACGATCTTGTTTATGGCATTGTTGAAACCTTGAATATAGGTTGGGCTGAGCAAGAGATGAAACCTATCACCATTCTTGAAGTCCTCCACCGCTTTTGTGTGAACATATTCAAGTTGGTGAGAAAGCCTAGCCACCTTCTTTAAAGCTTCCTTAGCCTTATTCCACATCTCCTCTTCTAAAGCCACCTCAGCTAGGTTTTGGGAGAGAGCCTTGCTCTTAATTGCTGCATCCCTTATATCGGCCAGAGCAGTCTCCCTCTTGACTGTAGCAAAATCCTTCTCAGTTCGAGCCTTCACTAACTCCTTGTTCAAGTCGCAGATCTTGGCCTAAAGTGCTTCATTCTTCTTTGATTCCTCAATGAGGGCCTTTTCAAAGCTCATGTATTGAGCAGATAAGCCCATGGCCTATGTCATGTCCTTAACAACGAAACATAATCAAAGCCATATGAGGAATGAAGAACAATCCAAAAAAAATTAGTAATGATTACCTTGAGTAAGTCGTGACTCATATTCTTTATGAGTGAATTATCTAACATATCTCTTATCCTTGCAACATCATCATCAGTTACCATGACCATCATTTTCCAAAAGGCGAAGTTCACATCATCGATCACATTAGAGGGCTTGAGATGCATATGGGGAAGAACGATCAGTGAAGGAAACTCTGAATTGGGTAAATCCTTGGGTTAGGGTGAGGGCGGGGGTTGGGCGAAGGCACGTTTCCCTCGGGAGACACTTGAACCAGAGGAGGAGAAATCTCCCCAATCAGGGCCGCTAATTATGAAGGCCTCACTCTAGGTCCATCAGAAGTAAATTTAGCTTTCTTAGAGGCAGCAGCCTCAAAACCTAAT
This sequence comes from Vitellaria paradoxa, assembly GCA_019916065.1. NCBI lineage: Eukaryota > Viridiplantae > Streptophyta > Magnoliopsida > Ericales > Sapotaceae > Vitellaria > Vitellaria paradoxa. The sequence goes on along the minus strand of CM034237.1, from coordinate 29,771,991 downwards.
GGCCTCTTCCCAATCTTTTGTACCTTATCAGATCAAAGCTCATCTCCTCGATGGAAACCTCTATAGGGAAATCCCAATCTATGTAAGAGGAACAACTAGATTAGCAAAATTACTATGAAAGAGAATGAAAAAGCTTAAAATTCAATCCTCTCATGTTCTACTACTAGGGCCTCTCTGGTCAACTCAGAACCCAGCAAGTATGCACTCAAGTCGACAATCACCAAAAAGTAGACCTTATGCATTCCCTGATCCTAACAGAATTTAACTATCTCACTTTGCTTTCCAGTTAGGCGGCGACCTGAACATAAAGGATCTAGTCCAAGCTCTAAGACTATTCAAAAAAAAAAAAAAAAAAAAACAAAACAAAAAAGAAGAAGAAAACGAACTATTGGAGCTTGGCATACCTTGTCTCGATGGTTAACCCCACTTCTTAGGAGCCTAAATGGTTTTATCTTCAGCCGTCTCCTAAGGGTAAAATTCTTAGCTGCCATCATATGGGAAGAAGAATTTATCCTTCCAGTGCTTGCTAGAGGTGGGCAAATTTGTGACCAAATTTTACTCCTTTTGCCTAGCAGGGAAGTCCTACCATCCAATTCTCCTTTTGGTAAGTTTATAGCAGTAAAGGAATTCGTCTACCATCCTGCTCAGTGATGGCCCTCCAAAGCACTGCACAAGCTATCAGGATCCTTCACCCATTTGGCTGGATATGGCCAAGGGACAAGTCGAACCTACTCAAAACCTCCCGAATAGGCTTTGCCAGGGGAAATCAAAGAACGCTTGCCAAAGTGCCCTTGTACATAGTAATCACCCCTTCCTTTGGTGAATAGGCCCAATCCTGCTCTCAACAAACTCTATAGGAAACTTTGTTTAGGAATTGATAAGTCAAAAATAACTTTTTCACTCTTGCTATTGTAAGGACGAACCTAATGCGCACCGCTTCAAAGCTAAAATCCCTCTGGCTAAGAATAATCATCTCCCTATGAGAAAGGTTATGCACCAAATGCCACTTCATTAACTTGCTGCCTGAAATCACCTATGGAAACAATATTGGGACATCTCGCCTAACTGTCACGCCCCGAATCTCACGACCCGAGGGGTGAGTGATAAACGCACATAACACGCACTAATTTAACCATCCCATGATTAGAGCAATACAAAACCTCTAGGTGAGCCCAAAACATATGATGAAATAACATAAATTTAACCTTGGTTATAGCCAGGTCACATACTTCACACATTCTTCCCATTATTACATAACTTAGGCCTTAAGGCTCTTACAACCAAATCAAATAAGTCATCAATGTACAATATTATAGTTTCAAATAAAAATTAAACTAAGTAACCAAAAATTTTGCTAAGTTTAGAGGGGCTCATGCATAAGTACTCCTAGTTCAACCCCATCAGCCCACCTGATTGTTATGACCTGTTCCTACAACAAAATCTGTAGGGTAAGCACGAATCCACTTGTACCCACGATGCTACATGCTAACATATATGGTATGAAACCAACATATGCATGGCAATTATTCTTATATACATAGTTATATCAACATCATTCTATAAGCTATAACAATTCATTATTTTCAATCAGTTTTCAACTTACGCCAATATTTATCATCATTCATCCTCATCATATTATTGCGTACATTTCCAATTATTCTACATTATTGAATTTCCCAACATTAAATCAAATCACATTCCATACCACCTTATCACATATTCAACATTCAATCACATATCCACATCCACATTACCATTTATTCATCATTCAATCACATAATCACATCCACAGTATCATTATTTCATTATTCAATCACATGGCCACAACCACACAAATCCTCGGGGGTTAGGTGCATACATCACTGCTCTCTAATTTGGTAGTGGCTCACTTTCAAGTATAAGAGGTCGGTTGAGTTTAGTCTAGGTGAGTCCTAGGTCATCTTCCACAGGGAGCAAGGGTGTGACTAAATGATGGAAAACTTGGTTTTGAAAACACTTGTAAAAGTTTTAAAAAGACAAGATGAAAATCTTTTTAGAGTTTTTGAATAGGGAATTGAAATGATGATTTGAAAATTGAAAATACAAGTTAAACGAAAAATGAAAACATGAGATGCAAACTTTAACAAACTACGTAAATTAAACTTAAACAAACTATATGAATGGAAACACTTAGCTTTAACATAATCCTGTAATGTCCTCGAAGGGTTGAATTCGGATATGTAATTAACGTAACCTAATTCTTACACCTATAATATTAGGTCAGAAGATTTAACAGTCAAAAACCCTTTTTCATAAGGAGATCGCTAATCTAAGGTTTTGAAATCAAGTTTGAAGTCACCGAGACATGGAATTAACCTTCGATTTACACGATTGTAACCGAAGTTCAACTTTGTCACGGGGGATTCATTTTCAAAAATTAGTCTAGAATTACGACCATTACGTTTTTATTCAAAAGATGGTAAACATATTTCGGTTCAAACTATCTGAATTCAACGCCTTCAATTTCATTACATTCCTAGGGTAAAACTAAGAAAAACCCTAGCCTAGCATTGCGAAAGCATAAACAAAGCCTTTCGAAAAGAAAATAATCTTCATTATGCACTCAAACACGAAAACGAAGTATATCAAAGCAGGTTAAAGCAATTTCGAAAACAAATCAAACACAAACAATGAACACGAAGTACTACGGAGTGAACACAAAGAACAAAGACGAAGAAAATAAAGAACTTTTTGATTGAATGTAATAAAAGTGTTGCTTACACAATAAGTCTTAAAGCGAAGATGAAACGAAACTCTATCAATCACGAACAAGATGAAAGAAGAACGCCAACCCGTAGGTGCGAAACGTAATGTCAACTCTTGAAAACAACTCTCAAAAGCAAAGCGTAAAAGTTGTGTAGGGTTCCAAACCCTAATACATTAGAAATTAGGCTATTTATAATGTTACATAACTCAAGGGTATAATGGTAAATACACAATTCAAAATTTATCCCAAAAGTTTGCTGGAAGAGTTGTCATGGGCACCCAAGGTCTTTGGCCGTGCGCCCAAGGTCTATTTGCCCCATGTGTTCGATGAAAGTCCTGAGCTAACTTGCTGAAAATCACCCCTTGGTGGGCGCCTAAGGTGTTGCACAATTGGGTGACCAAGGTGCTCGTGTGCCTAAGGTGGTCTTTAAGACACCCCTCTGTAAATGGTCCTTGGTGGCCCCCCAAGGTGTTGCACAGTTGGGCGCCCAAGGTCTCGTGCGCCCATAATGCTCTCCAAGCCAACTCCTGCAAATTCCATCCTTTGTCGGCACCCATCGCTTGCTCAGTCGTGCACCCAAGGGTGACTAGCTCAATTCAGAACTGCAACTTTAGGTTCTAACTTGACTTCCTTGGGTTATATTTCTCCATTATCCTACAAAACACACAAGAACATAGAAATAATCAAAATACGATAAAAGTGCATTTTACTTGATAAAATGTTTACAAAAACAGTGTTAAATGAAACTAAAGACAGCAATGATTGCATGCAATCAATACACAACACCATCTTTTATGGTTCAATACCCAATGGAAACGATAAACCAAAATCCATCATTTAGGATCACAATCCAGGGTCACGGGTAACCTATACACACACAATATTGTGGGCTACTAACCCACTAGCATTGACACCAAACCCTGCGCAGGTTCCAGGACTTTCAACCCGAGGGTAATCTCAAAACCCTTCCTATTTTTGCACCCCACCACGGCCCCTGACACACAATCAACCATTCATCACATACAATTCTCTTTAATCACAATTCACATTCATCACCATAAACTTTCCAACACACATAACCACATTCCATTTCATCATGGAACACAACTCACTTCATCTCTTCATTTCATTTATTCCAAGCTTCATTTATTTACCATCATATATTAACAAAGATCAAACATCATCAAATAGTTAACATTTAACAACATTTAATTTTTAATTCCCTTGTTCAAAACACATTTTAATTCATCATATAGCTTATCACACTTTGTCTTTCCATTTCAATTATTCAAAGCCTTATTTAATTTCCATCACTTATTAACAAAAGTTCACATTTCAATTCATACTCTCTTATATCTCAAAGTAAACAATACTTATTAACATTTTAGAGCATGTTCCCCTTTCCAATTCATAGAATTTAGACAAACGAAACATCACGTAAAAACATGAAACCAAACTCTTTATAACTCTATAGTAGGATGTCCAAAATGAACTAATTCTGGTAACCTTTCTAGGCTCGGTGGGCGCCCAACAGGTACTCAGTTATGTGCCCAAGATCTTGGGCACCCACACCTTGTGCGCCCAAGAAGGTGGGCGCCCAACTGATACCATCTCGTGCGCCCACAGTTTGATTCAAGTGACACTCTATTTTTCGGGTCTTTCATTCTCCACACTTAACACCTCAAATTTACCAAGTTTATGGCAAGATACTTAGAGTTTCTTGTTTCCAACATTACCACAAGTCTTATAAGCATCAAAAGAAACCATCTATTTCAGTTCTCATCAACTATGGGCTAAGTTATGGATCAAACCCAATGTTCTTTCTCTTAAACCATATATGTGTATGTAACTCCCATTTTCTTCCTTAAATGAAATCAAAACTTGCTAGGGTTACTCAAATGTTGTTCTAAACCTTGTTACACATCATATATGTAATATTGAACATAAAATCCCTACCTCAAGTTGAATAAAGATGAAGAACAAGAGGTGGTCTTCTCCTGGTTTCAAGCTTCCAAACTTGGAAGATTCAATCTCTTCACCCTTTGATCTAAACAACAAACAAATCACATAGATAGGTTCCTTGAGTGCTTAATTGCATTTTTACAAAGTTAATTTGATTTTGATCAAGACTAGAAACACTTACTATTCAAAACCCCAACCAGTTCCCTTGTGTTCTTCTTCCTCTCCTCTCTCGGTTTCCTATCTCCCAACCAACATTTCTCTTTCTTTTCCATCTCACACACATATATGTAAACAAAATTTTCTAATATTTTAATGGTTCTATAGTAAATTCCAGATTTTTCCATCCCTCTAACCTAAATATAGGTGTATAAGGGTGAGGTTCGGCTATATCTTCCAGAATACTCCATACCAGTCAATTCTACTACAGGCTCGAGCACCCAACCCCTTCTCAGTCATGCGCCCAAGCCTTGGGCCCCCATGTTTTGTGTGCCCAAGGTTCCCCCTTCTTTTGCTCTCGTGCTAAAATGCCAACTCTCACATGTTTGGCTTATCCTTCTCAAAGTTCCTAGCTTTGAAGTACAATTAATGATGAATACGACTTAATCAACATACTATTACCTCAAAATGTTTAAATAATCATCTATTTACATTCATGCAAAAGTTCAGGGTATTACATATTTACATTCATGCAAAAGTCCGGGGTATTACATTCTCCCCCTTCAAAAAATTTCATCCTTGAAATTTTACACCACACAAATTTCTAGGCAAACACTTGCAGATGTCTCCTCTGCATCTTAAACCCTCATCTTTAAACAAGCTCCTTATTAGCTTGAAATTTCTTACACAAGTGAAATTTGAAATTCCATTAATTAATCGATAGTCAGATCACTTTACAAATTACTTATGACAATTCAAAAATACTAATAACTGCACCTCCACTGTGCATTTGTAAACTCAGTAATTATTCCAATGGCTCCTCAAGTAATAGCAACCAAGTTTTTAAATCTTTATCCTCCATCTCTTACCATAAGGTTTCCTATAATACTCTATCCAATCATCTTTCCTGTCATTCTCTTTTTTCCATAAAATTAAACTTCTGTAATACCCCGGACTTGTATTAATGTAAGTATATGGTTTTTGATGTATTTTGGAAGTTAAGGTATGTTAATTTAATGGTATGGGTCATTAATGGTGTTTAGAGTTGAGAACTTTGAAGGAAATGGGTTATGCAGTCAAAGGTGACATTTTAGCCAAGTGCTGGAAAATGGATGAACCTTGGGCGCACATGGTATGTGCGCCCAAGGTCTTGGGCGCCCACCTGAGAAGAGCTTAGGCACCCAAGGCACAGTGGATTTGACAGACAAGTGTTGCTCTGCAATTTTCAGCCGAGCCTCACCCTATTAACACCTATACCTAGCTAGGGGTGATGGGAAACCTAAAGATTACTATTGAGGGACTTAAAATATTGATTATATAAATATATTTAGTTGATTTGATGCAAGAGAGAGAGAGAGAAGTAGCTTGGAGGGGAGGAAATCGGTGGAGAAGCAAAGGAAGAGCAAAGGAGAACAAAGAAGGAACCGGGTAGGGATTTCAAGGTAGGTCCTTCTACCCTTCATGAAACCCAAATTCCTTTTGCAAGATTGTGATTAAAACCTTAAGAAACCTTGCTATGTAATTTATTTGTAGTTTTGATCAAGGAGGGGGAAGATTGAGTCCATCAAAGTTTGAGGGTTTGGAAGTTCAAGACACCTTCTTGTTAATCCATCTTCTTGCCATTTGAGGTAGGGATTTAATGTCTCATTCTTACATATGTGTTGTGTAACAAGGAGTAGATTACCATTAGAAAACCCTTTTTTAGTGTTGGTTTCATGCATGGAAGAAAATGGGAGATATACACATGCATATATATATGGTTATGTAATGCACCTGGGACGTTTCAAAGGTATGTAATGAGCATATTCAGTGATTTGGTTGATCAATTTTTAGAGGTGTTTATGGATGACTTCTCCATTTATGGAGATACATTTGATGATTGTTTAACCAACCTTGAAAAGGTCTTGGTCCGTTGTGAAGAGAGTAGTTATGGTGCAACAAGGGATTGTCCTAGAGCATATAGTATCGCATCGTGGGATTGAGGTAGATCGAGCAAAGGTGGAATTGATTAAATTTACCTATTCCCTAATGTGTTAAGGACATAAGATCGTTCCTTGGACACGTTGGTTTTTACCGACATTTCATCCAATCCTTCAGTTCTATTGCCCGACCGTTATGCTCATTGTTGTCCAATGATACTCCTTTTGAATGGACAAACTCATGCCAGGAAGCCTTTGACAAGCTTAAACACTCGCTTACCACTGCACCCATTGTCCAAAGCCTGGATTGGTCCTTACCATTCGAGCTAATGTGTGATGCGAGTGACTTTGCTGTGGGAGTAGTTTTAGGGCAAAGAAAAGAAGGGAAACCCCATGTCATATACTACGCTAGTAAGACTTTGAATGAGGCTCAAGTTAATTATACCACCACTGAAAAAGAGATACTAGCGGTAGTGTTTGCCCTGGACAAGTTTTAGTCATATTTGGTAGGTTCTCGTGTCATAGTATTCACGGACCATGCAGCCTTGAAATACCTCCTTTCAAAACAAGAAGCCAAACCTCGTTTGATTAGGTGGATGCTCCTTCTCCAAGAGTTTGATTTGGATATCAAGGACAAGAACGGAGTTGAAAATGTGGTAGCCAACCATTTGTCTAGACTACCCCAACATGTGTCCAACTCTAGTGACCTACCAATCAATGAGAAATTCCCTGACGAACACCTCATGCATGTTAGCACCAACCCACCAGTCCAACCTCCTTGGTATGCGGACATTGCTAACTTTCTAGTGACTGGACAGATGCCATCCACTGGACAAAAGTTGATAAAGGTAAATTTCTATAAAAGGTGCGTAGTTTCTTTTGGGACGAACCATACTTCTATAAGTATTGTCTTGATCAGATTGTGAGACTTTGCATTCCCAAGAGTGAGATTCATAGTGTCATTGAATTCTGTCATTCCCTAGCATGTGGAGGTCACTTCTCCTCAAAGAAAATAGCCGTTAAGATCCTTCAAAGCGAATTCTATTGGCCCTCCTTGTTTAGGGATGTTCATGATTATTGCCTTCGGTGTGATCGATGTCATCAACGGTTAGGAGCTTTAACCAAGTGTAATGAGATGCCTCAAAACCCCATAATCGTTTTGGAGATTTTTGATTGCTGGGGGATTGATTTTATGGGACCATTCCCTACGTCATTTGGATACGAGTTCATACTGGTGGCCATTGATTATGTTTCTAAATGGGTGGAGGCCATGGCAACGCGTACCAATGACCATCGGGTGGTGATAAAATTCTTGAAGGAGTACATTTTTTCACGTTTTGGGATGCCTCGAGCTATCATTAGTGACGGAGGCAAACATTTTTGTAATTGGCCTGTTGGCGTTTTGTTACATAGTTATAGTGTGACCTAAAAAGTAGGTATTGTGTATCATCCTCAAAACAGTGGCCAAGTCGAATTGGCGAATAGGAATATTAAGGGAATCTTAGAGAAAACTCTTAACCTGACATGCAAAAATTGGTCTCTACGTCTTATCAATGCATTATGGGCATATAGAACGGCGTATAAGACTATTTTGGGCATGTCTCCCTATTGCCTTGTCTTTGGCAAGGCTTGTCACTTACCTGTTGAAATGGAGCATATAGCTTATTGGGCGATTAAGCACTTCAATGAGAATTTGGATGAAGCCGGTGTTTTCCGAAAGCTCCAATTGAATGAACTTGAGGAGTTGCGTAATGATGCTTTTGAGAATGCAAAGATCGCCAAGGCAAGAATGAAAGATTTACATGACAAACACATTTCTAGAAAATCTTTTCATATAGGCCAAAAAGTCTTGCTATACTTTCCATCTCCGAACATGGTGTGTGTGAGGTTCACAACCCACGCAACAACACCACCTTCAAAGTTAATGGCCATCGCCTCAAGCCATATTTAGAAAACCTTGTGGCCGAAATTGAAACGCGGGATCTTTTGAATCTCTCATCTTTCAATTAGAATGAGATTAAAAAGTGGTTTTAGTTGTATCATAATAGGTTAGGATAGGTTTTATTTTGTCCCTAATTCAGATTTTTTATTTTAAGTCTAGATATTTTTTTTACTTAGTTTAAATGGGCTTAGAAAAATGGTGAACTTTGTGTTAGACGGTCCCCACCGTCACCCAGATAGTTGGGACCACCGTGTGTGGCCAAATGCAAATTAGAGGGAGGAACTTTCTGGGGTCCTGACCCCCTAGCGAGACAGTGGGGACCCTACACATCCATAAAGACCCATTCGGCCTCTTCTAACTCTTATTCGGTGCTTTGAACTTCAAGACCTCTCAAATCTTCCATTGTCCTTAGGTCTTCTCCTCAAGAATCAAGCTTCTCGACGGTGGATGCATAGTTTCTACCTCTTAATCTTCAAGTTTCGGTTCTCTTATCAAAGGTATGTCGTGTAGATTGCTTTTGAGCCATGGATGGCTTCTATATTTCATATCCTTTCAACCCAAGTTCTTAGCTTCAAAGGATTGGGATTTCTTGTGAGTAGAAGCTTTCTAAACGGGAATAGGAAGCACACACTTAATTTGAGTGCAGTTTTTCACTCCATACGCCTTCCTACCTGTGGTTCCCAAAATCGGGTCCAAGGGTTCAAACACCCTTCAATAGTGGAGTTCAACTACTGATTTTCAACTCTTTATTTTGCAATTTGCAATGAAATTTTTGTTCAATGGTGGATGTTGTATAGCCACCAACTTTGTTAATTGGACCCTTCTATGGTGGATGTTGTATAGCCACCAACTTTGTTAATTGGACCTTTCTATGGTAGATGTTGTATAGCCACCAAGAGACTTGAATTTGGGAACTTATCCATGGTGGATGTGGTATGGCCATCATGAGACTTGAAATTTTTGAATTAATCGCAAGTATTTATTGTGGATGTTGCATGGCCACCTAGATTACCTATTGTTCATTGTGTCCAATTTTGGTTGAAAACTTGTTGTTTTGTGTAGCTACCATGGGCCCAAGAACTAAGAAACCCGCAAATAGGCAATTAGGGACCACATCCCATGATAGAAGCTGATTTTGGAAGGAGGAAGCTGAACACAAATATGATAATATTTGGGGCAGTAAATCAGTAGTTATGAGATTCTAGCAAATTGATCATTTCAATCGTCAAGAATTCATGCTTGAACAGAATTTTGAAAAGAGGCAATGGATGCATGTGGCCAAATTCCATGCTTATTGTATAGTTGAGTTGGTCACGGAATTCTTTGCCAATTTCAAAGAAAATTCAGTTATAAGACGGAGGGTAGAGAAAAACTCACTAGTTGGGTCAGGGGGGTGGAAATTACTCTCACACCGGATGATTTTGCGGTTGTGTTCCAAGTACCTAGAATTGAAAACCCCGAATTCAACTATCCAGCTGTAGGTACTCCTCCCTTTGCTAATGTGGTTTGGAAAATTGTGAAAGAGGGCCAAGAATGGCCTGCAGAATATCGAAAACCTGCTTCAGTACTAAAAGACAAATATTGGGCCTTACATATGTTCTCCTGCTCCAACCTCTTACCTCAAAACAGGAGTGCTGATTATACCAGTCTTAGGGCCAAACTTATTTATGCAATTGGAACTGGGATGACCATTGATTTACCCTCATACAGTTGGTACCAAATAGCTTATATCTGTGAGAATCCGAGAGCTTTAACAGCCTTACCCTTTGGAGGAGCACTCACAGAAATCTTTAGACGGAAAGGAGCCAATATCACAGATGATCTACCCATAGCCTCAGGACTTCAACTGTTCAACATCACGTCCTATGTCAAATCCAGGGGCGTGATTTCAATAAAGAAAATGAGGGTAGAGGAGTCTAAAGAAGAGGGTGAACCGTCCCATGTTCTAGAGGAGTAGGAGGGGGAGGACGAGGAAGAAGAAGAGGAGGTGACCAATGCTGACTTAGCTGATCAGATTGGATCTTTGGCTGAACGTATTAGTGTCATGGAGCAGAATCAAGAAGCCGATCATCAGCTCTTGCTACGCATTACCAAAGCCAGCAAACTCAAGGCCACCTCTTGCAAAGTGTCTTAGATTACCTCAGAGAATCCCATCCACCCCTACCCCCGCAGTGATGGACTTTATGTTTCTTTCTTTAAGAGTTTAGGAATGAACTTTTCTTTTTTGTTTAATTTGTAATCCTAAAACTCTATACTCATTTTTAATTACTAGGATGTTTATATATATAGTTTGCGTTTGTTTTCCATTTTATCTCCATTTATTTATTTATTTATGGATGTTCCCTTATGTTAAATTGTGGGTTGTTTATGTTCTTAAATCCTATTTTCCTATTTTTTGCAAAGAACGGGTACTCCATCTGTGATCCAACTAACATTCGATGGAAACAATGGGAACTTAGTCACACAAGTAGGAAACGTAAGTGGGATGTCATAACCTTTATATCTAGTGAGAGCAGCGAGTCTGAGAGTTCAGAGGTTGACTGGGATGGGTGGCCTGCGGACTGTTTCTTAGAAAGCAATTCCCTACCCTTACCATTTATATTTCCACCACTTATGCACATCACACCTGATCAATTAGATGACCAATAGTGGGATGAAGTTGACCTCCAACTTCTCTTAGAAATGGAATGGGCTGAAGTGACTATAGCTGATGATTGGTTAGATGCACCCTCTTACGCCACAGACACAAACACGACTGAATCTGACACTAGTTCCTTATCTGAGTATCACGATATGCCACCCCTAGAATACAACCTTATTAATGCAAATAGTGACATAAAGTCTGGGGAGGGTAGTGATGTTGACATCGAGTTGGACCACGAGGAGGTTTTTGCTACTTCCTTACCACTACTTTTTGAATATCACCCTGATTATGATTCCAGTGAAGATTACACGAGGTACTTCTTTAAACTTTCCTTACCTTTTATGTTTCTTTACTTTATGTTCATCTCTCTTTTTATTATTTCATATTTATTCATCCTCTTTTCCATTTAGGTTGGGGGGTATGTTTTCTTTCATCATCATGCTCATTGTGCACACTACGTACTCACCTATGCTTCATATCTTTTCACATTGAGGACAATGTTTAGTTTAGATTTGGGGGGTGGCACTCGCATGATGATAGCATGATAATAATTACAATTTGATGATGATAATTAAAATTTGACAAAAAGTTTTCAAATTTTGAGCATGTTTGAGCTTAAATATATGAATTTAGCATCTATACACCTACATGCTAGATCCTTTTATGGTTGGGTTGATTGTGAAATTGGGTGAGAAAGTAAGAAGTGAATTTTGTTCAAGCATTAATATGAAACATAATTCAAGTGGAGTGTGTGATAACTTTGTGCATTTTTGGACTATCATAGTGAAAAGTTTATGCGCTTAAGAGTAGATTTTATGTAATATTGATTACTTGTGCATCTTTGGAGTAAGTAGAGACTTATAACCCTTTATGGTGAGCTTTTGAGCCTTATATCTTTTTCTTGAGGGGTTGCACATGCTTACACTTCTTTTGCTCTTCACCTTGGATTTCATTGCATCAATTACATCACAAACACTTACACGAGTATCTATGTGGCACATTATGAGTTGTTGCAAGCTTTGAAAATGATGCTAAGATTTCTTTGTCATTTTGAGCTTTTTTGTCCCTTCTTGGTTATGAATTACCCTAGGAGTCAACTTGAAGCTTTTCAATGAAGTGTGTGATATACATTTTTCTCTTTTTGGTTCTTCTCTCATATGATACCCCTTAAACCCCATTCACACACTTTAAGCCTAACCTCTCACACGTCTTGGGTTGTGAAAGTGTCTCAAAGCCGAAGTTGTGAATTTGGGTTGGGAATGTAATTTTTTTGAGAACAAAATGAGGAAGAATGTTGGGGTGAGAATTAATGTGTTGAATGTTAAAAAAAAATGAGAGAGAAAAAAAATTTTTTTTTTCATTTCTTTTTGTTTTTGGGACTTGGGCATTTTATTACAGTTATTGAGAATGTCCCATGAGCAATTGTAATTTAGTGAATAGGCTTCATGTTGTAATCTTCTTGGGATTGTAGAAGAATTGGGTAGGTTGGGAGTTTTGTGCACTTGAACACTTTTCTCCCAAGACGTGTTTTGATTTCCATTCTCCATTGTTCACGACTACCCCTAGCCAAGTTACAACCAAAATAAAGACCTAGTAGATTCTTAGCAAGCAACTCTTGTATTGTACATATAGTGATGTTGTGTAGGTTGTGTGATGTGATTCTTACACATGCATTGAAACATTGTTAGGAGCTATCCACTTTGAGTGCCATTTGAGTTCATTCACATATTATGGGGTTATGTGCAACTAGGATAGCATTTTATGCTAATAGGAACGTGTGAACCCTTAATGAGTGAATTTCTTTCTATGAGTGGAATCCTGTGAGCTTTTGAAGTCAAAACTTAGTTCTGTTTACGCTCTTGAGACCTTGTTGAATAAATGAAACAATTTTGCACACATGTTTTTTCTACTTTGATAGTCCATGCATTTATGCTTAGCACTTGGAAATTACACATGATATTTGGATTTTGTAACATGTTGAGCTTGAACTTAATTCATTTTTGATCTTGATCACTCTTTGACACGTTAAGACCATGCCATAGAATTTTGTGGGTAGATTCACTGCAAACCCTCACGAAACCTTACTCATCCACTAGGGGGAACCTAGTGGTTTAAAGGGCTTACTACACGCAGCTAAGTGTAGCCGTGTTTCCAATGAAAAGAGAAATAGGATAGTAGTTGCATCTTATTTTATTAAAAAAACATCATGCATTTCATTTTAATAAAGAGCATTGCTAAGGGACTAGCAATGCTCAAGTTGGGGGTGTGATTACACTTGAAAAGTGTAATTACAAACTCCCTAACTCAACACTTATTCATGCATTTAAATAAGTAAAGTTGAAGTTTTAGTACTATTGTATTACTTATACTTCTATTGTTTTATTTGTAGAAAAAATGGGAAGGATGTCGAAGTTTATAGCTATGGAGAGGGCCAAGAAGACAAAGAAAAAGTCATGGTTCGAACCTCATCTTTGATGGAAAAGACTAGCCTAAAGACCCAAAGAAAAGAAGGAAGGAAAGCAATGAAGGAGATACTAGACGGTCCCCACCGTCACCCAGATGGTTGGGACCACAGTGTGTAAAAAGCTTCAGACAGTCCCAACCCCCTTCCAGACAGTCGGGACCACCCGTGATTTACACCAGCCGCGTGAGAGCTCTTCTTCTAGGGTTTTGTGGCATCTTTTTAAAGACCCATGGGACGGCTATGAGAGGGGGCGCCTCCTTAGAAGTTTCGACCATTCCATTGAAGTTTAGATTAGTTTTTTTTTTTAAGATTAGCTTTAGAGAGTTTTGTGAGTGTTTTCTTTGTTCTTGAAGATCATTAATGGATATTGTTGGTGTGGTGTTATTCATCTTCGCTTTCGTAATTCATCTCTTCTTTTATGCTCAAACTTTGTAAGTTATTTTCGTTTTACTTTTTAATATAATGTTTTGTTTATTTCAATTATTGAATTGCATGTTTGAGTGTTCTTTTATCACTTTTATGATGTTTAAACTAGTTGTAGCGTAAAACCCTAATCTTGATTCAACGAATCAAGAAAGGGTAGTTCACGAAAACGCCTTAGGGTGTTCGTAGTCCCTTTGCATAACTTGCGAAACCTTTTGCGAAGGGATCTACCTTTCACAAATCTTGTTTTTTGTCTATTTCGAAAACACTCGAATACGAAAACACTTAACCATATTCATTTGAAATCACTAGTATGGATTTTCATAACTAATTGTTAAATACTTTCAAATAGAACTAAAAATCAGATTTTAATTAACTTTTCGTTGTTTAATTGAAAAACCTTCGGAAACAAAGGTCTTTAACCATATCCGTTTGAGATCACTAGTACTGACCTTTGACTACAACGTTCTAAATAATTTTCAAGTTAAAACATAATTTTCAAACAAACACATCCCAAGGCAAAGTATTGAACTACCTGGACTTGACGTTGAATCAAGATCTTTATTCTTATTGAATTGCAATCCAACCTAGTTTTAGTTATAATCTATTAATTTGAAGTTGAAATTGTTTTGTTGATTTTATTTTAATTTTTCGCCATCTAGCTTAATTCCTTTTAAAATTCTGAATGCCCTTTTTATTTTAATTTTAATTAGTTGAAATCGAACTTGTCTTTAATTTTACTAAACCCTAGAACTTAGTAAACATAAATTTCCAAACTTGCTTCCCTTTAGTTTTAGGATTTCTTTTACATCCTAGAAACTAAATAACATTAGGCTCCCTGTGAATTCGACCTCGGACTCACTGAATTTTAAAACTACGACTGCCCTCTTGTAGTTGAGAGGTAGAATCCAAAACACTTTTTAGGGTCGGTCACTCATGCGTAGGGATCTACTGTTTCCAAACCTCTTTTAACTTGTTTCGAAAATATTCGAAAACGAAAACCTCTAACCATATTCACTGAAATCACTGGTATTGGTTTTCGATAATCATTGATTAATACTTTTGAACAAATTACAAGTAGGATTCAAGTTCAATTCTGATTTCATTTGTTTGAAAAGACTTTTGAAAACAAAAGTTTTTAATCATATTCGTTTGATATCACTGGTACTAACTTCTAGATTTAAAATATTCTCAATATTTTTTAACAAACCCTTAATTCAGATTTGAACCCAATCATCCCATAGTGAAGTAGTGAACTACCTGGACTTGAAAGTTGAATCAAGAACCTCTTTAATATCATGCTTATTATTTAATTTAATTTATAAGTTAATCAATTTGCTTTAAAATTTGATTTTATTACATTTTAATTTAATATCACAATTCTTTCATTCCATCATCCTCAACCCAACCATTCTCAGACATCCTATAAATCCAAAATTAGTTTAAATTAATTTAGGTTCACCTACTAACTAAGAGAACAAGTCTAAAGCTTTTAGCAAAACCCTCCCTGTGGATTTGACCTCAGACTCACCAGGTTTAAAACTACTGACCGACCCTAAAAAGTGTTTGGGGTCTACCTCTCAAGTGCAAGAGGACAGTCGTAGTTTTAAACTCGGTGAGTCCGAGGTCGAATTCACAGGGAGCCTAACGTTATTCAGTTTCTAGGATGTAAAAGAAATTCAAAAACCAAACGTAAGCAAATTTTGAAGTTTGTTTGCTAAGTTCTAGGGTTTAGTAAAATTAAGAAAAAAGTCAATTGTAACCAATTAAAGTTAAAATTAATAGGAATTTCAGATGTTTAAAGTGAATTAAATGAGATGGCAAGAAATTAAAATAAATTCAACAAAACAATTTTTAACTTCAAAATAATCAATTAGAACTAAAACTAGATTGGATTGCAAACTTAATAATAATGAAGATCTTGATTCAACATCAAGTCCGGGTAATTCACTACTTTGCCTTGGGATGTGTTTATTTAAATCTTGATTAGGGTTTAATTTAAAAAGTATTAAGAATATTTTAATCAAAGGTCAGTACTAGTGATCTTAAGCGGATATGGTCAAAGACCCTTGTTTCTGAAGGTTTTTCAATTAAACAAACGAGAAGTGAATTTAAATCCGATTTTTAATCCTATTCGAAAGTGTTTAAACAATTAGTCACGAAAATCCATACCAGTGATCTCAACCGGATATGGTTAAGGGTTTTTGTGTTCGAATGTTTTCGAAATAGATAAAAATGGGTTTGCGAATGGTAGATCCCTTCGCAAGAGGTTTTGCAACCTATATGAAAGGACTACGAGCACCCCAAGGAATTTTCGTGAACTACCCTTTCTTGATTTGTTGAATCAAAATTAGGGTTTTACGCTACAACCATTTTGAACAACATAAAAACGATAAATGAACATTCAATCATGTGATCTAACAATTGAAATAAGCAAAACATCATATTAAAGAGTGAAATGAAGTATAACTTACAATGTAACTTGTGTATAAAAGAAAAGATGAATCAACAACGTGACAATGAAGAATAAAGCTCCAAAAGCATCCATCAACAAAACTTTTTTAAAACGTAAGAACACTCTCAAGCTTAATTTAAATCTGATCTAACTCTCAAATTATTTGTGGAATCTTCAAAGGAGGCCCCCCTCTTCATGGCCGTGCAATGGGTCCTTATAAAGATGCAAAGAAACCCTAGAAGACAAGCTTTCACGCGGGCTAAAAAAGGGAACAGTGGTCCCGACCGTCTAGAGAGGGGGTCGGGACCACAGAAAGCTAATTCTTCAATTCTTGTACACTGTGGTCCCAACCGTCTGTAGATGAAGGTTGGGACCCCCTTGTATCTCTTGATTTATTTCTCTTCCTCCTTTAGGTTAGGTCTTGGGGCTAGTCTTTTCCATCCAAGGTGAGGTTTGAACCATGACTTTTCCTTCTTCCTCTTAGTCCTTTCCATAGCTATAAACTTCGATCTCCTTGCCCTTTTCCCTGCAATTGGAAAAATAAAAGTATAAGTAATAAAATAACACTAAAACTTCAACTTTACTTGTTCCAATGCATTAATACATGTTGAATTAGGGAGTTTGTAATTACACTTTTCAAGTGTAATCACACGACTGCTCTCTTGCACTTGAGAGGTAGAACCCCAACACATTTCAGAGTCGGTCAATCAGCATGTGTATCATACTTAAGTATATCCGACATCGGCTAGATACAACCCACTAGCAACTATACCATCAACCCCTTACCTATTCTGACTTTGTAACTCTCTTCTCTATTCATACATCTCTTCTTTCCAAGCATTGTTTCCATTTTAGTTTCTCCCCTTCTTTATACACCCACATTACTCTGTTGGACTACCAAGCTTTTAATCCAATTCAAATACTTTATTTTGAATAAAACTAAAATCCACAACATAATTAATCATGAACAGGGAAACTATCAAATAAAGGTTAGTAGGCTGATTTATCCCATTCTGAAAACCCTGCTTTATTCTACGTACTCCTCCTTTTTCCCTACCTCCAACTGTAAATGAAACTTGCCCATTAAATTTTTAACCTTATCAAACTAAGCTCAATTAATTCTTTCCACCAAAAGTCATTACCTTCCCTTGATTCAATACTCCCACATAGATACATACACCTTATAAACCAATTGGCAAGCCAACATTTTAACTTACCATAGATTACATCATTACTATTATAAATTTCAGCTTAAACCATAAACAATCCAATGTAGGCACTCCCTAACTCACTATTTAATGCCATCCCTGACAGTTCATTCACAAATATATACATGTCTACATACCATATCAACTTTATCTCAACTTCGGTAAATACTCATCCTATAATTAAGACTTCAACAAATGAGCAACACATCAATAACTGAAGAACATTCACATTTTACCATTCGTCTAAATAATAATTTAAACACCCCACATTATTAACTCCATAAAAAGTATCAAGGCATCAACCAATCTATAGCAAGAGCTCATAAAATGTTATCCCAAGGCATCAACCAATCTATAGCAAGAGCTCATAAAATGTTATCCCAGAACCACCTTTTCAACTCATCTTCTATTAATAGTGCTCAAACCTTAGACCATCCCTTTGAAAACATCAATAATTCTCTTAACTGCATTCAAATATACCAATCAGGTAATTAAGGCCAATTTCTACAATTTCCTATATAGAGTCACAATTCATAAGACATCATATATTAAGCTCTTGAATTTAATTCAACCCAAAACCCCTCTATTTTATCAATTCTAATTTCCTTCACATTTACCACGACCTTCTTCATACATATATGTCCGGAATACAATTCTTGATTCTAATTGTACTCAACATTTAATCCACTTCTAGTATGGCCCAAATTAATTGTCTCAAGGCCTAGCCAATATGATAAGGTTAGTATAACTAAAGCCCTCAAACATTCTTTGGACTTTCAAATTGATTAGCATGCATTATTGTACAATTATATATATATTGAGCATGCTAATTATGCATTTATACTTATTATTGGCAATGTGTTATCATAATTATCTCATTTTCATGCATTCTTGGTGTTTGTGTATTTCAGGTAATATAATATGGTTCTTTAGGCCTAAATGATACCAAGGGTGCATGTGAGGAGAAGCCAAGGCAAGCCGGAGTAAGGAAGTGCAAGAATAAGTTTAGTAGTTCTTTGGAGCATTACATCGAACACTTGATGTACATGGAGAAAATGGCTTCAAGACTCAAATGCCAACATGTCCAATGACTCCCAAGAACTCCTCAACTTCCTAAGACGCATTCCAATGCATAAGATCAGCTACCATGGCTGCCAAGGAGAAGGAAATGGCCCTAAGCTCAAACCGGTTGAAGATATGTTGTAGTAGAATTTTACACAACACTCTGTTAATATTTCAGCCATAACTTTTTGCTCCAAAGTCCGATTGACTTGATGCTTATTGGGTTAGAAACAAGACGTGAAGTGCTACAACTTTTGTGTTTTAGCCAAAGCCCAAATCGATCATCTTGAGGGTTAAAATTGCATCGGAAGTCAATATAGAAAGCTGTCTAAGAAGCATTATTCACTATGGTTGCAAACGGGCACCCCTCATCAACCATGGACGCCCCATAAGTGGCATGGGCGCCCCACCATAGATCAGATGGGCACCCACAGAGAGCTTGATTTGGGCAGAAAAGTCAATTCTTAGAAGAATTTTGTCAAACAGCTGGAGTGCACTCACCATAGGCGCCCCATATCCACCATAGGCGCCCTTCACCCTTGACCTTTGGTTTTCTTTATCCAATGTGATGTACCCCTTATGCCCTTCATTGTAGTCATCTATAAAAGGGATTTTTAGATTAGGTTTAGGGGAGAACTTAGGTAGCTGCTTTATATTTTATTTTGGGAATGAATTACATTACTTTTGCGCCTAGGGTTTACATGTAAGTGCTTTACTTTTCGATATTCTCAATTCAAAGTACTTCATTTTTGTTTTTCGTCTTTTGCTTTTACTTTGTAGCATTTCGTTTGTGGTTTTCGTCGTTCGCTTTTACTTCATAGTATTTTGTTACCACTTTTCATCTTTCATTTTTACTTCATACTTGTTTATTTTACATTAATGGATGATATGCAAGTTTATTTTCCTCTTCGTAGTTCGATTATGTTAGGTTAGGGTTTGTTCTTGGCTTCAAGCCATTGAAGGTGGTGTGGTAGTTTGGTGAACTCAAATATAAAATATTCTTTTCAATGAAACATATTTTTGATTTCTAATTGGAATTTCATAGTAAGCTAGGGTTCTTTCGAAATCAACTCACTTGTGTTACAACAATCGCTTGATTACAAGTTTTTACTTGTGCACACCAAGTGTTTGGTTCGATGTCCTAGTGAGTCAGAAATATAGTTTCCAAAACCCAGATTTGGTTTACTTACAAAATCAATCACCTGTGTTATAACCAAAGCTTGGTTACGATTGGCCACTCGTGCACATCAAGTGGTTGGTTCAATGGCCCGGTGATTTGTAACTTATTTTCATAAAACCATAACTTGAGGTTTTCTTAAGAAATCGGTTCATCTGTGTTACAATTGAAGCCTAGTTACGAGTTAACACTCGTGCTTACTAGGTGTTCAATTCAATGTCTCGATGAGTCCGAAACTAATTTTAAAAGCCTCCGCTTACCTTGAGTTCCATAAAATGGGTTTTAATGAAATATCTTCCGACCTAGCAATGCATGTGCGTTTGTTAGGTTAAGTTACAAATGCTTTTGAGTAAACCATCATTATCCCACTACCGGATTTGGTTCGAAGTCAAGATTGTCTTAGTTATTTTATTTGTAGTGTTTTTATCTTAATTTAGAATCACAATTCCTTCACTTCACCATTCTCAACCCAACCATACTCAAGCATTATATAAATCCAAAATTAGTTTAGATTAACTTAGGATCACCTACTTAGTAAGAGAACAAGTCTAGAGCTTTTAACAAAGCCTTACCTGTGAAGATGACCTCGGTTCTCACCCAGTAAGACTACGACCACCCTCTTGCACTTGAGAGGTAGAACCTGAACACATTTTAGGGTTGGTCACAAATATTCAGCAAAATATCTCATTTCCAACTTTCTCTATTATCCTCTACTTCACAACTAAATTTCCATGTAATCTTCCAGCCACCATACAACAATTTATCTCACCAAGCATAATCAATCAATAAATAAATTTACTTTATCATCTAAGCATACCAGGTTTAACTCACCAGTGAGTGCTATAAGCACACAAATCAACCTCCCAGATTTAATAAACTTCTTTCCTTGCACCAACTTTTCACATATATTTTCTCTTTCTCCTTTCAGGCAATTAGCCAATAATCTCCTCTAAAACACCTTCCGAATTTCTACATTTCATCATCACTTACCATAATCTCAATTGAAATAGACTTCCAGACCCCTTCTTCCCAAAGTTCATCTACTTATAGTACACTTACTCGTTCTCAAACTCAAATCACCCATTTATAGCTATATTTCTATACTCATGTGTTTTCTAATAAAGATAGTCCCACGACTGGGATCCCGTATCCCTCTTCCCATATTATTGTCAAGGCATATCCTCAATATCACCATAACACTCAAAACTAAAACCACTTAGCCAATCAAGTTCTCACAACTAACACCAATCTATAAAGTCAAACACCTTAACACTCAAAAGGTTAAGAACAACCAAATAGGTTCTAATTTTCAAGTCATACATGCCCATTTCCTCACCCATTAGCATTTCTCGATTAAGAAATCAAATCATAGTGTTCACTAGTTCAGATGAAATGATTTGAACTTGCCATTTAGGAAATATGATCAACATTGAACGAAATTCGACATCATAACCACCCCAATTTACAACAATGTGATTTACCAGCATTAGTGAAATAGCAATGCCATCAAGTTTAAGTAAACAACATAGAGATAAAAGAATTTCCTTAGAGTAACAACCTTAGCACAATTTGGTAACCAAACCTTCAGGTGGCCAAGCCAAATGTTTATCAACATAACAGTTTAGAGAACTTTCAACTCAAAGGAATTTTCAACGTTTTAATGTGCAGGTGGCAACTAAGAATTCAATAAAACATGGATTTAGTTATGATCGGTACCTTTCAAAGTTTAGAATTACTAGAATTCATCCCGCAATATAAAAGAAGTATAATAAGTAAGATGGAGTATAACCTTCCTATATCATCTTTAAGTAACTCACCTCTGTGAAATTTATTCCTCTATTACCCTTATCCTTATCCCAAAGAGTCTTGAAATCCCAAACATTCACTGAAAGTTACTTTAGCAATATATAGACTTTGTAACCTCTAATTTATAGCATTGCCCATATCTTCAACCTCACTCAAATAATATGGGAGATTTTAAATTCAACCTCTTTCCAATATTCCACTCTTTTACTTCACTTCATAGTCAGTTTACCTTACATAAACAAATACTTTCAGCATCCTTATGTTCTAATATATTCCAAACTATTCTATTAGTTTACTTAACCACAACAAGGCTTCAATGCGAAAACATCATAGCTAACACTAAGTCAGGCACGGGTAAATCCTCTTCATAAAATTCCAATTATCTCGATTTACGTTATCACCTAATCATTAGGCATCATCACACAACTTAAATTTCCTCGTAACCCTTCACAATATTAAAAGAAACCCCTTTGATAGAAATAACTAACATAAAATTTTCAATTAATATATGTTCCGCGCCATAAAATGTTCTCACTATCATTACCCTACACATATGTGCTCTTTCCCAATTCACTTAAATCAATAAGTCCATTAGCTAAGAGGTACTTGAGTAAGATAAGGGAGGCACCGTACCAAATCCACAAAACTTAACAGTCCAAACGCAATCTTGACTATACTTAACTACTACACTAAAATCTTTGGAAATCCCCCAAAATTATCTGATCAAATATCACCTGACTCCAAACTCTATCTCATACAAACTAAATCAACATTTATTATTCTTGATGCTCAATGATTTAGTCAAAATATCAATACTTGATAAGCAACATGCTGCCTTAATTACCATCAAATTTGCCAACTTCAAATTTTACTTAAAACCCAAACTTTTTACCATTCCTCTTAACAAAATCTCAAATTTCCCAGTGTGAAATGCTATATTATATTAAATCATGGACTCAAAATCATTTGATTGAATTTCCAAACTTCCAAGACTTTATCGGTGCCATTGAATGTGGCCTAACAGAAAAACAAAAGCGACATCTAATATGGAATCTAGGAGAGTCAATTCAACCCTTGGGAGATTACTCCCACTCACCCCCAAGCATCACATCCAAAGTCAACACCACACTCACAAAAACAATATTGAAACTCTTTCTCATTTAACCTTCAATTGACCATCTGATCACAAAGTTTCCCCCCAATATGCCTAATATCATTTACTGGGAAAGTTACCTCATCACAAATTTTGAACCACAATATCATCAAGTAACCGATCATCACTAACCCATTATAATGATCAATAA
Source organism: Vitellaria paradoxa (assembly GCA_019916065.1). Lineage (NCBI taxonomy): Eukaryota > Viridiplantae > Streptophyta > Magnoliopsida > Ericales > Sapotaceae > Vitellaria > Vitellaria paradoxa. Next base: position 29,748,723 of record CM034237.1, on the reverse strand, counting down.
CCCACTTGTCAAGTTGGTAACTCGTCCATTTTAAGATTCCAATTCTCTACTATTGCCATTGTCTACTTCAAATTCATTCCATAATCACACAATTCCCACCAATAAAAGGCAACCTCAATAAATTCCAAAATCACAACTTTAGACTCTCTGAACCCCTTAGCACCTACAAATTTTCAATTATATCTACAATCACTTCTAATCATCTTTCATAATGCCAGATTTACTATTAAATCATATGTCAAACATTATCTCTAGGTTCACAAACCTCCAATGATTACACTATTTACCACATATCAACCTTACTTGTCATTAGCCAGGGATGTTTACCGAATCCTCATATCTCAAAACAATACGATCAAGGTTCTAGTAACATTTAGTTCTAACCATCTCCACCATGATCCTTACCACAAAATACTAATAAGTCCATCTCAATGAAAATGACTAAATGTCAGTTATAACACATCAACATGTAACATGCAATGCTAGACTCCCACTGTCCCTTAGGTATTCTAACCTAGGCTCTGATACTAATCTGTCATGCCCCGAATCTCGTGACCCAAGGGGTGAGTGATAAACACACATAACACGCACTAATATAACCATCCCATGATCAGAGCAATAGAAAAACCTCTAGGTGAGCCCAAAACATATAATGAGATAACATAAATTTAACTTTGGTTATAGCCAGGTCACATACTTCACACATTCTTCCCATTATTACATAACTTAGGCCTTAAGGCTCTTACAACCAAATCAAATAAGTCCTCAATGTACAATATTACAGTTTCAAATAAAAATGAAACTAAGTAACCAAAAATTTTGCTAAGTTTAAAAGGGCTTATGCATAAGCACTCCTAGTTTAACCCTATCAACCCACCTGATTGTTATGACCTGTTCCTACGACAAAATTTGTAAGGACGTGAGCACGAGTCCATTTGTGCCCACGATGCTACATGCTAACATATATGGTATGAAACCAACACATGCATGCCAATTATTTTTATATACATAGTTATATCAACATCATTCTATAAGCTATAACAATTCATTATTTTCAATCAGTTTTCAACTTACGCCAATATTTATCATCATTCATCCTTGTCACGCCCCGGATCTCGTGACTCAAGGGGTGAGTGATAAACACACATAACATGCACTAACATAACCACCCATGATCAGAGCAGAGCAACGCAACATCAACTAGTGAGCCCAAGACATAAGGTAAGCTAACATAAGTAAGACCTTGACTGTTGCCAAGTCACAAACTCCATACTCCATTCCCATTAATACATAACTTAGGCTTTAAGGCCATTACAACCAAATCGAATAAGTCTAGCATGGTACAATATTACAATTCCAAATGAAATTTATACTAATTGACCAAAAGCTTTGCTAAGCTTAGTAGGGCTCATGCACACACTTCCATTCCAACCCCATTCGCCCACCTAATCGTTATGGCCTGTTCTTGCATCAAGATCTGTAGGGACGTGAGCATGGGTCCACTTGTGCCCACGATGTCTCAAACAAACATATATGGTTTGCAATCTAGTCATGCAATGCGGTTCAGGTAAGGTCAGCCACTTCAACATTTTCTAGAGTCATAACATGTCATTAGCACAACAATAGTCCAATTAGGTGAAAACATATATTCATTCGACAATGCCATAATTTAAGATTCAATTTCGGTTAATGTTTATATTCTGAAATTCAATCATCAATTCAAATCACATTTCATCAACATTTTATCACATAACCATTGCTCAATCAAGTAACCATACTCACATCATCATCTATTCATCATTAAATTGCATAACCATAACCATGCAAGTCATCGGGGGATGGATGCATACACGTTGTCATCTTTTATGGGCCAATACCTAATGAAAACGACAAACCGATGTCGTCGTTTAGGATCGCTGCCCAGGGCCACGAGGAACCAAAACACACACAATGTTGTGGGCTACTAACCTACTGGTATTGACACCAAACCCTGCGCAGGTTTCGGGTCTTTTAACCTGATGGTAATCTTAAGACCCTTCCTATTTTCGCACCCCATCACGGCCCTCGGCACACAACCAATTATTCATCACATTCAATACTCTTTAATCACAATTCACATTCATCACCATAAACTTTGCAACATACATAACCACATTCCATTTCATCATGGAACACAACTCATTTCATCTCTTCATTCATTTAATCCAAGCCTCATTTAATCTCCATCACTTATTAACAAAAGTTCACATTTCAATTCTTTCAAACATATATTCATTTTCGGTTCATCCCAAGATTCATCACATATCAACATTGATCAAACCTTATTAAACATTCAACATTTATCATCATTATGAATTTGAGTCTCTTTGTCAATTCACAATTTACTTAATCAATCACATGTTCATATACCTCAACATTTAGTTTACATTAAGACATAATCACAATTCTACTCGATTAAAACTCTTATCTCAAAGTAATCTTCCAATTCATTTCATTCAAGGCAACATTCATTCACCCTTACAAGTTAAATCCCATTAGCATAAGATAACCAATCTTTAATCACTTTTTTAAAACACATTTCCCTTTTTAAAACAATGTAATTAGTCAAATAAAAGTTTCATGCGAAAACATGTTACTAAACTCTTTGATAAACCTAAGGTAGAAGATTAAAGTAAACAAAGTCAGAAATCAGACCTAGGCTCGGTGGGCACCCAAGCTGGCACTCAGCCGTGCACCCAAGGGCTTGTGCGCCCAAGGAGGCCAAGTGCCCATGTCTTGGGCGACCAAGGGGGTTGGGCGCCCAACTGTGTCTCTCTCGTGCGCCCACAGCTTGGTCCAAGTTACAGGTTTCATGCTCTGTTTTCTGGTTTCTTGGTTTTTCACTCTTGGGACCTCAAATTGACTATGTTTAAGTTAAGATACCTAAAATTTCATGTTTCTAACATTACCACAAGTCTCTTAGGCATCAAAAGAAACCAACAATTTGAGTTTTCATTGACTATGGCCCAAGTTATGGATCAAACATCCTTATCTCTCTCTCTACCTATACATGTGTGTATAACCCTCATTTTCTTCCATAAATGAAATCATATCTTGCAATAGTTACCCAAATATTGTTCTAGATCTTGTTACACATCATATATGTAAGAATGAACATAAAATCCCTACCTCAAACCAAATAGAGATGGAGAACAAGAGGTGGTCTCTTCCCAATTTCAAGCTCCTAACTTTGATTGGTTTGATCTCCTCTCCCTTTGATCTAAACGATAAACAAATTGCATAGATGACGTCCTTGAGTGTTCAATTGCTTATTCACAAAGTTAATTAGATTCTAATCAAGGCTAGAAGACTTACCATCCAAACCCTCACTTGGTTCTCTTGTTTCTTCTTCCTTCTTCCTCTCCCGATCTCTCTCTTTTGCAATCAACATTTCTCTCTCTTTTCCATCACACACATATATATATTTACCACTTTTAGCTAATATTTTAATGGTTCCATAGTAGATTCCAGATCCTTCCATCCCCATAGCATAGATATAGGTGTATAGGTTTAAGGCTCGGCCACACAAGTCTAAACACATCACACCTGTCACTTCTACTATAGCTCGGGCGCCCAAGACCTTCTCAGTCATGCGCCCAAGGTGCCCCCCCTCTTCTGCACTTGTGCTAAAATGCCAACTCTCACATGTTTGGCTCATTCTTCTCAAAGTTTCCAACTCTAAAGTACAATTAATGATGAATCTCATTTAATCAACATACTATTACCTCAAAATGTTTGAATAACCATCTATTTACATTCATGCAAAAGTTTGGGGTATTACATTCTCCCCTCCTTCAAAAAATTTCATCCTTGAAATTTTATACCACGGTCATACACAAATTTCTAAGTAAACACTTGCAGATGTCTCCTCTATATCTTAACTCACTTTTAAGCAAACTCCTTATAATCCTGAAATTTCTTGCACATATGAAACTTCAAATTTTATTCATTAAGCAATATTCAGATCACTTTACAAATTAATCATAACAATTCAAAAACCCTAATAACCATACCTTCACTGTGCATCTGTAAACCCAATAATTATTCCAATGACTCCTCAAGTAATAGCAACCAAGTTTTCAAATCTTCATCCTTCCTCTCTTACTATCTAGTATCCCACATTGCTCTATTCAATCACCTTTCCTGCCAATCTCTTTTCTCCATAAAATTGAACTTCTTATCTTCCCACACATCTCAATATCTAGACTACCTTAAATTTCTATAACATCTCTTACTTAATCAATATTTCCCAATTAATAACTGATGATAACTTTAATCCACCCATTCACCAAATTTTCCCTTAGCACAATTTATCTCGGACTAAATTCCTGATTACCTAAAAAAGGTAACCTCTCTATTTCGTTCAAGTTTCTCCCTATAGGTCCAACACTTAAGCATGTGACCTTAACACTTAACTCCTTTGTAACCGAAACTAGGGTCCATCCAATCAAAACTATGTCACAAACCAAATAGGTCATATTTTAACTATACTGAACTCGAGGTTAGAATCAATATTATAATTCACCGTAGAATTGTACTAATCATGTTTAGATGCATCATCATGTGTATCATACTTAACTGTAATAGACATCGGATAGATATAACCTCTAATCAAACTATACCACCAACCCCTTACCTATTCTGACATTGTAACTCTCCTCTCTATTCATACATCCCTTCTTTCCAAGCATTGTTTCCATTTCAACTTTTCCCTTACTTTATATACTCACATTACTCTGTTGAACCATCAAACTTCTAATCCCACTCAGCTACTTTATTTTGAATAAAACTAAAATCCACAGTATAACTAATCATGAATAGGGAAACTATCAAATAAAGCTGAGTAGGCTGGTTATTCCGTTCTGGAACCCTTTTTCAGTCCACACATTCATCCTTTTCCCTATCTCCAACTGTAAACGAAACTTGCCCATTAATTTTTAACCTCATCAAACTAAGCTCAATTAATCTTTCAACCAGAAGTCATTACCTTCCCTTGATTCAATACTCCCACATAGACACATACACCTTATAAACCAATTGGCAAGCAAACATTTTAACTGACCATAGATTACATCATTACTATTGTAGATTTTTAGCTTAAACCGCTAACAATCCAATGTAGGAACTCCTTAACTCACTGTTTGATGCCATCCTTGATATTTCATTCACAAACATATACACGTCTACGTACCATATCAACTTTGCTTCAATTTCAATAAATACTTATCTTATATTTAAGACTTCAACAAATAAGTAACACATCAATAACTAAAGAACATTCACATTTTACCATTCATCTAAACACCCCACGTTATTAACTCCATAAAAAGTACCAAGGCATTAACCAATCAGTAGCAAGAGCTCATAAAACATTGTCCCGGAATCATCCTTTCAACTTATTTTCTATTAATAATGTTCAAACCTTAGATCATCCCTTTGAAAATATATCAATAATTCCTTTAACTGCGTTCAAACATTCCAATCAGGTAATTAAGGCCAATTTCTATAATTTCCTATATAGAGTCACAATTCATAAGACATCATATATTAAGCTTTTAAGTTTAGTTCAACCCAAAACCCCTCTGTTTTATCAATTCTAATTTCCTTCGCATTTGCCACAATCCTCTTCATACATGTAAGTCCAGGATGAATTTCTTAATTCTACTTGTTTTCAAGGTAAACTCCCAGTATCATCGTACTTGAGTCGATCACATCAAAACGTTTAATCCACCACTTGTATGAATCCAATTTAATTGTCTCAAAGCCTAACCAATATGATAAGTTTACTATAACTGAAGCCTTCAAACATTCTTTGGACTTTCAAATATTCAGCAAAATATCTCATTTCCAACTTTCTCTATTATCCTCTACTTCACAATTAAATTTCCATGTAATCTTCCATCCTCCATACAACAATTTATCTCATCAAGCATAACCAACCAATTAATAAATTTACTTTATCATCTAGGCATACCAGGTTTAACTCACCAGTGAGTGCCATAAGCACACAAATCAACCTCCCAGATTTAACAAACCTCTTTCCTTGCATCAACTTTTCACATACATTTTCTTTTTCTCCTTTCATACTAGTAGTCAATAATCTTCTCTAAAACACCTTCTGAATTTCATGAACATCACCTTGTATATTATCTCACCATATCTCTTAATGCCATCATCACTTACCATAGTCTCAATTGAAATAGACTTCTAGACCCCTTCTTCCCAAAGTTCATCTTCTTACAGTACACTTACTCGTTCTTAAGCTCAAATCACCCATTTATAGCTACATCTGTATACTCATGTGTTTTCTAATAAAAATAGTCCCACGATTGGGATCCCATATCCCTCTTTGCATAATATTGTCAAGGCATATCCTCAATATTACCATAACACTCAAAACCAAAGTCACTTAGCCAAGCAAGTTTCCATAACTAACGCCATTCTATAAAGTCAAACACCTTAACACTTAAAAGGTTAAGAACAACCAAACAAGTTCAAATTTTCAATTCATACAAGCCAGTTTCCTCACCTATTAACACTTCTCAGTTAAGGAATCAATTCATAGTAATCACAAGTTAGGATGAAACGAATTGAACTAGTCATTCAGGAAATATAATCAACATTGAACCAAATTCGACATCATAGTCACCCCAATTTACAACAATGCGGTTTACCAACATTAGTGAAATAGCAATGCCATCAAGTTTCAAGTAAACAACATAGAGATGAAAGAATTTCCTTAGTGTGACAACTTTAGCACAATTCGGTAACCAAAATTTCAAGTGGCCAAGCCAAATGTTTATCAACATAACAGTTTAGAGAACTTTCAACTCAAAGGAATTTTCAACATTTTTAATGTGCAAGTAGCAATCAAGAATTCAATAAAACATGGATTCAGCTATAATCAGTTCCTTTCAAAGTTTAGAATTACTAGGATTCATCCTGCAATATATAAGAAGTGCAATAAGTAACATGGAGTATAACCTTCCTATATCATCTCTGATTAACTAACATTTGTGAAATTTATGCCTCTATTCCCATTATCCTCATCCCAAAGAGTTTTGAAATCCCAAACATTCACTAAAAGTTACTTTAGCAATATACAGACTTTTCGACCTCTAATTTATAGCATCACCCATATCTTCGACCTCACTCAAATAATATGGGAGATCTTAAAATCAACCTCTCTCCAATATTCCACTCTTTTACTTCACTTCATAATCAATTTACCTTACATAAACAAATACCTTCGACATCCTTATGTTCTAATGCATTCCAAACTATTCTATTAGTTTACTTAACCACAACAAGACTTCAATGCTAAAATATCATAGCAAATACTGAATTAGGTACAGGTAAATCCTCTTCATATAATTCCAATCTCCTCAATTGATATTGTCATCTAATCATTAGACATCATCATATAATTCAATCTTCCCCATAACCTTTCACAATATTAAAAGCAATCCCTTCTTCAAGTAAAAGCAATCGTAAAATTTCAATCAACATATATTCTTTGCCATAAAATGTTCTCATTATCATTACCTCCCAAATTTGTGCTTTGCTCCAATTCATTTAAATCAAGAAGTCCGTTAGCCAAGAGGTACTTGTGTAAGATAAAGGTGGTACCCCACCAAATCCACAAAACTTAAACATCAAACACAATCTTGGCTATACTCAATTACTACACTAATCCTTCAAAATCACCTGACCAAATATCACCTATCTCCAAACTTTGTCTCATGCAAACCAATTCAACATTTATTATCCTTGATGCCTAATGATTCAGTCAAAACATCAATACTCAATAAGCAACATGTTGCCTTAATTACCACCAAATTTGCCAACTTCAGTTTTACTTAAAACCCAAACTTTCTACCATTCCTTTTAACAAGAGTCTCAAATGTCCCCAACATCCAATGCTATATTTTATAGAATCATAGACTCACAATCATTTGATTGAATTCCAAACTTCCAAGACTTCATCGATGCCATAGAACATGGCCTAATAGAAAAATAATAGCGATATCTAATATGGAATCTATGAAAGTCAAGCCAACCCTTGGGAGTTTGCTCCCACTCATCCCCAAGTATCACATCCAAAATCAACACCTCACTTACAAGACGACACTTAGACTCCTTTTCATTCAATCTCCAATTGACCATGCGAACACAAAGTTTTTCCCCAATATGCCTTATATCTTTTACTAAAAATGTTACCTCATCACAAATTTGAACCACCATATTATCAAATAACCGGTTATCACCAATGCATTATAATGAACAATCACCACTCATCAAGTTAGTAACTTGTACATTTTAAGATTCAATTCTCTACTATTGCCATTTCTACTTCAAATTCATTCCACAATCTCACAATTCCCACCAATAAAAGGTAGCCTCAATAAATTCCAAAATCATAACCTTAGACTCTCTAAACCCTTTAGCACTTACAAATTTTCAATCACATCCACAATCACTTCTAATCATCTTTCATAAAACCAGGTCTCCTATTAAAACATCTATCAAACATTACCTCTAGGTTCACACCTCTAATGATTACATCATTTACTCACATATCAACCTTACTTGTCATCAACCAGTGATGTTTACCAAATTCTCATACCTTTCTAGGCTCGGTGGGCGCCCCACAGGTACTTAGTTGTGCACCCAAGAAGGTGGCGCCCAACTGATACCATCTCGTGCACCCACAGCTACCATCTCGTGCACTCACAGCTTGGTTCAAGTGACGCTTTGTTTTCCAGGTCTTTCATTTTCCATACTTAACACCTCAAATTTACCAAGTTTATGGCAAGATACTTAGAGTTTCTTGTTTCCAACATTACCACAAGTCTTATAAGCATCAAAAGAAACCATCTATTTGAGTTCTCACCAACTATGGGCTAAGTTATGGATCAAACCCAATATTCTCTCTCTTAAACCATATATGTGTATGTAACTCCCATTTTCTTCCTTAATTGAAATCAAAACTTGCTGGGGTTACTCAACTGTTGTTCTAGACCTTGTTACACATCATATATGTAAGATTGAGCATAAAATCCCTACCTCAAGTTGAATAAAGATGAAGAACAAGAGGTGGTCTTCTCCCGGTTTCAAGCTTCCAAACTTGGAAGATTCAACTCTTCACCCTTTGATCTAAACAACAAACAAATCACGTAGATAGGTTCCTTCAGTGCTTAATTGTATTTTTACAAAGTTAATTTGATTTTGATCAAGACTAGAAACACTTACCATTCAAAACCCCAACCGGTTCCCTTGTGTTCTTCTTCCTCTCCTCTCCCGGTTTCCTCTCTCCCAACCAACATTTCTCTTTCTTTTCCATCTCACACATATATATATAAACAAATTTTGCTAATATTTTAATGGTTCTATAGTAAATTCTAGATTTTTCCATCCTCCTAGCCTAAATATAGATGTATAGGGGTGATGCTCGGCTATATCTTTCAGAATACTCCATACCAGTTAATTCTGCTACAGGCTCGAGTGCCCAACCCCTTCTCAGTCGTGCGCCCAAGCCTTGGGCACCCATGTTTTGTGTGCCCAAGGTGCCCCCTTCTTCTACTCTTATGCTAAAATGCCAACTCTCACATGTTGGCTCATCCTTCTCAAAGTTCCCAACTCTAAAGCATAATTAATGATGAATACCACTTAATTAACATACTATTACCTCAAAATATTTGAATAACCATCTATTTACATTCATGCAAAAGTCTGGGGTATTACATATTTACATTCATGCAAAAGTCTGGGATATTACACTAACTTAGGTGAGATCCTCGAAATCTGTTTGCTCCGACTCAGTAGAAAGCACTGCTTGACAATTTTTCAATGTGCTTAGGAACCTTAACTCACAAAGTCTACTGGTGAAGTGCTCAAGCAACAAAACCCCACAGATTAATTTGATAACTTGGGGTTTCCTACAAATCCTACTAGGCAAGGGAGCCTATGTTCTTTCTCTAAGACTAGCATGCCAGTGTAAAAAACGCAAATAGAAGAAGAAATCAACACTAATGAAGTAACAATCTTACCAAATAAGAAAGAAATCCACACCAGTAAGTAGGAAGTGGAGGCTTCAAATGTAGAGAAGAGAAGGAGCTCCAAAAAGTTTGATAAGTGCAAGTGGAAAGCCAAACTCCAAGCCGCCAAGGTATAAACCATCCTTTTGATGGCCAAGATTCATTTAGCAGTGAAAGATCCAATGAATCATAACTATTTACCTGCTCACAGTAACTCAAGGGCTAACCCCATGATGACGCGTTTCAAGAACATATAGGGGCATTCTTTTAGCAGTCAGTGTCATTATAGCACCTGCGATACCTTAAATGGACATATAATTTTGGGAACGACCAACCGTCAAACTCCCCTGGGCCCAATCTAAGACCAGGGGAATTGAAGACATTTGATGTGAGCAATTCTCAACCAGACCAAAGAGTCTTCTGGAGAAAGCCAAAGTCGGTCAGATTGATTGGTCGAACCCCAGCCAGCTTGGTTGGTCACCCTTAGTTAGTCGTGTTCCCAATCAAGCTATACCAAGCATGGTTTAAAGGCCTATTGTGAGATATTTCCTAGATTCTCTCCTGCAAACCAGTGATCTTTATCAACTGAGATGTAACGGTTTATAATTAAGGGCAACATCCATGGGATCACATAAAATCCCATAAATGGATAGATATCCACTTCCATAAATGATGCCATTCTAAATAGATGACATCCAGAGGCTTCAAGCCAATGCCTATATAAAGGAGATTTCACCGATTCTGTAAAAGACGACATTCTAACCAAACCAGAACTTCTCCAAAATTACTACATAATTGTTTGCTAACTTAAGTATCAAAATTTTTTTGACGGACACTGCACAATTGTTTGGAGGCAGGATTTAGTTTTACCCTTTGAAGGTCAATTACTCGTGATCAAGATCTAATGTACAAATTCACTGCATCATCAATATGTATTTTAGATAGATCTTGCTTGAATTTCTCATATTTTGGTGTGTTTTGAGGTGAGAGGGGAGGGGAGTTGCTAGTTTCTCTTCAAATGGATTGTTAATCATCCTACAATTATGCGCTCTGGAGATATGAAGATGAGCAAGAACTAAAACTTTAATGTCTTTTCCATAATTGTGTCACATTATAGGGGTATTTGGTTTACCAACAAGCACACATGCACACGTGCACACAAAATTCTAACTTTTACTAAACTTTTTCAACTCCCTTCAATCAAATTTCGTCACGTTACTTTTGCACAAATTTTTTGTTTTTATTTTTATTTTTTGGCCCCATCCAAACACCACCTACATAAGCTTTGCTGCAAACAATTTAAAGAATTGCTTTATTGCTCTTAATAGGTTTTTCTAAATTAATTTTATATACTATTAACTTGTAATATTAAATACAAGGGGGTGTTGGAAGATCGTTTTATAATTCTTAATTATACTTTTTGTTAAATTTTTAATATATGTCTATGATATGTCATTACATTAATACATTATTCATTACAATGCAAATGCCTAACGGCCTTGATCCCAAAACCATGATACTATAAGTTACAGCAAAAATAACCCTCACCTTATGGGGACTGAATGGAAGAGTCATAATTCCCCCACGGAATCTGACTGAATTATCTCAAATATTTCTCACATCAAGAAATTTCCTTGCCAACACAGAGAGAGAGAGAGAGAGAGAGAGAGAGCAGCATATTGGCTCATGTATATAAAACCTGTGGAAGAAAAGTCAGAGTTTCAAATAAGCTCTGTGAACTTGGAAACACTGATGCTCCTACTTCAATCAATTCAGAAGTTATGATCTTTTGCCATCTTGAGCTATCCTCTGCAATGAAACAATCACATAGCCAAGCTCGCTGCAGAAGATGCATGTTTTTTATTTTTCAGCATAACCCGGATCAAAATGGTAGCTTTTGCTGAAGAAGATAGGATTCAGGGCTCATGAAAAAAATGGGCTCTTCAAAAGGGTTAGCTCAATCCAATTCGTTCACAAAACTGACGCCAACAGTAATGTCTGGATCCATCTACTTCCCCAAGACAAATTCCTTCTCGACAATACCAAACATGACTCGTAATCGATCTTGCAGATTTGAAAGTATGTTCTTAGTGATCCTTTTCTTATGTTTATTATTTTTCAGCCATGCAATACCAAAAAACACTTGGACATTAGTTCCTATGGGCCTTGAGGGTACATCTTCAACTTGGTACCTTAGGTGAAGCTGCAAATTGGGATAATATATTATTCATCAGGAAACTTGAAAGAAGTAGGTTTGAGCCATGAAGAAGGAAAAGTAAGACAAAATGATGACAATATATATAAATACAAGAGTTCAAGAAGCCAAATAAAAGTTAAGGTGGTCATACATTGAAATAGTCGCCTAGGGGAATCCCATGCAGAGTCATGACCTCTTCTATAAGCCAACCATTTCTATCAGAAAGGGGAGATCTTTGCTGGGTGCTTGTCACCTTTCCTCTATACCGGGAAATGCGTTTATCAAATTCGTAATGTATCTGTCTCTGATACACATCAGCCCTGTCAAACTCCCATGGACTGTGAGAATAATCAAGACAACCAGCCTTCTCAGTAACCTTGCGTTCCAATTCACTCCCATTGAATAATTCCATCAAGAAACTCATCTGAAGTGGCCCACAAGATACAATTTGATAAGCAGTTAAATGGAATTTGAAATATATTACTTAAGTGAATAAAATTAAGTATAGAAAAGACAATCACACACGTGTACATTGGTGTAAGCACATGAAAAATGAGAATGCACAAGTGTGTTCCAATTCACTCCTGTCGATTAATTCCATGGAAAACTAGCCTAAAATGGCCGGTGAAATAAAATTTTATAATCAGTTATCGAAAATTTGAAATGCATAATTTACATGTTTAAGTAAATGAAACAAATTTAGAAAGACAAACTGCACGGCTATGTGGGTGCACATGCAAGAGATGAGTGCATTAGTGCCACTTACATGCCCCAGCATTCGAGATTCTATTGGTGCCAGATACCAACACAACTCAACAAAGCTCAGTCACAAACTAGTTTGGGGTTGGTTATATGAATTCTCTTCCTCCATTCGATTCTATCATGGGTTATTTGTTCCGTGAGGTTATATGCATTAGTGCTACACACCACCGATCAAAAATGCGGGACTGATAAATCTGATCTGTTTTTGGCAAACAAATATTTTTATCGTTCACTCTAATTTACTGAAAGGATGGAAATGTAGAAAAATCTTATCAGCGACAGAAACAGTATCACAATGGGGGGTATGAATTTCAATACTTCAATCCCCTAAAACAAGCACAAAATGTGTGTAGTACAAGGAGATTCAGTCGACCATAAGTTTTTGAATGGAGCACATGTAGATGTGCATGCATGCAAGCATGTGGACCACCTACTCACACATACGGAGAAAGAGAACTCACAGGAACAGAGAGAACAGAAGAATAAACCAAAGACATGATGACATCCTCAATGCCCAAGAAGGATCCACTCTCTTCCATTTGGAGGGTTTTAGTTTCACATTCTTCTTCAACCACTTGGAGGTTTTTAGCTTCAGATTCTTCCTCAATTAATTGTACCCTCAGCTCAGGACTCAATGCTCTTGCCTTCCAAAGTGCCATGATCATCCTGTTAAGCAACAATACATTCAAATAAGAACAAGAAACAATACCATACTTCATTCACCATTTACTTTGAACAACTTAGACTGCTAGTTCTTTTTTATTTTTTATTTTTATTTATTTATTTATTTTTTTTCCAATTTTAGGTACCTAGATTGCTTTATGTGAGATCAAGAAAACACCATATCCAATCATGCCTATAATTACTATCACCATATAATTCTGATTTCAAACCTATATGCTATTATCGTATGAGCATGTAGACGAATGAAAAGTAAGGTCAGCGGGATTCAGCAACAAAATTGTGCCAAATGTTGTTTAAAAAATGCACCACATAATTTATTGATGTAAATTATGAGTAGAGAGGCCCATTGAGCTCTTATATTAGTTTGGGAGGCCTAACTTAATTGACACGGGATATATTCTAACATACCCACTTACATACGACCCCATTTCACATGTGAAGAGACAGATTGATGCATTGAGTATAGGAAGTGCACAACCGAAAAATTAAGTGAAAGGGATAATGATTCCTTCCAAAACTTAGCTTTGATACTATGTTAAAGCATCCAACTTAAAATTAATTAGCTATAAGTGAAGAGACTCATTAGGATCTTATACTAGTTTGGAAGATCTGATTTTATCCATCCAGCATATATTCCACAAGGAATGAATAGAACAAGTGTTAAGTTATGGGTATAACTGTAATTATGTATAATTAGTAGGTTATTTACATTCACTTATGTAATTAGTTTGTAGTTAGAGGTTTATTGTAATTTTTCATTTTCTCCTCTTGTATATATTTCACGTAATGAGAAGAAAAC